>VDFB02026320.1:33990743-34550804 GCA_007258455.2 Sequoia sempervirens | reverse complement strand
TGTTTTTGCTGTGCTTGTTGAGGATTTTGAGGAGGGTTTTCAAGTTTATTAACATCTCCTACAAATTCAAAAAAATAAATATCCAAAACAACCTAGAACTACCAAATTCAAAACAAAACAAATAAAAAATCCTTACCTCTCAGACCTCCTCATTGATGTGGCAGCATCCTAGTGATGAAACAACAATAGTTTGATGACAAATATTGCAAAATGAATCCTCCCAGAATGTGGGCATGGAAATGAGGGGTTTTGGTAGTGGGCAGAAAAAAACACAGTCACAAATGAGAATGATTTTGATTTCTCCTTTTTTGATTTTAATAGCTCATAACGTGAGTGCATTATAATGCACTCGCATTATGGGCTCGTTGTGGCCGAGCCTCAAGCTCTTCACACCAAGCCATAATGCAAGCGCATTATAACATGCTCGCATTATGAGCTTTTAATTTTTTTTAAAAAAATTGGCCACAAATTAGCTACACATCTTTTTGCACCTGCCCAACAGATAATTCCCAATGCAAATATACCAAGGAAAGCATTGAGAACTTCAAATTTGGCTTTATTCTTGGTATCTCAACACCCACTCAACAATTGGGAAGAACAATTCAACACTAAAATTCAACTAAACAATAAGGATTTAAAATGATTTTGAATTTAAAAATTTGTTTCTGAGAATGCATTAAGTTGAATGACAAATTAGTGCCTAATTCTAGGACATGGATTCAAATGCATAATCCTAAAAATAATTCATCAGAAAATAAACTTCAACCAGTGGATTCAAACTACTAATGCATTACACTAATAGATCCACTCCTGTTGTCAATCAAATTCTTCTTCTAGATCCACCCTGCACACTTGAAATCACAATTATCTGCTCAAAGTAATTTAACTATTTCCTTGAAATAAAACCATGAACACATAACACAATCTCAGGGAAATTGAGATGAAAAATTCAAACATAATTTGTATTATTTAATTCATATGATCAAATGTGTTCAAATCTGGAGATAATTTGATGACATTAATTATTTTTTTGCACAAATAGACCGATATTTACTCATAAATATTCAATTACAGCTTACAAACTCAAGTCATGACTTAAACTCAACAATTCCCTATCTACCCAACCCATACAGAAATTCAGAACCCTTTACAATGAGAAAAAGAATGAGAATAAAAAGAAACAAAAGAATCCCAAGAATTGATCCATTGATGACAAGTGGAAGCTTCATCCACCGTTAATCAACAAAAAAAATTGAAAAGCGTCTCTCTTCTCTCTTCCCTTTGCAACAAAATTTTCCTCTATTTTTTAGTAGAAAATTCACTCCTTCGTGAAAAATATTCACCTTGCAATTGAGAGAAAATCTACCCGTGAAAACATTTTATTCTGCACTTTGCTGCACTGCAAATATTCACTTTCAACAATTAAAGTTTTCCAACTTTAATAATAGCCTCTAGATAGTGAATATTTTATTCACTTTATTAGATTATCCTGTGCCATCCATTCTATTGGACCTTATATGCCCAACACAAATAGTTTTTAACAAAATTCCACCTCTACCCATAATTTAACTTTTCATCTTTGCAATTAAAATAGTTGCCATAAAGTGAAAACCCATTTTTACCTCTTTGCCCAACATTCACCTTTTCACATTTTACTTGGCAATTGAAATGCCAAGTTTAAAAAAAAATTCAGTCAGGCCATTTAAAATTTTTACACTTTTTATTCTATGCCTCTACCATTTAAACTATGATGGATTTTTAATATTTTATTGGGCCTCTTTTTAAAAAATGTTTACTCGTGCACTTAATTCCTCTTTGGGCCCACCACTTACTTTCTCCTTAGTACCACGAGCAAGCATTTTGATCTCTTATTTTTCAAAGATATTTTTAAATGTTTTTCCTTTGAAATTATTTTTCTAGGCCCACCATGAGGAAGCATCTCTCATACCTTGCAACCCCTTTGGCCTGCATCATCTTCCTCCTGCGAGGTTTGTGATCAATGGTTCATATGCACTTGTAGTGCCAACTTCATCATGGCCATTCATTCTTTTCTTATTTCCGTAACTCATTCTTTGCATTGGTTCTTAAGCTTAAACCATGGCAACCATTAGGATTTGACAACATTGTCATTGCACTGTAGTCTTGTCTTCTACAAAGTAAACATGTGCTAGATCTACCCACACATCAGGTGCCTGAATAGAGGTGTTTCCTGTAACGTCTAGAAAGTGTAGAAAGAAAATAGATTAGAACAAACGTGTAATACAAATCTAAATGCAATCTATGTTATATCAACAAAGTACAAATGAATTCAAAACGTAAATAAAGAAACAATCTCACCCAATCTACATTCTTCCATGATTTATCTCCGTTGTCCTTCTCCATTTTGGTTGTAGTAGTATAATTGCCCTCAAATTTTCAAAGGTTCATGCAAGTATAGCCTATGATAATGATTTAGCAAAACATCAAAGATTCAAAATAGTTGCTCTAAAAAGTCATAAGATTTTGAGAGAGATTGGAATGATGAAGACCAAATCAATTTATAGAAAATTGATTATTCGAACGACAAGCCAGGATTGAAAGATCAACGGACGGTTGAGATTGACTGATTAGTCATGCATTCTGATAACAAATAGTAATGATATGAGGATATAAATTAGAATAGAATTAAAGAGCTTCAAATAAATGATTTTAACCTTCAAGTTTGGTATTCAAAATAGAAGAATTATTTTTGCATGACAAAGATAAAGATGGATTTGTTAAATCCCTTGTTCGAATACCTGACAAGGTTTTAATTAATTAAATAGGAATATTTAATTAATCCGCATGTACATGCAAATGAGTTAGAACTAGATGACTGAATGATTTGACAAAGAGATTACTCGAGAACGCCACTCATACATTAAATCAAGAGTTAACTGAGCATTTTGAATAGATATTTGAGTCGAAAAGGGAATACTAGATAACTCACAATTATCTAAACATAGAGAAATGCATTGTATTAGAATTCATGAATTAAATAATTCATTTAATTCAATATTTGATATTTGAAGAATAATTAAATAAATAAGATTTATTTAATTAAGTGATGAAGGGATTTAAATGAATAATTAAATAAATAAAGAATTTATTTAATTAAAGTTGAAGTATGATAAAGAGTAAATTAAATAAGAATTTATTTAATTTGACAAGAAGGATAAGGTTAATTAGTAACATAATTAAATAAAAATCATTTATTTAATTAATCAGATAGAATAAAGAAAAGTGTGAATTAATTAAATAATTAAGATTATTTAATTAATAGAAGAATTAACAGACTATAGAGAATAATTAAATAATTGACATTATTTAATCATGACTATGAAGAATACAAATTAAGAAGAATATTGAAGTTGCAGGCTTAGACCAAATTTCGGTGTCTATATTTGCCCCTCTTTGATACAATGTCATTTCAGTGTTGTGTCAAAGAAAATCGATAAGAAATATGCCCCAGTCATGCTCCGGTGTAAAACAGGTGAAGGTATGCCCCCTCGAGAGGATAGGAGGGTTCAAAGAACATGAGTGTGCTCTCGAAATCGATGAGAGAAGTAGAAGATGAAAGAAAAAAGGATAGAGGAAAATAGGTAAGGGTGGTGAAGATGTAGAAAAGAAGAAATGTTAGTGCAAAAAGAAAGATGAATAATAAAAGACCATGATGTTAGTATTAACAATCTTTGATGTTTCATCGTATCACAAAAGGAGTTGCACTTTATCATCATTGGGCGGGACTAATATAAATGGAGAAAAACACCATGATATGGCATAGACCAAGGTGTGCAAGGTCATCCACTTGCTAATAACAGACAGTCACAGACAAGGATTGTTGTTAACTCATACCAAGGGAAAAATTTTTCCTAGTCTTTTTGTCAAGACATACCATAGACAACAAAAAAAAAAGACAGGTCATGAGACGTCATCGCTCCTCTAAATCCTTCATGGGACATCCTTGAGGAAACTAGTAACATGACTCAAAAATTAGATTTAAAAAGATAGTTGACAGACAACAGTCAAAGAAAATAGAATTATGATACATTGTTGCTTCTCTAAATCCTTCATGGGACATCCTTGAGAAAGCTAGTAACATAATTTCCCATCATAAAGCCAAGTGAAAAGATAAGATAAATAAGTCGAAAAGTCAAAAAGCCAGTAAAAGATTTGCCAAAACTTGATCTGTTTGTTAATTTGGTTTGATTGATAGAAGGATTGATTGATAGAGCCTGATTTTAGGAGATAAACATACCTAATAAGACTGTGAGTCTAGTTTCGATGTTATGACTATCTGTATAAGGCATGACAAAGCCTGGTTTCAAAAAGACATGTATCGTATAAGACATTGAGTCAGATTTCATTGATGTGATAACCTGTGTAAGGCTATGTTGGATTGTTTGACAATGTCAATTATGTAGGAAGGACTCATCCTGTAGAAGACATAGATTGTTTTGCTGATATCTATATTCAGGAAGGACTCATCCTGAATAAGACAAAGGTTGATTGTTTTGATTGGCTAGTTGTTTGATTTAACTTAGAGACATTGCTAACTTGTTCACCAGATTAATACATGACATGATATGATGTGTGGAAAATTGACTGTGCATGACGAAAAACCCTAGAGGACTGACCTAGTGCGGCCTTGGGGGCTCATCGATTGATGGCCTTGCCTACGTTATACTTGTAGAGACCTCGTAGTTTGAGTTGACCTTGACTGACAAGATTGATTACAAATAGAAGACGTGTGTGATAGTGAATGTGACGAACCCTAAAGGACTGACCTAGTGCAGCCTCGGGGGCTAATCGATTGATGGCCTTGCCTATGTTATACATGCAGAGACCTCGTAGTTCGACAAACAACAAAGACTGACAAGTGCGACTGGCTCTGACTCTGTTTTTGGATTTTTGACATGTTTTGATTTTTTTGTCATTTTGAAGTTTTATGATGTTTTTGTATTTTCTTAGGACATTTTGTGATGTTTGTGGATTTTTCTATGGTTTTACGTCGTCAACACAACTAATGGAAGAATCAATATGACACACATCAAGTGTTTTCCCCCAATCGAGTATAAGACCAAATGATTATGAATAGGGTAAAATGGGGGATATGAAATGCACTCGATGTCAATCGTTCCAGGTTATGGGAAAGACTACCACTTATTATGAATGGTGAATACAAGTGATGGATATGAAAGACAAGGGATATGTACATGGATAGGTAGTATGTACAGGGAGAAGGACTATGTATAGGGTAGGCTAGATTGTATAGGGAAGTGGACTATGGACAGGGATAGTGGACTATGTACACGGAAGTGGACTATGTACAGGGAAGGCTAGATTAGAATAATAGTAGACAAAGGAGCAAAGTCAAGTACACATGGCATCTGTTTGCCAAGTTTTTACCATGGTACCTATCCAAAGCGCCACCGAAGTGGTTTTCACTATTGGAAAAATTATTTGTCTTTACTATTTTCTGGATTATCTATTTTTTTGGTGTTACCAAAACGCCTGTTTTCTAGGTTTTCACCTTGGTAACGATTTTTTTGATTTTTTGATTTTTTTGGTATTTGGCTAATTAAGACAAGGCCCTCAGAAGCTATGCGTAGAAATTATTCAGATGAAGACTATTAATTGGTGAGGACAATGGATCCCCTTTAGGAGTAGAGATTTGGTACGCTCCTGATCCAAAGGATTTTGTAACAATATACGGTTCTAACTAGTTAGGTTCAAACTTTCCTAGTTTGTCTCTTTCTGCTTGATTCTTTGGGTTCTCCATTAAAACCAGGTCACCAATGTCAAATTTTATGTTCAAGAGCTTCCTGTTAGAGCTACGACGAAGGCGATTCTAATATGCTTGGAGATGGTCTAGTGCCTTCTATCTTCGCTCATCCAGAAATTATAGCTTATGGAGTCTCGATACTTGGTACTCTTCATCATCAATGTGGCCTTTCAAGGATACCCTCAGGGAAGGAATCTCGACCTCAATAGGAATAATAGCTTCAGAACCAAATACTAGTGAATAGGGAGTGGCGCCAGTGGGAGTACGGAAACTTGTGTGATAAGCGCATAAGGCAGGATTAAGCTGTAAATGCCAGTCACGACCAACATCATTGACAGTCTTCTTGAGGATTCTAGTGATGGTTTTGTTAGATGCCTTTGCTTGGACATTACCTTGTGGGTAGTATGGAGTCGAAAAGTGATGTTGAATATGAAATTCATCACACAGATGGCAGACTTCTTGATTCTTAAATGGTCGGCCATTATTGGTAATTATGGACTGAGGGACACCATACCGACAGATGATATAATTCAGGATAAATTTAGAAATCTCTGTGCTGGTAATGTATGTCATAGGAATGGCTTCAATCCACTTCCTAAAATACTCAGTGGCAGTGATAATGAATTTGTGTCCATTAGATGATGTGGGGTGGATCTTACCTATGAGGTCGAGTCCCCATTGGGAAAAGGGCCATGGTGATGTTATAGGATGGAGCTCCTGTGGTGGCGCATGTATCAAGTCTCCATGAACTTGGCATTGGCAACATTTCTTTACAAAGACATATGAGTCTTTTTCCATAGTAGGCCAGTAATAACCCAGTCTCATAATCTTTTTGGCTAAGGTAGGACCACTAGAATGGGAACCACATATACCCTCATGCACCCCACGCAAGGTTGCTTGTGCTTCAGTAGAATCAAGACATCTCAGGGTATTATCTAAGCCTATAGGGTGTCTCCGACGATGATGTATTTGGCTGACTTGCGGAGGAATGTCCTATGTTGGTTGTTTGATAGGCTAGTGGGTATGACTTTGGCATGAAGGTAGTCATAGATTTATTTGTATCATGGGGAATCAGGACCAAAAATGTTACACACCATTTCAGAATCTGGGATATCGTAGGCTGGGACCAAAAGCTGTTCTACCAAGAACTCAAACTTAGGCATGTTGTTAGGAATGTCAAGAAGTGATGCAATTGTAGCCATAGCGTCTGCTGCCCTATTTAAAACATGAGGTATCTAATGAAATTCAACTTTGTCAAAGTACTCTTTAAAGCTATCAGCCATGCATTTGTAGGGAGCAAGCTTCTCATCCTTAGTCTCATAATGATCATTTACCTGTTTGATTACTAGTTGAGAATTGCCATATACCTGTAGATTCTTAATTTTCCACTTGACTGCCATGCGTAACCCTATCAGTAGAGCTTCATACTCTGCTATGTTGTTAGTAGATGGAAATGCAATCCTGAATGACTTAGGCATGGAATTACCTTGGGGTGTGATAAACAGTATACCAGCCCCTGAGCCATGATTTGTATGTGAGCCATCAAAGTACAGTTTCCATGTTATGTTTGTGTCAATTGTAAATATAAACTCATCAGGAAAGTATGCAACTAATGGGTGATCTGCTTGTATTGGTGCATTGGCTAACTGATCAGCAATGACTTGTCTTTTAATAGCCTTTCTTTCTACATACTGGATATCATACTCACTAAGTATCGTAAGCCATTTGGCTAGTCGCCCTGTTAATGCCACCTTACTGAGAAGATATTTCAGAGGATCTATTTTAGCAATCAACATTGTTTGGTGGTTTAGCATATAGTGCCTTAGTTTTTGAGTAGCAAATACTACTGCAAGATAGGCACGTTCAATGGTACTATAGTTGAACTCATAACCTACCAAAGTCGGACTAATATAATAGACTGCCCTTTCATGACCTTCATCATCATTTTGTGCAAGCAATGCTCCAAGTGATGAATGGGTTGCTGTAATATAAAGAATCAATGGTCATCCTTCAACAGGTGGCATTAAGATTGGTGGTGTGAGTAAATATTCCTTAATCAGTTGAAAAGCCTCCCCGCACCTAGCTGTCCATGCAAAGGGTACCCCTTTCTTTAGTAGATGTTGAAAAGGATGTGTCTTATCTGCGAACTGCACTATAAATCTTCTAATGGATTGAAGTCTTCCTTGTAGTGTCCTTAGTTGACTGAGATTAGTGGGTGGAGGCATGTCTATGATTTCTTTCACCTTAGCCGGATCCACTTCAATGCCTCGTCTAGAAGTGATATAGCCTAATAGCTTTCTTGAGTTGACTCCAAACACACATTTCTTGGGATTAAGTCTCATTTTATACTTCTCTAGCCTTTGAAATATCTTGTCTAAAACCTATAAATGTTCTGCCCTTGTCTTGAATTTAACAATAAGGTCATCGACATAATCCTCCATAAGAGTGTGTACTAGATCATGAAAGATAGTGGTCATGGCATGTTGATAAGTTGCTCCAACATTTTTGAGTCCAAAGGGCATAACATTCTAGCAATACGTTCCCCAAGGACAGGTGAAAGCTGTGTTAGGTTGGTCTTCAGTTGCAATTCTAATATGGTTATATCCTAAAAATCCATCCATAAGGGACAACATCTCATACCCTGCTGTCATGTCAACTATCATGTCTATGTTAGGCAAAGGGAAGTCATCCTTAGGACAAGCCTTGTTGATATCTCTAAAATCAGTGCAGATGCGGATGCCCCCTATTGGTTTAGTGATTGGTACAAGATTTGTAATCCAATCTGCATAGTCGATTGATCTAATGAAACCAACGTCTAATAGTTTCTTGAGTTCTGCCTTGACTAGTAAAGCAATCTGTGGATGCATTTTCCTCAATTTCTGTTTCACTGGTTTGACAACTGGTTGTAAGGGTAAGTGATGTAGAACAAGTTCAGGATCCAACCCAGGCATGTTTGCATAGGACCAGGAAAAATTTATCTGTCTTTGTGCAAAGAAGTTGTGGAATTCTGGCTGCTCTTTTGTTGTCAATGATACTGCAAAATAAACTAGTCGGAGATTCTCTTTTGTACCTATGTTGACTTCTACTGATTCTTCAATGAGCATGGGTGAATTTTCCTATGCAACGGGGAGAATGTTAAAACCTCCATCCTTAGGTTCCTCAGAGAGGTTTTCACCTTCGAATGTGTCCTTTCTTTTTACTTTTTCATTGTCTAAAGGTGCCTTTCGATTTTCACCTAGAGACTCGTCCTTTTTATCTTGTTTATTCTTTTTCTCATTTTTGCAACTGGAGGGTTGAACAGATTCCCCAAAATATGCTTTTTTGTCCAAGTCAATGGTAAAACCAACCTTGTGATCACCATTAGGTATGCCTTCTCGTAATCCCAGGAACTCAGCAATTGCTTCGTCGTTCTAAAAAATGTCTAAAACGGTTGTCTTGTTGGTCCCAATCAATGAGTTGGGGATAAACTAAGGGCATGCCATCATCAGAGTTATCAAAGTTTAATGGGGTTAAGGTAAGGACTTAGTTATTCATATGGTCACAAAAGTCTTGTACTAAGTCCTGTTTGCTCTTAGGTTTAGATCTAGGTGGATTGAGAGGTGGGCCTAATGCCAAGGTTTGGTTATTTGACATAGATGTATCAAGTTGCCAAGAGGTAGGGTCAAGTGATTCCCAATAGTAGTGTTTAAACCATTCCTCTTTTGTCATTTTCTTTGGTGGATAGGACTTTAATGGATTTGGTGAGGATCTTAACATTAAGTCAAGTTCTCCAAATAGCTTGTCAAGGTCCATGGAACAGGTAGAGGATAGGGAATCCCACTCATAGTCGTTAGAGTCAGGGGGTCATAGTGATATTGGTCAGATGGTTCGTGAGATTTCTTAATATCTTCTGAAGCACTTACTTCCTCAAGTAAGGGTGATGTGGTACTAGGAACGCCAATCTGAATCGGTTGAAACCCTAGCCCCATGCCTTTTGGCCACTGAGAAACAAATATTGGTTCAATCCTCCCATCTTGGTTTAAGCCTAAACCACTCTGTCCATCATATCCCTTGCTCTGCATGATTGTGAAACCCTTTCCATATAGATCTGTAGGAATGTGAGCAAGTGAGAGAGGTTCTTCATCATCTTCCCTATACAGCTAGGAAGTGACATGTTTTGTATTTACGGCCTCTTTGCTTAATTCTCCCCATTTAGTGAAAGATGTTGTAGGAGGAACATGTATAGTGACCATAGATTTTATCCTATCTGATGCAAGTAAACCGTATGAATTAGGAGGAATCAAATGGCTAACACAATAAGATGTCTTCATGTAATACTCTCCACAACCTTTGTCTTGGATCTCAACCCAAGGAGTGATACGAATTAAGGGTGAAATAGATGTTCGAGTGAGTGTGGATGGATCAACATAGGAAGATGGATTGGACGATGAAGCCTCTTGGTTTACTGGCACTTGGCATTGGGGGATCTCTTTTAGATTGGTGCAATATTGGAATGGATCTGGGTCACCATCTATAGTTATTTTTGTGCCATTGTAATGGAATTTAAGACACTGATGATACATGGAAGGGAATGCCTTCATGGCGTGAATTCATGGTCTACCTAGCAAAAGGTTATAAGGAAGGGTGAGATCCAAGACCTAGAACTTTGTCTCCATTACTGCAGGACCAATTCTGATAGGAAGTGTTACCACCCCCTTTGATTTTTGTTCATCATCATCATAAGCTTTAATGACCATACTTTTGGTTGTGTCTACACATGCTTCTAAGAAACCTAATACATTAATTAGTTTTAAAGTGCATAGATTTAACCCTGCTCCTCCATCTACCAAAACTCGTCTAACTTTGGTGTCATCAACAAGGACTTCAAAATGTGAAGGGTCATTATGGTTCTTCTTTTTAGTTGCATAGTCTTGTTGAGAAAACGTGGCATGATGATTATTGGTTAAATAGCCCACCATTTCCTGGAAACAATTGACATCAAGATCATTGGGGACCTTGGTTTTTTGTAAAGCCTTATCTAAGATAGATCGATGCTTAGGAGAGATACATAACAGTTCCAAGATTGAGATTTGGGAAGAGGTCTTCCCCAACTGGTCAAGTAGGTTATATTGTGACTTGGAAGGCTGTGGTGTTTGTTGTAATGGAGGGCCTTGGATAGTGATCTTAGTACGATGAGTATTGACTGGGCACTCAGGATTTGTATTGATAGTAATGGTATTGATATTGTCATTGGCAACGCGAAGGTAATGAATGGTTTTGCCTATATTATAATCATGCTTGATACTCGCATAGTTGGATGACATATTGGTCTTAGTACTTGAGCTGGGAATAGTTCCCTTCCCATGGTCATGTAATGGATCAGAAAAGACTTGATGATTAGTGTTTGATGACTTTGGTTTCTTTCCACCAACTTCAATTATTCTTCTTTCGACAAGATCCTGTATGATATTCTTTAGTTTTTGATAGTTTTGTAGGTTATCTCCCTTAGTTCTATGAGGGTGCTACCACAATAATGTGTTACACTTTTTGGGACATCCTGATTTTTGCCTGAAATCACATATTTTTAGAAAATACAATGATTTATGACTTTAAAGGTTCCATTTAAATTATTTTAATTAAAGAGGGATTGATCAAACCCCCTTAGATCAAATCCCCTTGGATAGAACCTTGTTAGACTTAAACCATACCTATAATCGAGTCTCCTCTACACCTATCAAAATGCTGATAAAAAACCACTTTTGATTTACCTTTTGAGTGATCAAATGAATTCATTTAAAATTTATGCTTTGTAAGCCTATAGCCCTTATCATAAGCTTCCTAAAAAGTATAATTTTAAATATGCTTAATTTGATTATTATATTTATTTCTTATTTCTTGTGAATGTAGGATTTTTAATGAACATCAAGTTCTTTATTTCACACATACGAAAAAATAGAAAAATAGAGAAAAAAAATTCTAAAAAATACATGTGCCCTAGGTATTGATGTCCTTATTCCAACAAAAAAAGAATAAGTTAATTCAAATGAATACAAAAAAAGTTATGTGTGTCAAAGTACACCTCTGTCCAAATTATAATTACGCTGACTTGGAAAATTAATTAAAAAAAAATATGTAACAAAAAATTATGAAAAAATATCCATTCCCTAGATATTGGTGTGAAAAAATTGCATTTTAAAATTCAGAATTGTATCCTATCTATAAAAAAAGTTATGTGCGCCAAAGTGAACATCACTTTTTAAAAATGTTGATTAGTAGAAAAAATAAGTTATTAAAAATTACATAAAATGATTCACAATTTATTTAAAAAAAAATATAATTAGAATCTACACAAAATATCTAACAAATAACTAGTTTGATTCATCTTCAGAACCTTAATGGTTTAGTTGCTATAAGTGTAAGAAAGTGAATGTCTGGTGAAAAATCCTGATTTTAATGTCAAGTTTGGCCAAAAATTGTAACCCATTATTGTGGGATCACCCATGATAATCACAAAAGGCATTGTCATCCCACCAAACTAGTTTAAATTATCTTGGATTGTATTGTCTTGGTTCCTACAACTGTATAAGAGTATGTTGTAACATTTGTTTGAATATGGACTCAATGGGTTCCCCTAAGGGAGTGAACTCACGTTTTTGAAACCTGCTTTGTTGTTGTGGACATTGAGTATTTTGGACCATGTTAGGAGGTTGATTGAAAACATTAAGCGTGTTGGCAGAAGTGTGAGGTCTTGGTAATGTGATGAGTGGTCTTGCTTGTACTGTTTTAGTATCAACTACCCCATCATTGGTGACATTTTTGTTGCGAGACCAAAATCTGTTTCTGTTAGTGGGGGTGTTTTGCACGATCGGATTTCTATTGGATGTTGATGTCTTAAGTTCGCCTTTTTCAATGAGATCCATTTCTATTATAACCCCTTTTTCCACTAGTTCCAAAAAATATGTACAACAATGTACCCTTAAGTTACTCCTTAGTTTTTGCATGAAGGTTTTCCTGGAACATAGTAACTTTTTGTTTTTCAGGTATCTCGATAGGACACCAGCTAGCTATAGTCCTCCATCTCTAGAAGAAAGCGATGAATGTTTCACCTTCATCTTATGTTGTGTGACACAAGGTTGTGATATTTATCTCATGGTCTATGTTGAAGGAGAATTGCTCAACAAATTTCTTAGCTAGTTCACCCCAAGATCTGATGCCATAGTCTAGACCTGAAAACCGCTCTAGTGCAATCCCTACAAGACTTCTTGGAAATAGTCTCATAAGATATGTGGGGTCATAAGCGACGTCTATGCATATGGTAGAAAATTCCCTTACATGTTCTATTGGATTCCGTTTGCCATTGTACTTAGGGAGATTCGGTATGACATACCCGTGAGGGAAAGGGGTCATGTACAACGATCTATAAAAGGGAAATGGGCATATGTCCTTTGTTGAAAATGACTTCTTAGTTGACACCGCCATGTTGTCCATTTGTGTTTATAGTGCATGCATTTGTGTTTAAAAGATGTCAACCTGAGTCAATGATGTGCTGGGTGGATTATGCAGATTTGTGTATGTATTCTGAAATCCAAGGTCTCGTGATGGGTTTCGATTGAACGTTGGTATTTGAGGTGGGTTTGGATTTAGAATATTGGTAAATGTGTCCTGGTCTGGAATCTGCATAAATTGGTGTTGACCTGGTATCTGTGTGAACAGATTCTGAGTACCACTCTGGGAGAAGGGATTCTGATTTAGAATCTGTGTAAATTGTTGTTGACTTGGAATCTGTGTAAATGGATTATGACCACCGATTTGAGAGAACAGATTCTGATTGGGAATATGTGTGAATGTATTCTGACTATCGATCTGGGAAGATGGATTCTAATTGCCATACTAGAATGAGGGAATTCCTCCTATTTGTGTAATCTGTGGTATAGTACTAGTGGTTTGAACACTAGGTATGGTCGTTGATTGAGGTATGGTACCTGTGACATGAACACTAGGTATGGCTGTTGATTGTGGTATGGTACTCGTGACACTGAATTTTGGTGTATAAGTTGATGTTTTAGATCTTTTACTCCCAACAAGAGGATTGAAGGGAGTGGACAATGATACCTCAAAAGTAAAATTAAATCCTGATGTCATGCCAGTCATACCAAATGGAGATGTATGGACTGTCGTACTCTGTGTAGGTATGCCAGATGGTATGGTTGTATTTACTTGAGGTATAGTAGTACTGGCAGTCATTGTATTTGTCCCTTGTGTAGGTTGAGTTTGTAAGGTGCTAATATCGAATCCTGTGGGTAAGGTAGCACCTTCAGCTAGCAACTTGGCTAAGTATCATTGACAATCATTTTCTAGGTACTCATCTACAAAAGAGGAAAACTCAGGGTCCTATGCAATAGCCTCTATGTCTTCTGCCGTAATGTGCCCTTGAGTGTTTCTAGTGGTGAATTTCTCTAGTAAAGTCTTGTGAGGTCTTGAGGAAAATGGATTGATGAATTCGTTTGGGTTCGACATCTTTTCTCTTTCTCTTCTCTTAGACCTAGTTTCAACCATGTAAGATTAGCTCAATATGTAAGGAATGCAAAACTATGTCTATGGACAATATGACTCTAGTCTATGTTTTTGGGATTTTCTGAATGCAAAATAAGGAATGTTCTAGGATGACACTAGTCTAATATGATAATATCTAAAGATGCATAGTCTAAGCAAGCTTCTAAGGTAATAAATTCTGTAAACCCAAGATGGAGGGACCAACTACCTAAAGTCTAACTAAGGCGTCAATTTAGTTAAGTCAAGGACCCAATGTAGGACGAGGATCAAAGACAAGTTGAGTTTCCTAACTAGACTGATGAGCTAGGAAGACTCTCTATAAGACAAAGGATAAAATGATAAGACTAGGTTCAATGATAGATTTCGTTGACGCTATGATTTTTCTAGAGTGTAGATGGTGGACCTATCCTAAAGTTTGTAAAAATGACCTTCCTAGAAGTTTACTCTAAAGGAAAAATATATTCTAAGATGAGACCAAACTCTGAATTAGGACAACTATGGTAATGACTAAATGAACCTAAAGGACGCAAAATTGAGCAAAATCGTTTCCTATTTCTGTTCAAAGTCTGCTTGTGGGAAGCCAACTGAAAGATTGGTATAACCATGTTAACTGGACAGTGATTGTGAATTATGGTTTTCTAATCAGGAAATTGCGTCACAGGATTTCACATATGCGGTTAAGTTTACTAGTTGCAGTTAAGTTTCACAGTTGCAGTTTTCTGATGATCAATTTCGAGTTTCTGGTAAATGTTCAGTATTTGTGTTAGATAGATGTGGGAAAATTTCTAACAGATGCGACTTGTAATGGAAATTGTGACTCAGAATATAACATATGCAGTTTTTTGCAAAGCAAATGCGAGCTAATCTAGCAGTTGCAACTCTATGCTAAAAAAATGCGACTGAAAATGACAGATGCGACTCAAATTTTAACAGATACGATTATAAAAATCAATTGCGGGCTTCTGGTGAACAGTTGCAACTCTGTGTATTTTCAGTGATTTGAGATATAAAACTGACGCTATTTTCTGTGATCAAATTCTGGCAAACAAGAACAATCATAAGACAAAGTGTTTTCAGTTTGATTTGGACTCAAAGAATGTGTAATTTGACAACAGACAAGTACAATTCTAATAGGCCAATAGGCCAAGGGTTTTTATACTTGGTATAGCCCACCGAAATACCCTGGATTGGTGATAAACACCTTTCCTTCTTGAGAGCGGATAGCTTAGAAATTTGGTGGCATTGGCTCCCCTCCATGACTCATTAATGTCATTCGAGCACACCAATTTCAAATTCTTGGGTAATGACCTCCCAAGAACTACTATCTCTACTCAAGGGGATCAATAGTGAGTGTCTTCGGGCATGATACTATACCCTGCACTATACCGAGCAACGACCAAAAATGGTTGGTCTCTAAAACAAAGGGTGTTTAATACAGACATTTCGTTCGTAGGGCATGATCCATGCGGTGAGAGTCCCCTTTTGGATCCATCTCATCAGAACCATATGCGTGATTCTTGGGCTTTCCCCAAGAATCCACTTTTATATATTGGCTGGAAGTCCCTCGGGTTCAGGGTGCTACCGGTCTGAGTCGTCCTGAGGTGAGTACTTTTTCCCACCAAAACAGACCCAAGTTGTAGAGTTGGTAACCGTTTCTCTTACACCCAGGATCGCATGGATGCAGAAGGGGAGAGGATACTTCGATGTACCAAATCATGAGGGTAATTACAGAGTTGTGCTTTTGCACCAAAAAAAAAAAACACTGGTTAATTTTAAACCAAACGAAAGATTTTCTATACTACCAAACAATCTATTTCAAAGAATTAACTAGGGTCTTCGACATGCGATTTGCAGAAAGATTCATTAGTAATTTTCAATTTTGTCTTCGTCAATCGTCCTGCAGAAACTTGTTAACTCCTCAAAACACATGCTAAAAATAGAAGATTAGCAAAATCAAAACCACGAAAAGGAAACTATAAATTGAAAATCTAACCCTAAAATATACTAGTCAGATGCGTCATTTTCTCTGTCAAATGCGTCTTGGTATTTCACCAGTCAATTGTGGCTCAGAAAATGACAGATGTGTCAGAATTTGTCAGATGTGTCTCTTCTTATGTCAGATGCGGTTCAGAAAGTCAATTATGTCGCTTCGTCACACTGATGCATCTTCGTATGTCTATTGCGGTGTTTCGTCAATTAGATGTGTTGTTTCGTACAAATACCTGCAAAATGAAATAAAAGTCTGTGGATTCGCGAAGATGGTGTCTTCACGTCGGGTTCACCAAATGTAACGTCCAGAAAGTGCAGGAAGAAAACAGATCAGAGCAAACATGCAATACAAATATAAATGAAATCTAAGTTATATCAACAAAGTACAAAGGAATTCAAAATGTAAATAAAGAAACAGTCTCACCTAATCTACATTCTTCCATGATTTATCTCCATTGTCCTTCTCCATTTTAGTTGTAGTAGTATAATTTCCCTCAGATTTTCAAAGGTTTGTGCAAGTATAGCCTATGATAATGATTTAGCAAAACATCAAAGATTCAAAATAGTTGCTCTAAAAAGTCATAAGATTTCGAGAGAAATTGGAATGATGAAGACCAGATCAATTTATAGAAAATTGATTATTTGAATGACAGGCTAGGATTGAAAGATCAATAGACGGTTGAGATTGACTGATTAGTCATGCATTCTAATAACAGTTAGAAATGACATGAGTGATATAAATTAGAAATAGAATTAAATATTAAATAAATGATTTAATCTTCAAGTTTGGTATTCGAAAATAGAAGAATTATCTTTGCATGACAAAGATAAAGATGGATTAAAGCAACTCTTGTTTGAATGCACACACAAGGTTTAATTAATTAAATAGGAATATTTAATTAATCCGCATGTACATGCAAATGAGTTAGAACTGGATGATTGAATGATTTGACGAAGAGATTACTCAAGAATGCCACTCAGACATTAAATCAAGAGTTAACTGAGCAATTTGAATAGATCTTTGAGTCAAGTAAAAGTGAATACTTAGATAACTCACACAATTATCTAAATATAGAGGAATGCGTTAAAATAGAATTCATGAATTAAATAATTCTTTTAATTCAATATTTGATATTTGAAGAATAATTAAATAAATAAGATTTATTTAATTAAGTGATGAAGGGATTTAAATGAATAATTAAATAAATAAAGAATTTATTTAATTATAGTTGAAGTATGATAAAGAGTAAATTAAATAAGAATTTATTTCATTTGACAAGAAGGATAAGGTTAATTAGTAACATAATTAAATAAAAAGCGTTTATTTAATTAATCAGATAGAATAAAGAAAAGTGTGAATTAATTAAATAATTAAGAATATTTAATTAATAGAATAATTAATAGACTAAAGAGAATAATTAAATAATTGACATTATTTAATCATGACCATGAAGAATAGGAATTATGAAGAATATTGAAGTCGCAGGCTTAGACTAAATTTTGGTGTCTACATTTCCCTCAGCAATTTCATGTAATGTATACAAATTTCCTTTACAACATTGAATCGACCTTCTCCAAGCTAGTTTGATGGTCGCCCCACATCATACATCTTTTCATGTGGTGAGCTATCCTCTTCAGGGTGTTTGCTGCACTCCTAAGATCCCTTCTCAGTTGGTTGAATGACACCCAAAAAAAACAAACAATTGAAATTCCCTTCACTACAAGTACAATTTATCTTATGGACAAAGAGCACATGTTTGATCAACCAACACACTGGGTTTTGAACAAAGGTACTTCTTGCAGCCGCTTAGTGTACCTACATGCAATATTCTATTGCCACATCGATTGACTTCCTTGGATTAGATTTCAAAAGAAATTATTGAGCAGTGAGTTTTAACAAAGATGTTTCCTGAGGCAGCTCCTTGTTTCTCTGTGAAAATTTTCTTTGCAATATTAAATAATCTCCCTTTAGTAGACTCAATGGCAGCTTCCCTTTGCAGCATCAAGCAACCACTTCTATAATTGGTGTAGATATTTCCTAAGATCCCTGCTCAATTGGTTGGATGGCACCCATTAAAAATGAAACATTTGAAATGCCTTTCACTGCAAGTACAAACTATCTTATGTAGAAAGAGCACACATTTGATTGACCAACACACTGGGTTTTTAACAAAGATACATCCTGCAACTGCTTAGTGTGTCTGCATGCAATCTTCTGTTGCAACATCAACTAACTTCCTTTGCTTAGATTTTGAAAGAAATTAATGAGGAGTGATTTAACAAAGATGTTTCTTGAGGCGGCTCCTTGTTTCTCTATGAAAATTTTCTTTGCAATATTAAATAATCTCCCTTCAATAGGATTGATGGTGGCTTCCCTTTGCAGCATCAAGCAACCGCTTCTATACTTGGTGTAGAGATTTCCTTGAAATATCAACAAGACCCTTTACATCTGCGAATCATATTTCCTTTTAAATTTCTGAAGCCTCTTGACAAATCCATTGTATATATATGTAGCAATTATGGCATTCCATGAAACCACATTTATTTTAGTGATTTTTTCAACCAAGCTCATGTTCCTTGTCTATGATGTCACCCTACTCGCTAAATGCCTCCTTTCACTGCGTAGAGACTCCATGCTTTGTTGGATGTCCTTATCTTGCTTCATCATGCGTTTGATCTTTCTTAGCTCAACAACCAACCAAAGACTCTTCATGTTGTATCATCTTATATCCCTCACCACAATGCTATTGTTCTCCTCATTAATGAGCTTGAGCCAAGTAAAATTGGGTTCAAGCACAAAAAAAATAATTCTTCACACAATATTGATACATTCTCATTATGTGTAGAGATACTCCATGTAACTGCGTTGAAATTCATTTTCCCTAATGTCTGATTGAAAAATCATTTCGAAAAGTTTGAACCTATCAAAGAATTTCAACATTGAAATTCTCTGCACTTGAGCTTTTTTGCACACATGCTAAGTTTTGTGGGTTCATTGAATCTAATGGCAGATTTAGCAAGTAGAATGGATTCCTATGCAGCAATGGACACTCCATGCCTTAGTGCCTACAACCTCACAATACAAGGGTTTGAGCCTTTTCAAAGTACAAAGCCTTGCATCGTTTGGATCCTTCCTCTACTACAGATCATTGGCGCCACTGTGCAACAACACACCCAAGTTTCTCTGCCGACACTTTCAAATGGCATTTTCTTGAGAATTTTTGAAGCCATTTCAAAAAATTTGTTATGTGTATCGACTGCAATGGAATTCCATCAAGCCACATTTATTGAGAGATTTTTTTTCTCTTTAAACAAGTTCATGCCTTGTCCATGCTGTTGCCACATTCACTGGACCGATCCCAATGAACACTGCACCATACAATTTGAGCTCTTACAAAAATGTGTTGACTTGTTCTTGGATTTCTCTCATTGCACACAACTACAAAATAATCCCTTGTTCTCCTCTCAGTAGCAGAATGGTTTCCCTATGCAACATAAACTTTCCTCTTTTAATTTTGATACATTTTTACTGTAAGTGCTAATCTTCCTTCCACATTCTTTACATTTAGAAAACTACATTCGTTTCAAGTAATTTCAATCAGCTCATGATTCTTCTGGAGTTGGAGCTTCGCATTTACTAAATCCACTAGCTCTTCTTCTTGTTCACTTTCTGGCTTCTCTTCTTCATGGTCTATCATCACACTTAAAGCTAATTTTTCTGCTTGGTTCAAATGTTGCATCTAATTCTTCAACAAATTTGTGAACATTATTAGTTTTTCCTCCTTTTTGTCTTCTGAATCTAGGAACAGGTCCTACCTCCTTGGAGAACTTTGTGAGAATGTCATCAAATGTCCTCTCTTTATTTTCACTGGATACGTCCACTCTTATATGGATCTTTCCATCCTCATGAGATACAACTGTTATCTCCCTATCATTTATGACCCAAAATTTAGGCTTTGATGTTTCCAAACTTGTATTTGATGCAGTTGTAGAATTAATTGTCAATCTATTACACTTATCATTGGATAAAAGTGGAATCATGAAAGAAACAAGCAAAACATCTTTTATGAAATTGCTTCTCGAGTCCTTAATGGAAAATTTTCCCATGTGCTGGGTATGTGCAGGATCATTATGGAAAAAATAGGCCCTTAAGTGGCAAAAAATTCAAAAAAATTAGAGTTAGGAAACTTGACATAAAAATTTGAATAAGTTATCTATATTATTTCAAAAATATGTAAGAATAGAATCTTTAGGAAATTGAATGTAGTTTCTAAACTACTAGGTTTATTTAAAAATATATATATCTATTTGGTGAAAATTTGAAATTTCAATGCAGTAGTACTTAAATTTCAGGGAAAAAATAAGGAGGTGATTGTCTGACCACCCTAACCACAATAAAATGATAATATTTTTTTAGAAGATTTTATAAATAAGTAGAGGACTCATGTCTAGATGTGATGCATATTTTTTTGTAATTTGTTTCCAAGTAAATAATTAATTATGAATTTTTTATTACAACTTTTAAAAAATATAAAAACTCGTATGTATGACCACCTCAACTTGGTCAAAACTTCATGAAATTCAATTTTTGTTTTTTTAATCCTATAGTATGCAAAGCATAAAATGTGATGCATGTTTTGGATTCCAAAAATGTGATACTGTTTGAAAGTTATAGATGTTTTTCAATCAGCCTATCAATTAGGACTTTAGTCGTAATTTAAATAGAAAATGAATAATAATAATTTATTAAATTCAAAGTAAAGCATAATTTATATTGGTGGAAAGCTGAGAATATCCTTTAAAAACCCTTTTCATTTCATCAATTTTGGGTTAAAAAAATGTCGTTAGCCACATACCCTACAAATACCCATCATATTGCCACTTTTTGGCCTATCATGATCCTACACATACCCTGCTATAGGCATGTGAAGAGAAATGTTTCTTGTATGAGCATCGAGCATTGACAAGGTAATCGAATTTTACTTTGTACATTGCTACCTTAAGTGCACCTCTAGAAAGGTCAAAACTTAATTGGATTTCATTTAGAACCTCTGCCTTGGCTGTAAAATGAAGATATGTATCTCAAATAATCAGGAAACTTGGATAGTATTATCTTGTTAGATTAAAAGGTTTATTAATTCATTATTTTATTTAAGTTACACATTATATTTCTCTTAAGATAAACTTAGTTTGCATTTTGTAGGCATTTGATAATTATTCTAATTATTAAATGCACCCTTTTAGGGTACACTTTAGGGTTTCTTGATCTCCTTGATAAGGATTGATCACTTTGTATTTCATTCAGTTAATGCAATCCCTCTTATAGCTTGCAGAGCACCTTTGCTTTTTTGTCTCCATCTCTTCTTTCTGTGACAGGTTATTTCCATGCAGGTGATCTTCGGGTTCTGTGAAGTTGGCTTTCTCAACTTCTACATGGTATAAGAGCTCCAGAACTGCTGCTCTCCTGTTCATGTTTTGAAGGATATTTGGAGCTTCGAGGGTTTAGGGTTTTCCTTTTTGATTCAGGGCCTACTTTTTAATTCGGTGCAGTTTAAGACTAAACTGACCTCACAGTTGTGCTCAGGAGGCCATTTCCAAGTTTTTCGATATATAATTTTCCTAGTTTCGGTGTAGTTGGCTTAGAAGGAATTTTTTTTTGCCCCAGGGCCATATAGACCCTAGGGCACGCAGATCGATGCAATTTTTTTTAAAAAATAAATAAAAAAAATCAAGTTTTTTTTGAAAAAAAACTACACTCGCAGTTAAAATGTAGTCCGTCTCTCGTCAGCCATTGAGCGGCCACCAGGTGGCCACCCACCAACCACTTCGACTGGTGAAGCTGCCCAAACAGCCATCGGCCCCAGCCTTCGCCGACCGGGCACTGACTTGCCACCTGTGCCCCGCCTGAGCTTCGCTTGAGCGTTGCCCATGCACCACTGGCCGCTTAGCGCCTAACCCTCTGCCTCATAAGCCCCAGTCACGTGGGTGACCGTGGGCTCCACCGCCAAGCCCCAACCTCCTAGTCCGTCCAGGCGACCATGGGCCTTTTTTTTAGCCCCTGAGGGCTCTGGAGGTCCTACTTGAGCATTTTGGAGGTGTTTTCACTAAATCAGGTCTAAAATGGTCATACGAGCTAAGTTTTCGAAAATGAATAGGCATCAAAAATCTGGTTCTGAGCCTGATTTTATGGTGGAGGTTTGATTTCTTGATTTTTCTATTTTGCTGCCATTTTTGCTTGTGAAAGCCAGATCATTCTTTTTGCACTTCTACGGGTGTAACTTTTGGGTCCGGAGTCCATTTTGCACAAACAAATATGCATTGGAAAGGTGGTTCTACGCTCTTTCCAGATATGAAATTTATTTAATCAGAAAATATAACAAGTACACAGAGCATTTTCTAAAGCATATTTTTCTTTTTTCTATCTTTTCAACTTTAGAAATTGTACTGGGGTTTGGGTTCTTGTGTTGTGGGGGGTATTTTTTTCTTTCTTTCTATCATTTACATTAGAAAACTAGAAAAATATTCATAAAACATATTTCAAAACTCATTCATTATGGCAGACTCATCTTCTATTGAGTTCCTTACCCCACACAATTATCACACTTGGAAGGAACATATGACCATAATTCTCATGTCAAAAGGGTTATGGTCATGTTTGGATGATGTTCAACCTTAGTTAACATGAAAATTTGAGATGTTTTAGCACCAAAAAAAAATGGATGTGGCCATGGGTTTACTATCCTTGCATATTTCAGATAGTCTTTTATTCCATCTAGAGGGTTGTGCAACTCCTCGGGCTATGTGGTTGAAGTTTGAAACTCTATTTGGCACCATTAATTAGTTTCAAGCACTTCGGATTGAGGCCGAATTAACTTCCTTAGTACCTAATTCATATCCTACCATTGAGGATTTTTTGATGAAGTTTAAATCACTGAGGTCATTGTTACAGGGTTGTGGTAAGAATAAAACAAATGAGGAGTGTATTTACCTGATTCTTTCTAAGCTTCAAGGTCCTTTTCAGATATTCTCTTCGAAATTTTATTCCACCATGGATGCATTAGGTACACATTTTACCATGCCTACTTTTGAGGTGTTATGTGATTAGTTGACATGAGAGCAGGCCAAGATATCATAGTTGGATGCTCTCATAGGATCTAAGAACCAAGCACTAGTAGCTCAGTCATCTAAAGGGAAAAAGAAGCAGAAACTGAAGCCCAAGTCAAATTCAACAGGTAGTTAGAGTTCTTCCAAGCCACCTCCTAAGACTGATTCAAACCATAGTTCAATTCTAAACAGGGAAAATCTTTGAAGTCTGGCGAGTCTTCCTCCAAGACTAAAAAGAAATTAGGTGATCCTTACAGTTTCTATGGCAAGGAGGGACATCCAGTTTCTAGGTGTTGGAAATGATTAGAGGCTTTAGAGGAAGCCATGCAATAGCATAATATCACCTCACCTCAGTCTCCTTCCCAACCCATAGGGAAAGGTCATGCTCTTTCTGCACGAGCCTTGCCTTTAGGATCCACTTGGATTCTAGATTTTGGTGCTTCTCACCATATGCCACACACACATGAGTTTGTCACCTCACTTTCCCCTAGTGGCACTACATATATTGCAGTTGGTTACTCAGCACACCTTTCAGTTTAGGGTTCAGGTACTATTTCATTGGATGTTGGTTGTCTTCAGGATGTGCTTCTAGTTCCTAACATTTTGAAAAACCTTCTTTCTGTTTCTCATATTTTCCATTATGGCTCTGGTAAGATAGTTGAGTTCTCACCACATGATGTGGTTATTTGAGACCTTCATGATCTTGATTTGGTTGTGGCTACTGGGAGTGTTGATTCTGCATCTTGCTTATATAGATTTGATGGCTTTGAGAGTTCAGATATTTTAGGTTCCTCTCTTATAGCACATGCAGACTCAGTGAGAAGGCTTTGGCATGAGCATTTTGGCCATGTCAATTATAGATATCTACAACAGATGAGTACTCAGGAACTAGTGATTGGACTCCCTAAGATTTCCTGTACTGATGGTGTTGGTCATGGTTGTGCACTTGGAAAACATCACTGGGATTCTTTTCCTACGGGTAGAGCCCAACGTGCTAAGGCACCCTTGGAGTTGGTACATAGTGATATCGGGTCCTTTCTGACTTCTTCTTTTTCAGGGGCCTGACATGTTCTCACTTTTATTGATGACTTCTCCAAACACACGTTGTTGTACTTTCTTAAGAACAAGTCTGATGTCTTTGATTCATTCGGGATCTTTAAGACATTTGTGGAGAAGCAATCTAGACTTTCTATAAGGAGGATACACACATATAATGGGGGGAGTATGTTAATCAGGATTTTGGGGATTTTTGCACTGAGCATGGTTTGCAGCATCAGTTGACAGTACCTTACACCCCTCAACAAAATGGTGTTGCTAAGAGAAAGAACAAAACCTTACGGGAGATGGAAAATTGTATGATATAGTCTTGAGCTATGAGTTCTTCATTTTGGGCTGAGGCAGTCAATTGTGCCAATTATATTTAGAATCAGATGCCTCATAAGGCATTACAACATATGACTCCTGAGGAGGCTCAGACTCATGTCAAGCTTGATGTTTCTACATTTTTAGTTTTTGGTAGTGAGGCTTGGGAATTTATTCCCGATACTCAGTGGAAATCCATGGAGAGGAAGAGCCGACCACTCATATTTTTTGGCTACTATGAGGATGTTAAGGCATACAGGTTGTTTGATCCTAATTCTAGAGAGGTATTGTTTTGGCGGGGTGTCCAGTTTGATGAGCGTTTTCTTATGATGGATTCTCCATCACCAGCTTCTCCCTCACTGCCTACTCCTCCCTCTTCATCTCTTGAGGATTAATTATCTCTTGAGGATGATGCATATGATGATCCACCATCTCCACCACCACCAGTTGCTCAACATTTTCCTTGGTGGGCCCATGTTACTGTTGAGGGAGCTAGTTGTTTGGTAGGTGATCCTTTAGATACTCGTCGTACTCGTGCTCAGACATCTGGTTCTAGTCTTTTTAGGCATGCCATTTTGGATGATCCTCAAAAGTTTTTAGAGGTGATAGGTCACCATGAGTGGGATAGGGCCATGAATGTGGTGTATTCTTCTTTGATGAAGAATCATACTTGGGCTCTTTGTCCTCTTCCTAAGGGAAGACAGTTGGTTCAGTGCAAGTGGGTGTACCGTACCAAGTATGTTGTAGATGTTTCAATTGATAAGTATAAGGAACGTCTTGTTGCGAAGGGGTTTTCTTAGGTAGAGGGTATTGACTACTCCAAGACCTTTGCTCCTATCGCCAAGATGAATTGTATTTTCTTTGTACTTTCACTTGCAGCTTCATAGGGATAGACAGTGTTTCAGATGGATGTGAAGAATTCCTTCTTGCATGGAGACCTACATGAGGAGATCTATATGGAGTAGCCTCAGTGTTTTGTGTAGGACTCTTCATTGGTTTTCAGACTTTGATGTTCATTATATGGTATCGAAAAAGCTCCTCGGGCTTGGTATGAGAAGATGGAAGTCTGGGTATGTGTAGGATCATCATGGAAAAAATAGGCCCTTAAGTGACAAAAAAATTAGAAAAATCAGAATTAGGCAACTTGATGTAAAAATTTGAATAAGTTATCTATATTATTTCAAAAATGTGTAAGAATAGAATCTGTAGAAAATTGAATATAGTTTCTAAACTACTAGGTTTATTTAGAGAAAAAAAATCTATTTGGTGAAAATTTAAAATTTCAATGCAATAGTACTTAAATTTCAGGGAAAAAATAGGAAGGTGTCTGTCTGACCACCCTAACCATAATAAAATGATAATATTTTTTAAAAATATTTTATTTATAAGTAGAGGATTCATGTCCCGATGTGATACATATTTTTTTGTAATTTTTTTCCAAGTAAATAATTAATTATGAATTTTTTATTACAACTTCTAAAAAATATAAAAACTCATGTATTTGACCACCTTAGCTTGGTCAAAACTTCATGAAATTTAATTTTCTCTTTTTTAATCCTATAGTATGTGAAGCATAGAATGTGACGAAAGTTTCAGATTAAAAAAAATTGACACCGTTTGAAAGATATAGATGTTTTTCAATCAGCCTATCAATCAGGACTTTAGTCGTAATTCAAATAGAAAATGAATAATAATTATTTATTAAATTCAAAGTAAAGCATAATTTATATTGGTGGAAAGCTGAGAATCTCCTTTAAAAACCCTTTTCATTGCATCAATTTTGAGTAAAAAAAATTCATCAACAACATACCCTACACATACCCATCATATCGCCACTTTTTGGTCCATCATGATCCTACACATACCTGACTCTTTCTTGCTTTCCTCTCACTTCACACACTGTCATTCCAATCACACAGTGTACATTCAGCATTAGGAGGGTGATCTTTTGATTCTTCTGCTATATGTAGATGATCTTGTTCTTACAGGTAGCTCATCCTCCATGATTCAGAGTGTTCCAAGAGCTTTGAAGGAGCAATTTGAGATGACAGATCTCGGTCTTGTGCACTTCTTTCTAGGTCTATAGATTACTCAATCTTCATATGGGATTTCCATATTTCAGCAAAAGTATGCTCTTGATATGCTTCAGCGATTTGGCATGCTTGATTGCAAGCCTTCCCCCACGCCAGTTTAGTCAGGTGTTGTTTTGTCTTCCACTTGTACTACTCCTTCAGTGGATTCCACCTTATATAGGCAGTTGGTTGGCAGTTTGTTGTACCTGACACATTCCCGTCCTGATCTTTCCTTTGCGGTTGGCCTTGTCTCTCAGTTCTCCCATGATCCTCATGAGAGCCATTGAAAAGCAACCAAATGTAGCTTGAGGTACATTCGGGGCACCAAACATTATGGCATTGACTAGACTTCAAGATCCCCTCACATTATTGGCTTCACTGACTCAGATTAGGCTGGTGACATGTCAATGATGAGAAGTCTACTTTTGGCTTTGTTTTTTGCCTTGGTTCTGGTCCTATCACATGGTCTTGCAAGAAGTAGTCTGCTATTACATTATCATCTACAAAGGCTGAATATTGAGCAGTAGTGCTAGCTAGTCAGGAGATTCTATGGCTTCAGTAGTTGATGACAGAGTTTGGGTTTCCTCCGGATAGTCCCACTATTCTTTGGTGTGACAATCAGAGTTCCATTCACATTTCTTGCAACCCAATGGAGCATCAGCGGACTAAGCACGTTGAGATCCACTCCACTTCATCAGGCAGTTGATTCAAGATGGTTATCTCATCTTGGAGTACATTCCTACAGAGGAGCAGGTTGCAGACATCTTCACTAAACCTTTGGAATTTCCACGCTATCTTCAGTTGTGCTCCATGCTCGGGGTGAACGCAGTTGTTCTTGGGGGGTCTCTGTGAGGCCTTCCTTCCTTCATTTTTTTTTTCAGCATGTTTCTTCATCTCTTTTTGGAGAGGAGTTTTTTCCCATTGGGTTTTCTGCTTTACTCTGCTTTATAGAGATTTGGTTGTATTCGGGTACCTGATTAGGCCTAGCTACTGGGACCCTTGTTTGCTTTCTAGCTTGTAGTTTCATTTCTTTCATGCATTTAGTTTTTAGCTACTCCCTAAGTTCATCTTAAGGGTGAGTGTTAGAGTAAAAGGTTTATTACTTAATTATTTTAATTAAGTTACCCTTTATATTTCTCTTAAGATAAACTTAGTTTTCATTTTGTAGGAATTTAATAATTATTTTAATTATTAAATGCACCCTTTTAGGCTACACTTTAGGGTTTCTTGATCTCCTTCATAAGGATTGATCACTTTGTATTATTTCATTCAGTTAATACAATCCTTTTTGTAGCTTGCAGAGCACCTTTGCTTTTTTGTCTCCATCTCTTCTTTCTGTGATAGGTTATTTGCATCTAGGTGATCTTCGGGTTCTGTGAAGTTGGATTTCTCAAATTCGTCATATGTTGCACAAAATCAGCTTTTTCGACATCATGCAGTTGTTTAGAAATCTAGCAAGACTAAAGAATGATGTGACTTTATCCATGGTGAATGACACTATTCTCTTTAAGTTGATTGAAGAAACTTGTGACAATGACAAGTGAGAATCCATTGATGGAACAATGTTTTGCAATTCATGCCTTTCATAACCAAAGTGTCCTCAAACATACTGCAATGCACCACTTACAACCTCATAATTGGGTAGAGCATGTCGGGTGCCCATGTGGGCCTGGCTATTTTTTTGTTTTGTTTTGAAACAAGTTTTATGCTCAATTGAATTGACACTAATTTTTTAATACATCTGGTGTGAAAATTTGAAATGGGTTGTCATTAAAATCT
This sequence comes from Sequoia sempervirens, assembly GCA_007258455.2. NCBI lineage: Eukaryota > Viridiplantae > Streptophyta > Pinopsida > Cupressales > Cupressaceae > Sequoia > Sequoia sempervirens. The sequence continues at coordinate 34,522,163 of VDFB02026320.1, read as the reverse complement.
ACTTTCAAGCATACTTGCATAATGGTCAAAACTGATCTAGTGGGCTCAGGAATCACTTTGGAAAACTAGTCAAATGACCTCTTGGAGCCGTAAAAGCTTACAAGCATGTAGAAATTTGATTCAAGAATGCAGTGCAATAGATGACTCAGAAAAATAGATCACAAGGTGAAATATATTTAATGCCAAAGTTGCTCAGTCGGACTTTTCTGCAATTGTGCCTATCCAAAACCAATTAAAACTTGCCAAATAACCTCTTTGAAAAAATACCAAATCAACTTCTGAGAGCTTGCCATTGGAAACACAAGCTCATTTAGGTACACCGAGTATACGTGCAAGAGGGATTTGCTTCAATCATCAATTTTCACAAGATAGTAGTGGTCAAAGTTGACCACCTTGAAACATGTCAGAAATATAGGTGTAAAATCAGAACAAACTGCATTTGTTTTTATCTCAAAAAAATAGTAAATTAGATCACGAGGCTCTGAAACTAGACCAAGGAGTATATGAATGTGGGGAGAATAGAGAGCAACAGTCTATTTTTCTTGACAATCATCCAGTTGTGAAATATTCACTTGAACATGAGGCCAACTTGTAGGATAGAGTTTGCAAACAACAAAAAAGTGCCAAAACCCTCCAACTATTCTTTTCAAAACCCTTTCAAAACTCATCATGGGAAGCTAAAAACTGACATGCACGTTCACATATGTCAACTGAATGTGCTCACTAAGGGGTTTGGCTTGAAAAATCATCAGGCACCGAATTATGACCCTCCAAAGTAGGTCATTTGGGAATATTTGCAGGTGGTCTTCTTAGTGTGCAAAGGAAAAAAATTCAATATGGGCACTTCAAATTTTCAAAATTTGACAGTCCCAACAATGTCTTCGACTAGGGATGTATGCCCTCTGTGGGCATAGAAAAAATATAGATCTCTGGGGAGTAGACCAAATGTCGAGTCCATTGGGTGCTCTCAAATTCCTCCTTTATTCAACCTCTTTTCCAACTTCACTTGGTGACCTGAAGCCACCAAATGAAAAAGGGTATGTGCAGGATCATGATGGGCCAAAAAGTGGAATTATAATGGGTATGTGGCTACCGACTTTTTTTTAACCCAAAATTGATGAAACAAAAAGGGTTTTTAAAGGAGATTCTCAGCTTTCCACCAATATAAATTATGCTTTACTTTGAATTTAATAAGTAATTATTTTTCATTTTCTATTTGAATTACAACTAAAGTCCTGATTGATGGGCTGATTGAAAAACATCTATAGCTTTCAAACGGTATTGCATTTTTAAAATCCAAAATATGTGTCACATTCTATGCTTTCATACTATAGGATTAAAAAAAGAAAAATTAAATTTTATGAAGTTTTGACCAAGTTAAGGTTCCATACAAGTTTTATATTTTGTAAAAGTTGTAATAAAAAAATCATAATTAATTATTTACTTGGAAAAAAATTACAAAAAATTATGCATCACATCAGGACATGACTCCTCTACTTATATCTAAATTTATAAAAAATATTATCATTTTATTGTGGTTAGGGTGGTCAGACAGACACCTACTTCTTATTTTTTCCCTGAAATTTAAGTACTACTGCATTGAAATTTCAAATTTTCACCAAATAGATTCTTTTTTTTAAAAAATGAACCTAGTAGTTTAGAAACTACATTTAATTTGCTACAGATTCTATTCTTACATATTTTTGAATTAATATAGATAACTTATTCAATTTTTTACGTTATGTTTCCTAACTCTGATTTCTCTGAATTTTTTGCCACTTAAGGGCCTATTTTTTCCATGATGATCCTGCACATACCCAAAAGGGGAGTCAATTCTTACCTCTTTCAAACACCGATCTATTAAAAGAGTCGATCTCCCTCAACCCATACTTGCCTCTGTCACACCACAACAATATGAGTGACTACACTTCTGCAAACACAAGTATTAGACTACTTTTGTATAAGTGGAAATTTGTTCCCTATTTAGCTTTACATTATCACATGGAAGCCAAATTATATAGGCCACATCAATACCACTCTCTTCATTTTCTGATTTTGTATCAAGTGGCAACATATGAAGATAGTGATCAAGACCACATGGAAACACAGTCTTATCACATTTCACTGAAGCCAATCTTAAAATAATAGTGCAATCTACCTGATTAAACATACTGGCATCTCTGAACAACCCATCATATACAACATTATCATCATATTCATAATCACTACACATCTGAAAGTCAGGAACACTCTAAAAATGTTGATTATCATGTAGCAACAACTTATCATATTCATCATATAGAAAAAATTTTAGGCTAAAAACAACTTCCTTCAATGTCTTGCACATTGCCACACTTTGTGTAAACTTCTTCCAGTTGAAAAAAATAGCACTCACATTCTGCCACATGGATGGTACTATTAAGCTCAATATGATTACTAGCTAGCATGTCAAAGGTGAAACTATCACAAGAACCTACCAGAAGATCTTGCACATCATGCAAACTATCTCCAAGTGTATGCAAAGTGATACACTCATACATTGGCACACTCTGTAGCTATCCTCCATCATATTGGTATTGAGAATTGTCAAGGATTTCTATATATTCCTCATCCTTAGTCACTTTGTTATCCTCTGAACATAACATATCAACATCTTCAACATCCCAAGCTTGCTTAGGAATGAACAATTCTGGTTCAAAAAGATAATCTTATTTCTCTTTGAAATCAACATCCCCATCCTCATGAAAAGGCTCATGACTATGCTCATCTAAATCAGCAAATAGGCACTTGTCCAAATCTGCATTAAAATCTTCAAGACTTGGCTCATTGGGTACACATACGTCATGGTCATCTGTTGTTTCTAATTCATCAAAGCAAGTTTCTGAATTTGCATCATCATGCACACTTTCATATTCATCATACAATGCATCATTACAATCAAATGGTTGCATGTCTTCATCCATATTATCATCATGCTAACCAACTGGTTCATAACTAGAAGGAAGATAAAAAACACATGCATCATACCTTGCATAGTGAAAATTATCATCATTGTCAAAATCAATGTGGGCATCACACAACAACTGAGAGTTATTCTCATGTGCACATTTTTGATATTCAGTGGTCGACAGATTTGAAATTTGTTCACTGCTTAATAGATCATTGCTCTGATATGTTCTTTCAACCACTTCGTCTCCTTGACCTCCACTAGAACTGTATGCATTACCAGGTTGCAAATACGGATATACCATGTTGTCATCATCATCAAAATATGAAAACTTAATGGACTGGTAATAAATAGGATTTCCCCAATCATAGGAGACTAAACTTCTTACAACATTGTCAAAAGCAAGGTCACAATACATCATAGAGAATAGGTTGTCCCTTTGTTCATTCTTGCTTACTTTTGGGCTATCATGACAACAATCTACATCTTTTTGCATTTAAGCATTGGATTGGGTGTCTTCATTGAGTTTGTCATTTACATCCTCTTGAGGATAGACACAAACAGTTTCACTATCAAATTGAAAACTATCGATGGTGTCTTCATTGCAGCTGCTTGTGGTTGATCTTGCTAATTGTAATTCATTGTATACTTTATCACTTGCAATTGATATATACTGACATTCTCAGAAGTATTCCCTAAATTAGCAAGCTCTTTTGTCTCATCATCATGAAAATTTTCATCAACACTACATACACTTATAGAATTGGTATGACAAAGTGTATCATAATACTGCTGATTGCACATATCCTCTTCAAAAAGTAAGTCCAATTCATATCCCTCATCATGCTCTTGGCTCAGAACACTTGAAATACCATTGTTCTTCACAACATCACACTCATTGCTTGAAGGGAAAATATCATCAACACAGTTTGAACTTTTAGATGATCACTCAGGAAATTATCTGCATCATTGTAGCCTTCAATTGCTATAGAAAATTTTCTCTCTATTATTTTCAAAGGAGATAGAAGAAACCTCAAATGTTTCATTTATCTCATCATGTCTTTCATCATTATGGCTGCAATTTTCATCTGATTATAATTCTTGTGTAGGTTTTTCAAAGACAACTTCCTCATCACCTAATGATGCATCATTCTTGTCTTCTACCTTCTCAAGTATGCATTTATCTGTATTTAAAACTGAAGACATCTGATCATTGATATTCACATAGTTGCTAATGTTATCATCATGTTTACCCATAATTGAAGAAATCAAATTTTGCACATATTCATTTCCTCTTTTATCCAAATTATCTAAAAATGTGTAAGCCATTTGCATACTTAATATCTTAAAATCCTTTAACAATGCATTAGATCCCTCCTCAAAGGCTTCAAAGTACATATGAATGTAACCCAGAGTACTAGGTCTAAAATTTTTAGGGATTAGTGAAAGACCAACAACAAATCTGTGACTGAAAGCAATGCTTGACTCTTTATCTTGTGTTTTAATTTGCTTTAACCTTGTGACAAGGTCAACAGGTTTTATTGCAAATTCTTTTCTATAAGCATCCACTAGTTTATCCTAGCAAGGAATTGACTTCTTAGGAAAACTTAAGTACTAGTACTTCCTTAGCTCTAGCTTCAAGAGATCTGACAAAAAATCTCATCCGCATATCCTGATCTCCAAATGAGTGTTTCTCCATGAAGCTAGAAAACTTTTGGACATGTGCATCTCCTTTACACACATTGTATCCATTAAATCTAGGCATATGTTTATAGACTTGAGTTGGCATACTTTCATCCTTTTAATCAACCCATGACAAGTCTAATTGGTTATACAATGGATCAAAAGAATTGACAAAAGGTGCATTAACTTGGCAAGTAGATGTAGTATGGCTATCTTTTAACTAAGGTTGTAGAGACATCTAGTGCCTTTTTTTCATCTATTTAATTCCCCTTTCGAATACAAATTTCCATTCACAACTAAACCTGGGATTATTCACACTTGGGTTCATGTACTTTGGGGTGTCAAGGGTATGTGCAGGATCATCATAGAAAAAAATAGGCCCTTAAGTGGTGAAAAATTTAGAAAAATCAGAGTTAGGCAACTTGACGTAAAAAAATGAATAAGTTATCTTTATTATTTTAAATATATGTAAGAATAGAATCTATAGCAAATTGAATTTAGTTTCTAAACTACTAGGTTTATTTTTTTTAGAAATACTTTTTGGTGAAAATTTGAAATTTCAATGTTGTAGTACTTAAATTTCAGGGCATAAATAAGAAGTAGGTGTCTATCTGACCACCCTAACCACAATAAAATGATAATATTTTTTTATAAGATTTTAGATATAAGTAGAGGAATCATGTCTCGATGTGATGCATATTTTTTTATAAATTTTTCCAAGTAAATAATTAATTATGAATTTTTTATTACAACTTTTAAAAAATAGAAAAAATCGTATGTCTGACCACCTTAACTTGGTCAAAACTTCATGAAATTCATTTTTTTTTAATCCTATAGTATGTGAAGCATAGAATGTGACACATATTTTGGATTCAAAAAATTTCATACCGTTTGAAAGCTATAGATGTTTTTCAATCAACCTATCAATCGGGACTTTAGTTGTAATTCAAATAGAAAATGAATAATAATAATTTATTAAATTCAAAGTAAAGCATAATTTATATTGGTGGAAAGTTGAGAATCTTCTTTAAAAACCCTTTTCGTTTCATCAATTTTGGGTTAAAAAAAGTTGTCAGCCACATACTCATCACATCGCCACTTTTTGGTCCATCATGATTCTGCACATACCCTCAAATGTTTGAGTATTATTAGAATTTTGAAGCTTCTTGACAATCTGTATTAAGGTGTTTAATGGTATGGCTATTTTAGTTTGGTGATCCATGAATATTTGCAAATCAGGGATTAACTAATTGTGCATAATCATAACCATGACCAAATGAAGGATCACTAGGACAATTTCTAACATGGTGATAACCTAGGTTTGAAACATATGATAATGCAAATGGATGGAAATCCCTAGGATATAAAAATTCATTCTAACCATCCACACTAGCAAATATGTGAATACTTAGAAAAATTCTTTAAGTGGAACAACAATTGCATTGAATATGGTAGATGCAACAAATGGAAGTATGCAAACTCAATTTTACTATCCTTTCCCTTTGTTAGTGCTAATTCACTTAATAGGGAACCAAAGTTTTTTCCTAAGATGTTCAAATATGGTTTTCACATACAATTTTCTTGAAAACCAAAAGTGAAGAATACATATAAATGTTGCAACTGCTACAAATTCTTCTCCTTGATTGAAAATATGTGTAGATCTGGAACTGTATTCACCTCTTCATTAGGTTCTTTTGACAGAGTCATCACCTCTCTTCGTAGAGGACTAAACTTCAAGTAGTACAAAGTTCTTATAGAGATAAATCTTCTTTTGAGTTCCTTTCACTAGTAGAGCACCATAGATCATGAAACTTTTAGATTCACTGCAACAATTTCTTTCTTCAGGTTTTAAATCCTTCAATATTTGGACCAAATTCATATTACCAAATAATATGAATCTGTGAATTATCAGTTTGCACTTGGAGATTCAAATTTCTCCCCAACAAATTCACCAATCTGTTGGTGTTCCAAATCGACCGGTCCAATAAGTTCTAAAGAATAGCCAATTCTTATGCTCAAACTCAAAGAGGGATTTGGCCAACTGACAAGATTCAGTCAAATACTGAAATCTCCTACACTTTTGGCTCTGTAGGACCAAGGTGGGTCTCCCTTGACAATGCCTAAAAACTTAATTCAATCATACACAGACATTACTTTTTATAGCAGATAATTCCCAATGCAAATATACCAAGGAAAACATTGACAACTTCAAATTTGGTTGTATTCTTGGTATCTCAACACTCACTCAAAAATTGGGAAGAAAAATTCAACACTAAACTTCAACCAAACAACAAGGATTTAAAATTATTTTGAATTTAAATTGTTTCGGAGAATGCATTAAGTTGAATGACAAATTAGTGCCTAATTCTGGGCCATGGAGTCAAATGCATAATCCTAAAAAGAATTCATCAACAAATAAACTTTAACTAGTGGATTCAAACTACTAATGCATTACACCAACAAATCCACTCCTATTGTCAATGAAATTCTTCTTATAGATCCACCTTGCACACTTGGAATCACAATTATCTACTCAAAGTAATTTAACTATTTCCTTGAAATAAAACCATAAACACATAACACAATCTCAGGGAAATTGAGATGACAAATTCAAACATACTTTGTATTATTGAACTCACATGATCAAATGTGTACAAATCTGGAGACAATTTGATAACATTCATGATTTTCTTGCACAAACTAACTAATATTTACTCATGAAATAAGCAATTACAACTTACAGACTCAAGTCATGACTCAGACTCAACATTTCTCTATCTACCCAACCCATATAAAAATTAAAAACCCTTTACAATGAGAAGAGAATGAGAATAAAAAGAAACAGAAGAAGCCCAAGAATTGATCCTTTGATGACATCTGGAAGCTTCATCCACCGTTAATCAACAAAAAAAATGAAAAACCTCTCTTAACTCTCTTCCCTTTGCAACAAACTTTGCCCTTTTTTTTGTAGTAGAAAATTCACTCCTTCGTGAAAAATATTCATTCTGCAGTTGAGAGAAAATTAAAGTTTTCCAACTTTAATAATAGACTCTAGAAAGTGAATATTTTATTCACTTTATCGGATTATCCCGTGCCATCTATAATATTGCACCTTATATACCCAACACAAATAGTTTTTAACCAAATTCCACCCATTCCCATCATTTAACTTTTCATCTTTGCAATTAAAATAATTGCCATAAAGTGAAAACTGCTTTTTACCTCTTTGCCCAACATTTACCTTTTCACATGTTACTTACAATTTAAACACCACTAAAAACAAAATTCAATCGGGCCATTTAAAAATTTTACACTTTATACTCTATGCCTTGCCATTTAAAATATGATGGTTTTTTAATATTTTATTGGGCTTCTTTTTAAAAAATATTTACTCGTGCACTTAATTCATCTTGGGGCCCACCACTTACTTTCTCCTCAGTACCACGAGCAAGCATTTTGATCTCTTATTTTGCAAAGATCTTTTAATAAAATTTCATCGGACAACATTTAATTTTCTAAATGTTTTTCCTTTGAAATTGTTTTGTCGGGCCCACCACGAGGAAGCATTTCGCATACCTCACAACCCCTTTGGTCTGCATTATCTTCCTTTGGTGAGGTCCGCGATCAACGATCCAGATGCACCCGCAGTGCCAGCTTCATCATGCTCGTTCGTTCTTTTCTTGTTTCCCTAACTCGTTCTTCGCATTGGTTCTTAAGCTTAAATCATGGCGGCCATCAGGATTTGACACCATTTTCACTGCAGCGCAGTCTTGTCTTTTGCAAAGGAAACATGTGGTAGATCTACCCACACATCGGGTGCATGAACAGAGGTGTTTCCCTCAGAAATTTCATGTAATGTATAAAATCTACCTTCACAACATTGAATCGCCCTTCTCCAAGCTAATTCGATTGTCGCCCCACATCATACATCTTTTCATGTGGTGCGCTAGCATCCTCGGGGTGTTTTCCACGCTCCTAAGATCCCTGCTCAATTGGTTGGATGGCACCCATTAAAAATGAAACATTTGAAATGCCTTTCACTGCAAGTACAAACTGTCTTATGCAGAAAGAGCACACGTTTGATTGACCAACACACTGGGTTTTTAACAAAGATACATCCTGCAACCGCTTAGTGTGTCTGCATGCAATCTTCTGTTGCAACATCGACTAACTTCCTTTGCTTAGATTTTGAAAGAAATTAATGAGGAGTGATTTAATAAAGATGTTTCCTGAGGCGGCTCCTTGTTTCTCTATGAAAATTTTCTTTGCAATATTAAATAATCTCCCTTCATTAATAGGCTTGATGGCGGCTTCCCTTTGCAGCATCAAGCAACCGCTTCTATACTTGGTGTAGAGATTTCCTTGAAATATCAACAAGATCCTTTACATCTGCGAATCACATTTGCTTTAAATTTCTGAAGCCTCTTGACAAATCCATTGTATATATACGTAGCAATTATGGCATTCCATGAAACCACATTTATTTTAGGGATTTTTTTAAACAAGTTCACGTGCCTTGTCTATGACGTCGCTCTACTCACTGGATGCCTCCCTTCACTGCACATAGACTCCATGCTTTGTTGGATGTCCTTATCCTGCTTCATCATGCGTTCGAGCTTACTCAGCTCAACAACCAGCCAAAGATGCTTCCCGTCGTAGCATCTTATACCCCTCACAACCATGGTGTTGTTCTTCTCATTAGTGCGCTTGAGCCAAGTAAAATTGGGTTGGAGCACAAAATAAAAATTCTTCACACTTGATATTGATACATTCTCAATGTATGCGTAGAGACTCCTGCATTGAACTTCATTTTCCCTAATGTCTGATTGCAAACTCATTTTGAAAAGTTTGAACTTATCAAAGAATGTCAATATTCAAATTCTCTCCACTTGATATTTTCTCCACACATGCTAAGTTTTGTGGGTTCATCGAATCTAATGGCAGCTTCAGCAAGTAGAATGGCTACCTCTGCAGCAATGGACACTCCATGCCTTAGCGCTAACAACCTCACAATACAAGAGTTCGAGCCTTTTCAAAGTACGAAGCCTTGCATCCTTTGGATCCTTCCTCTATTGCAGATCATTGGCGCCCCTATGCAGCAACACATCCAAGTTTCTTTGCCAACACTTTCGAATGGCATCAAATGCTTGAGAATTTTTGAAGCTATTTCAACAAATCTGTTATGTGCATCGACTGCAATGGAATTCCATGAAACAACATTTATTGAGGGATTTGTTTTCTCTTTAAATAAGTTTATGCCTTGTCCATGTCGTTGCCACATTCACTGGACCGATCTCAGCCAACACTGCACCATACAGTTCGAGCTCTTACAAAAACGTGTTGACTTGTTCTTGGATTCCTCTCATTGGGGACAGCTGCAACATAATCCCTTTTATAATATATAAACCATCCTCCTATCAGTAGTAGAATGGTTGCCCTATGTAGGGCAAACTTTCCTCTTGCAATTTTGATAAATTTTCACTACTAGTGCTAATCTTCCTTCTATGTTCTTTGCATCTAGAAAACTGCATTCCTTTCAAGTAATTTCAGTCAGCTTATGATCCTTTTGGAGTTGCAACTTCGGATTTACTAAATCCACTAGCTCTTCTTCTTGTTCACTTTCTGGCTTCTCTTCTTCAAGCTCTATCATCGCACTTAAAGCTAAATTTTCTCCTTGGTTCAAATGCTGCATCTAATTCTTCAACACTTTCCTTAGTATTTGCTTCTTCTTTGACATTTAAATTTTCCTATGTAGTATAGTCAGCCAAAGTTGAGCTACCCAACTCTTTGATCATGAAGTTTCTAATAGTGGATCTCCCATGCATCATTAATAGAACAAATTTTGGAACATTGCGAGTTTTCCCTCCTTTTTGTCTTCTGAATCCAGGAACATGTCCTACCTCCTTGAAGAATTTTGTGAGAATGTCATCAAATTTCCTCTCTGTATCTTCACCAGACACGTCCACTCTTATATGGATCTTTCCATCCTCACGAGATACAACTGTTATCTGCCTATCATTTATGACCCAAGCTTCAGGCTTTGATGTTTCCAAACCTGTATGTAAAGCATCTGTAGAATCAATTGTCAATCTATTACACTTATCATCGGGTAAAAGTGGAATCGTGAAAGAAACAAGCGGAACATCTTTTATGATTGCTTCTTGATTCCTTAATTGAAAGTTTTCCCATGTGCTATAGGAATGTGAAGGGAAATGTTTCTTATAGGAGCATCAAACATTGACAAGGTGATCCAATTTCACTTTGTAGACTACTAACTTAAGTGCACCTCTGGAAAGGTCAAAGCTTAATTGGATTTCATTTAGAGCCTCTGCCTTGGCTGTAAAATGAAGATATGTATATCAAATAATCAAGAAACTTGGACCGTATTATCTTGCACAAAACTAGCTTTTTCGACATCATGTAGCTGTTTAGAAATCTAACAAGACTGAAGAATGTTGTGATTATATCCATGGTGAATGGCACTATTCTCCTTAAGTCAATTGAAGAAACTTGTGACAATGACAAGTGAGAATCCATTGATGGAACAATTTTTTGCAATTCACACCTTTCATAACTAGAGTGTCCTCGAACAAGCTGCAATGCATTACTTACAACCTCATAACTGAGTAGAGCATGCTGGGTCCCCATGTGGGCCCGACTAAAAAAAAATTCATTTTCAAACAAGTTTTATGCTCAATTGACTTGAAATTGCTTCTTGAATACATTTGGTGAGAAAATTATAAATGGGTTGTCATTACAATATACTTTCAAGCATACTTGCATAATGGTCAAAATTGGTCCAATGGGCTCAGGAATCGCTTTGGAAAACCAGTCAAACGACCTCTTGGAGCCATAAAAACTTACAGGAATGTAGAAATTTGACCCAAGAATGCAGTGCAATAGATGGCTCGAAAAAATAGATCACAAGGTGAAAGATATTCAATGTCAAAGTTGCTCAGTCGGACTTTTGTGCAATTGTCCCTGTCCAAAAGAAATTAAAACTCACCAAATCACCTCTTTGAAAACATACCAAATCAACTTTTGAGAGGTTGCCACTGGAAAAAAAAGTTCATTTAGGTACATCGAGTATGCGTACAAGAGGGCTTTGCTTCAATCATCAATCTTCACGAGATATTAGGGGTCAAAGTTTACCACCTTGAAACATGTCAGAAATGCAGGTGTAAAATTAGAACAAATTGCATTTGCTTTTGATCTTGAAAAAATAGCAAATCATATCATAAGGCTTTGAAACTGGACTAGGGATTATATGAATGTGGGGAGAATGGAGAGCAATAGTCTGTGTGTCTTGACAATCATCCAATTGTGAAATATTCACTCGAACAAGAGGCCAACTCGCTTCGCTTTTCAAAGCCCTTTCAAAACTCATCGTGGGAAGCTAAAAAGTGACATGCATGGTCACATATGTCAATTGAATGTGCTCACCAAGGTGTTTGACTTGAAAAATCATCAGGCACCAAATTATGGCCCTCCACAGTAGGTCACTTGGGAAGATTTTGCAGGTACGCTTTTTAGTGTGGAAAGGAAAAATTTTCAATATGGGCACTTCAAATTTGAAAAATTTGATAGTCCCAAAATTTTTCATTTTTAGTGCCTATCCTTTGGAATGATGACTTCCGTAATTCTTCTATGATCTATACATTGGTTGTGGTTGGATAGTTCCGTTTTTTTATACCTATGATGACATCAATCTCTCCTATCAACAAATTCTTCCATCAAACAATACAATGACCTCCTGCAAGTGATCTCCTTTGCTTGGCAATTACATTATCTTCTTTCTCTTTCCTTTGATAGTGGCTAAATCTATTGATTGGGCATATGAAATATGGACAATGACTTCCTCAATCTACAAATTCTAGTCCCAAACTAATGACTTCTCTTTGCTATCTTTTTATGGCAACAATATCTCTTGGCATAGGCTGCACCTTCCTCAAACCTATAGTGACCTTTATTCAAATGATGCTTTGCTCTTTGCTATGGTGGCTTGTTTCTATTTCTTTTACACTTGCAATATTTCCTTGATAGTTGTGTCTCTTCCTTCAAACAAACTTTAGTGAATGTCTCTTACCTTTCTTCTTTAACTATAGCAGTGGACTTGAAATAGCTAAAACTTCGTAATCTTTCTTTCTCATTGACAAATGTAACCTTCTTACTATTAGTAGTTCTTTAAATTTTCATTCACGATATCTTCAACTCTGAACTTCTATTTCTTCAATGCCTATGGTGAACTATGGACTGCACACAACTTACCAACAATCTTCTTCACCTCCTTTTCCCTTTGTCCATGAACCTACTCTGATACCAAATGTAGTTTTTGAAAACGTATAAAATTGCTACACCAAACACATTATTGTTTTAACACACACACAAATATTCTATTCATTCAACTTGATTACATTATGATGCATCTCAATTTAGAGGTTTATTATTACATCAATTGTCAAAATTGCTACAACAAATTTATTTTTGTTTTAACACACACCAATATTTTATTCATTTAACTTGATTACTTTATGATGCACCTCGAGACAGAGGTTTGTTATTACATCAATTGTCAAAATTACTACAACAAACACATTATTGTTTTAACACACACTGATATTCTATTCATTCAACTTGATTACATTATGATGCACCTTGAAATACATTTCAGACCTTACAAACTAAACAACATAAGGATCTCTTTATAGAGATCACAACCCTTCTATTTTCATTAATAGCTTTTAAAGCAACTAATTTACAAAAAAACATAAAAATTACTATTTATTAAAAAATTCCAAAAGTACTAAATTACAAAAAATAAAAAAATAAAATAAATTTAGAAGTTCAACGGAAAAATCTCCAACTAGGCTACATGCTTGAGATCACTTCATTTCCATGCTTTACATCATTATCCAACGATAAATACTATATAATGATACCCTGAATTGGTACTGATATGATGAAACAGTCACTGTGAAGCTTCAATGATTAAGGCAACTGGGCTTCGCACAACCTGTGACCCTCCTTGGATACATTTCCACATTATCTCTCCAAACTCAAATGTGTCACCGCTAGAAGCAACTGTGCTTTCGAACCTTACAGTATAGCGGGCAGTATCCAAGAGCTTTCCGAACTTTAACGTTTGTGGTTCCACGCTTATAGTGATGCCAGGAGGGTTCTTCACACTCACCTGGTACACTGCATCAGCCTCTGTACCCACGTATGTTACTGTTCTCCTCTTTACCTGAATGGAATTGCTCCCTGATTTCATCACAAGGGAAAAGGATGGATAGTTGAGATCGCCGGCTTCCAAACTAGAATTGGGACAGGAAACTGACTCCTTTGTGAGAAGAGCAATTTGTTTTTCTGTTTAGTTGAGAGAACAGAGGAAAGCAATGTAGTCTTGAGGTAACATGTCGTAGACAAGCCCCGGATCTACAGCAGCATTTGGATCCACATGACCCGCGCCCATGGCAAAGGGGCTGGCTTCTCTCATTGTAGACGAATCCTTGATTGGCTGCTCTGCATTGTCAATCAAGTAGGATGACGTCATGAGAGCAGACTTGATAGCGGCAGGGCCCATGTAGGATGTATGGCTTTTATCAGTGCTGCTATGCCACTGATGTGAGGACACGACATGGAAGTCCCCGAATCCAAGTAGTAGCCCGCTTTTATCTGTGCTGCAACGTCTCCCGTATATGCTGCCAATATATTCACACCGGGAGCAATCATGTCGGGCTTGAGAATGTGCGGATACCCTTTGCTTGGTCCCCTTGAAGAAAACGCAGCCACCGTGGGAGCGACTGTTTGATTTCCCACAACAGTTAAGCCTGTGATGTTCAAGGCGGCCGTGGCATTATTCCCGGTGCTATTGATGTAGGCTTCGATTTTTTCTCCAATTGTGAAACTAATAGCTGCTGTGTCCCTAATAGCCTTTCATTTACAACAATCGTTCCTGCACCTCCTGCTTTGGCCACCACGTAAGCCTTCCCTCGAGCGCTATTCTCATCTTCGCTGTAGGAGAACAGCAGTTGATCGCACACAACGAGTTTACCCTTCACCAAATCGGGATCAAGGCTGCCACCCAGGCAACGGCTTGAATTGTTGTTGGTGGATACATACACCAATGGCAGAGGCCGTTGCAACGCCGAATCTTCTGCTAGGCTGTAGATGGAAGTGCCTTTGAAAATCTCTTGGTTGCCCAAAACAACAGATGCAGGGAAATCTCTATCGATGCTGCTCGCACCCACCGTAGTAATCCAGGGAGCGACGTTATGAAGAGTAGACGGATAAGGTCCATCGTTGCCCACCGAGCCAGAAACAAAAACACCCTTTTCAATGGCCCCAAATGCTGCAGTAGCTCTGTTGTCTTTGTAAAATACCCTGTCTTGTGAGCCAATTGAAATAGAAATGATGTCGACGCCGTCAGCAATGGCTTGTTCCATGGCAGCGACCGTGTATACGTCATTGCAACCTTCTTCCCAACAGGCTTTGTAGATGGCCAGTCTAGCTTGAGGGGCCATCCCTCTGGCCGTTCCGTTGGCAAAACTGAAGAAACTCGCAGCAGGCACAGCAGCTCCGGCAACAGTGGATGCTGTGTGCGTACCGTGGCCTTGGCGGTCCCTAGGAGATTTGTATTCCGTGGTTCCATTGATAGGACCGCTTTGCTGCTCGTAGCCTTTGTAGTAGTGTCGAGCGCCAATAATTTTTCTATTGCAATGAGAGGAATTGAAGTTCTGCCCGCTTTCGCATGTGCCTTTCCATCTAGCCGGAACAGGTCCAAGGCCTTCATCATTGAAGCTTTTGCTTTGAGGCCATATTCCCGTGTCGATCATGCCCACGATGATATCTTTGCCATATGTAGCGTACTGCGACCATAATCCAGAAGAAAGAGAGGAAATGGGGGCGACGCCAAGAAACTCAGGGGTGTGAGTGTTGGCAGTTTTAGTGGAGGACGTGGGAATTACAGCTAAGCAACCTTCCATGATCTCCATGGGTTCAGCTTCTGCTCTGCTCAGGCTCGCTGCGAAGCCATGAAGGAGTGTATCATACGTGTATAACAATTTATTTCCAGTGGGATCCGATCCCGAGACCTGGCTGAGCAATGAAGTGTACCAGTGCTGGTGTAAATCGAAATGATGAGGCTTCATGGTCTTAACCATGTGAACAATATACGGCTTTCTGGCATCTGCATCTTGCGCTTTGCCCAACCACATCACTGACACAGCAAGGAATGTTACAATGAATGTAGCAAACGAAGTATTCTCCATTGTTGCCTATAGAAAAACCGTAAAAGTAGATGGCAAACTGTTGGATGAATTGAATATGAATTGGGGATTTTTATAGGAAGAGTATAAAGGCAGAGATATTTAAGGGACTATATCCTCGCAGGCGTTTGCAGGCTGATTAATAATTGTCTAAAAGGAAACATTAAACAGGCTTTTGCAGGCCGATTAATAATTGTTTAAAGGAAAAATTAAATTGGCTTTATTCAATCGAAGGCAATATTGCTTTTGATCGCAAACAACAGTTGCCGATAGAAGGCCATAGGAAAATATCCATGCACAGTGGAATTAAATAAATTAGCCCTGTCGTTACTCTAGAGGAACCTGCATTTAGAATTTCATATTCCACACATATACCAACAATATGAAGAATAATGTCATAGCACTCATCCACAAACTAAAGTCAAAACTTTTGAATATGCAGTCGGATCTCCATATTTATTTGTTCATTACATTAGATCTAATTTAGCTATAAAGTAGTTTAATTATTTTTATAATACTTGGATTTATAATATCTAGTCTTATAATTTATTTGTGATATATATTGTTAATAATTAGTTCATAAGTAAATAAAATTAGCATTTGTATTAGAAGGGGTGCAATGGTCACACCGATAAAAAATATTTATATGTTAATTATGTTAGAAAGTAAAATTTGATTTGCGTATAGAAGATTATTTTTATTTTTTATTTTCTATGTACAAATTTATTTAAAGTATGATGCATTAGATTGTTATGTTTTTGTGTATAGAATATTATTTTTGTAGGTTTACTTTTATTTTGTAGATTACATTACTAAGGATGAGAAACATATGTCTGAAGATGCTATTTGACCTAAAACCCAAAAACCCAAAGCACTGGGAATATAAAACATGCATCATGGCTAACAAAACAAGCCAACATACCACCCACAAAGTTGCAAAATAGTAGCTTTCAAAACCAACCACCCCAAGGGTGGGCAAGAGAACCCATTCTTCAAACCAATACATGTAGGTTTTAATGAGACCTGTATCCCAAACCACTAAAAAATTAATGATTTTAGAAAAACTGAGTCCATCAACACTCCATGAGACAACCATCTCATAACAATCCTATCACGCAAAGAGCTAATATTTTGATGCAAGAAGAATAGTAATATTGATGGAGCAAAGAATCCCCATCGACCAACTTGCCTCTCCACCTCTATAGGAGAAGTCACCAAGAGTACCATGACCACATCAACAAAGATTCACCAACATACCCAAACTCCACCTCCATAGGAGTGGCCTCCATCTCAATAGGAGCTGTGAGGGAGAAAATTTACTAAAAATCTTGGGCAACCCATTGCACTCTCAAAACTCAACTCCAGCTTAATAGGAGACACCAGATCTATAGAGCTAGAAAGATTTCAAACACACCCTATCGAGAGAGTAACCTTGGAAACCATGGGTAATAGGAGCACTTAGTCCATCAAAATGAACTTTCTATGAAGCCAAACCAGAAAATAAATGCATGAGTAATGGGAGTCTACAACAGCTTTGAAGAAAATCAAAAACCATTAGTAGAATGAGAAAGCATTTCAAAGAATAGGAGATCAAAGGCTTCCTCAAACAAAAAAATTAGTTCTTTTTCGAAAGAAATTCAGAAAAATTTGAAAATTGAATCTTCGAAGTAGGGTCGAGCCTCACCACCTTCTGAAGAAATTGCATAGAAAAACCACTATCATCACACAAAGAGTGATAGTAATAAGCCCTGAAACATTATTGAAAGTAGGAAAATTCAAACAGAGCTCAAGCTCCAAAGGGAATAAGATGAGGAGTTGAATAGACTGTAAGCGGACCAAGGTAATAAACATAGGATAGACCCAAATCAGGCTCCCAATAAAAAACTCACATTAGAGGTATTAAGAAGCTCTAAGGCACATAAGCTGGAGAAAAAGAGATCTATCACAAACATAGCAGAGCGGAACACAAAGAACCTGATAACCACAACATAACCTTTGTCCATAAAAGGGTAGAGGGGATGTAGAAAAAAAAAAAAGATTGGCACAACATACCCCATGCTACAAAGAAGAGGATTGAAAGGGATAAAATCTCCAAGGAAAAGTGAAGGATTGTGAGGAGACAACAACGTTTCAAACCCCAAATGCCTAGGAGGAGAAAAGTTGAGGAAAAAGCATAAGACAAAGGCCTTGGTAGGAGAGGTGACATCCCCTACTAAGAATAGTCTCAGATAGAGAGACAACATGGGTCTCACTATCTCCAAACCAATAACATGTATCACATAGACAAGAAACATAGCAATGAACCCCAAATTACTAGCGAACACAAAGGAAATGGCCATGAGACACTCTATGGCCTTGGTAGGAAACACCATAGATGATAACAGGACAAAACAAGGACAAGCCGAAGCCATTTCTCCAACCACAACTCCCTCAAAGCACCCAATAAAGTCCCCAAACAAACATAGGATGCCAGGGGACAACCATGGATAGGAAATCAAATCAACCATAAAGAAAAATTTGTCCCACAATTGAGATAAGAAGCTCTCCCAGTCAGAGGAAAGGAGGACCAAAATAGATGCACTTGGATCAACAATGGTATAACCAACTTGAGTAAAGAAAGGAAGAGGAAAAAAAAATGTCTCTCGATTCTCAGTAGATTGAAAACCATACAAAGGCCTTCAGAGAAATAGTAAAAACCATCATCATCCTCTGAACCATCACCGCCATCTCCCTCCCCTTTTGGAAGTTTCAAAAACCTCCCCTGCTCCCTTTCCTGCTCACTCCTGGAGAAAGCTAATTCCTAGAGAAAATGCATCTATGTATATAACACATATTATATATGTTATATGGCCACATACCCCATGCATTTGCGATGGACAGAAAAAACCCACGAAAAGTCTTCACGGACAGCCAGCCCCGTGCCGTTAGGTGCTGTCGCTGAAAAAGGATGTGTGGGTGGGTGGGAAAGTCAAAAAGCTAGAGAAAAATTCCCACAGAAGCGCCATTTTCCACATTTGCATTTTCCAGTTTGCTGGGTGTGGAGGAAGGAGACGCTGGTGACGAAAATGGAGGCCGAGGAAGATGGATTTGCAGGTTGGGGAGGGATACGTGACCGAGGAAAATGGAAATGGAGTTGCAGGCTGGGGAGTGACGTGTGGCCGCAGAAAATGGAAATGGAGATGTAGGCTGGGGAGGGACATGTGGCGTAGGAAAATGAAAATGGAGTTGTAGGCGGTTGAATCAGGTATGTATCATGAATTTTATCTACCATTTTGCATTTTGTAGGTATAGTGAAGCACGAGTGTAGGGTTTGATGGATTTGTTGTTAAATGGGTTTTCTGTGAAATGAAAATGAAATGTTTTATTTATGTGTAGGGTTTTCTTTTAAATGGGTTTTTTGTGAAATGAAAATGAAATGTTTTGTTTGCATGTAGGGTTTTCAATATGGTTGTTTGAGATTTTTTTTACTTGAGGGTTTTGAATTTTGACTGTGAATAAATAAAGGGGTTTTTGTGTTGTGAAGATGGGTATCGAAAAAACATTATGTGGGTTGCAAATTTGAAACAACATTATGAGCCGATGGGTTTTGAAAATGAGAATTTGGAATGGAAACCCAAGCCCAAAACTGTAGATGCAAAAAAAATATTTTATTTTCCCAAAACTGTACACGCAAACAAAATGGGCTATTTAACTTTCTTCATCTGATTGGAACAAGTAAAATGCTCGTATTATTTGTAGTCTTGGAAAACACAATGTCTCCTCTTAGTTTAAAAGTAATGGGTTGTCTGACAGTGGGTTTCTTGCTTCTTAACACATACGGTTTTGCAACATGGAATGTTACAAAACAGTATGAATGTCTTCAAAATCACACCTTCCATTTTTGTGTTTAAATTTCCCATAATTGAAAAGAAAATGCGTACAAAATAATTGCTATTTGGAAAACACAATGCTAGGTTTCGGTCATTTGAAACTCCTTATTTAAATTTAAAGTGTTGTCTCACTAGTTTCTTCTTAACACATTCAATTTTACAACATTGAATGTTACAAAATGGTATGAATGTCTTCAAAATCACACCTTCCATTGTTGTGTTTAAATAAAATGCCCGCATTATTTGTAGTGTTGGAAAACAAACTGTCTTGCTTCTTGACACCTACGGTTTTGCAACATGGAATGTTACAAAATAGTATGAATGTCTTCAAAATCACACCTTCCATTGTTGTGTTTAGATTTTGCATGATTGAAAAGAAAAAGTGCAGGAAATAATTGCAATTTGGAAAACACAATGTTGGGTTTCAGTTATTTGAAGTACATTGTTTAAATGTAAAGGGTTGTCTCAGTGCTTGCTTCTTAACACATACAGTTTTGCAACATTGAATGTTACAAAATAGTAGAAATGTATTCAAAATCACACCTTCCATTGTTGTGCTTAAATAAAATGCTCGCATTATTTGCAGTGTTGGAAAACACACTGTCTCCTATCAGTTGTTCCCTCTAATAGTGGTATATTATATGAATCAACCTTTAATACTGGTATATTATTTTGTAAGATTTTTTTCTAGGAGTTAGCTTCTCCCCTTACGAAAAAATGTACCTGTATGAGAGGATGATTCATATAATATACCACTATTAGACAGAACAATTGATAGGAGATAGTGTGTTTTCCAACATGGGAGAAGCGAACTCCTAGACAAAAAAAACCTATGTATGTAACATGATATCGTACCCCCATACCCCATTTGATGCAGTGGACAAAAAGCATTGAGGAAGAGTCTTGATAGATGGGTAGTTGCATTCCATTAGGTGGCATTGTTGGAAAAGGGAATGTGGCTTGGGTGAGAAATTCAAAAAGCTAGACAAAACGCACCTAACATTGCCATTTTCCACATTTTCATTTTCTAGTTTGGTGGGTGTGGAGGAAGGAGGCGTGGGTGATGAAAAATGGAGTTGTAGGATAGGGAGGGATGCATGGCCAAGGAAAATGGAAATGGAGTTGTAGTATTTTGTATGAAGCAATAAATAAAATGCGCCTAAACGTCCCTCAAATACTGGTGTCTAAATGGTTTTGAAACATTAGGTGGGTTGCAAGTTTTGTAAAACACAGTGTTTTGCATCCTAAAATTTTCCAAAATAGTATGCATGTATTGAAAAGCTTTGTGTTATTTAGACCGTAGGAGTGTGGTGATAGGCACCATTTTCTAGGCAACCAGTAAGGTATTTGGCTTCAGTGTGTAGAGTGTTTTACAACATTTTGTGTGTTGGAGGTTTTGTAAATCATGTTGTCACCTCACCTCCCTCTATGTTTTCCAACCTACAACATACTGTGCATGTATATTTGGATCATATTAAGAAATATAAATGCAATTTTTATTATGCGTAAGTCTTGTTATAAGGTGCCTTTCATTACATTTGTACAGTCTAAATTACATTCATACTGTTTTGTTAAATTCTAGGTTTCAAAACATTGGTTTTTTCCTCCAACACCTACATGTGCACTCCAACCATCAGCTTTCAATGTGCAGACATGAAACACAGAGTTTTTTCCCCTTTCTTTCTCCAAACTGAAAAACGCACACGCCATTTTGCCTCGAATTCCCATACCCAAAAAAATCTATGAAAATGAAAACTCATACTCCAATTGTTTGTACTGTCTAAATTTCATTCATACTATTCTATAAAATTCCAAGGTGCAAAACACTGGTTTTTCAAAATTTGCAACCCACATAATGTTGTAAAACCCTTTACAAGTAGCAACCCAATTGGTTACTCACCCCTCACCTCAATTTGGTATGTTTTACGATTGTCTTGAGAGCCTTTTGTGAATTAGATAGTAAGAATGCAACAGGATTGAAAAAAATTGAGTTTTAAAAATTATGCAACCCACACAGTGTTGTAAACCCCTCTAGATATAACAAGCCAATTGGTAAGCTAGTAAAATCGAGCCAACACACCTATGTACATATAGTTGATTAGAAAACCCTCACCTCAACTCGCTTGGTCATCTCCCTTGCCTGCAATGTCCCCTTGCTCTCTAACAATTTTCTTTCAACCTGTAGAATGAGAAAACCTATAACACAGAGTGTTTTCCAAGAACAATACTTGTTACAATCTAAAAAACATGTCTTAATCACATCAACGCCCTTTTGTCCCACATTGAACGGATAGTTTCTCACACAAGGTAAAAAAACACCAACTTAATTTGATGCGACAAGACACCTCCTCACTTTCCCCATTGTGATGTTTCCTTCTGTCTATCGGTTTTGTCACTTCTATCATCTATTTGGCGGGTCCCACATTATGTCTGCTCTTCATGTTATGTATGTTTCCATGTATGTTGTTATGTATGTTGTTATGCATTTTTGTATGTACATAGGTACATTTTTTCGAGAGATTATTTGTGTCCGTAGAGGGTTTTACAACATTGTGTGGGTTGGAGGTTTCATAAATCATGCACTCACCTCCCATAGTGTTTTCCAATGTGCAATCATTTAGAGTTTTTTAATGGTTGTTGGAAAATAGTGGGTGTTTATAAAATGTTTCCTTTCATTGCATTCCTACTGCCTAATTAAAAAAAGCTTTTCAAGACATTCCTACCTGTACTCTCAACCATGTAACTTTTAATGTACAAAATGAAATAAATGGCAAACCAAATTGTGTTTTCCAACTTGCAAATTATATTGTGCATTTATTTTTAAATGATATGATGAAATTGAATTTCAATTTTTTCTGTAAGTAAGAGTTGCTATAAATTGTGAAGGCGAATGAACTTTAGTACATTGTTATTGTCTACAAACTTTAAGGTGTTCATTAGAAGAATGTTGTCTATATATACTTTCATGTTGGAAAACAATGTGTTATGAAACTTGCAACCCAAGTACTGTTCTCAGCTTTAAAAGTGTCTTTCTTATTAGAGAATGCAGATGTTTTGTTTTTAATAAGTTGTTTACAAAATTTTTCTACCTTTTCACATAGGAATGTCATGTCTGCATCCAACTGATTCTCTTTTCTGCACTAACATCCTATTCTACCTTCTTTTCATGCTATCTATGTTTCTATGTGTGTTTTTGTGTATGATTTTATTCTTTTTTGTATGTACATAGGTGTGTTTTGTCAGAAGATTAGCTATTATTTTTTGGTCAATCAAGGTGATCAACAAGGCTTTTGTTGACTTGTTAACCTTTTTTCTTGTAATGATCTATATTTTTTCTGTCATTTGTACAAGTAATGGTTCAGTTTAGAATATCATTGAACAATGGTTACGATACTGATATGTCATTTAGATCTTCATTGAGAGACACATGATATAAAAAGAAGTTTGATAGTGGTACGTGGTATCCTTCTTGTTATGTCTTCTATGTGCTTATTGATTATTGTAAGTTATGGCCTCTTTCATATGTTAGGAGAGATGAGTTTTTTTATATCCAAATGAACGTTCAGTGCTTCACAGTTTCTGCAAAATGGCGGAATGGAAGATATAATTGCTAATATATCCTACAAGGTTAGTGTTAGCGATAGGTTAAATTAGAAATTAAATTTCAAATGTACAGTTTAATATGCTTGTTTATTGTTTGTACAAGCTGGGATTTTGCACTTGCCACAACATATAAATTGTATATTGGTGAAATTTTGAATAAAAAAATTATTTGTAGCATCAAATGTCTTTAATTTTCCAATTTAATCTATCACTAACACTTGTCTTCCTTCTAGGTGGTTGATATATTTGAGGAAACAAAATTGAGGAAAACAAGGGCACGCGGATTGAGAAGGATGCTTTAGGAGATGTGAAGCTTTTGCACTAAATACAGGTGATTCTAGCTATCATAGCTTGAATTGAAAGTGTATGGGTCAGTTAAAATTCCAAAATTTATTCATTTATTTTGAATTAAGTTATTCTTGGCATTAGAGGGTAAGGATGGACAAGGAAGTGGTGGGCACAAGCAAGTTAGTGTCCATTTGGGATAGGAAAATGTGCCTTGACATGGCAGTAAGAAGAAAGGATGCCTAGGGACGAGATCGTGCACTTTCTCTTTTAAAGTATGCATTTGTGGTTGGTTGTAATATGTGTTGTTGTAGTCGCTTTTTGCTATGATTTTAGAGTTTCTTTGTGATTTCATTTAGAAAATTTCATTTTTGTTACAAATATGTTGATTTTGACTGTGTATTGGAAAACACACTGTCCCTATTTCTTTCATAGGAATAAATTGGAAGAAAGGGTAATTTTTAAATTTGCTTTTGAACGTGTATTTTTATAATTTTAATGAATTTGTTGCATGCATTTGAATTTGATGTGACGTTAACTTCACGTTGCAGGGCAAGGATGAACAAGGAAGTGATGGGTGTGAAAAAATGTCGCTAATGAAATCGAGTCCTGATTTTATTGATTCTTGACATTAGCCTAGACTCAATTACTCAATTTCTCAATTTCCTTTAACTTATGTGAAAGAAGGGAAAAAATTGGGGCTTGATTATTAGTGACGTTTCTTGGTTTGTCTAATTTTGAATTGTATTTCTCCTCCACATGCCCATATAAATGTGTTATAGAAGTTTTCTGCATTTTTAGATAAGACTTTCATCTCTCCCTCTACTGATTCTCTTTCTCTACGCTTAGATCTAATGTTTCCTTTTCCTTACATCCATATGTTAATTGTTGCACGTAGCCATTTATATTCACGGTTTCTTATAGGTTGAAGGTGTTGAAAGTACAATGGTGAAAGCAAAGGCTTCCCCAAACCATCGTGCAAGTGGAATCACCCCACCATTAGTGCCAAGGACTTAAAGAAGCATATAAGATTATATCTGTTTGTCTCCTCAATTGCACATAAAAGGAACTTTAGGAGAGGATTACTGATGTAGGAGCATCCTTGGTTCTTGGCAATCTTGCATCAACCAAAAAATATTTTCCTTTCATTTTTGTTCTTGTTTTGTTCTTTGTCAGTTCATTTTGGTGGATTCATCATCTTTTCTCACTAGACCTTGTGAATCTTTGTGTACATCGTGGGAATGCTCATTTTCCTTATTCCAAGATTTAAGCATGATTGGATCTTTTTCCAGCAAGTTATCACTTTTGGAATTTCATGGCAGTTTCTTGAACTGACACCGGAATAGTTTTCAAGCCTATTGGTTAATTTGATCATTCATGGTTCATCCCCGTGACTTGCGGATCTCAACGGTGTGATTCTAAGTGTTCCAAGGAGTTTCCCCGACCTTCCTTATAGGTCCAAACTTCATTCTATGCACCTATTGATAGAGTAATTCAAATTTGAGGCTGACCTATTCATGCACACGTTACATTTTCTTTCCTTGGATAATGTGATGATCTTTGGATGATGCAAATGTTTCCAAAATCACAGATATAGCATAAAGCTTGTAATCAATCATTAGAATAGGGAGGGTAGTTAGTAGTTGATGGAGTAGATTAAGATTGATCTGAATTGTAAGAGTTCAGCTCGCATAAAGGAGCATATTGTAATATTGAGCATGTTATATCAAGCCTGTGAGCTGAATCTGTAAGCTTGGATGTTTCCAACTGAATGTAACTGAGATTTTTGTTAATGAACATATTTTCATATTCTTTTTCCTCCATATTCTATGTTGCTTTCATTGTGTTACTCTTGTTGCACAGTTTGGATATTTCTCCTTGAGGACCCTCCTACCTTGGCTATGTTAGATTGGTATGAGAGTGAGATTCATTCCTTGTGAGATCATCAGAGTTTGTAAAGCCCTGTTGAAGATTTGTTGTAGGGTGGAAAACTGAGGATTCAACCTATAGCTACAGAGAACTTGTGTAAAGATGGCGGGAAGAATAAATGGTAGAGGAAATGGAGCACGTGGAAATGCTGACACTGCTTTAATGGAGATGTTGAGAGGAATTGCTGCCAAATTAGATGCAGTTGAAATGGCCCAGAGAAGAGGTCGAGCGATTGATGATGTGATTGATGAAGAGGTAGAAGTACATGAAGAAAGTGGAAGAGAAGAACAACCTGGTCTTGATTAGGGAGAAGAGAGGTTCATAAGATCCCTAACCAGAGTGAATACAAAACCACACTTCAATCCACCAGATTATAATGGTAAGTTGGATTTAGAAGACTTGCTTGATTGGATTACAGATATGGAAAAGTATTTTGAATTTCAGGGTACCACTAAAGATAAGAAGGTGAAGTTTGCTTGTACAAAGTTGAGAGGACATGTATCCCTTTGGTGGGAACATTTGCAGATAGATAGGCAAAGAAGAGGAAAAGAGAATATAAAATCATGGGATCAGATGATAAATAAGTTGAAGACAAAGTTCATGCCTACATAATATCAAATTATTTTGTTCTGAAAGTTGCAAACTCTGAAGCATAAAGACTCAAGTGTGACAGAGTATACTAAGGAGTTCTATAAGTTGAATATTAGATCTTGACATTCGGAGGAGGAGATTGAGCAAGTAGCTAGATATGTAAATGGTTTGAGTTCATCTATATAGAATGAGGTTAGTTTGATCAAGTTGGTGAGTGTGGAAGAGGAATATCAGTGTGCCTTAAAGGCAGAAGAGAAGTTGAATAAGATACATGAGCAGAGATAGAGAGGAAGAGGCGAAATATTTCAAAGAGGAAGAAGTTTTACTAGAGGAGGAAGAGGCTCTTTTCCAAATTAGAATAAGGATAAGAAGGTCAGTAAGAATAATAATTCATATCATAAAGATGATGGAAACTCTTACAGAAGAGGAGGATATGGTGGTTACTGGAATAAAGGCTACAAAAAGGATGATAAGGAGAGAAGAGTATTCAGGGGAACTTGCTTTAAGTGTGGTGGAGAAGGACATAGAGAATTTGGATGTAATCAGGGAGAGACAAGTAGGAAGATAGAGAACAATAGAAGAACAACATTTGCTGAGGAAGATCATGCCAGATCATCTAATAAACTAGAAGATGGAGAAGTGTTAGTGAATAGAAGGGTATTGTTACAAAGTGAAGTAGAAAAGGAACCATTGTAGAGAAATTTTTTGTTTTAGACTAGATGCAAGGTAGTTGGTAAATGTTGCAAAGTGATTGTTGACAGTGGAAGTTGTAAGAACCTGGTTTCTAAAGAGATGGTGACTAAATTGGGGTTGGAAAGATTGAAACACCCAAAGCATTATCAGATAGCTTAGATTCAAGATGAGCATAAGGGACTAGTAAGTGAGCAATGTTTGGTGAAATTGAAGATAGGAAATTATCATGACGAAGTTTTGTGGGATATTATGCCTATGGATGTGTTCCATGTTTTGTTGGGAAGGCCTTGGCAGTATGATAGATAGGATATTCATGATGGAAAGAAGAATATATATACTATTGTTGCTAATGGGATGAAGCAAATTTTGTTGCCTTTGGAAGATGTCCCTACAGTTAAGGATTTTACGAGTACTAGGGTTTGTTTGGTTGATGGAAGGAGATTCCTAGATGGGTTTTGACATGAGAACATATTCTATGCCTTGGTGCCTAAGAAGACTGAAGATTTGAAGCATGTAGAAGAACACCCGAAAGAGATAAAGGAGTTGCTTATAGAGTATGAAGAGATCATTTCAGATAATGTACCCAATGGATTTCCAATTGTGAGGAGTATTAGTCATTGTATGGATATGATTCCTGGAGCTAGTTTTCCTAATAAAGAAACACACTGGATTACATCGACAGAGAATGAGGAGTTGAATAGACAAGTGCAAGAATTGTTGAGAAAGGGTTTGATCAGAGAAAGCTTAAATCCATGTGCAGTACTTGTTGTGCTTGCACCTAAGAAGGATGGAGAATTGAGGATGTGTATAGATTCTAGAGCCATAAACAAGATCCTGGTGAAGTAGAGATTTCCTTTTCCTTGGATGGATGACATCATGGATTGCTTGAGTGGAGCTAAATATTTTACAAAGATAGACTTGAAGAGTGGATATCATTAGATCAAAATTAGAGAAGGAGATGAGTGGAAAACAACATTCAAGACAAATGAAGGATTGTATGAATGGTTGGTGATGCCTTTTGGATTGACAAATGCGCCAAGTACTTTCATGAGAGTGATGAATGAGGTATTTAGGAAATTATTGGGTACATTTTTTATTGTTTACTTGGATGACATCTTGATTTTTAGTAAGAGTAAAGAAGAACATATGTTGCATATCAGACAAGTTTTGTAGAGGTTGAGGGAAGAGCAGTTGCTGATAAACACTAAGAAGTGTAGTTTCATGAAGGAGGAGTTGGTATATCTAGGATTTGTAAACTCTGTGGATGGACTAAAGAAGGATCCTGAGAAGGTGAAAGCAATTGTTAAGTGGCCTACACCAGATAGTATTGGAGAGGTAAGAACATTTCATGGATTGGATAGTTTCTATCGAAAGTTCATTAGGAATTTTAGTTCTATTTGTAGTCCTATGACATAAACAATGAGAGGAGATAGGAAGGATTTTAGATGGACGTCTGGAGCAGACCAAAGTTTTGAGTTATTGAAGCAGAAGGTGACTAAGTAGCATGTGTTGGCTTTACGAGATTTCAATAAAGTATTTCAAGTGGATTGTGATGCAAGTGGAAATGCAATTGGAGCAGTACTGAGTCAAGAGGGAAGATCTGTAGCTTATTTCAGTGAGAAGTTGGATGATGCTAGAAGAAGATATTCAGTGTATGATCATGAATTTTATGCCATAGTTCAAGCCTTGAAGAAGTGGAGACATTATTTGTTTCCTCAGGAGTTTGTTTTGTTTACGGATCATCAAGCATTGCAATATTTGAACAGCCGGGGTAAGTTGAATCAGAGACACATGAGATGGGTAGAATTCTTGTAGAGCTATACTTTTTTTTTTAAGCATAAGAGTTGTTAGGTCTCAAAAATGAAAATTTGAGCCATGAGAGATTTCCAAGCTCTCACAACATTTTTGGCTAATGTACAAGGACAAATGATGAATTTGAACCTTCTTATCTTCAGGCTTTGCTAGACTTGGGTGGGTGCACCTATGTGGATGAAGTAGACTTGGATTGTGTGTTTCTTACTTGGGCAATCTATCCTTAATGGCAAGCGGTGTAGGATAGATGAAAGCTTGCTAATTACTCCTAATTAAATTTGAAATGTGAATATTTTGAATAAGATTTTTGGGTATGTGCAGGATCACGGTGCACCAAAAAGTGGCAATATTTGTAGGGTATGTGGCTGACGACTTTTTTTTCACCCAAAATTAATGAAACGAAAAGGGTTTTTAGAGGAGATTCTCAGATTTCCAAAAATATAAATTATGATTTAATTTGAATTTAATAATTAATTATTATTCATTTTCTATTAGAATTGACTAGAAGTCCCTGATCGATAGGCTGATTGAAAAACATCTATAACTTTCAACCGATCATATTTTTTTGAATCCAAACATGCATCACATTCTATTCTTGAGATACTATAGGATTAAAAAAAATAAAAATTTCATGAAGTTTTCAAGTTAGGGTGGCCAGCACAAGTTTTTATATTTTCTAAAATTTGTAATAAAAAATTCATAATTAATTATTTACTTGGAAAAAAATTAGAAAAAATATGCATCACATCCGACATGAGTCCTCTACCTATATATAAAATCTTACAAAAAAAATATTATAATTTTATTATGGTTAGGGTGGTCAGATAGACACCTACTTCTTATTTTTTCCCTGAAATTTAAGTACTACTGCATTGAAATTTCAAATTTTCACCAAATAGATTTTATTTATTTTTAAATAAACCTAGTATTTCAGAAACTACATTGAATGTTCTACAAATTCTATTCTTACATATTTTTGAAATAATATAGATAACTTATTCAAATATTTATGTCAAGTTTTTTTTTTTTAGACTGCAGGAATCGGGTAGCACGACCCCCTATAAACTGCAGTGCGCCTGGTAAACTTTTTAACGTGACCGGCGGCGCTGGCGCGACACGCCCTCCGGTACCACAGGACGGGGGAGACTAGAACTTGTGACCAGCAGAGCCGCAACGGAATTACTTAGCCAACCGAGCTAGGGCCCCCGCCCAATATTTATGTCAAGTTGCCTAACGCTGATTTTTCTGAATTTTTTGCCACTTAAGGGCCTATTTTTTGCACGATGATCCTGCACATACCCTTTTATGAAATTCTAGAATGGAATTGGTGTGACCAACACCTACTTCTATTGGGCTAATGGAGTCAAGATTTGTATGATATGTGAGTCCTATTTCTAGATACAATTCAAATTGTTTGGCACTTTAAGAGTGTATGCCTAACATAAATGTTTGAGGATGCAACTATCAAGCTCTTCTTATTGATCCAAATGTCCTTTTCCAAATTACTGTGATTAATTAAAATAGTTTAATCCTTCCTTGAAGGAGCCAGTTAATTGAACCATACAAGAGCAACAAGTGTGCTTTGATAAATTAAAAATATTCTTGATACATCATTTTAAATAATAGGGAAATGACAACCTTAGAGACAACCGGATAACATTTTTAATGAATTCAACAAACAACTGACACCATAATTGGATCACCAAATTTATGCATTCTTCTCCATTATATAATCTTAAAATATTTTACAATATACAACATGATGTTCTGTTTCGGCAATAGTTCACCCTATCCAACTACCTAACCTATTGATTCTTTTTTTGATGATTTTATTTCATCTTACATATATGCATTACATTAGGGTTACAACTCTTCACAACATCCACCTAGTGTAACTCTTCTTCTCGATGCAACTCTTCATTTGATTGTATTTGGTAAAATAAAAGATTTAATTCGTTTCCTTTTGGAAAATTAAATATTTTAATCTTCATCTTTATCTTTGGAATATCTTTTTAATTTAGTATTAATCTTCTTTTGCTGGAAACTTTATTATTATTTTTTTAAATAATCACCCACTTATAACTCCCTTGGTGAAATCATTTCACTTTGAGATCAAAAGAATTCCTTGAATACAACAATTACCCATTCTTTATAACTTCCTTAGTGAAATGTATTTCACAAAATTCACCTTTCAAAATTACATACTGGGCACTTATATTTATTCCCAAAATAATAATTCTTTCTTCTCTCGTGCAAGATATTTGATTATATTAAAATAATTTATTTCACTTGCATTTCCATGAAAATATTTTCACTATTCCCCTCTCTACAATTTCATATTTCACCAATGTATTTATTTTCACAATATTTAAATGGTGAAATAATCATTAACCTTCCTAGGTGAAAATGATTTTTCACAAAATCAATTTTTTACATTTTGAAATGACTTGCCCCACAAACTTTTATTTATCCCACAAAATTTTCTCTCCCTTTTCGGTGAACATCATATTCAATCATATCTTATTTGTAAAATATTTCCTTTTACACTTTACTCTTTCTACACACCCACATTATTTTGTTTCACCACAAATCTTTCACCTTACTGGATTCTCATGCATAAATTGGAGATCTCTCATGGTAATTCGGTAATATTCCCTTTACTGTTTTTACCGCACTACTACGGGACTAATTTTGTGCCTTTGTAGTAATGCGGTTACTGCAACATCTTTATTTTCCCTCCGCAGGGATGCGGGAAATCACACTTTTCACTTGGTTTTGTTTTGTTTTCCATATATTTTACAAAGTTAAACTTTATAATTAAATATTTAGGGTTTTTAAAGAAGACATATTCATTTTAAAACATATAAAATGTTTTAAAATATATATCATTTGAACTTTAAGATTTAAGAAAGAATTTTTCAATTTTGGTTGGGAGGCAAATAAAGTAATTTCATTGCGGAAACATGGAGCATCCTAGAGCCATGAAAATTTTCAAGGGATTGTGATCAATTATTTTGGAAGTGGGTTTCTGACGGATTTTGAACAACTCGCCAAATCGAGGTACTTTGTAAACTGGCCCTGTCGAAGCATGTTGTGAGAAAAATGAAATTTTAAAATAGTGTAAAAAATTACCATGGAATCCAATGAAATTGAAATTGGAAACATTTGAGGCCATAAAACCAACTGGGTCATCCTTAGAATTTCAAAATTTGGAACTTTTTTAGAGTGTCGAATCTAGCCCGGGAGCAGTCGCAAAACAATTAAAAAGCATATCAGAACTCCTCTGACGACCATGAAAATGAACATACATGTTGAGTTGTGATAGGAGAGTATGCTAGTCAAACAGTTTGGCATGAAGTTGTCAGAATTGCAAACTATGAATTCCAAAAGTGACGTACTCAACATTTTCTAAAAATTACACTTGTCCAACTCAACTGAAACTCTCCAACTTGCCTCTTTGAAAAAATATTAAATATGGTTTTGGGAAACTGTAACTTGGAGGATTGGTTCTTCTAGGATCCATGAACATGTGTGTACAATGGTTTTTCACCAAACTTCTTCCTTTGCAAAATATGGGGTGTCAAAGTTGATCTCTGTGTAGCTGTTCTGGCAATACAATGTTCAAACTAGGTAAAATCCATTTGGATTTGATTTTGAAAAAATACCAAATAGATTTTTGTAGGGAGAATAAAGATCACCAATTTTTTTTCCATGAAACCCTTTTAGTTGCTTAATATTGTTCTCCAAAGTTGACCTACTTGGCATATTTCACTGTGTGCAAACAACAAACCTTCATAGGACCCTTTAACTTGGCATTTTGATACTTTGTCACAACTGATCGTATGAAGTTGTAAAATGGCATGCACACTCATATATGGTAGATAGACATCCGTGCAAGGTGGTTTTTCTTGAAATTTCACTAACTTCATTTTATGATTTTCAAAGTGAGCCACTTGAGCAGATTTTTCAACCGTACTCCTGATTGTTAAAATCAAAATTTTGAATATGGGAACCTAAAATTTTGCCAAAATTTTCATGAAATTTTAGGCTCCATCAAGAGTGTAAATTCAAATAGAGTTGCTAATTCTTTGAGTAGGAGAAGGAATTTACTGATAGAGATGAGACTGGAAGTATTAGGCTTTGATAAATTGAAGAACTTGTATGAGGTAGACCCGGATTTTGCAGAACCTTGGAGAGCTTGTAAAGAGCCTATTTTAGAGGATAGAAGTCAGTGGTTGGACTATTTCATTCAGGAAGATATGTTGGTCAGAGGTAATTGATTGTGTATACCCTAGAGTTCAATGAGGGATAACCTAGTGAAGGAAAAGCATAGTGGAGGAATGTCAGGACACTTTGGAGTTGATAAGACAGTGACATTGGTGAGTGAGAATTACTTTTGGCCATAGATTCATAAGGATGTTAGGAAATTTGTGTAGAGTTGTAGAGTTTGTCAAGTTGCAAAAGGGAGTAGTTAGAATGTTGGGTTTTATATGCCTTTGACAATTCTGGAGAGACCTTGGGAGGATATTCGCATGGATTTCATACTTGGTTTGCCAAAGACACAAAGAGCTAATGATTTAGTATTTGTGGTGGGTGATCAATTTTCTAAAATGACACATTTCATACCTTGTAAGAAGACAATAGATGCAGTACATGTAACAGACTTGTTTTTCAGAGAAGTGGTCAGATTGTATGGATTGCCTAGGAGTATAGTTTCAGATAGGGATACAAAAATTTTTGGTTACTTTTGGAGAAAAATTTGGAAGAAGCTGAAGACAGATTTGAAGTTTAGTTTTACATTTCACCCATAGACTGATGGATAGAAAGAGCTAGCAAACAGGAGTTTAGGGAATTTTCTGAGATGTTTGGTTGGAGAGAAGATCAGAAGTTGGGATTTAGTCCTTGCACAAGCAGAATTTTCTTACAATAATTCAGTAAACAGGAGTACAAGAAAGACACCTTTTGAGATTGTTACTAGAGTTCATCCTAGAGGTATATCATAATTGAAAGCTATCAGTATGGAACTGTGAGCCACATTCAAAGCATTTTTTGGATATGACTCAAACCCAATTTTTTCTTAAATTTCAATAGGATTATCTTCAAATTAGTATTTGTCAAAGATATTTTTAAATTCTTAAACCTTTTTATGTCAAGATAAATCAAACATGCACTACTTGTTGTAGACTACATATTGAATTCTCTAACCATTATGATTATCGTTCTATATGTTTAGATTTGCATACAAATGATGTTTTTCCAGATTGTGGCATAGAAGCTCCACCAACATATTCAAGAGAGTTATTATCAAAAATTTTATGTGAAATAGAGTATTGCTAAATATTCTATAGGATAGCATGCTTGGATGGTTCATCCAAGTGTTGTGGTGACTTACAATGTATGCTAGTATGTCAACATATGGAAAACATAGATGAGGTGGGACAAAACTAGTAGAGTTCAAGAAGTATAAAATAGTGGAATACATTACAAAAAATGGGTCTCAAGCAAAAATGTGTGATTTGGTTATTTAGAAGATTCCAGTGTATTAGTTTATGTCCATGTTTCGTGACAATATAATGTATGAGTATGCAAAGCATACCCATAGAGTCTGATGGTTGGACACACAATTCAAGCTATGCAAGGACAACTTTCCAGTTAGAAGCATAGTATCAGTGGTTGAATTTGCAAAGAACTACACTCTACATCCACAACGTAACGTGCAGTCACAATATTATAACTCCACATAGGTTTCGATATTTGTGCACATAGCATTCATTCATGCAACTGGTAGTATAGAGGACCAAATGAAGGTATTGAGGGAGTATCACATTTATATTAGTGATGATCGCAAACATTCTCTAGAGTTCGTGCAAGGTTGCTTCTAGATTTTCTATAGTGATTTGGCTTAGAAGGGCATAGCATACGATCGAAATATAATATTGTTGGATAACTGTGCAACATAGTTCAAGAACTTGTGCATGTTCTACTGGTTGAGCAGGATGCATGTTATTACAGGTGTTCAACATATGTGGAACTTTTGTGAGGCCAAGCATGGAAAGGGGGAGCATGATGGTGTAGAAGCATGTCTGAAAAGAGTATTAGCACAAGAAGAGTTAAATTATAAATACAATGCAAAGTTGATAGATGCAAAATCAATTGTCGAGTGGTGTAATGCTTTGATGGTTCCAGGTAATGAAGGTATGTATTCAGTTCATAGATGTTTTTGGTTGATGGATGATACTAACATTGCACCATATGAGGATTGTTGTACACTAACAAGATCGAGTGAGATACACTCTTTCCTTAGCTAAGATGCAGGTTCATGGAGTATCAATACACTGAAGATGGCATGCTTTTGTTCTTCATGTACAATGCAAGCTTGAAATGATTGTGAGTTAAGGGAGTGGGTTGACAAATGGTTAACAAGTTATCTTAGCCCACTTCACATGTATCGCCTTCTGACGACATTGGAACTAGCATAGATGGAATGATTGGTCGACTTTGACCATGCATCAAATCTACTTCAACTAGGTAATATATCTACTTGCTTAGTTTTTGAAATTCCTATTGTTATTATACTTTGCAGTGTATTCATAATGTTGACTAATTTCAAGAGATTTACTACACATATTAATGCAGGGCATGTTTATGCAGTTATTGTAGATGAAGAAAACAAAGAGGGAATATAGATTATTACTTGTGTTGTTGTGTTGAGGCCCAAAAGAAATTGGAGGCCCCAGTTATAGATGGAGAAAATATCAAATACCCTATAGGCTCAGTTGTTGTTACTAGAATGTGGGTGAGAAGGTACCCACATAAGAGTGTTAAACATTGGATGTTTTAGGAATTTGACACACATCATAAGATTCTTCATTACTCAAACCTTGTCATGGCATCCAATGTTTGTTTGACCAAATATGGGGGTAGACCTTTGAACAAGACCTTTTGGAAGGTCCGTGAGTTTGACCATGAGGCAATACTTGACACAATAAAGAGTAGAGCAGACCCAGACGGTTCATTGGATTAATTTGTAAGTATGCACATTGGTTATTATTAATTTATACTTGTATGCACATTAATTTTTTTGATTCCAATGCTATCATCTTCTTTTACTTTGCCTATTTGTAAGTAACTTGCTAAAAATTGATTGGTGTCCCCTTGCAGAAAATTTAGATTTATGAGCCATCCAAGAGAATCTCAGCCAAAAAAGGAATGAAACATCCTTATTTTGATGATCTTGACATATCTCAATTATGATTTTAAGCCATTATAAAAGTGCATGCAAAGCTTGGTGAGGGAATTTCAAGTTATTCATTTGAAGTTAACCTTATCATGAGAACCTATGATGTATACATTATAAGAGCATCTCAAATTTCAAGTTATTTTATTCATGAGAGGTGTTGTGTGCAATAGGTATCTTGGAACTCCCAGTGAAAATGCATGACTAGGAGTGACTAAGTTGAGAGACTGACATGCCTATCCTCAATGGAAGCATCAAGATTTATGCCTTGTTGTTCTTGAGTTGGAACCAAATGGTGTGGATTTTTTGTTTGTAAGTGCCTTCTGGATCTATTTTCATTTCATTTCATTTTGGATGCAATTTTTTTTCTTCTTTTACTTTACGTATTTGTAAGTAAACTACTAAAAATTGATTGGTTTCTCCTTGTCGAAAATGCTGATTTATGAGCCATCGTAGAGAATCTCAACCAAAAAACAATGCAACATCCTTATTTTGATGATCTTGACAAATCTCAATTTTGATTTGAAGCCATTATAAAATAGTGTGTGAAGCTTAGCGAGGGAATCTCAAGTTAATCATTTGAAGTTAACCTCATCATGAGCACCTATGATGTAGAAATTATAAGAGAATCTCAAATGTATGAGTGACATTGTAAAATATTTGTGAGAACGGAGTACCTAAGGCATTATGCCTATGGTACCTTCATTTTGTAAAAGGGCTTTAGCATGTAGTGTCTTTATGCTTAAGGTCATGTTTTTGTTTTGAAATAAGGTCTTTAAGACCATGTTGTAATGTTTTGGGTCGGTTTTGGTTAGGAGGAGTCATTTTGAATCAATTTGGTAAAGTTGCAAAAATTGTAAAAAAGTTGTATAACAACTTTTGCATTTTTGATGTAAAAGGGAAGTTGAATAGTTAGGTTGTTAAAATTTAGTTGTAGTTGGTTGGATATGGTTGGAAAAGGTTAAATATTCTTTGTAATGATCAAAATAGGGGTTGGATGTACATTTGGAGAATTGAATAACAAAGATTCACTATTTTCTGTGTTTTCCTACATTGAATTTTGCTGCTATAGCAACTCAAGTACATTTTGGTACGACATGGAAGTGCTCATTTATGCATTGGAATTGATGGAGGAGTGACCTACCTTTCATTTTCATCTTGTTTCATTTGATTTCATTAGGATTTGAGTGAGTTATAGTGTTTTGATAACCTGCTTTGCAACGAGATAACTAACATACAATCTAACTTATTATAAAAGCTTCATTTATAAAAAAAATCAACCTAATGATTATATATCAATATCAATATAGCATACAGTCTATTGAAATAAACACTTGTAATGGGATTTACTCAAATATTGAAATTTGTTGTTACCCTCAAAGATTTGTAATTCAAGCAATGTAATCCCTTAAGAGTCCAAATTGCAAAAGGGAAACAATATTTGACGGCTTGTTACCTGGATATCGTGTTAGTTACGAGAATTTTTTCTGAGGCATCGAGATCATGTAGGGAAAATTTACAATAAATTCTCTCAGTTTTTGTTATCTTAGGTCATTTTTCCGTGGTGTCCAATTTTGACTCGATGGAAAAAGTGTCATTTACAAGCAATGTAAAGTTGCAAAGTGATGCAAATTTCATTCTACAACTCATGTGACCAAAGGAATTGTTCCAATGCATCCAAATGGGTACGTTTACACTAGGCATGGTCCTCTTTTGCACCCAAACATGCAAAATCACTTTGAAGTACGTTCAATAGGATTGATCCTTTAAGAGTCCAAAGTGCAAAAGGGCAACAATCTTTGACGGGCTATTACTCAAAAAATGTGATGCTTAAGAACTCTTCATCTGAGCCTATAGGATTTTTTTTTAGCCCCTCTACAATAATATCTCTTGGTTTTTGTTGTTTTAGAGTCATTTTCCCGTGGTGTCCAGTTTTCACTTGATGGAAAAAGTGTTAAATGCAAGCAGTGTAAAGTTGCAAAGTGGTGCAACTTTTGTTATGCAACTTGTGTGACCAAAAAAACTATTCCAATACATCTAGATGGGTACATTTACACTAAGAATGGTCCTCTTTTGTACCAAAACACGTGGAATCACTCTGAGCTATGTTCAACTGACTCGATCCCTTAAGGGCCTAAAGTGCAAAAGGGAAGCAATCTTTGAAGAACTATTACTCAGAAACCGTAGTGCTTATGAAATCTCTATGTAATCCTGTAGGATCATGTTGATCCCCTCTATAATAACCTCTCTTATTTTTTGTTATCTTGGAGTGGTTTTCCTGCAGTGTCCAGTTTTCACTTGATGAAAAATTTGTCAAATGCAAGCAATGCAAAGGTGCAAAGTAGTGCAACTTTCATTCTGCAACTTGTGTGACCAAAAATATTGTTCCAACATGTCTGGATGGATGAAATGAAATGAAATATTTTAATAACGTCCACGAGGCCACAGCAGCCTATGGGACCCAGGAACAGCACAAGACCACCACCGAAAAGAGAAGACCCTAAACAGCCTGAGATCTTCGCTCGAGATTAGCTCTACGACAGTGAATTTTGATGATGTAATTTGCAGATTTGACCAACCTTTCCTCCTCAAACAAGGTATTTAAGTTGTCCACTTGTAAGATGTCCCCATAAGTGACCCGAATATCTTTGTATGCTGAGCACTCCATAACAAAGTGCCACTCTGTCTCCACTAATCCCATGTCGCAAAAACGACATATTCTTTCTTCCCACTCTTCTTTAGGAACCATCCATCTGCCCGTCTCACATCTAAGACGATGTGAGCTAGTTCGGAGTTGAGCTATCAACATCTTTGCTCTCCATTTAATATTTGCTCCTATATATGCCTTTTCATCATGGTCCCCCTTAGGATTGAATTCTTTGATATAATAGTCTTTTTTTCGCCCTGATTGTTTTGTCCATAAAGCTTTTTTGAATTTTTGTTTCACATATTTTTTTATTTCTTCATTTGAACTTGGACAATCTTGCATATTCACACCCCACTTTTCCATCCATTTTTTGTTTTGTTTCATCCATGTATTCCTTCTTCTATCCAACTTTTCTTTTACGATTAGCTTAGGCCACCGATGGTCGTCCATGTTTTGAACCTTTTGAAGGTAACATAGTAACCGAATCATCGCGAAAGCCTCCAAGGGAAAGGTGCCTGACTCCGCTAGTAAAATCTCATAAGGTATCGTGGTTTTGAGTTTAAGGCTGCTAACAATTAGATGCTTTTGAATTCTTTCCACTTGCCTCCATTTCTGATCTGACATGCTGCTGCCCCAAATTTCGCACCCATATAGAACCACCGGGGTCACAAGTAAGCCAAACAACGTTCTCTTGGTTTTCCAATCCCATAGCTCAGCATTTCTACATCTGTTTTGTAGAGAGTAGAGCGCTTTCCAACCTCCTTGGATCCTTTTTGCTCTACAAGTTTCCCAACTGAGCTTATAGTGAAAATCTAGCTACATTGTCTTCTTTCACACCCAAACATGCAGAATCACTCTGGGCTACATTCAACCGATATAATCCTTTAAGAGTCCAAAGTGCAAACTGACTGCAATCTTTGACTGGTTGTTATTCAAACACTGTGATGCTTAGAAAATTTTCATTTGAGCATATGGGATTGTGTTTAGACCCTCTAAAATAACCTCTCTTAGTTTTCACTATCTCGGAGGCGTTTTCCCCGTGGTGGCGAATTTTCACTTGGGGAAAATGTTGTCAAATGCAAGTAGTTG
This sequence comes from Sequoia sempervirens, assembly GCA_007258455.2. Taxonomy (NCBI): domain Eukaryota; kingdom Viridiplantae; phylum Streptophyta; class Pinopsida; order Cupressales; family Cupressaceae; genus Sequoia; species Sequoia sempervirens. Next base: position 34,482,511 of record VDFB02026320.1, on the reverse strand, counting down.
AAAGTTGCAAAGTGGTGCAAATTTCATTTTGTAATTTGTGTGCTGGAATGAACTATTACAATGGATATAGGTGGGTACATTTACACTAGGAATGGTCTTCTTTCACACCCAAACACATTGAATCACTCTGAGCTACATTCAACTGGTAGAATCCCTTAAGAGTCCAAAGTGCAAAATGGCTGTAAATTTTAGCATGCTATTACTTATATACCATGATGCTTAGAAAATTATCATCTAAGCCTATGGGATCATGTTGGGCCCCTCTACAATAACCTCTCTCAATTTTTACTACTTGGAGGAATTTTCCCATGGTGGAAAATTTTCACTTGGGGAAAAGGTTGTCAAATGCAAGTAGTTGAAAGTTGCAAAGTGGTGCAACTTTCGTTCTACAACTCATGTGACCAAATAGACTATTCCAACATGGACAAATGGGTAATTTTATGCTAGGAATGACCCTCTTTCACACTCAAACATGTGGAATCGCTCTGAGCTACGTTCAATTGGATAGATCCCTTAAGAGTCCAAAGTGCAAAATGGTTGGAAACTTTAGCATGATGTTACTTGAATACCATGATGCTTAGAAAAATCTCGTATGATCCTATGTGATCATGTTGAGCCTCTCTATAATAACCTCTATTGGTTTTTTCTATCTTGGAGGCATTTTCCCGTGGTGGAAAATTTTCACTTGGAGAAAAAGTTGCCAAATGCAAGTAGTTGAAAGTTGCCAAGTGGTGCAACTTTCTTTCTGCAACTCATGTGACCAAATGAATTATTCCAACATATTTCAATAGGTATGTTTATGCTAGGAATGGTCCTCTTTTACACCCAAACATGCAGAATTGCTCTGAGCTACGTTCAATCGGATCAATCCCTTAAGAGTCCAAAGTGCAAAATAACTACAAACTTTAGCATGTTGTTACTCGAATACCGTGATGGTTAGAAACTTCTTGTTTGATCCTATGGGATTATGTTGGGCTCCTCTACAATAACCTCTCTCATTTTTTTCTATCTCAGAGGAATTTTCCCGTAGTGGTGAATTTTCACTTGGAGAAAAGTTGTCAAATGCAAGTAGTTGAAAGTTGTAAAGTGGTGCAACTTTCATTCTACAAATCATGTGACCAAATGGACTATTCTAACGCACCTGAGTAGGTAATTTTACACTAGGAATGGTTTTCTTTCATACCCAAATATACAAAATTGCTCCAAGCTACGTTCAATCAGATCGATCCCTTAAGAGTCCAAAGTACAAAATAGCTACAAACTTCAACATGTTGCTACTCAGATATTGTGATGCTTAGAAACTTCTCACCCGAGTCTATGAGATCGTGTTGGGCCCCTCTAAAATAACCTCTCTCAGTTTTCACAATCTTGGAGGAATTTTCCCGTGGTGATGAAATTTCGCTTGGGGAGAAAGTTGTCAAATGCAAACTATAGTTGAAAGTTGCAAAGTGGTGCAACTTTCATTTTGCAACTCGTGTGACCAAATAGATTGTTCCAATGCATTCCAATGGGTAATTTTAGGCTAGGAGTGGTCTTCTTTTTCCCTCAAACACATGAATCACAATGAGCTACATTCAACCGGCTCGATCCCTCAATGGTCCAAAGTGCAAAAGGGAAACAATCTTTGACGGGCTATTACTTAGAAACCGTGAACTCTCCATTTGAGCCTATGAGATTGGGTTGGGCCCCTCTACAATAATATCTCTCAATTTTTGTTATCTCAGAGTCGTTTTCCCCTGGTGTCTAGTTTTCACTTGATGAAAAAAGTGTCAAATGCAAGTAGTGTAAAGTTGAAAAGTGGTGCAACTTTCATTTTGCAATTTGTGTGACCAAACAAACTGCTCCAACGCATCATGATAGGCTTGTTTATGCTAGGCATGGTCCTCTTTTTGCACACAAAACAATTAGAATCACTCTGAGCTATGTTCAACCAGCTTGATCCCTCATGATGGAATGCAAAACAATTGAAATGAGAAACATACACATGATGGTTGAGAAGTCCAAGATTTTCACATAGAAAGTAGATGATCATCCTCAAGTCTAGCAAGCACAAGACATTTTTCAATTATCCTCCTTTCCCTTATAAAAATATACAACCAATTGTAAATGCGTATAATGGTGGAACTTCAAAACATTTTATTTTTCCTCAATTTTAACAACTTTAGTTGTGAAGAATTTTGTCATTTTTATTTGAAATGATTTGCTATGCTTGAAAATTGGAGTCTAGAGAAACAAGTGATGCTCTCACATACATTTATAATTTGGTGTGATAAATAAAGTTTCCACCATTGAGTCCATTTCTTATTTGTATTATAAATTATAACTTGTTTTCTCCTGAGTCCATTTCCTATACAAGAAATAATATTGCAAAAAATTGACATATAAATCTTTCGACGTGTTTATATGGTGATGGATCAAGAACATAACAATTCATTCTACAGTATAAGGATTATGCTGTGAAAATGTTTAAAGACTATTCAAGATAAATTTTTGTATGATAATGTGTCAAGAGGGTAAGTGCAAGAAGTTGAGTCCATGAAATGTGGAAGTTTTTGCCTTAGCCAAAAAAAAAATTCAGCATTGCAAAAATGGGATCCCGTCTAGGTTCGGGATCCTGAGCCTAAATTAAAAACGGGATCCCATTTTAAAAAAATGGGATCCCGCTTTAAAAAAAGGGGATCTCGCTTTTAAAATTTTGTTTTGGAAAAATTTCAAAACGAGATCCTGCTTTGAAAATTTTCCAAAATGGAAATTTTCAAAACAGATCCCGATTTGAAAATTTTCCATTTTAGATATTTATGTTTTTGGAAAACTTCCAAAATGGGATCCCATTTTTAAAATTCCAAAAATGGAAATTTCCCTTTTTGGCGATTTTGAAAATTCACAACGGATCCCATTTCCAAAAATTTGAAATTGGGTTTTCTTTGTAGGCGGGTTTTTGCCTTGTATTTTGGTTCGGGAAAAGCATTGGGAATCCGAACCTAGGCCTTCAACCTGGTTTGACCTGCAAGTTGAAGGTCCTAACAATGTTAGAGAAAAATACCGAGTTTGGACATATGGTGACAACTTTTTAGCATTTTTTGACAAAATTAAAACCCATTTTAGATGAGACAATGTAGATTCCAAATATGTAATTTTTTTACAATTGGATTATTTTTCTATTTTTCAATTAATTTCTAATGAAACTAGTCCATAAACTTTAAATATCAGGGTTTTTTAATATTTTAATAACTTTTGGTCAACATAACATTTTGACGAATGAATTGCACGAAAACAAACTTCAGACAATTATTTTCAATTTTCAAAAAAAAATCAAAAAATGATAAGTTAAGGTCATCTTATGCATGTCGTACACGACGATTTTTCAAAATAAGAAATATGTCTAATAAAAAATTAACAAAAAAAAAAAATTCAATAAAAAATTACAAAAAAATATCGAGAACAAGCTTCAGTGAGCCACAAATCTTTTCTGAAAAGGATTTAGAAAAATACGATAATTTAGGTCAAAATATGAATGTTGTATACGTGCATGGTATGGTAAAAAAAAGTGACTTTTAAATAGTGGTTTTTAGAAACGCCTATTGAAACTCAATTTGTACAATCTGGGTATTGAAATAAATTATATATTTGGAAACTAGACTCTGAGTACTACATTTTAGGATTAGTGACTTTTTTGAAGATTTCATCTCTAAGTGCTTCAAATTTTGAGGTCAAATGTGTCAAATGCTGAAAATTAGGGAAAACACTTCCACTTTTTGGCCAAAAAGTGGATTCAACTTCTTGCACACACCCAAGAAGTTAACTACTTTATCTACTATGAATATTATGTTTTGCGAGTGTTGTGAAGATTATGCATCCTTTGCTTAATTGAGTTGTTTCAATCAAAGGGTTAAATATGTTGGAATCTTTTTATGAAACATTTCATGGAATACCAATTGAAAATGTGTTTTTTTCTTTTAGATAAAGCATTTCATGGAACTCTTTGGATTAAACTAAATTGAGATATGTAAGCACAAGGGAGCATTAGGAAATACATTGCTCAAGGATCTTAAATAAGCTTTCTCTCCCATTACAATTTTGGGTGGATTATTACTTTCAAAGTATTGAGAATGCTTTTTCTATTTTCTAGTTGGCAGTTGCCATTCTATCAGGCACATCTCTTGATATATTTTATACTCATTCTTAATCAACTATCAAGTTAATAATTAGTGCATTTATTTACAGTTAATCTTTTCTTTTCAGTTTGTGCAATTTTGGAATTTTTAACTCTACTAATATTCCTAAAAATATTGAAGTTGTTTAGCATCAATCAATTAATATTCAAGACAAACCATAAAGGACAACAATGATCAATGGTAGGTCTAACCAATTAATAAGTATACATGTCAATTTAAGTAAAACATGTACATGTGAATAAGGGAAGTACAAGTACTCAAAAACACGTAAGCCTTGAAGTATACACATGAATGCATAGTATATGAAAATTAATACAAAGTATATGCATGAATACAAGGTATACGCATGAAAACACGTAAGTTGTAAAGTATACATTAGAATACACATAATTCACAAAGTATACACATAAGTTGTAAAGTATACACTTGAATACACGTAACTCATATTCATTGAACCATGGATTTATAATGCAAATATGGACACCATTGATAAATTTTTTTTCTATTAACCAAATAACCATGTAGTCATACATTAATATATGTCGATATAAGTATAAAATATAGGTACAAAATAGCCATATAGGCTTACGAGAATGCCATATAGGCATACAATGTCAAATATATCCAATACAAAATATGTACAAAAATTCCATATAAGTATACAACAAAGGGATCTAGAATCAAAATGCATCACTCTCCATGCTCTCAAAATAAACTCTTTCCCTTTTCTTGTCGATCAGATGGCGATATGTCTGTCACTTGTTTATGCTGCGGTCGAGAAGTGCTCCTGGTGCTCCTCCTAGGGTTTAGTTCTTAGGAGTCTTATCTATTACAATAAGAAGTAAAGACATTAATATATAGGAATTACATTAAAAAAATGACAAACTTAACAAAATAATCACTTATCACCTGTAAACAATGATTTTGTAGATCCTATTGGCCACTTACCATTCTAGGATGTTTCACCTAGAAGACAACGGATAGGGTTAAAAATATGTTGGTTTACCATTCAAAGATGAGATGTAAGGAGAAATGAAATGATCCAATTATGTCTAAATGAAATGTACTTAATGAACTAATCTAAAAATGAGAGGACTTTATGATGCAAAACCCTAAGAATTATGAAGTGTTGGAAACCACATTGTGATATGCAAACATGTGATTATGACCTAGTTCAATGCAAACAAAACTAAATAGAAAGTTATAAAACAGAATGTGTGCACTTGGAGACTGAAAATGGGTGGCATGAAGGTCTGAAATCTTGATAAAACTGATGTAGAAGTCAACTGGGACACTTGTGCCAGTCTAGGCGACTTAGTCCCAGGTTTGGAAAAGCTGCCTAGAAACTAGTTTCTACCAAATGGGTGCTCAAATCTGTAAAAATCACTAAAAATCAGGTCCAGTGGGACTAAGTCACCCGAGGTGGAAACTTAGTCCACTTCAAAATCTCTAAATTTTTTGGAAGTGGAAACAAATACCTTAGGTCTCCACTTCGGTTTCCTATAGGTGTCTGCTTTTGAAACTATGATTTTTGGGCCTGAAAGTGACTTTTAGGTGATATTTTGTCTTGGTCAACAAGGAGATGTCTTGAATGAGTCTTCAACCTAATATTCAATGATATCCAAACCCTCAAAGTGCCTAAATCTGCAAACACACAAGACAAGAGAAAGAAATGTTGAATGTTAGGGCATGGGGGTTTGCCTTGATCAAAGCCCTTTTAGGTAATTAAACCAAAATGATGAAAGAGTGTAATGAAACATGCAATAATGGATTTGATTACGTTTCCGTGATATTTGATCTTGAATTTATACATCAAAACATGAATAATCTGCCTTGGAATGTCCTTGGGAGCTATCTTGATGCTTTGCAATGATAAAACCCTAACTTGCTTGACTTGAGAACATGATGAGTGATGAATGATGATGGATTATGACTTAAGATGATTTAGGAGATTAAAAAATGAGGGGAAAAACCCTTATTTATACACAATTATGAATTAATTCCCAAAAATATCTTATCAAAGGCCGACCTTAGGTCTTAAAGAATAAACAATAGAAAGAAATTTGAATTAATTTTGATTTTTGTGTCACATGGGACTAAGTCACCCAAGGTGGCAACTTAGTCCACCTAGGAAATTTTGAGTGGATGTCAGAGATTAAGATGTATTAAATTCTATGTATTAGGTTCTTCTTCAACAAGACACTTAATTATGGCCTGTAAGTGCATGAAGGGGCCATCTGAAGCATAAGAAAGGTGCAAATGTTGATGACAAGCCTAGGAAAGTGTGAAAGTTTGTTATAAGACTTTACAACACTTCAAAATAGGTCTTGTTAATGTTATTTAGGTGAATTATAACATTATGGTCCTAGAAAAGTGTGAAGATGTGTTACGACACCTTACAACACTCTTGCAAGACATCAATAAATGTATTTTATTCAATTTGCTAGGGTCAAAGACCTAGTGTAGATGTGTAGAAACCTCACAACACTAAATCAAGGCCTCATTAAATCCAATTTATCATCAATTATTCCCATATCAATCAAAGTATACACTTTTTGGCAACACACCGCCATCTGATGTTCACTCTCCATGAGGGAAATATTCAAATTCCCATTTTGAGGTGTGCTAAAGCCCTGTATAAACCATCCAAATAGAAATTAAAATATGAATCAATAATGGTTTAATTTTTCAATAACTAACATCTATAACAATGAATGTAAATTGAAATTTAGTAATTTTTCTCATACCTCCCTTGTCAGAGCCATCGAGGATTCTATAGAAGATGAAACACTGATATCCATTGCACTCTAAACTTTCAGAGGTGTATCCACTTGCAACATCTGAAAATAAAAAAACAAATTATTCAATCACGAAAACTACAATAGCGATCCATGTCATGACTTATAATGTATGAGGTAATGAACAAAATTTTGAGTACTTATTAAACTATATATTTCTGGCTATCATGCTTACTATTTTCCTTATCCATATCTTGTTTGAAAGCACGTGTTTTTAAGGATTTTACCCATAGCAACAAGTCAATGAATCATTTGATAAATGATTTCATAGACATGTATGATTTAACTGTGGTGGCATAGAGAAGGCAATGATCTGTTTGAAAAAATGCCTCAAAGAAATGGGGTCTCATGGTGATGGAATACCATTACAAATAAATGCATGTCATGGCATTCCATCACCATAAGATTTCATTTCTTTTAGGAATTTTTTCAAACAATTCATTGCCTTCTCTATGGTATTATTTTGGGATGGGGTGGATGGTATAGTGTAGCCTTAGCTATGAGATGAAGGGAGATCATGACATGAAGAGGGAGGAGTGGGGATGTGAACAAGTGGAATAAAGGGTGGAAGGTTCCATGGATTGGTAAATTGAGGATGAGGACCTTGAAAAGAATTTGTAGGGGAATTTTGGCTAATGGGTTGGTTCTATTCTTCAAGTAGTGAGCTGTTTGAAAAAATGCCTCAGAGAAATGTGGTCTCATGGTGATGGAATGGCATTCCATCACCATGAGACCACATTTCTTCAAGGAATTTTTTCATACTACTCACTGCCTTGACTATGATATTGCTTACTATTATGCTTTGATAGAAATTTTTCCAAGCATCCATAGTTTGTTGGAAAGCACCTATTTTAGGCTTTTAGCCATAGCAGCAAGGAAGTGAGTAGTTTGATAAAATGCTTTGGTACACATGTATGGAAAATGTGGTATCATAGAAAAGGTGGTGAGTTGTTTGAAGAAATGCAGGCCTCGAAGAAATGTGGTCTCGTGGTGATGGAATGACATTCCATCACCATGAGAGCACATTTCTTTGAGACATTTTTTCAAACTACTCACTGCCTTGTCTATGCTATTGCTTACTATTATGCTTTAATAGATTTTTTCCAAGCATCCATAGTTTGTTGGAAATCACCTTTTTTACAATTTTGGCCATAGTAGTGAGAAAATGAACTGTTTGATAAAATGATTTGGTAGACATGTATGGAAAATGTGGTAGCATAGAAAAGGTGATGACATTCCATCACCATGAGACCACATTTCTTCGAGGCATTTTTCCAAACTACTCACTGCCTTGTCTATGCTATTGCTTACTATTATGCTTTAATAGATTTTTCCCAAGCATCCATAGTTTGTTGGGAAGCACATTTTTTAAGATTTTAGCCATAGCAGCGAGAAAATGAACTGTTTGATAAAATTCTTTGGTAGACATGTATGGAAAATGTGGTAGCATAGAAAAGGCGGTGAGCTGTTTGAAAAAGCACCTTAAATAAATTGGGTCTCATGGTGATTGACATCACCATGAGACCACATTTCTTTGAGTTATTTTTTCAAACAACACATTGCCTTGTCTATGCTATTGCTTACTATTATTCTTTCACATATTCCTTCCAAGCATCCATAACATAGACAAGGAAGTGAACTATTTGAAAAGATGCCTTAGTAAAAAGTGGTCTCATGGAATGCCATGAAAAGGAAATACAATTGGAAGCTGCTCCTACTTATTACTTATGCTATGTGAAGTAATTGCATCATTGCTTATGTTGACTTTCTAAACAACTATATTGTAGTTGAAAATTTTCCATCTATCAACATCTAGTTATTAGTTATGGAATGTGAAGTAATGCTTTGAGTTTGAAAGATGTGCAATGCAATGTAATCAACAATATGAATATAAAATACACAAATCTATTAAGTACAATTCATTAGTTAAACTCTTTATTCTATTATCTGCATGTAGGTTTGACTAAATCCACTAGCACTGGGAGGTGTTCCCTCGAAACCTCCAATATTAGCCAATTTAACATCCAAAATCACATATTACAATACCATTCATAAAACAATGCTATTAACATGTAATAAATTTATAATTGTTTACTAGTTACATACCTCAATGGTAGATGTAGTGGAGAAATAAGCAAGTGTAGGGCTGGTGTATCTAGTATCAACATTGTGACCCTGTAATTTATTAAAATCATAAAACTAAATTAGTTAATCTTGCATTTTAAAATCAAAATTTAATAAATTAAATTTAATGAACATGCTAACTTTTACCTAAGTATCAATGCCACAGGCCTCATTCAAAATGTTATCTACGCTCACCATCTCCATAGCTATAGACATATCCTACATAGCAGCCTCCTGAGTGTCGATGGGGTCATATGAACAAGTTGCCCTACAAGACTGACATAAATGGGATCAAAGCCCACCACTCAAAGACTCCCCTAGATGACACTGTAGAATAGGGATGGCATGTTGGATGACACTTTGGGTTAAAGAGCTAATGTCCTACAAAGTCTGTACATCAGCACTCTCCTTTGTGACGGAAAGGATAACAATGTGCTCATGAGGCAGCCAAGTGAGAGGTCATCTCTCTTGCCATGTAGGATCCTGCTATGCACTGGGTCTATCTTGAGCCGACCGCCCACCTCCCCTAGAAGTCCCTCATATCAAAATAATTCAAGATTTTGTTCAAGATGAACTTATAGTATAGTTTCCTAACAAAATATTGCGGGACTTCACAATTGTTGCATGTTGGGTAATAAAAAAACATGTACCACCTATCCCAAAAAAAGTTCCTAATTTGTTGGTGGTGGCACCAATGGATAGGAAACCTCTTCGCATTGAGGTTAATATTTTCATTTGTGCGTGGGTCACTAAATAATGAGCATAAATCAAATGTTGTAATTTTTAGATCTTTTACATCTTTATATGATAATTTATCCTGGTAATAAGCCCTATGTGCATGCCTCCTATCTTGCTAACTAGTTAATTGTTTTCTGATTGAATCTACATGTTTTAGCATTTCTTTGAGTGAATTTTCTAGGGTTATTCTTTCCATGGTTAAACCATTTGGATTGTTCAACCTCCTGATTAAATCCTCAATTTTTTTTATTGTTTTCAATTTCACTCATGTTTTGCTGAGTGCCATAATGATGTTGGTGGAGGATATTGTTGTTGTGGATGATTAACTTGAGGATTTTATTGTTGTTGTTCTTACTATTCTTGTTGAGGATTTTGAGGAGGGTTTGCAAGTTGATTAACATCTCCTACAAATTCAAAAAACAAATATCTAAAACAACCTAAAACTACCAAATTCAAAACAAGCAAAAAAACAATACTTACCTCTCAGACCTCCTCATTGACGTGGCAATATCCTAGTGATGAAACAACAATAGTTTGATGACGAATATTGAAAAATGGACCCCCCCAAAATGTGGGTGTGGAAATGAGGGGTTTTTCCAGTGGGTAGAAAAAAAACACAGTCACAAATGAGAATGATTTTGATTTCTCCTTTTTTTCTTTTAAGAGCTCATAACGTGAGTGCGTTATAATGCACTCGCATTATGGGCTCATTGTGGCCGAGCCTCAAGCTCTTCACACCAAGCCATAATGTGAGCACATTATAATGTGCTCGCATTATGAACTTTTAAATTTTTATAAAAAAATTGGCCACAAATTAGCGACCCATCTTTTTGCACCTGCCCAACAGATAATTCCCAATGCAAATATACCAAGGAAAGCATTGAAAACTTCAAATTTGGCTTTATTCTTGGTATCTCAACACCCACTCAACAATTGGGAAGAAGAATTCAATGTTCACTAAATTTCAACTAAACAATAAGGATTTAAAATGATTTTGAATTTAACTTGTTTATGAGAATGCATTAAGTTGAATGAAAAATTAGTGCCTAATTCTAGGCCATGGATTCAAATGCATAATGCTAAAAATAATTCATCACCAAATAAACTTCAACCAATGGATTCCAACTACTAATGCATTACACCAATAGATCCACTCCTGTTGTCAATCAAATTCTTCTTCTAGATCCACCCTGCACACTTGAAATCACAATTATCTGCTCAAAGTAATTTAAGTATTTCCTTGAAATAAAACCATGAACACATAACACAATCTCAGGGAAATTGAGATGAAAAATTCAAACATACTTTGTATTATTGAATTCATATGATCAAATGTGTTCAAATATGGAGACAATTTGATTACATTAATGATTTTTTTTGCACAAACTAACCGATATTTACTCATAAATATTCAATTACAACTTACAAACTCAAGTCATGACTTAGACTCAACAATTCCCTATCTACCCAACCCATATAGAAATTCATAACCCTTTACAATGATAAAAGAATGAGAATAAAAAGAAACAAAATAATCCCAAGAACTGATCCATTGATGACAACTGGAAGCTTCATCCACTGTTAATCAAAAACAAAAAATGAAAAGCGTCTCTCTTCTCTCTTCCCTTTGCAAAAAAATTTTCCTCTGTTTTGAAGTAGAAAATTCACTCCTTCGTGAAAAATATTCATGTTGCAGTTTAGAGAAAATCTACTTGTGAAAACATTTTATTTTGCACTTTGCTGCATTGCAAATATTCACTTTCAACAATTAAGGTTTTCCAACTTTAATAATAGCCTCTAGATAGTGAATATTTTATTCACTTGATAAGATTATCCTGTGCCATCCATAATATTGCACCTTATATGCCCAACACAAATAGTTTTTAACCAAATTCCACCTATGCCCATCATTTAACTTTTCATCTTTGCAATTAAAATAATTGCCATAAAGTGAAAACCCATTTTTACCTCTTTGCCCAACATTCACCTTTTCACATTTTACTTGGCAATTGAAACACCAAGTTTAAAACAAAATTCAATCGGGCCATTTAAAAATTTTACACTTTATATTCTATGCCTCTGCCATTTAAAATATAATAGCTTTTTAATATTTTATTGGGCCTCTTTTTAAAAAATGTTTACTCGTGCACTTAATTCCTCTTTGGGCCCACCACTTACTTTCTCCTTAGTACCCCGAGCAAGCATTTTGATCTCTTATTTTGCAAAGATATTTTTAAATGTTTTTCCTTCAAAATTATTTTTCTAGGCCCACCACGAGGAAGCATCTCGCATACCTTGCAACCCCTTTGGCCTGCATCATCTTCCTCATGCGAGGTTTGCGATCAATGGTTAATATGCACTTGTAGTGCCAGCTTCATCATGGCCATTCGTTCTTTTCTTGTTTCCCTAACTCATTCTTCACATTGGTTATTAAGCTTAAACCATGGCAACCATTAGGATTTGACAACATTGTCATTGCACCATAGTGTTGTCTTCTACAAAGTAAACATGTGCTAGATCTACCCACACATCAGGTGCCTGAATAGAGGTGTTTCCCTCAACAATTTCATGTAATGTATAAAAATTTCTTTTACAACATTGAATCGACCTTCTCTAAGCTAGTTCGATGGTCACCCCACATCATACATATTTTCATGTGGTGAGCTATCCTCCTCAGGGTGTTTGCCATGCTTCTAAGATCCCTTCTCAGTTGGTTGGATGACGCCCAAAAAAATCAAACAATTGAAATTCCCTTCACTACAAGTACAAACTATCTTATGTAGAAAGAACACATGTTTGATTAACCAACACACTGGGTTTTGAATAAAGATACTTCCTTGATAAGGATTGATCACTTTGTATTATTTCATTCAGTTAATGCAATCCCTCTTGTAGCTTGTAGAGCACCTTTGCTTTTTTGTCTCCATCTCTTCTTTTTGTGACAGGTTATTTGCATGTAGGTGATCTTCAGGTTCTGTGAAGTTGGCTTTCTCAACTTCTACATGGTATCAGAGCTCCAGACTTGCTGCTTTCCTATTTGTGTTTTGAGGGATATTTGGAGCTTTGAGGGTTTAGGGTTTTCCTTTTTTGATTTAGGGCCTACTTTTATTCGGTGTAGTTTCAGAGTAAACTGACCTCACAGTTGCGCTCAGGAGGCCATTTCCAAGTTTTTCGATATATAATTTTCCTAGTTTCAGTGCAGTTGGCTCAGAAGATTTTTTTTTTTGCCCCAGGGCATGCAGATCGATGCAATTTTTTTTTTTTAAATAATAAAAAAATCAAGTTTTTTTTGAAAAAAAACTACTCTCGTAGTTAAAATGCAATTCATCGCTCGTCAGCCATTGAGCAGCCACCAGGTGGCCACCCACTAGCTACTTCGACTGGTGAAGCCGCCCAACAACCACCGGCCCTAGCCTTCGCCAGCCAGCCACTGACCTGCCACCTGTGCCCCACCCGAGCTCTCTTGAGCGCTGCTTGCGCACCACTGGCCGCCTTGTGCCCAACCCTCTGCCTCATAAGCCCTAGTCACATGGGTGACCGTGGGCTCCACCACCAAGCCCCAGCCTCCTGGTCTGCCTAGGTGACCATGGGTAGTTTTTTAGCCCCTTAGGGCTCTAGGGGTCCTACTTGAGCATTATGGAGGTGTTTTCACTAAATCAAGTGTAAAATGGTCATACGGGCTCGGATTGAGAAAATGAATAGCATCAGAAAGCTAGTTCTGAGCCTAATTTTATGGTGGAGGTTTAATTTTTTGATTTTTTGATTTTTCTGCCATTTTCGCTTGTGAAAGCCAGATCATTCTTTTTGCACTTCTACAGGTGTAAATTTTGGGTCCGGATTCCATTTTGTACAAACGAATAGGCATTGGAAAGGTGGTTCTATGCTCTTTCCAAATATGAAATTTATTTAATTAGAAAATATACCAAATACACAGAGCATTGTCTAAAGCATATTTTTCTTTTTTCTAGCTTTTCAACTTTAAAAATTGTACTGGGGTTTGGGTTCTTGTGTTGGGGGTATTTTTTTTTCTTTCTATCATTTACATCAAAAAACCAAAAAAATATTTCAAAACTCATTCATTATGGCAGACTCATCTTCTATTGAGTGCCTTACCCCACACAATTATCACACTTGGAAGGAACATATGACCACAATTCTCATGTCAAAAGGGTTATGGTCATGTTTGGATGATGTTCAACCTTAGTTAACATAAAAATTTGAGATGTTTTAGCACAAAAAAAAAATTGATGAGGCCATGGGTTTACTATCCTTGCATATTTCAGATAGTCTTCTATTCCATCTAGAGGGTTGTGCAACTCCTTGGGCTATGTGGTTGAAGTTTGAAACTTTATTCAATGGCACCATTAATTAGTTTCAAGCACTTAAAATTGAGGTTGAATTGAATTCCTTAGTACCTAATTCATATCCTACCATTGAGGATTTTTTGATGAAGTTTAAATCACTAAGGTCATTGTTACAGGGTTGTGGTAAGAATAAAACAGATGAGGAGTGTATTTACCTAATTCTTTCTAAGCTTTGAGGTCCTTTTCAGATATTCTCTTCAACATTTTATTCCACCATGGATGCATTGGGTACACATTTTACCATTCCTACTTTTGAGGTGTTATGTGATTAGTTGACATGAGAGTAGGCCAAGATATCATAGTTGGATGCTCTCATAGGATCTAAGAACCAAGCACTAGTAGCTCGGTCATCTAAAGGGAAAAAGAAGTAGAAACAGAAGCCCAAGTCAAATTCAACAGGTGATTAGAGTTCCTCCAAGCCACCTCATAATACTGATTCAAACCACAGTTCAATTCTAAACAGGGAAAATATTTGAAGTTTGGCGAGGCTTCCTCCAAGACTAAGAAATTAGGTGATCCTTATAGTTTCTATGGCAAGGAAGGACATCCAGTTTCTAGGTGTTGGAAATGATTAGAGGCTTTAGAGGAAGCCATGCAATAGCATAATATCACCTCACCTCAGTTTCCTTCCCAATCCATAGGGAAAGGCCATGCTCTTTCTGCACAAGCCTTGCCTTCCGGATCCACTTGGATTCTAGATTTTGGTGCTTCTCACCATATGCCACACACACAAGAGTTTGTCACCTCACTTGACCCTAGTGGCACTACACATATTGCAGTTGGTTACTCAGCACACCTTTTAGTTTAGGGTTTAGGTACTATTTCATTGGATGGTGGTTGTCTTCAGGATGTGCTTCTAGTTCCTAACATTTTGACAAACCTTCTTTCCATTTATCGGATTTTCCATTCTGGCTCTAGTAAGATAGTTGAGTTCTCACCACATGATGTGGTTATTTGAGACCTTCATGATCTTGATTTGGTTGTGGCTACTGGGAGTGTCGATTTTGCATCTTGCTTATATAGATTTGATGGCTTTAAGAGTTCAGATAGTTCAAGTTCCTATCTTATAGCACATGCAGACTCAGTGAGCAGGCTTTGGCATGAGCATTTTGGCCATGTCAATTATAGATATCTACAGCAGATGAGTACTTAGGAACCAGTGATTGGGCTCCCTAAGATTTCCTGTACTAATGGTGTTGGTCATGGTTGTGCACATGGAAAACATCACCAGGATTATTTTCCTATGGGTCTAGAGCCCAACGTGCTAAGGCACCCTTAGAGTTGGTACATAGTGATCTCATGTCCTTTTCAAATTCTTCTTTTTTAGGGGCCTGACATGTGCTCACTTTTATTGATGACTTATCCAAATGCACATTGTTGTACTTTCTTAAGTACAAGTCTAATGTCTTTGATTCATTCAGGATCTTTAAGACATTTGTGGAGAAGCAATCTGGACTTGCAATTAGGAGGATACACACATATAATGGGGGGGAGTATGTTAAGTAGTATTTTGGGGATTTTTGCACTGAGCATGGTTTGCAACATCAGTTGACAGTACCTTACACCCCTCAACAGAATGGTACTGCTAAGAGAAAGAAAAAAACCTTACGGGAGATGGAAAATTGTATGATACAGTCTTGAGCTATGAGTTCTGCATTTTGGGCTGAGGCAATCAATTGTGCCAATTATATTCAGAATCGGATGCCTCATAAGGCATTGCAACATATGACTCCTGAGGAGGCTTGGACTCATGTCAAGCTTGATGTTTCTACATTTTGAGTTTTTGGTAGTGAGGCTTGGGCATTTATTCCTGATGCTCAATGGAAAGCCGTGGAGAGGAAGAGTTGAACACTCATATTTTTTGGCTACTATGAGGATGTTAAGGCATACAGGTTGTTTGATCTTGATTTCAGAGAGGTCTTGTTTTGGTGGGATGTCCAGTTTGATGAGCGTTTTCCTATGATGGATTCTCCATCACCAGCTTCTCCCTCACTGCCTAATCATCCCTCTTCATCTCTTGAGGATTACTTATCTCTTGAGGATGATGCATATGATGATCCACCATCTCCACCACCACCAACCGCTCAACATTTTCCTTGGTGGGCACACATTACTGTTGAGGCAGCTGGTTGTTTGGTAGGTGATCCTTTAGATACTCGTCGTACTTGTGCTCAGACATCTGGTTCTAGTCTTTTTAGTCATCCCATTTTGGATGATCCTCAAAAGTTTTTAGAGGCGATAGGTCACCTTGAGTGGGATAGGGCTATGAATGAGGTGTATTCTTCTTTGATGAAGAATCATACTTGGGATCTTTTTCCTCTTCCTAAGGGAAGAAAGTTGGTTCGGTGTAAGTGGGTGTACCGTACCAAGTATGTTGTAGATGTTTCAATTGATAAGTATAAGGCACGTCTTGTTGCGAAGGGGTTTTCTTAGGTAGAGGGTATTGACTACTCCAAGACCTTTGCTCCTGTCACCAAGATGAATTCTATTTGCTTTGTACTTTCACTTGTAGCTTCATAGGGATAGACAGTGTTTCAGATGGATGTGAAGAGTGCCTTCTTGGATGGAGGCCTACATGAGGAGATCTATATGGAGCAACCTCAATGTTTTTTGTAGGACCCTTCCTTGGTTTTTAGACTTCAATGTTCATTATATGGTATCAAACAAGCCCCTTGGGCGTGGTATGAGAAGATGGAAGTCTGGGTATGTGTAGGATCATCATGGAAAAAATAGGCCCTTAAGTGGCAAAAAAACTAGAAAAATCATAATTAGGTGACTTGATGTAAAAATTTGAATAAGTTATCTATATTATTTCAAAAATATGTAAGAATAGAATCAGTAGCAAATTGAATTTAGTTTCTAAACTACTAGGTTTATTTAAAGAAAACAAATCTATTTGGTGAAAATTTAAAATTTCAATGCAATAGTACTTAAATTTCAAGGAAAAAATAAGGTGTCTGTCTGACCACCCTAACTAATATAATAAAATGATAATAGTTTTTTTTAAAGATTTTATATATAAGTAGAGGACTCATGTCCCGATGTGATGCATATTTTTGTAATTTTTTCCAAGTAAATAATTAATTATGGATTTTTATTACAACTTTTAAAAAATATAAAAACTCGTGTATCTGACCACCTTAACTTGGTCAAAACTTCATGAAATTTAATTTTCTATTTTTTAATCCTATAGTATGTGAAGGATAGAATGTAACACATGTTTCAGATTAAAAAAATATGATACCGTTTGAAAGATATAGATGTTTTCAATTAGCCTATCAATCAGGACTTTAGTCGTAATTCAAATAGAAAATGAATAATAATTATTTATTAAATTCAAAGTAAAGCATAATTTATATTGGTGGAAAGCTGAGAATCTCCTTTAAAAACCCTTTTCATTCATCAATTTTGAGTAAAAAAAAAGTCATCAGCAACATACCCTACACATACCCATCATATCGCCACTTTTTGGCCCATCATGATCCTACAAATACCTGACTCTTTTTTGCTTTCCTCTCACTTCACACGCTGTCATTCCAATCACACAGTGTACATTTAGCATCAGGAGGGTGATCTTTTGATTCTTGTGCTATATGTAGATGATCTTGTTCTTATAGGTAGCTCATCCTCCATGATTCAGAGTGTTTAAAGAGCTTTGATGGAGCAGTTTGAGATGACAGATCTCAGTCTTCTGCACTTCTTTTTGGGTCTATAGGTTATTCAATCTTCAGATGGGATTTCCATATTTCAGAAAAAGTATGCTCTTGATATGCTTTAACAATTTGGCATGCTTGATTGCAAGCCTTCCCCCATGCCATTTTAGTTAGGTGTTGTTTTTTCTTCTACTTGTACTACTCCTTCAGTGGATTCCACCTTATACAGGCAGTTGGTTTGCAGTTTGTTGTACCTGACACATTCACGTCCTGATCTTTTCTTTGCGGTTGGCCTTGTCTCTCGGTTCTCCCATGATCCTCATGAGAGCCATTGGAAAGAAACCAAATGTATCTTGAGGTACATTTGGGGCACCACACATTATGGAATTCACTAGACTTCAGGATCCCCTCACATTATTGGCTTCACTAACTTAGATTGGGTTGGTGATGTCAATGATCAGAAGTCTACTTCTGGCTTTGTTTTTTGCCTTGGTTCTGGTCCTATCACATGGTCTTGCAAGAAGTAGTCTGCTATTACATTATCATCTACAAAGGCTGAATACTGAGCAGTAGTGTTAGCTAGTCAGGAGATTCTATGGCTTCGACAGTTGATGACAGAGTTTGGGTTTCCCCCTAATAGTCCCATAATTCTTTGGTGTGACAATCAGAGTTCCATTCACATTTCTTGCAACCCAATGGAGCATTAGCGGACTAAGCACATTGAGATCCACTGCACTTCATCAGGCAGTTGATTCAGGATGGTTCTCTCATCTTGGAGTACATTCCTACAGAGAAGCAGGTTGCAAACATCTTCACTGAACCTTTGGCATTGCCATGCTATCTTCAGTTGTGCTCCATGCTTGGGGTGAAGGCAGTTGTCCTTGGGGGTCTGTGTGAGGCCTTCCTTCCTTCATTTTTTTTTTCATCATGTTTCTTCATCTCTTTTTGGAGAGAAGTTTTTTCCCACTGGGTTTTCTCCTTTACTCTACTTTATAGATATTTGGTTGTATTCGGGTACCTGACCAGGCCTAGCTATTGGGACCCTTGTTTGCTTTCTAGCTTGTAGTTGCATTGCTTTCATGCATTTAGTTTGTAGCTACTCCCTAAGTTCATCTTAAGGGGGAGTGTTAGAGTAAAAGGTTTATTACTTAATTATTTTAATTAAGTTACCCTCTATATTTCTCTTAAGATAAACTTAGTTTTCATTTTGTAGGAATTTAATAATTATTGTAATTATTAAATGCACTCTTTTAGGTTACACTTTAGGGTTTCTTGATCTCCTTCATAAGGATTGATCACTTTGTATTATTTCATTCAGTGAATGCAATCCCTCTTGTAGCTTGTAGAGCACCTTTGCTTTTCTGTCTCCATCTCTTCTTTTTGTGATAGGTTATTTGCATCTAGGTGATCTTTGGGTTTTGTGAAGTTGGATTTATCAAATTCTACATATGTTGCACAAAATTGGCTTTTTTGACATCATGTAGTTGTTTAGAAATCTAGCAAGACAAAAAAATCATGTGACTTTATCCATGGTAAATGACACTATTCTCTTTAAGTTGATTAAAGAAACTTGTGACAATGACAAGTGAGAATCCATTGATGGAACAATGTTTTGCAATTCATTCCTTTCATAACCAAAGTGTCCTCAAATAGACTGCAATGCACCACTTACAACCTCATAACTGGGTAGAGCATGTCAGGTGCCCATGTGGGCTTGGCTAATTTTTTTTTGTTTTGGAAAGAGTTTTATGCTCAATTGAATTGACACTAATTTTTGAATACATCTGGTGTGAAAATTTGAAATGGGTTGTCATTAAAATCTACTTTCAAGCATACTTGCATAATGGTGAAAACTGATCTAGTGGGCTCATGAATCACTTTGGAAAACTAGTCAAACGACCTCCTGGAGCCGTAATAGCTTACAAGCATGTAGACATTTGATTCGAGAATGCAGTGCAATAGATGGCTCAGAAAAATAGATCACAAGGTGAAATATATTCAATGCCAAAGTTGCTCAGTCAGACATTTTTGCAATTGTGCCTATCAAAAACCAATTAAAACTTGCCAGATCAGCTCTTCGAAAAAATACCAAATCAACTTCTGAGAGGCTGCCACTGGAAACACAAGCTCATTTAGGTACATCGTGTATACATGCAAGAGGGATTTGCTTCAATCATAAATTTTCACGAGATAGTATGGGTCAAAGTTGACCACCTTGAGACATGTTAGAAAGATAGGTGTAAAATCAGAACAAACTGCATTTGTTTTTTATCTCAAAAAAATAGTAAATTAGATCATGAGGCTCTGAAACTGGACTAGGGAGTATATGAATGTGGGGAGAATAGAGAGCAACAGTCTATTTTTCTTGAAAATATCTAGTTGTGAAATATTCACTCAAACAGGAGGCCAACTTGCAGGATAGAGAGTTTGCAAACAACAAAAAAGTGCCAAAACCATCCAACTTTGCTTTTCAAAACCCTTTCAAAACTCATCATGGGAAGCTGAAAACTGACATGCACATTCACATATGTCAACTGAATGTGCTCACTAAGGGGTTTGGCTTGAAAAATCATCAGGCACCAAATTATGACCCTCCAAAGTAGGTCATTTGGGAATATTTTTTAGGTGGTCTTCTCAGTGTGCAAAGGAAAAAAATTCAATATGGGCACTTCAAATTTTCAAAATTTGATAGTCCCAACAATGTCTTCGACTAGAGATGTATGCCCCCTGTGGGCATAGCAAAAATTGAGATCTCTGGGGAGTAGACCAAATGTCGAGTCCATTGGGTGCTCTCAAATTGCTCCTTTATTCAACCTCTTTTCCAACTTCACTTGGTGACCTGAAGCCACCAAATGAAAAAGGGGATTCAATTCTTACCTCTTTCAAACACCAATCTATTAAAAGAGTTGATCTCCCTCAACCCATGCTTTCCTCTGTCACACCACAACAATATGAGTGACTACACTTCTGCAAACAAAAGTATTAGACTACCTTTGTATAAGTGGAAATTTTCTCCCTATTTAGCTTTACATTATCACATGGCAGCCAGATTATATAGGCCACATCACTACCACTCTCTTTATTTTCTGAATTTGTATCAAGTGGCAACATATGAAGATAGTGATCAAGACCACATGGAAACATGGTCTTATCACATTTCACTGAAGCCAATCTTAAAATAATAGTGCAATCTATCTGATTAAACATGCTGGAATCTCTGAACAACCCATCATATTCATAATCACTACACATCTGAAAGTCACGCACACTCTAAAAATGTTGATTATCATGTAGCAACAACTTATCATGTTCATCATATAGACCACTTTTCAGGCTAAAAACAACTTCCTTCAATGTCTTGCACATTGCCACACTTTGTGAAAACTTCTTCCAGCTGAGAAAAATAGCACTCACATTCTGCCACATGGTTGGTACTATTAAGCTTAATATGATTACTAGCTGGCATGTCAAAGGTGAAACTATCACAAGAACCTACCAAAAGATCTTGCACATCATGCAAACTATCTCCAAGTGTATGCAAAGTGATACACTCATACATTGGCACAATCTGTAGCTATCCTCCATCATATTGGTATTGAGAATCATCAAGGATTTATATCTATTCCTCATCCTTAGTCACTTTGTTATCCTCTAAACATAACATATCAACATCTTCAACATCCCAAGCTTGCTCAGGAATGAACAATTCTGGTTCAAAAAGATAATCTTATTTCTCTTTGAAATCAACATCCGCATCCACATGAAAAGGCTCATGACTAAGCTCATCTAAATCAACAAATAGGAACTTGTCCAAATCTGCATTAAAATCTTCGAGACTTGGTTCATTGGGTACACATACCTCATGGTCATATGTTGTTTCTAATTCATCAAAGCAAGTTTCTGAATTTGCATCATCATGCACACTTTCATATTCATCATACAATGCATCATTACAATCAAATAGTTGCATGTCTTCATCCATATTATAATTATGTTGACCAACTGGTTCATAATTGGAAGGAAGATCAAAAACACATGCATCATACCTTGCATAGTGAAAGTTATCATCATTGTCAAAATCAATGTGGGCATCACACAACAACTGAGAGTTATTCTCATGTGCACATTTTTGATATTCAGTGGTTGATAGATTTGAAATTTGGTCACTACTTAATAGATCATTGCTCTGATATGTTCTTTCAGCCACTTCGTCTCCTTGACCTTCACTAGAACTGTATGCATTACCAAGTTGTGAATCAGGATATACCATGTTGTCATCATCATGAAAATATGAAAACTTAATGGACTGGTAGTAAATAGGATTTCCCCAATCATAGGAGACTAAACTGCTAACAACATTGTCAAAAGCAAGGTCACAATACATCATAGAGAGTAGGTTGTCCCTTTGTTCATTCTTGCTTACTTCTAGGCTTTCATGACAACAATCTACATCTTTTTGCATTTCAGCATTGGACTGGGTGTCTTCATTGAGTTTGTCGTTTACATCCTCTTGAGGATAGACACAAACAATTTCACTATCAAATTGAAAACTATCGATGGTTTCTTCATTGCAGCTGCTTGTGGCTGATCTTGCTAATTTTAATTCATTGTATACTTTATCACTTGCAATTGATATATAATAACATTCTTAGAAGCGTTCCCTAAATTAGCAAGCTCTTTTGTCGAGCATCATCATGAAAATTTTCATCAACACTACATACACTTATAGAATTGGTATGACAAAGTGTATCATAATACTGCTGATTGCACATATCCTCTTCAAAAAGTAAGTTCAATTCATATCCCTAATCATGCTTTTGGCTCAAAACACTTGAAATGCCATTGTTCTTCTCAACATCACCCTCATTGCTTGAAGGGAAAATATCATCAACACAGTTTGAACATAGATGATCACTTATGAAATTATCTGCATCATTGCAACCTTCAATTGCTACAAAATTTTTTCTCTATTTTTGTATTTTCAAAGGAGATAGAAGAAACGCCAAATGTTTCATTTATCTCATCATGTCTTTCATCATTATGGCTGCAATTTTCATCTGATTATAATTATTGTGTAGGTTTTTCAAAGACAACTTCCTCATCACCTAATGATGCATCATTCTTGTCTTCTACCTTCTCAAGTATGCATTTATCTGTATTTTAAAACTGAAGACATCTGATCATTTATATTCACATAGCTGCTAATGTTATCATCATGTTTACCCACAATTGAAGACATCAAATTTTGCACATATTCATTCCCTCTTTTATCCAAATTGTCTAAAAATGTGTAAGCCATTTGCATACTTAATATCTTAAAGTCCTTTAACAATGCACTAGATCCCTCCTCAAAGGCTTCAAAGTACATATGAATGTAACCCAGAGTACTAGGTCTAAAATTTTAGGGATTAGTGAAAGAGCAACAACAAATCTATGACTGAAAGCAACGCTTGATTCTTTATCTTGTTTATTAATTTGCTTTAACCTTGTGACAAGGTCAAGAGGTTTTCTTGCAAATTATTTTCTATAAGCATCAACTAGTTTATCCTAGCAAGGAAAGGACTTCTTAGGAAAACTTAAGTACTAGTCCTTAGCTCTAGCTTCAAGAGATCTGACAAAAAATCTCATCTGCATATCCTGATCTCCAAATGAGTGTTTCTCCATGAAGCTAGAAAACTTTTGGACATGTGCATCTCCTTTACACACATTGTATCCATTAAATCTAGGCATATGTTTATAGACTTGAGTTGGCATACTTTCATCCTTTTAATCAACCCATGACAAGTATAATTGGTTATACAATGGATCAAAAGAATTGACAAAAGGTGCATTAACTTGGCAAGTAGATGTAGTGTGGCTATCTTTTAACTAAGGTTGTAGAGACATCTGATGCCTTTTTTTCATCTCTTTAATTCCCCTTTCAAATACAACTTTCCATTCACAACTAAACCTGGGATTATTCACACTTGGGTTAATGTACTTTGGGGTGTTAAGGGTATGTGTAGGATCATCATAGAAAAAATAGGCCCTTAAGTGGTGAAAAATTTAGAAAAATCAGAGTTAGGCAACTTGACGTAAAAAAATGAATAAGTTATCTATATTATTTTAAATATATGTAAGAATTAGCAAATTGAATGTAGTTTCTAAACTACTAGGTTTATTTAAAAAAAATACTTTTTGGTGGAAATTTGAAATTTCAATGTTGTAGTACTTAAATTTCAGGGCATAAATAAGAAGTAGGTGTCTATCTAACCACCCTAACCACAATAAAATGATAATATTTTGTTATAAGATTTTAGATATAAGTAGAGGACTCATGTTTCGATGTGATGCATATTTTTTTGTAAATTTTTCAAGTAAATAATTAATTATGAATTTTTATTACAACTTTTAAAAAATATGAAAAATCGTATGTCTGACCACCTTAACTTGTTCAAAACTTCATGAAATTCAATTTTTTTTAATCCTATAGTATGTGAAGCATAGAATGTGACACATATTTTGGATTCAAAAAATGTGATACCGTTTGAAAGCTATAGATGTTTTTCAATCAACCTATCAATTGAGACTTTAGTTGTAATTCAAATAGAAAATGAATAATAATTATTTATTAAATTCAAAGTAAAGCATAATTTATATTGGTGGAAAGTTGAGAATCTCCTTTAAAAACCTTTTTCGTTTCATCAATTTTGGGTTAAAAAAAGTTGTCAGCCACATACCCATCATATCGCCACTTTTTGGTTCATCATGATTTTGCACATACCATCACATGTTTGAGTATTATTTGAATTTTTAAGATTTTTGACAATCTATATTAAGGTGTTTAATGGTATGGCTATTTTAGTTTGGTGATCCATGAATATTTGCAAATTAGGGCTTAACTAATTGTGCATAATCATAACCATGACCAAATGAAGGATCACTAGGACAATTTCTAACATGGTGATAACCTAGGTTTGAAACATATGATAATACAAATGGATGGAAATCCCTAGGATATAAAAATTCATTCTAACCATCCACACTAGCAAATATGTGAATACTTAGAAAAATTCTTTAAGTGGAACAACAATTTCATTGAATATGGTAGATGCAACAAATGGAAGTATGCAAACTCAATTTTACTATCCTTTCCCTTTTTTAGTGCTAATTCATTCAATAGGGAACCAAAGTTTTTACCTAAGACATTCAAATATGGTTTTCACATACAATTTTCTTGAAAACCAAAAGTGAAGAATACATAGAAATGTTGCAGCTGCTACAAATTCTTCTCCTTGATTGGAAATGTGTAGATTTGGAACTGTATTCACCTCTTCATTAGGTTCTTTTGATAGAGTCACCACCTCTCTTCACAGAGGACTAAACTTCAAGTAGTACGAAGTTCTTATAGAGATAAATCATCTTTTGAGTTCCTTTCACTAGCAGAGCACCACAGATCATGAAAATTTTAGATTCACTGCAACAATTTCTTTCTCCAGGTTTTAAATCCTTCAATATTTGGACCAAATTCATATTACCAAATAATATGAATCTGTGAATTATCAGTTTGCACTTGGAGATTCAAATTTCTCCCCAAGAAAGTCACCAATTTGTTGGTGTTCCAAATCGACTGATCCAATGAGTTCTAAAGAATAGCCAATTCTTATGCTCAAACTCAAAGAGGTATTTGGCCAACTGACAAGATTCATTCAAATACTGAAATCTCCTACACTTTTGGCTCTGCAGGACCAATGTGGGTCTCCCTTGACAATGCCTAAAAACTTAATTCAATCATATAGAGACATTTCTTTTTATAGCAGATAATTCCGAATGCAAATATACCAAGGAAAACATTGACAACTTCAAATTTGGTTGTATTCTTGGTATCTCAACACTCACTCAACAATTGGGAAGAAAAATTCAACACTAAATTTCAACTAAACAACAAGGATTTAAAATTATTTTGAATTTAAATTGTTTTAGAGAATGCATTAAGCTGAATGACAAATTAATGCCTAATTCTAGGCCATGGAGTCAAATGCATAATCCTAAAAGGAATTCATCAACAAATAAACTTTAACTAGTGGATTCAAACTACTAATGCATTACACCAACAGATCCACTCCTATTGTCAATCAAATTCTTCTTATAGATCCACCTTGCACACTTGGAATCACAATTATCTGCTCAAAGTAATTTAACTATTTCCTTGAAATAAAACCATAAACACATAACACAATCTCAAAAAAATTGAGATGACAAATTCAAACACACTTTGCATTATTGAATTCACATGATCAAATGTGTACAAATCTGGAGACAATTTGATAACATTCATGATTTTCTTGCACAAACTAACAAATATTTACTCATGAGATCAACAATTATAACTTACAAACTCAAGTCATGACTCAGGCTCAACATTTCTCTATCTACCCAACCCATATAAAAATTCAAAACCCTTTACAATGAGAAGAGAATGAGAATAAAAATAAACAAAAGAAGCCGAAGAATTGATCCTTTGATGACATCTGGAAGCTTCATCCACCGTTAATCAGCAAAAGAATGAAAAACCTCTCTTAACTCTCTTCCCTTTGCAAGAAACTTTGCCTTTTTTTTGCATTAGAAAATTCACTTCTTCGTGAAAAATATTCATTCTACAGTTGAGAGAAAATCTACCTGTGAAAACATTTTATTTATTTTTCCCTTTGGTGCACTGTAAATATTCACCTTCAGCAATTAAAGTTTTCCAACTTTAATAATAGACTCTAGAAAGTGAATATTTTATACCTTCAGCAATTAAAGTTTTCCAACTTTAATAATAGACTCTAGAAAGTGAATATTTTATTCACTTTATCAGATTATCCCGTGCCATCTATAATATTGCACCTTATATACCCAACACAAATAGTTTTTAACCAAATTCCACCCATTCCCATCATTTAACTTTTCATCTTTACAATTAAAATCATTGCCATAAAGTGAAAACTGTTTTTTACCTCTTTGCCCAACATTTACCCTTTCACATTTTACTTACAATTGAAACACCACTTAAAAAAAAGTTCAATCAGGCCATTTAAAATTTTTACACTTTATACTCTATGTCTCTTCCATTTAAAAAATGGCTTTTTAATATTTTATTGGGCCCCTTTTTAAAAAAAAATATTTACTCGTGCACTTAATTCCTCTTGGGGCCCACCACTTACTTTCTCCTCAGTACCACGAGCAAGCATTTTGATCTCTTATTTTGCAAAGATCTTTTAATAAAATTTCATCGGACAACATTTAATTTTGTAAATGTTTTTCCTTTGAAATTGTTTTATCGGGCCCACCACGAGGAAGCATCTCGCATACCTCACAACCCCTTTGGTCTGCATTATCTTCCTTTGGTGAGGTCCGCGATCAACGATCGAGATGCACCCGCAGTGCCAGCTTCATCATGCTCGTTCGTTCTTTTCTTGTTTCCCTAACTCGTTCTTCGCATTGGTTCTTAAGCTTAAATCATGGCGGCCATCAGGATTTGACAACATTTTCACTGCAGCGCAGTCTTGTCTTTTGCAAAGTAAACATGTGCTAGATCTACCCACACATCGGGTGCATGAACATAGGTGTTTCCCTCGAAAATTTCATGTAATGTATAAAATCTACTTTACAACATTGAATCGCCCTTCTCCAAGCTAATTCGATTGTCGCCCCACATCATACATCTTTTCATGTGGTGTCTAGCATCCTCAGGGTGTTTCCCACGCTCCTAAGATCCCTGCTCAATTGGTTGGATGGCACCCATTAAAAATGAAACATTTGAAATGCCTTTCACTGCAGGTACAAACTGTCTTATGCAGAAAGAGCACACGTTTGATTGACCAACACACTGGGTTTTTAACAAAGATATATCCTGCAACCGCTTAGTGTGTCTGCATGCAATCTTCTGTTGCAACATCGACTAACTTGCTTTGCTTAGATTTTGAAAGAAATTAATGAGGAGTGATTTAACAAAGATGTTTCCTGAGGCGGCTCCTTGTTTGTCAATGAAAATTTTCTTTGCAATATTAAATAATCTCCCTTCATTAATAGCCTTGATGGCGGCTTCCCTTTGCAGCATCAAGCAACCGCTTCTATACTTGGTGTAGAGATTTCCTTGAAATATCAACAAGATCCTTTACATCTGCGAATCACATTTGCTTTTAAATTTCTGAAGTCTCTTGACAAATCCATTGTATATATACGTAGCAATTATGGCGTTCCATGAAACCACATTTATTTTAGGGATTTTTTAAACAAGTTCACGTGCCTTGTCTATGACGTCGCCCTACTCACTGGATGCCTCCCTTCACTGCACAAAGACTCCATGCTTTGTTGGATGTCCTTATCTTGCTTCATCATGCATTCGAGCTTACTCAGCTCAACAACCAGCCAAAGACGCTTCCCGTCGCAGCATCTTATACCCCTCACAACCATGGTGTTGTTCTACTCATTAATGCGCTTGAACCAAGTAAAATTGGGTTGGAGCACAAAATAAAAATTCTTCACACTTGATATTGGTACATTCTCACTGTATGCGCAGAGACTCCTGCGTTGAACTTCATTTTCCCTAATGTCTGATTGCAAACTCATTTTGAAAAGTTCGAACTTATCAAAGAATGTCAACAATGAAATTCTCTCCACTCGACCTTTTCTCCACACACGCTAAGTTTTATGGGTTCATCGAATCTAATGGCAGCTTCAGCAAGTAGAATGGCTACCTCTGCAGCAATGGACACTCCATGCCTTAGCGCTAACAACCTCACAATACAAGGGTTCGAGCCTTCTCAAAGTACGAAGCCTTGCATCCTTTGGATCCTTCCTCTATTGCAGATCATTGGCGCCCCTATGCAGCAACACATCCAAGTTTCTTTGCCAACACTTTCGAATGGCATCAAATGCTTGAGATTTTTTGAAGCTATTTCAACAAATCTGTTATGTGCATCGACTGCAATGGAATTCCATGAAACAACATTTATTGAGGGATTTGTTTTCTCTTTAAATAAGTTTATGCCTTGTCCATGTCGTTGCCACATTCACTGGACCGATCTCAGCCAACACTGCACCATACAGTTCGAGCTCTTTCAAAAACGTGTTGACTTGTTCTTGGATTCCTCTCATTGTGGACAGCTGCAACATAATCCCTTGTATCATATATAAATCATCCTCCTATCAGAAGTATAATGGTTGCCCTATGTAGCGCAAACTTTCCTCTTTTAATTTTGATATATTTTCACAACAAGTGCTAATCTTCCTTCTATGTTCTTTGCATCTAGAAAACTGCATTCCTTTCAAGTAATTTCAATCAGCTCATGATCCTTCTGGAGTTGCAACTTCGGATTTGCTAAATCCACTAGCTCTTCTTCTTGTTCACTTTCTGGCTTCTCTTCTTCAAGCTCTATCATCGCACTTAAAGCTAAATTTTCTCCTTGGTTCAAATGCTGCATCAAATTCTTCAACACTTTCCTTAGTATTTGCTTCTTCTTTGACATTTAAATTTTCCTATGTAGTATAGTCAGCCAAAGTTGAGCTGACCAACTCTTTGATCATGAAGTTTCTAATAGTGGATCTCCCAAGCATCATTAATAGAACAAATTTTGGAACATTGCGAGTTTTCCCTCCTTTTTGTCTTATGAATCCAAGAACAGGTCCTACCTCCTTGAAGAACTTTGTGAGAATGTCATCAAATGTCCTCTCTGTATCTTCACTAGACACGTCCACTCTTATATGGATCTTTCCATCCTCACGTGATACAATTGTTATCGCCCTATCATTTATGACCCAAACTTCAGGCTTTGATGTTTCCAAACCTGTATCTAATGCATATGTAGAATTAATTGTCAATCTATTACACTTATCATCAGATAAAAGTGGAATCGTGAAAGAAACAAGCGAAACATCTTTTATGATTGCTTCTTGATTCCTTAATGGAAAATTTTCCCATGTGCTATAGGACTGTGAAGAGAAATGTTTCTTGTAGGAGCATCAAACATTGACAAGGTAATCCAATTTCACTTTGTAGACTACTACCTTAAGTGCACCTCCGGAAAGGTCAAAGCTTAGTTGGATTTCATTTAGAGCCTCTGCCTTGGCTGTAAAATGAAGATATGTATCCCAAATAATCAAGAAACTTGGATAGTATTATCTTGCACAAAACTAGCTTTTTCGACATCATGTAGCTGTTTAGAAATCTAGCAAGACTGAAGAATGTTGTGACTTTATCCATGGTGAATGGCACTATTCAACTTAAGTTATTTGAAGAAACTTGTGACAATGTCACGACCCTTATTTTATTGTTCGTCATTTTATAATGTTTGGTTAAATAAATTTATAATGAAACAAAAGAATTAATTAAGTTCAATTAAATATTTCATTATGCCATTAAATGTTAATGTTTTGTTGTTATGGATAATTATTTATTTGCAAATTAAGGTGTTTTCTTATTTAGTTACTTTGAATAAATATCTAAAAATAATAAAAGAGGAGAAGATTGCAAATTAAATGACTTCCTTATTATTATTTTCGAAGGATAAAATATTTCATATGCAATAAAAATAAGATTTTCATTATTATTTCTTTGTGAAATAAGTAATAAATATGAAAAGAAATATTATTTGAATTTCAAGAATCGGTTATGGGGAAGGTGAAAAGAAAACTTTAAAAGAAGAAGATTTAACGGAACGGGGGGGAGAGTTTTTCAGTATCTTCTTTTCTTCTCTGCAAAAATACAATGGAAATTGGGCTTCGAAAGGTAGTTTGTCTGAAAGTACAAAAAAAAAACAAGAACGTTTGGAAAACAAAATTCGGCATGATCTCCATGGTAGGATAACTTTGAACTAATTTTGGCTCCCTACTTCAAGGGGGGGAAGAAGCTTGGAGACTCTGAGCTATTGATTAGTGAAATTACAATTGGAACAAGGAGGTGGGGGGCAATAAAAACACTGAGAAGGAAGCCACCAGCAACTCAACTATGCATACTACCAGGGAATCAACATCTTGGACATAGCTAAGGGCATCTGCATACTTCACATTGCCAGTTTACAGAGGGTTAGCCCAATATTTGCAAAGTTCCAGGTGTTAGAAGAGAGTGCAGGCTGAGCATTTCTTCCTCTTTTTCTCTTTATGTATATGCCATGGCAGCTACTGTTTACTGAGAAGTATAGGATTATTTCGAACATTTTTTTCGGGGTTGATCTTGGTTGCAATGCAATGGGAAAAGGAACTTCCTCAAACAGCTAGAAAATATTGATGGGAAAGGTATGTGAGTTGCCTGAGCATATTTAATTTGGTTTCCCCTGTTTATATTTTAAATTCTTGGAAGCTTCAATATAAGAGATCCATCTTGAACGTATCCTTCTGTTATGTCAATTCTTGAATCTGCATGTTGTTGAGACAGATTTTTAAATCGGTTCTAGCACCTTATCTTCGCCTTTGCATTGTGCAAACAATCCTATCTCATTCTAAACCAAGTTTATTATTGAAAATACCCAACATTGCTCATATGTTTTCCTTCTTTTATTCCTTAATCACTGCGACCTTACAAGGGGAAAGAAGCAGCTGCTAAACAGTCTAAACTATGGAATGCTTTCCTTAAACATGCTTCCATTTTGCATGCATCTATGATACTGCTGAAACATTATAATGTAGAGATTAATCACCTCAAGCCTTAGAAATTGAATTGTGTAGAAAATAGGAGTCTGCTGTGAGAAAGGATTTCTAAGAAACTAATCGACAACTACTCCAGTATAGAAATTGGGGCAGCCTCTATGTTTTCTTTTGACACCTTGATTCCTATTCGTTGGCTGTCATATTTTCACTGTATAAGATTTACAGGGTTCAATTTTCTTGTATTTTCCTTTGGGCACTCAAATGCATGTGGTGCGCTGAGTCTATGGGTCCTATTGTGTTGAATGGTTAATCTCATCCCATGGCTGCTTTTGTAATTAGAGCTTGATGCATTTGATCTTCTCAGTCGTTGATGTGATGTTAAGTTGCAATTCAGGTTTAGGTGATTCGTTGGGAACGCTTGGCAACTCATAGATTGAGGTAATCACTATTTGATTTTTTTTAACACTGTAGAATGTGTTTTTATGAAGTCTTAACTGGGGCAATATGCTTGTCTTTTTAAGTTTGCTCGCTATTTTGAGTCTTTTCAGATTTCTTAGAATGGCTGCAGATTTATTATTTGTGACTTTTGATTTGCATAAATGAAATCTCAAACTTATTTTTTTAATTTTTTTAATTTGAAAAGTTTAGTACGTACAGCCAGTTCACTATTTGGCATTGTTGATATATTGTGGCTACGTTTGGGCAAGAGGATATTTCACTTAAAGCTGGGTCTAATGATTGTAAGGGATAATGCCTTTAGCCTTTCTCTATACTTGGTTTACTACGTCTTTTTAAATTCAAAACTTTTGACGTTATTTGAATCTTGCATCATCGATGAAAAGAGAACCTTCAGCCAGCTTAACCTTCTTTGGAGAACTTGTTTTAAAATAACACAGACAGATACAAAATTAGGAATTCAAGGAGACTTGAAAATTTCTGCAAGAACATTAAACCAAGTTTGTTAAATAGGGGAGAAAACATTGAATATCAATTTCAAAATGCCGAAAGAAATGTGGTATATATATAGCATATGAAGGAAATTTATATAAAGTACATCGTAATGATAAAATATTATGATATTTTCACTTACGAATAGTAATTTAAATATGCCTTAGTACTCAGTTAGTGTGCCCATATTAAAGGGGGACAAAAGTAACCTAATGGTAGAAGCTAATAAAATTACTTCATTGTCCTACCAATTGTAGAGCTCATAAGGAAACGACAACAAATACTATGTGAGTTATAAGGGAGATAACCAACAATTAGGAATATTAACTAGATATTGCGTATAAATTACTTAAAAAAATTACTTCAAATACAAACATAAATGATACGAATATGTCTTTCATTAAAAATTGAAACAAATATGAATACAATATTTTGGCACTGCTCAAAGAGAATGATAAAATCTAGTTTACGACTATAAATTGAACTTGTGTTTATTTTGCACAGCATAAAATCTCTACTACTCCACCCACTTTGGATTGGTTTGATGTGCTATTATTACTGTCTATTTATCTTTTTATAACTAGTACATGGTTATATGTTACTATGAAGGGCCTCTTACCACTGTGATTCAAATTTTTTTTTTCAAGAAGCTGACGGTCCCTTAAGAATACATAAATTTAGTTAGTAGATTCCATGTTATTTTGGTCCCAATCATGGATAGGAAGTGGCTAGGTTCTTGAAAGCCTTCTTAATTTTATTTTATTTTATAGTACATAAAACTTTAGATGAAAGAACCGAATATGTAGATTGATTTGAATATGTTGAATGGAGGGATCAAGTCTATCTAAATGAAAATGCTAGAAGGGATGGGATTGCTTAGTAAACAAACAAAAGGGAAAATAATAGATCAATAGGTTGAATATGAGGTTTAGATTGAATGTGTTGAATTAGAAGTAGTGTTTGATTTGTTGAATTCATCAGTTACATTGGAAATATTGATATGTTCAGGTTGATCTTTATAAATATTGAATATGATGATCACTAATTAGATGAAATGAGTAGAAATGTTATGTATTTGATGGAATAAGATTAGGAATCTTGTTTATTAAAACCATTAAATAGTGGTACCTTTTATAAAGTATTCTTTTATGGGAGAAAGATGTTACCATCATTGTTGTAATTGAAACTTGCAATGAATAATCAACATTCATGTACCATGTTTGTATTTGAGCTAATATTTGTGGTAAAGATTTCATGAGTCAAGAAACATTCAAGTCAAGATCTATTAAAATCAAGCAAGAGCTTAATGCTAGTGTTTCGGTAAGATGCGACATCATAATGTGATCATTCTTCTTTCATTTATTTTGTTTCATTTCATTTTAAGGTTTAAATACCAAGCGGGGTTTGACCGAGGCAAACCCCTATTCACTAACATAATTTTTGCAGGGTTTAGGTGGTGGACACATGGATGAGCAAGACTGACATATGTTTGCACCATTAGGTTGGTCAGTTGTGTTGCACCTATAAGTCATTTACTTAGAACAAAGATGATTCCCATCGACAACTTGTTTATCTTGTTGATATATTATGATTCATTGATATACATATTAATTCATTTTTGTAAGTGATGTAAATTATATAATTAGTGGGTTCTATTAAATTATTTTTTTGAAATTGTGGAATTATAATTAATAAATGAGATATTTCTAAATCCTTACATTTGGTATTAGAGCACTCAAGTTCAACACTCAGGCCTCGAGTCTTCTATGCTTAGGTTACATTGAAGTATATGAACCTGTTGTATTATATAGTGAATCCTAGTATGGGTGATTCTTTGACGGTTAGTTGGAACCAATTAGAAGTTTAGATTTAATTTGATCATTCAAAAATCTGGAGGTGTGAGACCTCTTCACCTTAGTTGCATTTTTATAAGGATTTCTAGTAAGAGTGATGGTACCTAGTTGAAGACAAGATGGATAACCTATGGTGAGAACCCTTGAATGATGATGTGGAAATAAAAGTGAAATAGTAAGAGAAGTATATTATGAAGAAAGATCTCTTTGATGACTTAAAGGATGAATGAGTTGATAAGATACAAGGGGAAGAAGAAAAGGAGAACTTCCTGATGAGAGGAAGAAGGAAGAACTCTTGTGTACTAAATAAAGTTGTTGATAATGGATAAATATTAGCTGAGCCTTCTTGAGGAAATGGAAACCTAAGATGGAAGTTTTAAAGACAATTTGATTGTGGAGCAACATCTTATTCCTTAAGAAATTGGATTTGATAGAATCCATGAGATCTTTCAAAAATGCAAGGTTCTGATGTCTTGAGAATCTTCATTGGTAATTCATGATAGAAATTGAAATGATAAATAACTTCATTTGTCTATTAAAAAAAGTAAGAAGTGATTGATGTGATTGAATCATGTATACTTGTGCAATGATGCACTTCTTATGCTCCGTAAATGGCACATCTGTATGGATGATTGGATTTATAGCATAGAATATTTGTTTGCTTGATTATAATTATATGTATACTTGAATGTGAAATATTCACTATACTTATACTAATACAAGTATTGCATATTTCATATTATTGTTGTTCCTTTGCGAGTGATGCACTAGAACAAGTTCTTGATTTCTTTGTGTGGATAAAACACTTGAGTAATTATTCCATTTTTCATTTGTGTGCGGGATATACTTTTCATACTCATTGTGTTTAGTAGATCGAGTAATGATCATTATAAATGCACTACTATAATGTATGCATATTTCACCTTGTCTATGAGTGATGCACTTGTGAGAGAGATGCACTTATCATATTCATTTTATGAAATCTTGAATGAGTAATGCACATTGTGTACGAGACATGTTCCATATTTGTGCGAGTGAGGCACTATAGGTAAATTATGTATTCATACCCTGTGTGAGTTAGGCACTAGAGGTTATGTATTATTTTTTATTGTATCATTGAAATAGATGATTTGTAACACCCTTATTGGTGTATGTACATTGATAGTGTTATATGAAATTTCTTGAGCATTTATGGATAATTCATGGAATACATGTTATTAATATATATTTCATGTTATGGATGTACCTCCATCTCCTTACATGGAAATGTGGTGTGTGATAAATTTTAATCTTACCTTCTGGGATAGGATGTTGAATGTGGATTAACAGAGAAGGTGGTCTTCTTTTCCAAGATCAACCAAATTTTCTTCTATATATGCTTTGGCCAAGGTGAGTTGTACCATTAAAATAGATGGATAATGAATGCCTAGAATATATATATATATATATATATATGTTTCTCTACCACATCATGTATGCAAGAAATATGTTCATTCTAGTGTAAGAGTGCATATAAGGCATCAGGCATGCATCGAGAGTTTCCCTCCTACCCTATTATTATTGGTTTCTAGGCACCTCATGCAGGGCTAGGTGTTCTTCAAGTTAGAAAGAATCCTGGGGAAGTGCTATGCTCCATGGTTGGGTGGGAAAAGCACCTTAACCATGCTTTTGACCTTCGGCTTGCAGAAGACCACTGGGTTATGGCAACTGAAGATTGATTAAATGTTTTATTTTCTTTATGTAATTCATAAATGAGATATGTATCATAGAATGAATCATTGTATGATTTTTTTAGTCAATTAATGTAATGCACTTCTCTTGGATGCATTCTTGTTGCATTTGTAAAAAGGTAAAGGATTATGCATGTCATACATTTACGGAAATCCTTGTTAATAAAAATTTACTTTTTGCTATGAAATTTAGTAACTTGTTGAATTAGTGTCAAGCTCTTGATGAACTTCCTGACATCTAGTATTTCAGGATGCTATGGTAATCAACTCAAACCCTTTGTATTAGTAAGTGATCTTATCTTGATGATTATAATCATGTGATGATCATCTATAACTTGTTGATCCTCTTATCTTTCATGTTGTTAATCAAAAGGAAGACCTTAATGTAATTGGTTTGCATTAGTGTTTTCATTTACTAATGATGATAGCAGGTAGTATGGGATTCTTGTTATTCATCATAAAGGTAAATATTATGATGTCTCATGCGAGTAGGCATGTTGAAAAAATTGTTTCCTTTCTATTGGTAAATATCTTAGAATACGAAAAAGGATTCACATAAGATTTATAAGATTGTATATGAAAGGAAGGGATTAGTTTGCATAATTTTATTAGCTAAGGTAAATAGAGTGAATTTGATGAAGCCATGATGTGATAACGAAGTGTGCAAGTGTGTGAATGCCAACCACGGGATTTTGTTGGTAGATGGACCGATTGCAACATTAAGGTAGAACATAATATAGAGGTATGTAATTTTACCCATAATTAAGTTGATCATCGGACGATGATTCCTTAAGGGGAAGGATGTCACGACCCTTATTTTATTGTTCGTCATTTTATAATGTTTGGTTAAATAAATTTATAATGAAACAAAAGAATTAATTAAGTTCAATTAAATATTTCATTATGCCATTAAATGTTAATGTTTTGTTGTTATGGATAATTATTTATTTGCAAATTAAGGTGTTTTCTTATTTAGTTACTTTGAATAAATATCTAAAAATAATAAAAGAGGAGAAGATTGCAAATTAAATGACTTCCTTATTATTATTTTCGAAGGATAAAATATTTCATATGCAATAAAAATAAGATTTTCATTATTATTTCTTTGTGAAATAAGTAATAAATATGAAAAGAAATATTATTTGAATTTCAAGAATCGGTTATGGGGAAGGTGAAAAGAAAACTTTAAAAGAAGAAGATTTAACGGAACGGGGGGGAGAGTTTTTCAGTATCTTCTTTTCTTCTCTGCAAAAATACAATGGAAATTGGGCTTCGAAAGGTAGTTTGTCTGAAAGTACAAAAAAAAAAAAAACAAGAATGTTTGGAAACAAAAATTCTGCATGATCTCAATGGTAGGATAACTTTGAACTATTTTGGCTCCCTACTTCACAAGGGGGGGGAAGAAGCTTGGAGACTCTGAGCTATTGATTAGTGAAATTACAATTGGAACAAGGAGGTGGGGGGCAATAAAAACACTGAGAAGGAAGCCACCAGCAACTCAACTATGCATACTACCAGGGAATCAACATCTTGGACATAGCTAAGGGCATCTGCATACTTCACATTGCCAGTTTACAGAGGGTTAGCCCAATATTTGCAAAGTTCCAGGTGTTAGAAGAGAGTGCAGGCTGAGCATTTCTTCCTCTTTTTCTCTTTATGTATATGCCATGGCAGCTACTGTTTACTGAGAAGTATAGGATTATTTCGAACATTTTTTTCGGGGTTGATCTTGGTTGCAATGCAATGGGAAAAGGAACTTCCTCAAACAGCTAGAAAATATTGATGGGAAAGGTATGTGAGTTGCCTGAGCATATTTAATTTGGTTTCCCCTGTTTATATTTTAAATTCTTGGAAGCTTCAATATAAGAGATCCATCTTGAACGTATCCTTCTGTTATGTCAATTCTTGAATCTGCATGTTGTTGAGACAGATTTTTAAATCGGTTCTAGCACCTTATCTTCGCCTTTGCATTGTGCAAACAATCCTATCTCATTCTAAACCAAGTTTATTATTGAAAATACCCAACATTGCTCATATGTTTTCCTTCTTTTATTCCTTAATCACTGCGACCTTACAAGGGGAAAGAAGCAGCTGCTAAACAGTCTAAACTATGGAATGCTTTCCTTAAACATGCTTCCATTTTGCATGCATCTATGATACTGCTGAAACATTATAATGTAGAGATTAATCACCTCAAGCCTTAGAAATTGAATTGTGTAGAAAATAGGAGTCTGCTGTGAGAAAGGATTTCTAAGAAACTAATCGACAACTACTCCAGTATAGAAATTGGGGCAGCCTCTATGTTTTCTTTTGACACCTTGATTCCTATTCGTTGGCTGTCATATTTTCACTGTATAAGATTTACAGGGTTCAATTTTCTTGTATTTTCCTTTGGGCACTCAAATGCATGTGGTGCGCTGAGTCTATGGGTCCTATTGTGTTGAATGGTTAATCTCATCCCATGGCTGCTTTTGTAATTAGAGCTTGATGCATTTGATCTTCTCAGTCGTTGATGTGATGTTAAGTTGCAATTCAGGTTTAGGTGATTCGTTGGGAACGCTTGGCAACTCATAGATTGAGGTAATCACTATTTGATTTTTTTTAACACTGTAGAATGTGTTTTTATGAAGTCTTAACTGGGGCAATATGCTTGTCTTTTTAAGTTTGCTCGCTATTTTGAGTCTTTTCAGATTTCTTAGAATGGCTGCAGATTTATTATTTGTGACTTTTGATTTGCATAAATGAAATCTCAAACTTATTTTTTTAATTTTTTTAATTTGAAAAGTTTAGTACGTACAGCCAGTTCACTATTTGGCATTGTTGATATATTGTGGCTACGTTTGGGCAAGAGGATATTTCACTTAAAGCTGGGTCTAATGATTGTAAGGGATAATGCCTTTAGCCTTTCTCTATACTTGGTTTACTACGTCTTTTTAAATTCAAAACTTTTGACGTTATTTGAATCTTGCATCATCGATGAAAAGAGAACCTTCAGCCAGCTTAACCTTCTTTGGAGAACTTGTTTTAAAATAACACAGACAGATACAAAATTAGGAATTCAAGGAGACTTGAAAATTTCTGCAAGAACATTAAACCAAGTTTGTTAAATAGGGGAGAAAACATTGAATATCAATTTCAAAATGCCGAAAGAAATGTGGTATATATATAGCATATGAAGGAAATTTATATAAAGTACATCGTAATGATAAAATATTATGATATTTTCACTTACGAATAGTAATTTAAATATGCCTTAGTACTCAGTTAGTGTGCCCATATTAAAGGGGGACAAAAGTAACCTAATGGTAGAAGCTAATAAAATTACTTCATTGTCCTACCAATTGTAGAGCTCATAAGGAAACGACAACAAATACTATGTGAGTTATAAGGGAGATAACCAACAATTAGGAATATTAACTAGATATTGCGTATAAATTACTTAAAAAAATTACTTCAAATACAAACATAAATGATACGAATATGTCTTTCATTAAAAATTGAAACAAATATGAATACAATATTTTGGCACTGCTCAAAGAGAATGATAAAATCTAGTTTACGACTATAAATTGAACTTGTGTTTATTTTGCACAGCATAAAATCTCTACTACTCCACCCACTTTGGATTGGTTTGATGTGCTATTATTACTGTCTATTTATCTTTTTATAACTAGTACATGGTTATATGTTACTATGAAGGGCCTCTTACCACTGTGATTCAAATTTTTTTTTTCAAGAAGCTGACGGTCCCTTAAGAATACATAAATTTAGTTAGTAGATTCCATGTTATTTTGGTCCCAATCATGGATAGGAAGTGGCTAGGTTCTTGAAAGCCTTCTTAATTTTATTTTATTTTATAGTACATAAAACTTTAGATGAAAGAACCGAATATGTAGATTGATTTGAATATGTTGAATGGAGGGATCAAGTCTATCTAAATGAAAATGCTAGAAGGGATGGGATTGCTTAGTAAACAAACAAAAGGGAAAATAATAGATCAATAGGTTGAATATGAGGTTTAGATTGAATGTGTTGAATTAGAAGTAGTGTTTGATTTGTTGAATTCATCAGTTACATTGGAAATATTGATATGTTCAGGTTGATCTTTATAAATATTGAATATGATGATCACTAATTAGATGAAATGAGTAGAAATGTTATGTATTTGATGGAATAAGATTAGGAATCTTGTTTATTAAAACCATTAAATAGTGGTACCTTTTATAAAGTATTCTTTTATGGGAGAAAGATGTTACCATCATTGTTGTAATTGAAACTTGCAATGAATAATCAACATTCATGTACCATGTTTGTATTTGAGCTAATATTTGTGGTAAAGATTTCATGAGTCAAGAAACATTCAAGTCAAGATCTATTAAAATCAAGCAAGAGCTTAATGCTAGTGTTTCGGTAAGATGCGACATCATAATGTGATCATTCTTCTTTCATTTATTTTGTTTCATTTCATTTTAAGGTTTAAATACCAAGCGGGGTTTGACCGAGGCAAACCCCTATTCACTAACATAATTTTTGCAGGGTTTAGGTGGTGGACACATGGATGAGCAAGACTGACATATGTTTGCACCATTAGGTTGGTCAGTTGTGTTGCACCTATAAGTCATTTACTTAGAACAAAGATGATTCCCATCGACAACTTGTTTATCTTGTTGATATATTATGATTCATTGATATACATATTAATTCATTTTTGTAAGTGATGTAAATTATATAATTAGTGGGTTCTATTAAATTATTTTTTTGAAATTGTGGAATTATAATTAATAAATGAGATATTTCTAAACCTTATGACAATGACAAGTGAGAATCCATTGATGGAACGATGTTTTGCAATTCACATCTTTCATAACTAGAGTGTCCTCGAACAAGCTGCAATGCAACACCTACAACCTCATAATTGGGTAGAGCATGCTGGGTCCCCACATGGGCCCGACTAAAAAAAATTTCATTTTCAAACAAGTTTTATGCTCAATTGACTTGAAACTGCTTCTTGAATACATCTGGTGAGAAAATTTGAAATGGGTTGTCATTAAAATATACTTTCAAGCATACTTGCATAATGGTCAAAACTGGTCCAGTGGGCTCAGGAATCGCTCTGGAAAACCAGTCATACGACCTCTTGGAGCCATAAAAACTTACATGCATGTAGAAATTTGACCCAAGAATGCAGTACAATAGATGGCTCGACAAAATAGATCACAAGGTGAAAGATATTCAATTTCAAAGTTGCTCAGTCGGAGTTTTCTGCAACTGTGCCTTTCCAAAACAAATTAAAACTCACCAAATCACCTCTTTGAAAACATACCAAATCAACTTCTGAGAGGTTTCCACTGGAAAAACAAGTTCATTTAGGTACACCGAGTATGCGTACAAGAGGGCTTCGCTTCAATCATCAATCTTCACGAGATATTAGGGGTCAAAGTTTACCACCTTGAAACATGTCAAAAATGCAGGTGTAAAATTAGAACAAATTGCATTTGCTTTTGGTCTTGAAAAAATAGCAAATCATATCATGAGGCTCTAAAATTGGACTAGGGAGTATATGAATGTGGGGAGAATGGAGAGCAATAGTCTGTGTTTCTTGACATTCATCCAATTGTGAAATATTAGCTCGAACAAGAGGCCAACTCGCTTCACTTTTCAAAAGCCTGTCAAAACTCATCATGGGAAGCTATAAAGTGACATGCACGGTCACATATGTCAATTGAATGTGCTCACCAAGGTGTTTGGCTTGAAAAATCATCAGGCACCAAATTATGGCCCTCCAAAGTAGGTCACTTGGGAAGATTTTGCAGGTGCACTTTTTAGTGTGGAAAGGCAAAATTTTCAATATGGGCACTTGAAATTTGCAAAATTTGACAGTCCCAACATTTTTCATTTTTAGTGCCTATCCTTTGGAATGATGACTTCCTTAATTCTTCTATAATCTATACATTGGTTGTGGTTGGATAGTTCATTTTTTTATACCTACGATGACATCAATCTCTCCTATCAACAAATTCTTCCATCAAACAATACAATGACCTCTTGCAAGTGATCTCCTTTGCTTGGCAATTAAATTCTCTTCTTTCTCTTTCCTTTCATAGTGGCTAAAACTATTGATTGGGCATGTAAAATATGGACAATGACTTCCTCAATCTACAAATTCTAGTCTCAAACTAATGACTTCTCTTTGCTATCTTTTTATGGCAACAATATCTCTTGGCACAGGCTACACCTTCCTCAAACCTATAGTGACCTTTATTCAAATGATGCTTTGCTCTTTGCTATGGTGGCTTGTTTCTATTTCTTTTACACTTGCAATATTTCCTTGATAGTTGTGTCTTTTCCTTCAAACAAACTTTAGTGAATGTCTCTTACCTTTCTTCTTTAACTATAGCAGTCGACTTCAAATAGCTAAAACTCTGTAATCTTTCTTTCTCATTGACAAATGTAACCTTCTTACTATTAGTAGTTCTTTAAATTTTCATTCACGATATCTTCAACTCTAAAATTCTATTTCTTCAATGCCTATGGTTGTCTATGAACTGCACACAACTTACCAACAATCTTCTTCACCTCCTTTTCCCTTTGTCCATGAACCTACTCTGATACCAAATGTAGTTTTTGAAAACGTATAAAATTGCTACACCAAACACATTATTGTTTTAACACACACAAATATTCTATTCATTCAACTTGATTACATTATGATGCATCTTAATGTAGAGGTCTATTATTACATCAATTGTCAAAATTGCTACAACAAACTTATTATTGTTTTAACACACACACCAATATTTTATTCATTTAACTTGATTACTTTATGATGCACCTCGAGACAGAGGT
Organism: Sequoia sempervirens; assembly: GCA_007258455.2. Lineage (NCBI taxonomy): Eukaryota > Viridiplantae > Streptophyta > Pinopsida > Cupressales > Cupressaceae > Sequoia > Sequoia sempervirens. The sequence continues at coordinate 34,439,674 of VDFB02026320.1, read as the reverse complement.
TTGTTATTATTTCAATTGTCAAAATTACTACAACAAACACAATATTGTTTTAACACACACTGATATTCTGTTCATTCAACTTGATTACATTATGATGCACCTTGATGTAGAGGTCTGTTATTACATCAATTGACTGCTCCTTGAAATACATTTCAAACCTTACAAACTAAACAACATAAGAATCTCTTTATAGAGATCACAACCCTTCTATTTTCATTAATAGCTTTTAAAGCAACTAATTCACAAAAAAACATAAAAATTACTATTTATTAAAAAAATCCAAAAGTACTAAATTACCAAAAAAATAAAAAATAAAATAAATTTAGAAGTTTAACGGAAAAATCTCCAACTAGGCTACATGCTTGACATCACTTCATTTCCATGCTTTACATCATTATCGAACGATAAATACTATATAATGATACCCTGAATTGGTACTGATATGATGAAACAGTCACTGTGAAGCTTCAATGCTTACGGCAACTGGGCTTCGCACAACCTGTGACCCTCCTTGGATACATTTCCACATTATCTCTCCAAACTCAAATGTGTCACCGCTAGAAGCAACTGTGCTTTCGAACCTTACAGTATAGCGGGCAGTATCCAAGAGCTTTCCGAACTTTAACGTTTGTGGTTCCACGCTTATAGTGATGCCAGGAGGGTTCTTCACACTCACCTGGTACACTGCATCAGCCTCTGTACCCACGTATGTTACTGTTCTCCTCTTTACCTGAACGGAATTGCTTCCTGATTTCATCACAAGGGAAAAGGATGGATAGTTGAGATCGCCGGCTTCCAAACTGGAATTGGGACAGGAAACTGACTCCTTTGTGAGAAGAGCAATTTGCTTTTCTGTGTAGTTGAGAGAACAGAGGAAAGCAATGTAGTCTTGAGGTAACATGTCGTAGACAAGCCCCGGATCTACAGCAGCATTTGGATCCACATGACCCGCGCCCATAGCAAAGGGGCTGGCTTCTCTCATTGTAGACGAATCCTTGATTGGCTGCTCTGCATTGACAATCAAGTAGGATGACGTCATGAGAGCAGACTTGATAGCGGCAGGGCTCCATGTAGGATGTACGGCTTTTATCAGTGCTGCTATGCCACTGACGTGAGGACACGACATGGAAGTCCCCGAATCCAAGTAGTAGCCCGCTTTTATCTGTGCTGCAACGTCTCCCGTGTATGCTGCCAATATATTCACACCGGGAGCAATCATGTCGGGGTTGAGAATGTGCGGATACCCTTTGCTTGGTCCCCTTGAAGAAAACGCAGCCACCGTGGGAGCGACTGTTTGATTTCCCACAACAGTTAAGCCTGTGATGTTCAAGGCGGCCGTGGCATTATTCCCGGTGCTATTGATGTAGGCTTTGATTTTTTCTCCAATTGTGAAACTAAAGTGATGGCAGGCAGATAAGAAGTGTCCGTCAATAGCTGCTGTGTCCCTAATAGCCTTTCATTTACAACAATCGTTCCTGCACCTCCTGCTTTGGCCACTACGTAAGCCTTCCCTCGAGCGCTATTCTCATCTTCGCTGTAGGAGAACAGCAGTTGATCGCACACAACGAGTTTACCCTTCACCAAATCGGGATCAAGGCTGCCAACCAGGCAACGGCTTGAATTGTTGTTGGTGGATACATACACCAATGGCAGAGGCTGTTGCAACGCCGAATCTTCTACTAGGCTGTAGATGGAAGTGCCTTTGAATATCTCTTGGTTGCCCAAAACAACAGATGCAGGGAAATCTCTATCGATGCTGCTTGCACCCACCGTAGTAATCCAGGGAGCGACGTTATGAAGAGTAGACGGATAAGGTCCATCGTTGCCTGCCGAGCCAGAAACAAAAACACCCTTTTCAATGGCCCCAAATGCCGCAATAGCTCTGTTGTCTTTGTAAAATACCCTGTCTTTTGAGCCAATTGAAATAGAAATGATGTCGACGCCGTCAGCAATGGCTTGTTCCATGGCAGCGACCGTGTCTACGTCATTGCAACCTTCTTCCCAACAGGCTTTGTAGATGGCCAGTCTAGCTTGAGGGGCCATCCCTCTGGCCGTTCCGTTGGCAAAACTGAAGAAACTCGCCGCAGGCACAGCAGCTCCGGCAACAGTGGATGCTGTGTGCGTACCGTGGCCTTGGCGGTCCCTAGGAGATTTGTATTCCGTGGTTCCATTGATAGGACCGCTTTGCTGCTCGTAGCCTTTGTAGTAGTATCGAGCTCCAATAATTTTTCTATTGCAATGAGAGGAATTGAAGTTCTGCCCGCTTTCGCATGTGCCTTTCCATCTAGCCGGAACAGGTCCAAGGCCTTCATCATTGAAGCTTTTGCTTTCAGGCCATATTCCCGTGTCGATCATGCCCACGATGATATCTTTGCCATATGTAGCGTACTGCGACCATAATCCAGAAGAAAGAGAGGAAATGGGGGCGACGCCAAGAAACTCAGGGGTGTGAGTGGTGGCAATTTTAGTGGAGGACGTGGGAATTACAGCTAAGCAACCTTCGATGCTCTCCATGGCTTCAGCCTCTGCTCTGCTCAGTCTCGCTGCGAAGCCATGAAGGAGTGTATCATACGTGTATAACAATTTATTTCCAGTGGGATCCGATCCCGAGACCTGGCTGAGCAATGAAGTGTACCAGTGCTGGTGTAAATCGAAATGATGAGGCTTCATGGTCTTAACCATGTGAACAATATACGGCTTTCTGGCATCTGCATCTTCCGCTTTGCCCAAGCACATCACTGACACAGCAAGGAATGTTACAATGAATGTAGCAAACGAAGTATTCTCCATTGTTGCCTATAGAAAAACCGTAAAAGTAGATGGCAAACTGTTGGATGAATTGAAGATGAATTGGGGATTTTTATAGGAAGAGTATAAAGGCAGAGATATTTAAGGGACTATATCCTCGCAGGCGTTTGCAGGCTGATTAATAATTGTCTAAAGGAAAAATTAAACAGGCTTTTGCAGGCCGATTAATAATTGTTTAAAGGAAAAATTAAATTGGCTTTATTCAATCGAAGGCAATATTCCTTTTGATCGCAAAACAACAGTTGCCGATAGAAGGCCATAGGAAAATATCCATGCACAGTGGAATTAAATAAATTAGCCCTGTCGTTACTCTAGAGGAACCTGCATTTAGAATTTCATATTCCACACATATACCAACAATATGAAGAATAATGTCATAGCACTCATCCACAAACTAAAGTCAAAACTTTTGAATATGCACTTGGATCTCCATATTTATTTGTTCATTACATTAGATCTAATTTAGCTATAAAGTAGTTTAATTATTGTTATAATACTTGGATTTATAATATCTAGTCTTATAATTTATTTGTGATATATATTGTTAATAATTCGTTCATAAGTAAATAAAATTAGCATTTGTATTAGAAGGGGTGCAATGGTTACACCGATAAAAAAATATTTATAAGTTAATTATGTTAGAAAGTAAAATTTGATTTGTGTATAGAAGATTATTTTTATTTTTTATTTTCTATGTACAAATTTATTTAAAGTATGATGCATTAGATTGTTATGTTTTTGTGTATAGAATATTATTTTTGTAGGTTTACTTTTATTTTGTAGATTACATTACTAAGGATGAGAAACATATGTTTGAAGATGCTATTTGAAATAAGCTTGTATACATATGTTTTATAATTAGTTGAAGGAATGCTCTATAATGACTCTTATTTGGTTTGGAATAGGAAGTTAATGGGACATATATAATAAACGAGGATGACTACTTGCCTGACCATCTTAGATAGAAGGATTCTTGATCTGAAAGGATGTTTTGGGAAAGATTGGGTGGTAGAGGCTTGATAGGAATTGCATAATAATAAATGAACATTAATGGACTTGATTTAAAGATGTGATGTAGGTTTGATATCTATTTGTTATTTTCCGTCAAGACATTGATAACATTGGTTATCCTTTTTAATAATAATAACATATTTATATTAATACTTGAAAGGCACAAATACACAAAATTTTATATTCTATTCCATAATCATTTATAGGTGAGATTTTTTACGTAATGTGATATAAATTAAACAAAATAAGAAAGCATTAAAAGGTTCAAAGAGTTCCTTGGGGATTAAGAAAGAAGGGTTAAAGGGCCTTGACCCTAGACACCAATGAAAAATAGACCACACAACCCTTAGATCAAACCAAAACAAAACAACAAAGAAAGAATAGGCTTACTAGCCAACAAAAAAAAGCATACAAGCCACTAATACAACTGCAAATAGAACAACATCCCAACAATAGTAGCCACCCCAAAGGTGGGAAAAACAACAAGGAGATCAAAAGTGACCTGAAACCAAAACAACCAAGTTTTAAAGGGACCTAAAACCCCACACTAATCGTAATTCAAACAATTACAAGGAATTTTAATGGGACCTAAAACCCAAAGCACTGGGAATATAAAACATGCATCATGGCTAACAGAACAAGCCAGCAAACCACCCACAAAGTTGCAAAATAGTAGATTTCAAAACCAACCACCCCAAGGGTGGGAAAGACAACCCATTCTTCAAACCAATACATGTAGATTTTAATGAGACCTGAATCCCAAACCACCAAAAAATTAACAATTTTAGAAAAACTGAGTCCATCAACACTCCATGAGACAACCATCTCATAGCAATCCTATCATGCAAAGAGCTAATATTTTGATCCAAGAAGAATAGTAATATTGATGGAGCAAAGAACCCCCATTGACCAACTTGCCTCTCCACCTCTATAGGAGAAGTCACCAAGAGTACCATGACCACATCAACAAAGATTCACCAACATACCCAAACTCCACCTCCATAGGAGTGGCCTCCATCTCAATAGGAGTTGTGAGGGAGAAAATTTACTAAAAATCTTGGGCAACCCATTGTACTCTCAAAAAACAACTCCACCTCAATAGGAGACACCAGATCTACAGAGCTACAAAGATTGCAAACACACCCCATTGAGAGAGTAACCTTGGCAACCATGGGTAATAGGAGCACCTAGTCCATTAAAATGAACTTTTTATGAAGCCCAACCAGAAAATAAATGCATGAGTAATGGGAGTCCACAACACCTTTGAAGAACATCGAAAAACCATCAGTAGAATGAGAAAGCATTTCAAAGAATAGGAGATCAAAGGCTTCCTCAAACAAAAAAATTAGTTCTTTTTCAAAAGAAATTCAGAAACATTTGAAACTTGAATCTTTGAAATAGGGTCGAGCCCCCACCACCTTTTGAAGAACTTGCATAGGAAAACCACTATAATCACACAGAGAGTGATAGTAATAAGACCTGAAACATTATCGAAAGTAGGACAATTCAAATAGAGCTCAAGCTCCAAAGGGAGTAGGACGAGGAGTTGAATAGACTATAAGCGGACCAAGGTAATAAACATAGGATAACCCAAATTAGGATCCCAATAACAAAACTCACATTAGAGGTATTAAGAAGCTCTAAGGTACATAAGCTAGAGAAAAAGATACCTATCACAAACATAGCAGAGCAGAACACAAAGAACCTGATAACCACAACATAACCATTTTCCATAAAAGGGTAGAGGAGATGTAGAAACACAAAATAGATTGGCACAATATACCCCATGCTACAAAGAAGAGGCTTGAAAGGGATAAAATCTCCAAGGAAAAGTGAATGCTTGTGAGGAGACAACAATGTTTCAAACCCCAAATGCCTAGCAGGAGAAAAGTTGAGGAAAAAGCATAAGAAAAAGGCCTTGGTAGGAGAGGTGACATCCCCTACTGAGAATAGTCTCAGACAGAGAGACAACAGGGGTCTCACTATCTCCAAACCAATAACATGTATCACAGAGACAAGAAACATAGCAACGAACCCCAAATTCCTAGTGAACACAAAGGAAAGGGCCATGAGACACTCTATGGCCTTGGTAGGAACCACCATATATGATAACATGACCAAACAAGGACAAGCCAAAGCCATGTCTCGAACCACAACTCCCTCAAAGCACCCAATAGAGTCGCCAAACAAACATAGGATGCCAGGGGACAACCATGGATAGGAAATCAAATCAACCACAAAGAAAAATTTGTCCCACAATTGAGATAAGAAGCTCTCCCAATCAGAGGAAAGGAGAACCAAAATAGATGCACCTAGATCAACAATGGTATAACCAACTTGAGTAAAGAAAGGAAGAGGCAAAAAAAAAAGTCTCTCGATTCTCAGCAGGTTGAAAACCATACAAAGGCCTTCAAAGAACCAGGAAAAACCATCATCATCCTCTGAACCATCATCGCCATCTCCCAGCCCTTTCAGAATTTTCAAAAACCTCCCCTGCTCCCTTTCCTGCTCACTCTCGGAGAAAGCTAATTCCTAGAGAAAATGCAACTATGTATTTAACATATATTATATATGTTATATGGCCACATACCCCATGCATTTGTGGTGGACAAAAAAGACCCACAAAAAGTCTTGATAGACGGCCAACCTTGTGCCGTTAGGTGCCATCGCCGAAAAAGGATGCATGGGTGGGTGGGAAAGTCAAAAAGCTAGAGAAAAATGCCCAAAGAAGCACCATTTTCCACATTTGCATTTTCCAATTTGCTGGGTGGGGAGGAAGGAGACGTGGGTGACGAAAATGGAGGCCGAGGAAAATGGAGTTGTAGGTTGGGGAGGGATGCGTGACCGAGGAAAATGGAAATGGAGTTGCAAGCTAGGGAGTGACGCGCGACTGAGGAAAATGGAAATGGAGATGCAGGTTGGGGAGGGATGTGTGGCGCATGAAAATGAAAATGGAGTTGCAGGCGACCGAATCGGGTATGTATCTGGAATTTTATCTACCATTTTGCATTTTGTAGGTATAGTGAAGCACGAGTGTAGGGTTTGATGGATTTGTTGTTAAATGGGTTTTCTATGAAATGAAAATTATGAAATGAAAATGAAATGTTTTATTTGTGTGTAGGGTTTGATGGGTTTGCTTTTAAATGGGTTTTCTATGAAATGAAAATGAAATTTTTTGTTTACGTGTAGGGTTTTCAGCATGGATGTTTGAGAATTTTTTTTACTTGAGGGTTTTGAATTTTGACTGTGATTAAATAAAGTGGTTTTTGTGTTGTGAAGATGGGTATTGAAAAAACATTATGTGGGTTGCAAATTTGAAACAACATTATGAGCCATTGGGTTTTGAAAATGAGAATTTGGAATGGAAAAACAAGCCCAAAACCGTAGACGCAAACAAAATATTTTATTTTCCCAAAACTGTACATGCAAACAAAATGGGCTATTTAACTTTCTTCATCTGATTGGAACAAATAAAATGTTCGTATCATTTGTAGTCTTGGAAAACACAATGTCTCCTCTCAGTTTAAAAGTAATGGGTTGTCTAATAGTGGGTTTCTTGCTTCTTAACACATATGGTTTTGCAACATGGAATGTTACAAAACATTATGAATGTCTTCAAAATCACACCTTCCATTGTTGTGTTTAAATTTCACATAGTTGAAAAGAAAATGTGTACAAAATAATTGCAATTTGGAAAACACAATGTTAGGTTTCGGTCATTTGAAACTCCTTATTTAAATGTAAAGTGTTGTTTCACTGGTTTCTTTTTAACACATTCGATTTTACAACATTGAATGTTACAAAATGGTATGAATGTCTTCAAAATCACACCTTCTATTGTTGTGTTTAAATAAAATGCCTGCATTATTTGTAGTGTTGGAAAACACACTGTCTTGCTTCTTGACACCTACGGTTTTGCAACATGGAATGTTACAAAACAATAAGAATGTCTTCAAAATCACACCTTCCATTGTTGTGTTTAAATTTTGCATAATTGAAAAGAAAAAGTGTAGAAAATAATTGCAATTTGGAAAACACAATGTTGGGTTTCAGTTATTTGAAGTACATTGTTTAAATGTAAAGGGTTGTCTTAGTGCTTGCTTCTTAACACATACAGTTTTGCAACATTGAATGTTATAAAATAGTAGAAATGTATTCAAAATCACACCTTCCATTGTTGTGCTTAAATAAAATGCTCACATTATTTGTAGTGTTGGAAAACACACTGTCTCCTATCAGTTGTTCCCTCTAATAGTGGTATATTATACGAATCGGCCTTTAATATTGGTATATTATTTTGTAAGATTTTTGTCTAGGAGTTAGCTTCTCCCCTTACGAAATAATGTACCCGTTTGAAAGGACGATTCATATAATATACCACTATTAGACATAACAACTGATAGGATACAATGTGTTTTCCAACATGGGAGAAGCTAACTCCTAGACAAAGAACACCTATGTATGTAATATAATATCGTACCCCCATAACCCATTTGATGTAGTGGACAAAAAACATCAAGGAAAAGTCTTGATAGATGGGTAGCCGCATTCATTAGGTGGTGTCATCGGAAAAGGGCATGCAACTTGGGTGAGAAAGTCAAAAGGCTAGACAAAACGTACCTAACATTGCCATTTTCCAGATTTGCATTTTCCAGTTTGGTGGGTGGGGAGGAAGGAGACGTGGGTGACAAAAAATGGAGTTGTAGGCTAGGGAGGGATGCATGGCCAAGGAAAATGGAAATGGAGTTGTAGGCGTTTGCATGAAGCAATATATAAAATGCGCCTAAACGTCCCTCAAATACTGGTGTCTAAATGGTTTTGAAACATTAGGTGGGTTGCAAGTTTTGTAAAACATAGTGTTTTGCATCCTAAAATTTTCCAAAATAGTATGTATGTATTGAAAAGCTTTGTGTTATTTAGACTATAGGAGTGTGGTGATAGGCACCATTTTCTAGGCAACTAGTAAGGTATTTGGCTTCAGTGTGTAGAGTGTTTTACAACATTTTGTGTGTTGGAGGTTTTGTAAATCATGTTGTCACCTCACCTCCCTCTGTGTTTTCCAGCCTACAACATACTGCGCATGTATATTTGGATCATATTAAGAAATAGAAATGCAATTTTTATTATGCGTAAGTCTTGTTATAAGGTTCCTTTCATTACATTTGTACTGTCTAAATTACATTCATACCGTTTAGTTAAATTCTAGGTTTCAAAACATTGGTTTTTTCCTCCAACTCCTACATGTGCACTCCAACCATCAGCTTTCAATGTGCAGAAATGAAACACAGAGTGTTTTCCCCTTTCTTTCTCCAAACTGAAAATGCACATGTCATTCTGCCTTGCTCGTACCAAAAAAATCTTTGAAAATGACAACTCATACTCTAATTATTTGTATTGTCTAAATTGCATTCATACTATTCTGTAAAATTCCAAGGTGCAAAACACAGTTTTTTCAAAATTTGCAACCCACATAATGTTGTAAAACCCTTTACAAGTAACAACCCAATTGGTTACTCACCCCTCACCTCAATTCGGTATGTTTTGTGATTGTCTTGAGAGCCTTTTGTGAATTAGATAGTAAGAATGCAACAGGATTGGAAAAAATTGACTTTTAAAAAATATGCAACCCACACAGTGTTGTAAAACCCTCTAGATATAACAGCCCAATTGGTAAGCTAGTAAAATCGAGCTAACACACCTATGTACAAGGTATGTGTAGGATCATTGTGGAAAAAATAGGCCCTTAAGTCACGGCAAAAAATTCAGAAAAATCAGAGTTAGGAAACTTGACGTAAAAATTTGAATAAGTTATCTATATTATTTCAAAAATATGTAAGAATAGAATCTGTAGAAAATTGAATGTAGTTTCTAAACTACTAGGTTTATTTTTTTAAAAATCTATTTGATGAAAATTTGAAATTTAATGCAAGAGTACTTAAATTTCAGTGGAAAAATAAAAAAGTAGGTGTTTGTTCTGACAACCCTAATCCACAATAAAATGATAATAATTTTTTATAAGATTTTAGATATAAGTAGAGGACTCATGTAACGGATGTGATGCATATTTTTTTGTAATTTTTTTCCAAGTAAATAATTAATTATGAATTTTTTATTACAACTTTTAAAAAATATAAAAAACTTGTATGCCTAACCACCTTAACTTGGTCAAAACTTCATGAAATTCATTTTTTTTTTTTAATCCTATAGTATGAAAAGCATAGAATGTGATGCATGTTTTGGATTCAAAAAATGTGATACATTTGAAAGCTATAGATGTTTTTCAATCAGCCTATCAATTAGGACTTTACTTGTAATTCAAATAGAAAATGAATAATAATTATTTATTAAATTAAAAGTAAAGCATAATTTATATTGGTGAAAGTTGAGAATCTCCTTTAAAAACCCTTTTCATTTCATCGATTTTGGGTTAAAAAAAAGTCATTAGCCACATACCCTACAAATACCCATCATATTGCCACTTTTTGGCCCATCATGATCTTGCACATACCCTACATACAGTTGATTAGAAACCCCTCATCTCAACTCGCTTGGTCCTATCCCCTTCCTGCAATGTCCCCTTGCTCTCCAACAATTTTCTTTCAACCTGTAGAATGAGAGAACCCAAAACACATAGTGTTTTCCAAGAACAGTACTTGTTACAATCTAAAACACATGTCTTAATCACATCAACGCCCTTCTGTCCCGCATTGAACAGATAGTTTCGCACACAAGGTAAAAAACACTGACTTAATTTGATGCGGCAAGACACCTCCTCGCTTTCCCCACCATGATGTTTCATTTTGTCTATCGGTTCTGTCACTTCTATCATCTATTTGGCGGGTCCCACATTATGTCTACTCTTCATGTTATGTATGTTTCCATGTATGTTGTTATGTATGTTCTTATGCATTTTTGTATGTACATAGGTGCATTTTTTTGGGAGATTAGTTGTGTCTATAGAGGGTTTTACAACATTGTGTCAGTTGGAGGTTTGATAAATCATGCACTTACCTCCCACGGTGTTTTCCAATGCGCAATCATTGAAAGTTTTTTAATGGTTGTTGGAAAATAGTGGGTGTTTATAAAAAAATGCCTTTCATTGCATTCCTATTGCCTAATTAACAAAAGCTTTTCAAGACATTCCTGCCTGTACTCTCAACCACGTAACTTTTAAAGTACAAAATGAAATAAATGGCAAACCACATTGTGTTTTCCAACTTGCAAATTATATTGTGCATTTATTTTTAAATGATATGACGAAATTGAATTTCAATTTTTTTCTGTAAGTAAGAGTTGCTATAAATTGTGAAGGTGAATGAACTTTAGTACATTGTTATTGTCTACAAAATTTAAGGTTTTCATTAAAAGAATGTTGTCTATATATACTTTCATGTTGGAAAACAATGTGTTATGAAACTTGAAACCTAAGTACTGTTCTTAGCTTTAAAAGTGTCTTTCTGATTAGAGAATGCAGATGTTTTGTTTTTAATAAGTTGTTTACAAAATTTGTCTACCTTTTCACATAGGAATGTCATGTCTCCATCCAATTGATTCTCTTTTCTGCACTAACATCCTATTTTGCCTTCTTTTCATGTTATGTATGTTTCTATGTGTGTTTTTGTGTACGATTTTATTCATTTTTGTATGTACATTGGTGTGTTTTTTCAGAAGATTAGCTATTATTTTTTGGTCAATCAAGGTGATTAGCAAGGCTTTTGTTGACTTGTTAACCTTTTTTCTTGCAATGATCTATATTTTTTCTATCATTTGTACAAGTAATGGTTCAGTTTAGAATATCATTGAACAATGGTTACGATACTGATATGTCATTTAGGGGTATGTGCAGGATCATGATGGGCCAAAAAGTGGCAATATTATGGGTATTTGTAGGATATGTGGCTGATGACTTTTTTTTTACCCAAAATTGATAAAATGAAAAAGGTTTTTAGAGGAGATTCTCAGCTTTCCACCAATATAAATTATGCTTTTAATTTTTAAATTTAATAAATAATTAATATTATTCATTTTCTATTAGAATTACCACTAAAGCCCCATTGATAGTTAATTGAAAAACATCTATAACTTTCTGCTAAATAGTATCACATTTTTGAATCTAAAATATGTACACATTCTATGCTTCATATACTATAGGATTAAAAAAGAAAATTAAATTTCATGAAGTTTTGAACGTTAAGGTGGTTAGACATAATGAGCTTTATATTTTAAAATTTGTAGGAATAAAAATTCATAATTAATTATTTATCGGAAAAAAATTAAAAAAATATATACCACATCTGAACATGAGTCCCTCTACTTATATAGAAAATATTATAAAAAATTATTATCATTTTATTATGGTTAGGGTGGTCGCATATACACCTACTTTATTTTTTCCAAATTTAAGTACTATCAGATTGAAATTTCAAATTTTCACCAAATAGATTTTATTTATTTTAAAATAAACCTAGTAGTTTAGAAACTACATTCAATTTTCTATAGATTCTATTGTTACATATTTTTGAAATAATATAGATAACTTATTCAAATTTTTATGCCAAGTTGCCTAACACTGATTTTTCTAAATTTTTTGCCACTTAAGGGCCTATTTTTTTCCATGATGATCCTGCACATGCCCTTAGATGTTCATTGAGAGACACATGATATAAATAGAAGTCTAATAGTGGTACGTGGTATCCTTCTTGCTATTTATTCTATGTGCTTATTGATTATTGTAAGTTATGGCCTCTTTCATATGTTAGGAGAGATGAGTTTTTTATATATCCAAATGAACGTTCAGTGCTTCACAGTTCTTGCAGTATAGCAGAATGGAAGATATAATTGCTAATATATACTACAAGGTTAGTGTTAGCAATAGGTTAAATTGGAAATCAAATTCCCAATGTACAATTTAATATGTTTGTTTATTGTTTGTACAAGCTAGAATTTTGCACTTGCCACAACATATAAATTGTATATTGGTGAAATTTGGAATAAAAAAAATTATTTGTAGCACCAAATGTCTTTAATTTTCCAATTTAATCTATCACTAACACTTGTCTTCCTTCCAGGTGGTTGATATATTCGAGGAAACAAAATTGAGGAAAACAAGGGCACGTGGATTGAGGACACTTTAGGAGATGTGAAGCTTCTGCACTAAATACAGGTGATTCTAGCTGTCATAGCTTGAATTACAAGTGTATGGGTTAGTTAAACTTCCAAAATTTATTCATTTATTCTGAATTAAGAAGTTATGATATTTTTATAGATGAGATTCTTACTGTGGCAAATGCAAAGAATTTCTAGTTCAATTTTTTTATTCTACATAAACAGAAACAACTATGCATTTGATATGAAAATCCTACACGCAAACAAAACATTTTATTTTTCCATCAATGAAAACCCTTTTTCTTTAACCAATAGCCATTCAATGCTTTTCAGAAAACCCATTTAACCGCTCTTCAATGCTTTAGAGAAACCCATTTAACAGTTGTACTTCACAGTTCCTATAGAATGGAAAAATGGCATATACAGTGGTAGATATACATACCTGTTGGGTATTCACTGCATGTGTCGAATGCATTTCTCTTGTTTGGAATCCATTGCATCGGTTGCGCTCCCCACCAAAGTGCAAAATGAAATGTCACAAATGGAAACTTTTAGCTCTCTAGATGCAACAAAAAAAAATGCACCTATGTACATAAAAAATGGTTTTTACTCTAGTTCGGTAGCTTGCAACTCTATTTTCCTCACCCATGCCTCATCCCTCCCCACCCATGAAACTGGAAAATGAAAATGTGGAAAATGGCGATGTTAGGTGCATTTTTCTCTAGTTTTTTTACTTTCCCACCCAGCCACATGTCCTTTTTCAGTGGCACCACCTTCCAGAACGCGACTAGCCATCCGTCAAGTCTTTTCCTCAATGCTTTTTGTCCACTACATGGCATGGGCTATGGGTGGTATGATATAATGTTACATAGATAGGTGCTTTTTGTTGAGGAGTCAGGTTGAGAAAAAACACCTATGTACACACAAAAACTGGATGAAAAAATACATGATAATATACATGGTAACATACATAACATGAAGAGATGACGTAGTTCGGGGCCCGCCAAACGGATGATAGAAGTGACGAAACCAACAACGAAAGGAAACATCATTGTTAATATGTAAGAAGTACTGTTATTGGAAAACACATTGTGTTGTGGGTTTTCTCATTCTGCAGGTTGAAAGCGAAAGGTTGGAGAGTAGGTGGGGGAGATGAAAAACCAATGGAATTGAGGTGAAGGGTTTCTAACCAATTGGGTTGTCACTTGTAAAGGTTTTTAAAACATTGTGTGGGTTGCATATTTCGAAAAACCAGTGTTTTACAACTTGGAATTTTACACAACAGTATGAATATTCGTCTTGAAAAGCTTTTGTTATTTAGACCATAGGAATGCAATGAAAGGCACTGTTTTTAAACACCCTACATTTTCCAACAATGATTAAAAGTCTGTATGATTGCAGGTTGGAAAGCACAGTGGGATGTGAGTGCATGATTTATGAAACCTTCAACCCACATAATGTTGTAAAACCTTGTATGGACATAGCTAATATGCCGACAAAACACACCTATGTACATACCAAAAATGCATAAAAGAATACATAACATAAGGAGATGGCATAGTGCAGGGCCCGCCAAGACGGATGATAAAAGTGATGAAATTGAAAGACAAGAGGAAACATAATGGTGAGGAAATTGAGGAGGTTTCCTCTCTCATCAAATTGTGCTGACATTTTTTTTCCTTGTGGGAGAAGCTATCCGTTCACTGTGGGAGGGAAGGGCATTGATGTGATTAAGGCATGTGTTTTAGGTTGTAATGAGTACTGTTCTTGGAAAACACTTTGTGTTCTAGGTTTTCTCATTCTGGAGGGAGTTGCAGGTCAGGGATATATAAGAGTATCTAAATTCACCAGAGGGGTGAGTAACTAATTGGGTTGTTACTCGTAAAGGGTTTGAAAATAGTATTTGGGTTGCAGGGCTCATAATACCCAATGTTTCTGAACTTGCACTTACACATAGACAGTATGAATGTAATGGAAATGTTTTGGTAACTTACACTATGAGAACCCAATTGGTTGGTGAAACCTTAGTTTATTTTTGATACTTTTATTTATCCCCCATCAAAAATTATATTGACAGTTTGAATGTATTCAGTGACCCTTACTTTCAACGAACATTCCATTTCAATATCGTCATACGTTTGGAACAAAAAATGCACATAAGAGTTGCAAGATGGAAAACACATAGGGTTGGGACTCACTTCTCAATTCTTGTTCAATGAGCACTTTTTGAACATGCAGATTATAACAAAATAATGTTTTGAAGTTCACCTTCATATTTTATGACAACCCTTACTTTCAACAAAAATTCCATTTCAATATCTATTCATATGTTTGGAACACAAAATGCACATAATAGTTGCAGGATGGAAAACACAGAGGGTTGTGACTCACTTCTCAATTCTTGTTCAATGACCACTTTCTATTATGTAGACTATGACAATAATCATTTGGTTGTGTGTTTATAATGTGCATTCTATTTATGTTAATATGAAATATACTAGAAGGTAATGCCACCTGAAGTCTTATTGTTTATGGTAGTTTGCTTATTGGAAATGAAAGAAAAAGGTTGACATTTAAATCATTTGAGGTTGACTATTTTTCTCATCATGGATACTTTCAAATGAATAGTGCTATTAAATGCTATTTGTAATAGTAAAAATGACATTTCACTATCTTCATTTGATTGCAAGAAAAAAAATGCTCACATTATTTGCAATGTTGGAAAACACACTATCCCCTTTCAGTTATTTGCTTGTCAAAAGTATTTGTTTCCTACCCATAAAGAATGTAAGGAAGTCCACCTTAAAATTTTGTTTCTTATGATTCAAAAACTATATGCTTGCTTACAATAGATGGTGCAATAAATTTTGGAACTTTAACTATCTCGTAACACTTGCAACTTTTTTACATATTAGAGGCAACCATAGATGCATACTTTGAAGGGGCAAGCCGAAGAAAGCAAGATAAAGGGTAATATTGAAATCTTCTTTTTAATGTGTATTTTGATATTTTGATTGAATTGGTTGGATGTATTTGAATTTGATGTAATGTTTAGATTCTTGGCATTAGAGGGTAAGGATGGACAAGGAAGTGGTGGGCATGAGCAAGTTAGTGTCCATTTGGGATAGGAAAATGTGCCTTGA
Organism: Sequoia sempervirens; assembly: GCA_007258455.2. Classification (NCBI taxonomy): domain Eukaryota; kingdom Viridiplantae; phylum Streptophyta; class Pinopsida; order Cupressales; family Cupressaceae; genus Sequoia; species Sequoia sempervirens. Next base: position 34,423,607 of record VDFB02026320.1, on the reverse strand, counting down.
TAGGGCAGTAAGAAGAAAGGGTGCCTGGGGAGGAGATCGTGCACTTTCCGTTTTAAAGTATGCATTTGTGGTTGGTTGTAATATGTGTTGTTGCAGTCAATTTTTGCTATGATTTTAGAGTTTCTTTGTGATTTCATTTAGAAAATTTCATTTCTGTTACGAATATGTTGATTTTGACAGTGTATTGGAAAACACACTGTCCCTGGTTCTTTCAGAGGAATAAACTGGAAGAAAGGGTAATTTTGAAATATTCTTTTGAACGTTTATTTTTATAATTTTAATGAATTCATTGCATGAATTTGAATTTGATGTGATGTTAACTTCACATTTTAGGGAAAGGATGAACAAGGAAGTGATGGGTGTGAAAAAACATCGCTAATGAAATCGAGTCCTGATTTTATTGATTCTTGACATTAGCCTACTCAATTTATCAATTTCCTTCAACTTCTGTGAAAGAAGCGAAAAATTGGGCCTCGATTATTAGTGACGTTTCTTGGTCTATCTAATTTTGAATTGTATTTCTCCTCCACAGGCTCATATAAATGTGTTACGAAAGTTGTCTGCGTTTTCAAATAAGACTTTCATATCTCCCCCTACTGATTCTCTTTCTCTACGCTTAGATCTAATGTTTCCTTTTCCTTATATCCATATGTTAATTGTTGCACGTAGTCATTTATATTCATGGGTTTCTTACAGGTTGAAGGTGTTGAAAGTGCAATGGTCGAAGTAGAGGCTTCCCTGAACCATCGTGCAAGTGGAATCACCCCATCATCAGTGCCAAGGACTTAAAGAAGCCTATAGATTATATCTGACTGTCTACTCAATTGCACATAAAAGGAACTGTAGGAGAGGATGATTGATGTAGGAGCATCCTTGGTTCTTGGAAATCTTGCAGCAACCAAAAAATATTTTCCTTTCATTTTTATTCTTGTTTTGTTCTTTCTTAGTTCATGTTGGTGGATTCATTATCTTTTCTCACTAGACCTTGTGAATCTTTTTGTACATCATGGGAATGTTCATTTTCCTTATTCCAATATTTGAGCATGCTTGGATCTTTTTTCGGCAAGTTATCGCTTCTGAAATTTCATGGTAGTTTCTTGAACTGACACTAGAATAGTTTTCAAGCCTATTGGTTAATTTGATCATTCATGGATCATCCTCGTGACTTGCGGATCTCAACGGTGTGATTCTAAGTGTTCCAAGGAGTGTTCCTGACCTTCCTTATAGGTCCACACTTCATTCTATGCACCTGTTGATAGAGTAATTCAAATTTGAGGTCGACCTATTCATGCACACGTTACATTTTCTTTCCTTGGATAATGTGATGATCTTTGGTTGACGCAAATGTTTCCAAAATCATGGATATAGTATAAAGCTTGTAATCAATCATTAGAATAGGGAGGGGAGTTAGTAGTTGATGGAGTAGATTAAGATTGATCTGAATTGTAAGAGTTCAGCTCGCATATACGAGCATATTGTAATATTGAGCATGTTATATCAGGGCTATGAGCTAAATCTATAAGCTTAGATGTTGCCGGCTGAATGTAACTGAGATTTTTGTTAATGACCATATTTCCATATGCATTTTCCTCCATATTCTGTGTTTCTTTCATTGTGTTACTCTTGTTGCACGGTCTGGATATTTCTCCTTGAGGACCCTCCTACTGTGGCTACGTCAGATTGGTATGAGAGTGAGATTCGTTCCTTGTGAGATCATCAGAGTTTGTGAAGTCCTATTGAAGATTTTTTGTAGGGTGGAAAAATGAGGATTCAACCTATAGCTATAGAGGACTTGTGTAAAGATTGCGGGAAGAAGAAATGGTAGAGGAAATGGAGCACGTGGAAATGCAAACCCTACTTTAATGGAGATGTTGAGAGGAATTGCTGCCAAATTAGATGCAATTGAAATGGCCCAGAGAAGAGGTTGACCAATTGATGATGCGATTGATGAAGAGGTAGAAGTACATGAAGAAAGAGGAAGAGAAGAACAACTTGGTCTTGATCAGGGAGAAGAGAGGTACATAAGATCCCTAACCAGAGTGAATACAAAACCACATTTCAATCCACCAGATTATAACGATAAGTTGGATTTAGAAGACTTGCTTGATTGGATTACAAATATGGAAAAGTATTTTGAATTTGAGGGTACCACTAAAGATAAGAAGGTGAAGTTTGCTTGTACAAAGTTGAGAGGACATGCATCCCTTTGGTGAGAACATTTGCAAATAGATAGGCAAAGAAGAGGAAAAGAGAAGATAAAATCATGGGATCAGATGATGAATAAGTTGAAGACAAAGTTCATGCCTACAAAATATCAGATTATTTTGTTCTGAAAGTTGCAAAATCTGAAGCAAAAAGATTCAAGTGTGATAGAGTATACTGAGGAGTTCTATAAGTTGAATATTAGATCTTGACATTCAGAGGAGGAGATTGAGCAAGTAGCTAGATATGTGAATGGTTTGAGGTCATCTATATGGGATGAGATTAGTTTGATCAAGTTGGTGAGTGTGGAAGAGGCATATCAGTGTGCCCTAAAGGTAGAAGAGAAGTTGAATAAAAGACATGAGCAGAGACAAAGAGGAAGAGGCATAATATTTCAAAGAGGAAGAACTTTTACTGGAGGAGGAAGAGGCTCTTTTCCAAATCAGAAAAAGGATAAGGAGGTCAGTAAGAATGATAATTCGTATCATAAAGGTGATGGAAACTCTTATAGAAGAGGAGGATATGGTGGTTACTAGAATAAAGGTTACAAAAAGGATGATAAGGAGAGAAGAGTATTCAGGGGAACTGCTTTAAGTGTGGTGGAGAAGGACATAGAGCATTTGAATGTAATTAGGGAGAGACAAGTAGGAAGATAGAGAACAATAGAAGAACAACCTTTGCTAAGGAAGATCATGTCAGATCATCTAATAAACTGGAAGATGGAGAAGTGTTAGTGAATAGAAGGGTATTGTTACAAAGTGAAGTAGAAAATGAACCATTGCAGAGAAATAGTTTGTTTCAGACTAGATGCAAGGTAGTTGGTAAATGTTGCAAAGTGATTGTTGAAAGTGGAAGTTCTAAGAACTTGGTTTCTAAAGAGATGGTGACTAAATTGGGGTTGGAAAGATTGAAACAACCAAAGCCTTATCAGTTAGCTTGGATTCAGGATGAGCATAAGATATTGGTAAGTGAACAATGTTTGGTGAAATTGAAAATAGGAAATTATCATGATGAAGTTTTGTGTGATATTATGCCTATGGATGTGTGCCATGTTTTGTTGGGAAGGCCTTGGCAGTATGATAGATAAAATATTCATGATGGAAAGAAGAATATATATACTATTGTTACTAATGGGATGAAGCAAATTTTGTTTCCTTTGGAAGATGTCCCTACAATTGAGGTTTGTACGAGTACTAGGGTTTTTTTTGTTGATGGAAGAAGATTCCTAGATGGGTTGAGACATGAGAACATATTCTATGCCTTGGTGCCTAAGAAGACTGAAGATTTGAAGCATGTAGAAGAACACCCGAAAGAGATAAAGGAGTTGCTGATAGAGTAGAAGAGATCATTTCAGATAATGTACCCGATGGATTGTAACCTGTGAGGAGTATTAGTCATTGTATGGATTTGATTCCTAGAGCTAGTTTTCCTAACAAAGAAGCACACTGGATTACACCGATAGAGAATGAGGAGTTGAATAGTCAAGTGCAAGAATTGTTGAGAAAGGGTTTGATCAGAGAAATCTTAAGTCCATGTGCAGTACTTGTTGTGCTTGCACCTAAGAAGGATGGAGAATTGAGGATGTATACAGATTCTAGAACCATAAACAAGATCATGGTGAAGTATAGATTTCCTTTTCCTTGGAGGGATGACATCATGGATTGCTTGAGTGGAGCTAAATATTTTACAAAGATAGACTTGAAGAGTGGATATCATCAGATCAAAATCAGAGAAGGAGATGAGTGGAAAACAACATTCAAGACAAATGAAGGATTGTATGAATGGTTGGTGATGCCTTTTGGATTGAAAAATGCACCAAGTACTTTCATGAGGCTGATGAATGAGGTATTGAAGAAATTATTGGGTAAGTTTTTGATTGTTTACTTGGATGAAATCTTGATTTTCAGTAAGAGTGGAGAAGAAAATTTGTTGCATATCAGACAAGTTTTGCAGAGGTTGAGGGAAGAGCAGTTGTTGATAAACATTAAGAAGTGTAGTTTCATGAAGGAGGAGTTGGTATATCTAGGATTTGTAAACTCTGTGGATGGATTGAAGAAGGATCTTGAGAAGGTGAAATAAATTGTTAAGTGGCCTACAACAGATAGTATTGGAGAGGTAAGATCATTTCATGGATTGGCTAGTTTCTATCGAAAGTTCATTAGGAATTTTAGTTCTATTTTTAGTCCTATGACAAAAACAATGAGAGGAGATAGGAAGGATTTTAGATGGACGTCTAGAGTAGACCAAAGTTTTGAGTTGTTGAAGCAGAAGGTGACTGAGTAGCATGTGTTGGCTTTACCAGATTTCAATCAAGTATTTCAAGTGGACTGCGATGCAAGTGGAAATGCAATTGGAGCAGTACTGAGTCAAGAGGGAAGACCTGTAGCTTATTTTAGTGATAATTTGGATGATGCTAGAAGAAGATATTCAGTGTATGATCAGGAATTTTATGCCATAGTTCAAGCCTTGAAGAAGTGGAGACATTATTTATTTCCTAAGGAGTTTATTTTGTTTATGGATCATCAAGCATTGCAATATTTGAACAGCCGGGGTAAGTTGAATCAGAGACACAGGAGATGGGTAGAATTCTTGTAGAGCTATACTTTTGTTTTGAAGCATAAGAGTTGTTAGGTCTCAAAAATGCAGGTTTGAGCCATGTGAGATTGCCAAGCTCTCACAACATTTTTGGCTAATGTACAAGGCCAAATGATGAATTTGAACCTTCTTCTCTTCAGGCTTTTCCAGACCTAGGTGGGTGCACCTATGTGGATGAAGCAGACTTGGATTGTATGTTTCTTACTTGGGCAATCTATCCATAATGGAAAGTGGTGTAGGATAGATGAAAGCTTGCTAATTACTCTTGTAGACTTAAATTTGAAATGTGAATATTTTGAATAAGGTTTTTATGAAATTCTAGAATGGAATTGGTGTGACAAGTACCTACTTCTATTGGGCTAATGGATTCAAGATTTGTATGATATGTGAGTCCTATTTCTGGATACAATTCAAATTGTTTGGCACTTTTAAGAGTGTTTGTTGATCCAAATGTCCTTTTCCAAATTACTGTGATTAATTAAAAGAGTTTAATCCTTCCTTGAAGGAGCCAGTTAATTGAACCACACAAGAGCAACAAGTGTGCTTTGATAAATTAAAAATATTCTTGATACATCATTTTAAATAATAGGGAAATGACAACCTTGGAGACAACCATATAACATTTTTAATAAATTCAACAAACAACTGACACCATAATTGGATCACGAAATTTATGCATTCTTCTCCATTATATAATCTGAAAACATTTTACAATATACAACATGATGTTTTGTTTCGGCAATAGTTCACCCTATCCAACTACCTAACCTATTGATTCTTTTTTTGATGATTTTATTTCATCTTACATATATACATTGCATTTGGGTTATAACTCTTCACAACATCCGCCTAGTGTAACTCTTCTTCTCGATGCAACTCTTCATTTGATTGTATTTGGTAAAATAAAATATTTAATTAGTTTCCTTTCGAAAAATTAAATATTTTAATCTTCATCTTTATCTTTGGAATATCTGTTTAATTTAGTATTAATCTTCTTTTTTTTGGAAACTTTATTATTATTTTTTAAAATAATCACCCACTTATAACTCCCTTGGTGAAATCATTTCACTTTGAGATCAAAAGAATTCCTTGAATACAACAATTACCCGTTCTTTAACTTCATTAGTGAAATGTATTTAACAAAATTCACCTTTCAAAATTACATACTAGGCACTTATATTTATTCCCAAAATAATAATTCTTTCTTCTCTTGTGCAAGATATTTGATTATATTAAAATAATTTATTTCACTTGCATTTCCTTGAAAATATTTTCACTATTCCCCTCTCTACAATTTCATATTTCACCAATGTATTTTTTTTTACAATATTTAAACGGTGAAATAATCATTAACCTTCCTAGGTGAAAATGTTTTTTCACAAAATCAAATTTTTACCTTTTGAAATGACTTGCCCCACAAAATTTTATTTATCCCCTAAAATTATCTCTCCCTTTTCGGTGAACGTCATATTCAATCATATCTTATTTGTAAAATATTTCATTTTACACACTACTCTTTCCGCACACCCGCATTATTTTGTTTCACCACAAATCTTTCACCTTACCGCATTCCCGTGCATAAATTGGAGATCTCTCACGGTAATGCCGTAATATTCCCTTTACTATTTTTACCGCACTACTGCGAGACTAATTTTGTGCCTTCGAGGTAATGGGGTTACCACAACATCTTTTTTTCCCCTCCGCGGGGATGTGGGAAATCACACTTTTCACTTGGTTTTGGATTTTTTTCCATATATTTTACAAAGTTAAAATTTATAATGAAATATTTATGGTTTTTAAAGAAGCCATATTCATTTTAAAACATATCAAATTTTTTAAAATATATATCATTTGAACTTTAAAATTTAAGAAGGAATTCTTCAATTTTGGTTGGGAGGCAAATAAAGTAATTTCACTGTGGGTACATGGAGTATCCTAGAGCCATGAAAATTTTCAAGGGTCGTGATCAATTATTTTGGAAGTGGGTTTTTGATGGATTTTGAACAGCTCACCAAATCGAGGTACTTCCTTTGTAAATCGGCCCTGTCAAAGCATGTAGTGAGAAAAATGAAATTTTAAAATAGTGCACAAAATGACCATGGAATCCAATGAAATTGAAATTGGAGACATTCGAGGCCATAAAACCAACTGGGTCATGCTTAGAATTTCAAAATTTGGAACTTTTTTAGAGTGTTGAATCTAGCCCAGGAGCAGTCGCAAAACAATTAAAAAGCATATCAGAGCTCCTCCGATGACCATGAAAATGAAAATAAATGTTGATTTGTGATAGGAGATTATGCTAGTCAAACGGTTTGGCATGAAGTTGTTAGAATTTCAAACTATGAATTCCAAAAGTTGCTTACTCAACATTTTCTAAAAATTACACTTGTCCAACTCAACTGAAACTCTCCAACTTGCCTCTTTGAAAAATATTAAATATGGTTTTGGGAAATAGTAACTTGGAGGATTGGTTCTTCTAGGATCCATGAACATGTGTGTACAATTTTTTTTCACCAAACTTCTTCCTTTGCAAAATATGGGGTGTCAAAGTTGACCTCTGTGTAGCTGTTCTGGCAATACAGTGTTCAAACTAGGTAAAATCCATTTGGATTTGATTTTGAAAAAATACCAAATAGATTTTGGTAGGGAGAATCAAGATCACCAATTTTTTTTTTCATGAAACCCTTTCAGTTGCTTAATATTGTTCTCCAAAGTTGACCTACTTGGCATATTTCACTGTGTGCAGACAACAAACCTTCATAGGACCCTTTAACTTGGAATTTTGAAACTTTGTCAAAACTGATCGTATGAAGTTGTAAACTGGCATGCACACTCATATATGGTAGATAAACATCCGTGCAAGGTGGTTTTGCTTGAAATTGTACTGAATTCATTTTATAATTTTTCAGAGTGAGCCACTTGAGCAAATTTTTCAACCGTACTCCTGATTGTTAAAATCAAATTTTTGAACATGGGAACCTAAAATTTTGCCAAAATTTTCATGAAATTTTAGGCTCCAACAGGAGTGGAAAGTCAAATAGAGTTGCAAATTATTTGAGTAGGAGAAGGAATTTACTGATAGAGATGGGAGTGGAAGTATTAGGCTTTGATAAATTGAAGAACTTGTATGAGGCAAACCCGGATTTTGTAGAACCTTGGAGAGCTTGTAAAGAACTTGTTTTAGAGGATAGAAGTCAGTGGTTGGACTATTTCATTCAAGAAGATATGTTGTTTAGAGGTAATCGATTGTGTATACCCTAGAGTTCAATGAGGGATAACCTAGTGAAGGAAAAGCATAGTGGAGGAATGTCAGGACACTTTGGAGTTGATAAGACAGTGACATTGGTGAGTTAGAATTACTTTTGGCCACAGATTCATAAGGATGTTAGGAAATTTGTGGAGTTGTAGAGTTTTTCAAGTTGCAAAAGGGAGTAGTTAGAATGTTGGGTTTTATATGCCTTTGACAATTTTGGAGAGACCTTGGGAGGATATTAGCATGGATTTCATTCTTGGTTTGTCAAAGACACAAAGAGGTAATGATTTAGTATTTGTGGTGGTTGATCAATTTTCTAAAATGACACATTTCATACCTTGTAAGAAGACAATAGATGTAGTACATATAGCAGACTTGTTTTTTAGAGAAGTGGTTAGATTGTATGGATTACCTAGAAGTATAGTTTCAGATAGGGATACAAAATTTATTGGTTACTTTTTGAGAAAAATTTGGAAGAAGCTGAAGATAGATTTGAAGTTTAGTTCTACATTTCACCCATAGACTGATGGATAGAAAGAGGTAGTAAACAGGAGTTTAGGGAATTTACTGAGATGTTTGGTTGGAGATAAGACCGGAAGTTGGGATTTAGTCCTTGCACAAGTAGAATTTGCTTACAATAATTCAGTAAACAGGAGTACAAGAAAGACACCTTTTGAGATTGTTACTAGAGTTGATCCTAGAGGTATATCATAATTGAAAGATATTAGTATGGAAGGTAAAAAAAGTGCACAAGCAGAGGAAATTTCAAAACATATGAAGAAAATGCATACTCAAGTGAAATAGTAGTTGGAAGATATGAACAAGAAGTATAAGGAGAAAGTAGATGAGAAGAGGAGACATAAGGAGTTCAAAGTTGGAGATGTGGTGATGGTGTATTTGAGAAAGGAGAGATTCCCAGTTGGAACATATAGTAAGCTAAAGGTGAGGAAGTTTGGACCCTATAGAATTTTGAGGAAATTTGATTTAGGAAATGCATATGAAGTAGAGTTACTGGATGGCATGGGCATATCGCCTATATTCAACATTGCAGACCTACACCAGTACCATGAAACAAAATTCAGAGAAGATAGTGAAGTAATATTGGAAAAAAAGTTTCCTAAACTACAGTCAGATGAGATTGAAGATATTTTGGATGTCAAAGATGGGAGGAAAACTCGTGGAACACAGTACAAAGAATATCTTGTGAAATGGAAAGACAAACTAGTTGAGAATTCTTCTTGAATTTCTTAGGCTAAGGTACACCGTCTTGGTTTTCCTTTAGCCCTAGCAAAGTGAGGGACTCATTTTTTCAATAACCCTAGATGTTTGATGTAAGAGCATCCTTGGTTCTTGGCAATATTGCATCAACCAAAAATATTTTCCTTTCAGTTTTGTTCTTATTTTTTTCTTTCTCAGTTCATGTTGGTGGATTCATCATCTTTGCTCACTAGACCCTACATATCTTTGTGTACATCGTGGGAATGTTCATTTTACTTATTCCAAGATTTGAGTGTGATTGTATCTTTTCCAGCAAGTTATTGCTTCCAAAATTTCATGGCAGTTTCTTGAACTGACACCAAAATAGTTTTCAAGCCTATCGATTAATTTGATTGCTCATGGATCATCCCCATGACTTGAAGATCTTGACGGTGTGATTCTAAGTGTTTTGAGGAGTGTCCTTGACCTTCCTTATAGGTCCACACTTCATTCTATGCACTTGTTGATAGAGTAATTCAAATTTGTGGCCGACATATTCATGCACACGTTACATTTTCTTTCCTTGGATAATGTGATGATCTTTGGCTGATGTGGATGTTTCCAGAATTGTGGATATAGTATAAATCTTGTAATTGATCATTAGAATAGGGAGGGGAGTTAGTAGTTGATGGAGTATATTAAGATAGATCTAAATTTTAAGAGTTTAGCTCGCATATAGGAGCATATTGTAATATTGAGCATGTTATATTAGGCCTGTGAGCTGAATCTATAAGCCCAGATGTTTTTGGCCAAATGTAATTGAGATTTATGTTAATGAACATATTTGCATCTTCATTTTACTCCATATTATGTGTTTCTTTTTTTGTGTTACTCTTGCTACACGGTCCAGATAGTTCTCCTTGAGGACCCTCCTACCATAGTTGCGTCAATGACAGAGGCTAACAATATTCATTTTCCATTCGGTCTTGGATCATGTAACTATTGAAAAATTATGCTGTGGAATTACATTATCTTTGATCATGTAATTATTGAACAATTATGGTGTGGAATTACATTATCTTTGATCATGCAATTATTGATCAATTATTTTGTGGAATTACAGTACTTTGGTATGTTTGAAGACTATGTTCTTCTGCCAATAGTGGCATTGTGTGATTGTTAAGTTGTGTTGTTAATCTTTCCATCAAGGCTCCAATCCATTTGGGGTTTAGGGGATGAGGTCCCCCATTTGTGACCTCATTGGTTAATAGCTCCAGGTCAAAAACATTTACTCCTCTTAAGTTAAAAAAATGTAAGAAAATGTTCTTGCAGATTTCCTAACACTTTTTGTTTCCATGTAAAGTTTCATTATAAACAATGTCAAATGCCATCAAATAATGGTAGGCAATGCCACCTCAAGTCTTATTATTTATGTCAAACTTACAAATCCATGTAAGCACATGCAACTAGCACTTTCTGTTATGTAGACTATAACAAAACAATGTATTCAAGTTGAGCTTCATATTTTTAAACAACCCTTACTTTCAACAAAACACAAAATGCACATATTAGGTGCATGATGGAAAACACACTAGGTTGTGACTCTCTTCTCAATTCTTGTTCAATGAGCAGTTTCTTTTATGCAGACTATAAGAAAACAATATTTTGAAGTTCACCTTCATATTTTATAACAACCCTTACTTTCAGCAAAACACTCCATTTGAATATTTGTTCATATGTTTGGAGCACAAAATGCACATAACATGTGCATGATGGAAAACACACTGGGTTGTGACTCTCTTCTCAATTCTTGTTCAATGAGCGGTTTCTTTTATGCAAACTATAAGAAAACAATGTTTTGAAGTTCACCTTCATATTTTATAACAACCCTTACTTTCAACAAAACACTCCATTTGAATATTTGTTCATATGTTTCAAACAAAAAATGCACATATTAGGTGCATGATGGAAAACACAGTGGGTTGTGAGAAGTAGTTGCATGATGGAAAACACAATGGGTTTTAACTCACTTCTCAAGTCTTGTTCAATGAGTAGTTTCTTTTATGTAGACTATAACAAAACACTACTTTCAACTTCACCTTTGTATTTTTTAAAAACCCTTTCAACAAAACACTCCATTTGAATATATGTTCATATGTTTCAATCACAAAAATGCACATATTAGTTGCATGATGGAAAACACAGTGGGTTGTGACTCATTTCTCAAGTATTGTTCAATGAGCAGTTTATTTTATGTAGACTGTAAGAAAACAATGTTTTGAAGTTCATCTTCATGTTTTATAACAACCCTTAGTTTCAACAAAACACTCCATTTGAATATTTGTTCATATGTTTCAAACACAAAATGTGCATATAAGGTGCATGATGGAAAACACATTGGGTTGTGAGAAGTAGTTGCATGATGGAGAAAATAGTGGGTTGTGAGGTGTAGTTGCATGATGGAAAACATAGTGGGTTTTGACTCACTTCTCAAGTCTTGTTCAATGGGTGTTTTCTTTTATGCAGATTGTAACAAAACACTGTTTTCAACTTCACCTTTGTATTTTTTAAAAACCCTTTCAAAAAAAAAACTCCATTTGAATATCTATTCAAATGTTTTGAACACAAAAATGCACATATTAGTTGCATGCTGGAAAACACACTTGGTTGTGAGAAGTAGTTCCATGATGGAAAACACAATGGGTTTTGACTCACTTCTCAAGTCTTGTTCAATGAGCGGTTTCTTTTATGCAAACTGTAACAAAACACTATTTTCAACTTCTCCTTCCTATTTTTTAAAAACCCTTACTTTTAGCAAAACACTACATTTGAATATTTGTTCATATGTTTCAAACACAAAATGTGCATATTAGTTACAAGATGGAAACATAGTGGGTTGTGGCTCACTTCTCAAGTCTTGTTCAATGAGTAGTTTCTTTTATGCAAACTGTAACAAAACACTATTTTCAACTTCGCCTTCCTATTTTTTAAAAATCCTTACTTTTAGCAAAACACTCCATTTCAATATCTCTTCATATGTTTCAAACATAAAATGCACATATTAGGTGCAGGATGGAAAACACTGGGTTGTGAGAAGTAGTTGCATGATGGAAAACACAGTGGGTTTTGACTCACTTCTCAAGTCTTGTTCAATGAGCGCTTTCTTTTATGCAAACTGTAACAAAACATTTTTTTCAACTTCACCTTCATATTGTTTAAAAACCCTTACTTTCAGAAACACACTCCATTCGAATATTTGTTCATATGTTTCGAACACAAAAATGCACATATTAGTTGCATGATGGAAAACACACTAGGTTGTGAGAAGTAGTTGCATGATGGAAAAGACAGTGGGTTGTGACTCACTTCTCAAGTCTTGTTCAATGAGCGGTTTCTTTTATGCAAACTATAACAAAACACTGTTTTCAACTTTGCCCTCCTATTTTTTAAAAACCCTTACTTTCAACAAAACACTCCATTTGAATATCTGTTCATATGTTTCAAACACAAAATGCACATATTAGTTGCAGGATGGAAAACATAGTGGGTTGTGACTCACTTCTCAAGTCTTGTTCAATGAGCAGTTTCTTTTATGTAGACTATAACAAAATACTATTTTCAACTTCACCTTGCTATTTTAAAAAACCCTTACTTTGAGAAAAACACTCCATTTCAATATCTCTTCATATGTTTCGAACACAAAATGTGCATATTAGGTGCATGATGGAAAACACAGTGGGTTGTGAGTAGTTGCATGATGGAAAACACAATGGGTTGTGAGAAGTAGTTGCATGATGGAAAACACAGTGGGTTTTGACTCACTTCTCAAGTCTTGTTCAATGAGCGTTTTCTTTTATGCAGATTGTAACCAAACACTGTTTTCAACTTCACCTTCCTATTTCTTAAAAACCCTTACTTTCAGTAAAACACTCCATTTGGATATCTGTTCATATGTTTCAAACACAAAATGCACATATTAGTTGCATGATAGAAAACATAGTGGGTTGTGTGAAGTATTTTCATGATGGAAAACATAGTGGGTTGTGACTCACTTCTCAAGAACAAGACTCACTTCTCAAGCTTTGTTCAATCAGTGCTTTCTTTTATGCAAATTGTAAGAAAACAATGTTTTGAAGTTCACCTTCATATTTTATAACAACCCTTACTATTAGCAAATGCACAAAATTGTTCTATGAAATGTTCACCTTACCTATAATGCTCTTGCAAAGAATTTTGATAGGTCAAAAAGTTAGAGGTGTTGTTTCACAACTTATAAAAGTATGAGATGCCACATTAATAGCTGCATTGGAGGTTGGTGGAGGAGGGAATTTGTGTAATGCAGTAGTGGATATGGAAAAGAAAAGAAAGCTCCCACTTGAAATATGACATGTACATAAAGGGTTAAAGATTATCCCTTTAAACAAAATCCAATCCCATAGAATTCACCTCCTAGCCATTCACTTCGGCCAATAGGAAGAGCACTTGGCTGGAAAACGTCCCCTTTGCAACATTTGAATTGTTGTAAATTCATGCACTAGGAAATACAAATGGCAAAGGTGGTTCAATTTCATCTTCATAGACAACAAGAGATAGTGGCAACCTTGCATTTCCATTGCTCAACAATTTGGCTGGTGATTGTTGAGTTGTGGAGGAAATGGTATGGGATTGGATTTTGTTTAAAGGGATAACTGTTACTCTTGTATGTAGATATCCTATTTCAAGTGGGAGCTTTCTTGTTTGTTCCATATCCACTACCACATTACACAAATTCCCTCCTCCACCAACCTATGACTTGAGACGTTGATCAATTGTGCAACAAGACCTTTCACTTTTGACCTATCACTTGTGCGACAACACCTTCCATTGTTATCTTTGTTCTATGAAATTCCTATCTTTTAGATTGTAGCTCTCTCCGAACAACATTAAGCTTGTCTTCTTTTCGCCATGACAACTTCATGTGTTTTAATTCCTTTTCTAAGTGGTTCATTTTAGTGTTCACTTGTTCTACTCCACTTTGAACATTTGCAGCTATTGTTTTTGCAGTTTTTATGATTAGAGTATGCAGATGTTTCTTTTCGAAAGCTCATTAGGGAAATTATCTGCCTTTTTGGATAATACTTTCATGCCTCCACCCAACTGATTCTCTTTTTCTGCACTTAGGTTTGATATTTCCTTTTCCTTATCATCCATTTCCAATTGTATTTGTTCCATGGAATTGCTAACTTCAAGAATGGTTTCCTTCATTTGTTCAACCCCACTTATAGCATCATCTATCTCTTTCTTTGCTTGCACAAATTCATATGCAATAAAAAACCTTTCGAGTGAATCCCCTTCTGCATTTCCGTTTTCCCCTTGCACATACTACACATGCATCTTGTTTTTGTAAAACTAGAGATTGAAGAACACAGGGTGTTATGAAAAGTGCAACCCACTCACAGTTGTAAAACTAGATGTAAGTGCAGAAAAAGAGAATCTGTTGAGTCGAAACATTAAAGTATTATCTCAAACATATCAATTAAGTAATCACAAATACACTTGTTGCAAATAACTTTTTCAAATAAACATATGCATTATTTAATCATAAAAAACACTTGTTGAAAATAACTTGTTAAAAGAAACAAATGGATTATGCAATCATGAAAACACTTTGAAAGTTGGGAAAAAAAGTAGCTACAAAGGTACATGAAAGTATTCAGTATAATCAAAACTCTATCCCTTTTCCTGAGAGAAATCCAACATGATCCAAAAAATATTTGTCATGAGAATTGTATGACATGGTAGTAATTAAAAAAATATGAGGAGATATTGGAAGATATTAAAAAAAGGAATCTCCTCTAAAAAAACTTGGAAAAAAGCTGACCAAAGTAAACGAGATAGATAATGTATTGACTGAAGAGGTTGTTCCTACTCTTGACAAGTGGAGGAGGGACCATATGTAGTATGTGCAAGGGGAAAATGGAAATGTAGAAGGGGATTAACTCGAAAGGTTTTGTATTGCATATGATTTTGTGCAAGCAGAGAAAGAGATAGATGATGCTATAAGTGGGGTTGAAAAAATGAAGGAAACCATTCTTGAAGTTAGCAATTCCATGGAACAAATACAATTGGAAATGGATGATAAGGAAAAAGAAATATCAGACCTAAGTGCAGAAAAAGAGAATCAGTTGGGTGGAGGCATGAAAGTCTTATCCAAAAAGGCAGACAAGTTCCCTAACAAGCTTGTGAAAAGAAACATCAACATACTCTAATCATAAACACACTGCAAAAAAAAAGTTGGAAATGCTCAAAGTGGAGTAGAACAAGTAAACACTAAAATGAACCACTTAGAAAAGGAATTAAAACATAAGAAGAAGTTGTCACGGTGAAAAGAAGAGGAGCTTAATGTTGTTTGAAGAGAGCTGCAATCTAAAAGATATGAATTTCATAAAACAACAATGGAAGGTGTTGTCGCACAACTGATAGGTCAAAAATGAAAGGTCTTGTTTCACAACTGATCAATGTCTCAAGTCACAGGTTGGTGGAGGAGGGAATTTTTGTAATGTGGTAGTGGATACGAAACAAATAGGAAAGCTCCCACTTGAAATAGGATATCTACATATAGGAGTAACAATTATCCCTTCAAAAAAAATCCAATCCCATACCATTTCCTCCACAACTCAACAATCACCAACCAAATTTCCGAGTAATGGAAATGAAAGGTTGCCACTATCTCTTGTTTCCTATGAAGATGAAATTGAACCACCTTTGCCATTTGTATTTCCTAGTGCATGAGTTTGCAACAATTTAGATGCTACAAAGGGGACATTTTTCAGCCAAGTTCTCTTCCTATTGGCCGAAGTGAATGGTGAGGAGGTGAATTCTATAGGGTTGGATTTTGTTTAAAGGGATAATCAACTTGCTGCCCATCAAAAGGAAATGCAAGATTCTTAGAAGCATCTACTAAAATCCCCCACTATGTTTTCCAACCTACAATTATTTAATGCATTTTGATTTACCATCATATCACGATTTTGAAACCCAAATTTTAGTCCACTGAAGAGTTGTAATAAACTTTGTAGGTGAGTTTCATGAAAATCATAAGGTCTAGAAAACACAAGAGTTTCATGAGAACCATACTGTCTACGTATAATTGGAAGTTGGAAAACACTGCTTGATATACAAACTACAACCCACTATGTTTTCCAGCCTGCAATATGAAGGTGCACCTAAATACATTGTTATAGTGCACAAAATCGAAATTTCTCATTGCAGCAAGCCATTTTACTATCATACAAATTATTTTTGTTTGCGCATTTATCAAACATCGAATGATATGTTTGAATACCATAGTGATATAGAGTCTATATATTCTTGGAGGTGTTTATCATCTTCCGTAGTGGGATGGGGTATTCAAGATTTAAATCTTAATCAAGCGAGAAAAACCACAAACCTACCATTGAAACTTATACCCAACTCATGTCACCATCCATGTCATCCTTTTTGTCAATTTACAAGGGAAACCAAAATTTCTTCCATGTTGAACAAACATCTATCCATCCTCTTTCACCGAAGGAACACCAAAACTCACCCTGTAAGGAATACAATACACGATGCAAAATTCTATTTCACATGGTATTCGTAGTCTTCTAGTTCCACCCACTTTCACCTGATCCATCCTATGTTTATCTAGCTCATCCATTTCATGTTCTTCCACCTTCATAGCACCTATAGCAAGTTAACCACATACACACTTGACCTCATTGATTGAAAGCGTGACATCATAGATCCCCCTTTTATGTGAAGATCAAAATACTCCCTCTCATGATCCCAGTTCATCTCATCATTCCATTCCATGTCATGATGCCATACCATCTCATGATTGAAGTATGTCAACTCCATACCATAATTGTAATGTATAAATTCATTAAAAAAAGTTTTCCATCCATTCAATAAGTCAATACCCCCAAGGTATAAGCATGTCCGTCACATCTCATGATAATCCTAAACTTTCACAACATCCCATTCATGAACCAAAAATATATAAGCTTGGTTCATCCACCTTTATAAAAGCTAGTTTTCTCATACAATACCACACGCCTTCATGAGTTCCATTTACCTGCACACCCTAATATTAAAACACATCTGAATTCTTATGGCCTTAGTTGCATACCTCCTTAAGATGTTGGTAGTTATTTCAAACACAAGAGGCCTCCCTTTAGATCAATATGTCTACCTCCTCCATCATCTTTGCCATCTATTGTTGGACCATATCCACAAACCGTTCCATCCATCATGGGCCCATATGTTCCTAATACATATCCTTAGGTGCTCTTTCAAGAACAACAAAGGCACATACCCCTAAATTCATTTGAACATCTTCCACTTCACAATCCTCTCATTTCATAAAATCCCTCTATGGCCTATGCAAGCAATTGGGATACCAAAGAAGAAATGCATAAATTGAAGAATCCACAAAAACCTAAATATCATCATGTCTCACTAAAAAGAAATGCCAAAATAAAGAAAATATGCTCCAAAATGAAAAGAAAAACACTTCCAAGAAAGTGGAAGGTGCCTATTAAGAAAAAATGAAAAGGCTATAAAGAAAAATGAAAAGTGAAAACAGTGTGGGTTCCAAAAAAAGTAAAAAAATCCATGCATTGAAATAAAAAACCAAAATTGGTATCCCTACTTGCTAATAAAAAAGACTCCATTATTCATCCTCCAAATCCATTTTCCATCCTTATATGCCCAACTTTATTATCCCAACCCACTCTCAATCCTTCAACTTTCACCACCCTTCAAGGTGTGTGCCAATGTTGTTCTTTCCTAGATTCCCTCATAACAACTCCATTCCATACTTCTATCGAAGCTTCATCCCTCATTCCATAGCTTTAATCCAATCCTTTGCTTGAATCCTTAACCCCCTTCTACCTACCCCTATCCATTCCATTATCTTTAGCAATATTCCTACCAATGTCTTTAAGTGGGAACATGTTAGCCATGGTCTATATGAAACATTTAGTCAGTTGGGTACCATCTTTCACAAAGAGACAATTGAGTCCTCCATCCATATCCATACACCTTCATCAATGTCCATTTCCATGGCCATTCATATCCATTCATATCCATTAGATTTCACATCCATACACATACCCTTGCTTGTATACTTGGGGGCAAGACTTTTCCATTCGTATGATACATTATTGATTATCCTATTTCCACTTACCCATCATATGCATTCATTTATATTCCATGCTATCTAATTTATCCATCCACCTTCCTTTGATCTTGCATAAAGTATTGGGGAAAAATACCAAGAAATTGAATCTAATGCATGTTTTATACCATATGTGTCTTCCATCCTCCATATCTCTTGTCGTCCATGTCTTGTTTCCTTTAATGTCCATTTATCTTCCATATCCATGTCATTTCATTATAACTTGTCATACCTCTTACCATGGGGGCATGTTATTACTTTGACATGCCATCTTTGGAGTCCTCCATAGGTCCTCTATTTCTCCTTTGTATAAGAGTAAAAATTTCAGGTTCCCTTGTCATTGGATCCCTCCTCCCATAGAATTCCATACTTTGATCCATCTATCTTCATCCTCCATATAAGGTGTATCTTTACATGTCCTATCATTTACCCATATCATTGATCCCTATCCATCCATATGTCCTTTGGTTTTCAACTTGACTAAGGAATAAGATCTTGTTTATCATTATCAATTAAATTCTTATTTACCATTGTGTTATCATTGTTGTGACTAAAACATTTAAACAAACCATAAACTATTTAACATACTAAAACATTGGGATTTACTGAGTGACAACCCATTGTGTTTTTCATCCTACAACTATTTTTTCCATTGGTCCTTATCATATGCATTAGAATTTGCATTTTTTCATTATCATGGTATTGCATATTTATCATTTCTATACTGCATGCATGACAACTTGTGCTTTATCTTATCTCGTCTCTTGTCTCATTCAATATCATTATCTTTTTATATCTTTTCTTTCATTATCACATTCTGAGGAAGCTTGAGAATCTCTACACCTTGTTGTGTAGGAAGGAGAGTGAGGAATGGGGCATGAGTTTTTCTTATGTGTATGTATCGAGTTAGTCGACCCTATTATGATTATAAAAATCATAACCAATAACAAAGGGGGAATCATTCCACTCTATGATGAAAGAAATGATCACTTCATAGCCTTTCCAATCCATTTATTTCCATATCCAGCCTTCCATATCCTTTCCTCCCATATTGAAAAAATTTCATAAACCATTTATTTGATTTCCTTGCATCACATCAATGAATTACATTCCTTTCTTTTTTGGATCCACCTAGGTCATTAATTTTTCTATATCTTGCACTTCATTTTCTACGTACAACTCAAAAATGATGAATTGATAGCATTTCCATTCCATTCATTTGCATATCTAGCCTTTCATATCCTTTCCTCCAATATTGAATACTTTTTGTAAGCCATTTATATGCCTCGCTTGCATCTAATCAATGTGTCACATTCCTTTCTTTGTTACACCCACCTAGGTCATTCATATTTGTAAATCTCGCATATCTTTATCTATGTATAGTTCAAACATACCTTCATGTATCATAGCAACATTCACACCATACCATACGAAGAACAATATGAAGGAAATATCAAAGTTATTCAATCAAAGACTGAGGGCTTGGAAGATAAATATCATAACATAAAGTTGTATTCAAGGGTTTTTTTTTTAAAGTACTTTGTAAGACCTATTTTATGGAGAGACAAAGGTGTCACTGGTTCCTCTCTCTTAGTCTTAAGGAATTTTTTTCTTGCTTAGTTTTTGAGTTTCCTTTTGTTTTGATTGTTGGTTCTTGAGAAGAAAGTTAATCTTTGTTATTCTTGGATGTAAATATGTGAAACCCTCTTTAGACCCTTCTTATGAGTACTTGACTTGGCTATGATTAGTTTCTTGTAATTGATTTCTTTAAACAAGTAATGATATAGCTTAAAGGTTTACATAAAAATTGCATGTCACGGAAAACATAGTGGGTTGTGGCTCACTTCTTATTTTTCTACAGACTGTAAGAAAAGAATGTTTTGAAGTTCACCTTCTTATTTTATGACAACCCTTATTTTTCAGAAAAATATTCCATTTGAATATTTGTTCATGTGTTTCGAATACAAAATTTACATAACAGTTACATCATGGAAAACACAGTGGGTTGTGGCTCACTTATTTTTTTTCAAACTGTAAGAAAAGAATGTTTTGAAGTTCACTGATGAGCCTAGTTTTTGGTACAATTTTGGGTAGAATCTATAGTTTATTTATGGCATTTGTCATGGAATTTGATGTTAAATGTTGATATTTTCATAATGTTTCCCTCAAACCATACACATTGGGATTTAATCCTATCTCTGCAAGTTTTAATGAAATTGGCATATTATGTGGATTATCTATATTGATTGTGCATGTGGTTAATGAATGTTCCTTAAGGTGGTTATAGATGTGTAGTTATTGTGTGTACTGATATTGCCATGTAGATTTAATTTAAAGATGCTAAGTTGAGGAAGACACCACAAACTCGGCATGCACCATAAAACCCAACAAAGGAATTGATCAAAGTCAATGGAGGTCGACGGTAGTAAATTCCTCATGCAACCGAATGTAACCACCTTATAATGGATTTTAATGACTGAGTAGACATGGGCGTTACTACTATGCTAAATCTACATTTGGACCTACATGTCTGACTATATTCCATGCATGTGTAACCACCACCACTCCACTTTCTTAGTTTTCCCTAAATGGCATCCTCCCAGTCGTGGAGTTGAATTCCTTGTTTAGCTGATAGTATACATAAATATTTGATGCCCCTTCCTTAGAAGGTTGCACGATTTGATATTGTACTTGCATTCTCGAGTTTTCAATAATACATATACATTACTCTTTTGTACTCATGATTTATAGTGAATAAAATATATTTTTGAGTTTGAGAATCTAAGTTCCCATTAGTTTTAGAGGATACTTATCCAAGGGGGCCCACTTGGTGAGTAATCCATCTTCTTAATTTAGTGTTAGTTTAGTATTACTTATTGTTTAGTAATTAGTTAGAAATATGGCACCGCCTGTTCCTGCAGCCACTAGAATTCCATTTTGTGAATGTTCTTGCAACCAAAGTAGACAGAGTAGTGCCCTATTTGTTGCTCATATTTTTATTATTATTCTGCATTTTAGTTTGATGTAGTTTTTGATTGATGATTGGAATTTATGGTGTTTCCTTTCAAGAAATTTACTTTCGGTATTGTGTGTTCCTTAGCTATAGAATGAAATGAATACTTTGAGTTCCTAGTGCACATATTGTGATGAACCATTTCAAGTTCACATCCTTGGGTTGACAAGTTAAATGCACCTTCATGATGATTGAAATAGCTATTCAAGTTAGATGTCCAAAATTTGAATCATGGTTGTAAGGGCTTAGTTATTAAATCACTGTAGGAGGCCAACATTTTTGGTGCCATTGTCGGGGATGGTGTCAAACTAGGGAGTCTTTTGGAGTCATTGGTAGTTTTTCTTGCTATAATGTTTCTAGAAGTTGTTCTTAGTATACCCTCATTTAGGAAGTAATGACCCCTTTATTCTTTACCAGTTCTTTGTGTGAGTTGGCTGATAGTGAGTAATACAACATGCATAGAGGAAGGAAAAGGGATGCTTATGGGAAACTCCTTCCTAACAATCCTAATCCAATATAGCTAGTTGAATATCAGAACCTACAAAGAGAAGAAGAAGAAGAAGATCCAAACCCCTTTATTGATGCGTTTCCTAATCTGACTAGCTCTGAAGTCTCTTCTGAAGATCAAAATCATCTTGAGAACCCCTTTTCTTTAGAACTACATCATGAAAAAATGGGTGACACAAATAGGAACATGTTGGATGTTGTGGATGTGTTGCTAATATGTGGTTTTCTTTGATGTCAACACTATTAGCATTTGGTGTATTAGAGGCTGTATATGTTGAGGATATTGAGAAAATTGTAAAAGAAAGTGTTCCAGGTTCCCAATGGAACTGCACAGATCATGAAGGTGTCTTGTTCTTTATGTTGAAGTTTAGCTGCTATGGATTAAAGGGTTTTCTATTGCGTGTATCTAGATCATCTACCAAAATTTTTAGAGGTTTTCGTATAGATTTGATCATGTCATGGCCTGATAGTGTTTTCGTGGTCTCTGTTAGTGTTCCTGAGTGAAGTTTGTGTGATTCTGGAAATATCAGTTGTTGTGGATGTTTCTCTATTATTTCTTGGTGCTCTTGGATGTTTCTAGATCATGCTCTATCTTTGTGGTATGTCCACAATGATCGGTGTGCTCGTGGTTGAAGATCTTTTCTTGCATATGTTTGGTTTTTCTTGTTCTTGGCCGACATGTTGGTGGTAGCATGTTGTGGATCTTCGAGGTGAAATTAATTGAAATCTTTTTGTATTGGAGTTGTTAATTTGGGTCCCCCCTATGTTGTGGCTGACCTTGGGGGATTTTCATTTAAAATTTTATTTGTATTTGGGCCGACATTGAAAAATTGTTTTATTTTCTTGGCCGACTAAAGTTGTTGATGAAATCTCATGTAGTAGATATATAAGAGCAATTTTTTCATCAATGTAGTGTCTTTAAAAGGTGCTGAGTTTGTTCTTATGTGTGTATGTGTAATATCATTTGATTGTAGAGCAGAGTGTGAAGAAGATCGAGCAAAGTGTGAATTAGTTTGTGAAGGAGTTTTATGTGCTTAATTGGAATTGTAATTAGGCTTGTGTAGAAGCTATTTTATTAGTTCATACCCTCTAGATTTTAATCCTATTTTGTATTGTTGGGTAGTAAGCCCCTTTTGTAATTGAGCAGTGAGCTCTAGGCAGTGTTCCTGAATGCATGTACATTTTCCTTTATTTATTTCATTATATTTTTAATAGGGTATAATCTTGTGGACTAACATCCACCATGGTTTTTCCCCTAATGGGGTTTCCACATAAAAATTCTTGGTGTTCTCTATCTCTCTAATGTGTTAATTGTTTATTTATCGGATCTGAGATTAATTTAGGTAAAGTTTGAAAAGTTTATTATTCTGTGACAACTAATTCACCCCCCCTCTTAGTTGTCTTTCCTTGTTTCACCAACAATTGGTATTAGAGAAGGTTCTTTTGAAGAAGTCTAAAATCTTGAGGTGATTTGAGATGGCAACATTCAAGAAGGATAGTCCAATATTTGATGGAACTAACTACTCACTGTGGAAATTTAGGATGCAATGTCACCTAAGGTGTATTGGTGAAGCCTACTGGAAGATTACAAATGATCCATATGTTATTCCTTAGAATGGTCCCTCCACTGCTGATGAGATCAAAGATGTTGAAAATAATATTAGGGCTATTGAAGCTTTGGTGAGTGCCCTAACAGATTTAGAGATGGCTAATGTGGTAGGACTATAGGTAGCTCATGAGATTTGGATGAAGCTGGAAACTTTGTATGAAGGAGATGCACAGGTGAAAATGGATAAGCTACAAAGTTTAAAAGGCAAGTATGAGAATTTGAAGATGGGTGAAGATGAAAATATCACTTCTTTTATGCAAAGAGTAAATGAAATAGTGATGGGTATTACATGTGTCGGTGGTTCTTTGGATGAGGATGAAATTGTGGCTAAGATACTCAGATCCTTAGCTCCCTCCTACAAAGTGAAGGCTCACACCATTGAAGAGCTCAGATCGGAAACAAAGATGTCGAGACACGCTGGTTGGTAAGCTTGTTGCTTTTGAATTAAGTGAATTTGGTGAATCTATTTTGAAAACTGAATCGACATTGAAGGCTACTATATCTGGAAGTAACAAGCAAAGATATGGTTAGAGAGAATGTTCTAGAAAGATATCCAAGTATGATGAAGAACTGAAACAGGTTGAAGATAAAGAAAGAGAGGTAGAAGAATTGGAAGCAATGATTGTAAAGAAGGCAGAGGAAAAGGTAAGTATGAAGGAGTGTTACCTATTAAATGTTTTTCATGCAGTAAAATAGGTCATTTTGCATCAAGATGTCCTAAAAGAGTTCCTAGAACTAAGCCTAACAATTCTAGATTCCAAAAGAAATGTTACTTTGTTGAAGGAGTGTCTGATGATGAGTCTGATAAGGATAATGGAAATGAAGACAAATGGGTTTTCATTGCTACAATTGAAAATAGTTGTGTGGCTACTGAATCTACTAAAGATGAGAAATCTCTTGCAGCCCGAGTTGAAGAAAAGAATGAGTGGGTTATTGACAGTGGATGCTCACATCATATGACTAGTGGTAAAAACAAATTTGTAAGTCTAGAGAAGTATGATGGTGGTATTGTAAGATTTGGAGACAACAATGTTGGTGTGATTCATGGCAGAGGTTCTATTTGTCTTGGTGGTAAGGATAACACTGATGATGTTCTTTATGTTGAAGGCTTGAAGCACAATCTTTTGAGTGTTGGATAGATGGTGGGAAAAGGCTATGATCTACAATTCAAAGATGGAAGATGCAAGATACATGGAAGTTCTGGAAATATGAACGCTACAGGTAAGCAAAAAAAAGGTAATATTTTTTACCTAAATATGGCTAGTGGGAGTTGTCTAATTGCTCAAATAAATGAAATCTCTTTGTGGCATAGGAGGTTGTTTCATGTAAAATTTGATAACATTGTCAAGGTAAGTTCCGCTCAAGCAGTGAGAGATCTACCTAAGTTAGTGAAGCCCACTAACACAATTTGTAAGGAATGTTAGATGGGTAAACAGACTAGAGTCTCCTTCTGGAGAAAACAATTTCATTCAAATGACTTGCTGGAGCTGCTACATACTGACCTTTTTGGTCCCTCTAGATTCAGAAGTATTCATGGAGAAAGGTACGTTATGTTGATTATTGATGATTACTCTAGAATGATATGGTTTTCCTTCTTAAGAGAAAAATGTGAAGCATTGGAAAAGTTCAAAAGTTTCAAGGCTATGGTAGAAAATGAGAAAGGTCTAAAAACCAAGTGTCTAAGATCTAACAGAGGTGGTGAGTTCACCTCCAAGGATTTCAACTCTTTTTGTGAAGAACATGGAATCAGGAGATAGTTATATGCTCCCCGAACCCCTCAACAGAATGGAGTTGCAGAAAGAAAGAATATAACAATATTGGATGCTACTAGAATAATGATGATAGAAGGAAATTTCCCCCAATGCTATTGGAGTGAAGCTATAAGCACTGTTGTGTATACTTTAAATCAGGTAAATGTTAATGGAAATTCTAGTAAGACCCCTTTTGAGCTATGGTTTGGTTACAAGCCTATTGTTAAGTATTTCAAGATCTTTGGAAGCAAATGTTATATCAAGAGAGATGATTATATAGGAAAGTTTGATGCAAGAAGTGATGAAGGAATATTTTTTAGGTTAATCTACTAAGAGCAAGGCCTACTAATGCTATAACACAAGACTGAGAAAGATGGTTGAGAGTGCAAATGTTAGATTTGATGAGAATTCTGTCAAATCATCCAGATATTGTGGATATGATTTAGATAAGGACAATACAAACAAGGGGAAGAATATTCAGACACAAAATCAACTTCAAATTGTGCCATATGTTCCATATGTTCTAGTTGTTCTGGTAAAGCAACCTTAATTCATTCCAGTAAATCAAGGTAGTTAGAAAGCAGAGACAAGTGCAAGGGCAGAAGGAAGATTAGAAGAATCAGAAGTTCAAGAAAATTCCAAAACTCCAAGGTATGTAAAGCTAAACCATTTTGAAACCCAAATTATAGGAGATAAGAATAAAGGAGTGCAAACTAGAAGAAATATTGCAGAAGAGTATTGCCTGATTTCTAAGATTGAACCTAAAAATGTCACTGAAGTCTACCAAGATGAACATTGGATGGAAGCTATGAAGGAAGAGCTGGCACAAATTGAAAAGAATGACATGTGGATACTGGTTCCCAGACCTAAAGACAAAAATGTGATTGGTACAAAATGGGTGTTTTGGAACAAGCTGAATAAACAAGGTGAAGTGGTCCAAAATAAAGCAAGACTGGTATGTAAAGGGTATTCTTAGATGGAAGGTGTTGATTTTAAAGAAAATTTTGTCCCTATTGCTAGAATCAAAGCTGTTAGATTATTTCTTGCTTATGCTGCATACAAGTACTATAAAGTCTATTATATGGATGTGAAGTCAACATTTTTGAATGGAGAACTAGAAGAAGTATACATTGAACAGCTGGATGGATTTCAACTAACTAACAAGGAATATATGGTATTCCACCTAAAGAAAGCTCTATATGGACTGAAGAAAGCCCCAAAGCTTGGTATGCTAGATTGGAAAAATACTTACTGAACCTTGGATTCACTAGAGGTACTGCTGATAGCAACTTATATTTCAAATTGGATCATGATAAAGAGTTAATTATAGAAGTCTTTGTTGATGACATCATATTTGGAGGAGATGAAAATCTATGTATGAAGTTTGCTAATGAGATGAAGGAAAAATTTGAAATGAGTATGATTGGAGAGATGAAGTTCTTTCTAGGATTGTGAGTGGCCTAGTTAGACAAGGGGATATTCATATCTCAATCCAAATATGTGAGAGAGCTACTAAATAAATTTGGGATGGAAGATTCAAAGCCTGTTGGTACTCCCATGGTGACTGGATGTAAGCTAACATAGAATGATGATTCTCCTAAGGTGAATCAAACTAGATATAGGTCAATGATTGGTGGATTGCTTTACTTAACCTAGAATAGACCATATATTATGAATGTTGTATATATGGTTGCTATATTTTAGGCTGATCCAAAAGAATCACATGTGACTGTTGTTAAGAGAACCTTCGAATATCTAAAAGGAATAGTTGACTTTGGACTTTGGTATCCAAAGGATGATGATCCCACTTTGAGTGCATATAATGATGTAGATTGGGCCGGAGATGTGGACGACAAGAAAAGTACTAGTGGTGGTGCTTTCTTCCTAGGAAAGAAGCTGGTGTCCTAGTTGACCAAAAATTAGAATTCCATTTCTCTATCTACTATTGAAGCATAATATATTGCTGCTACAAACAATTGTACTGAAGTGATATGGATGAAATAGATGTTGAAAGATACTAGGGTGATATATGAAGAGCCTATTGCCATGTATATTACAACAATTCAAGTGCAATAAATATTTCAAAGAATCTGGTATTGCACTCTAAAAATAAACATATATCAATCAAGTTTCACTTCTTGAGGGAGAAATTAAATGAGAAAGAAGTTAGATTGGAGTATGTGCCTACCAAAGAATAGATTGCAGACATCTTTACTAAACCATTGCTAAAGGATACTTTTGAGTATCTCAGAGGAATGCTAGGGGTAATTACCCCTCCTAATAAGAACTAAGAGATTCATTTACTTGCATCAATCTATGAGCTACATTGATATATTTTGATCCATATTGATGTTTCCATGGCTACTACTTAGTGGGAGAAGTCAGATGTGTAGATATGTGGTTTAGAGCGTGTATATGGAAAGGTCAAGGTTAACTTTTCCATTGATTTCAAAGGGGGAGAAGTGCAATGTGAAAAATATTTTTAAGGGTCGAAGAGATATTGAGGAGAAGAGTTAGAACCAAAGGGAAAGCAAGTGTGTTGGGTTGATGGTATTTTTCACATCATGCATTGCCATCAATGCCAAAGGTGGATATTGTTGGATGTTGTGGATGTGTTGTTGATATGTGGTTGTCATTGATGTCAACACTATTAGCATTTGGTGTACTAGAGGCTTTATATGTCAAGGATATTGAGAAAATTATAAAAAAAAAGTGTTCGAGGTTCCCAATGGAACTGTGCAAATCATGAAGGCGTCTTGTTCTTTATGTTGAAGTTCAGCTGTTGTGGATTAAAGGGTTTTATTTTGAGTGTATCTAGATCAGCTACTAGAAGTTTCAGAGGTCCACGTATATATTTGATCATGTCATGGTCTGACAGTGTTTCTGTGGTTTCTGTTAATGTTCCCGAGTGAAGTTTGTGTGATTCTAGGAATCTTAGTTGTTGCGGATATTTCTCTATTGTTTCTTGGTTCTCTTGGATATTTCTAGATTGTGCTCTATCTTTGTGGTACATCCATAATGATCGGTGTGCTCGTGGTTGAAGATATTTTCTTGTGTACAGTTTTTCTTGTTCTTGGCTGACATGTTGGTGGCAACATGTTGTGGATCTTCGAGGTGAAATTAATTGAAGTCTTTTTATGTTGGAGTTGTTAATTTGGGTCCCCACTATGTTGTGGCTGACCTTGGTGGATTCACATTTTAAAATTTATTTATAAATTTGGGCCGACATTGAAAAATTGTTTTATTTTCTTGGTCGACTAAAGTTGTCGATGAAATCTCATGTAGCGGATATATAAGAGTGATTGTTTCATTGGTGTAGTGTGTTGAAAGGTTCTGAGTGTGTTGTTATGTGTGTATGTGTGAATATCATTCAATTGCAGAGTGGAGTGTGAAAAAGATCGAGCAAAGTGTGAAGTAGTTTTTGAAGGAGTTTTTTGTGCTTAATTGGAACTGTAATTAGGCTTGTACAAAAGCTATTTTTTCAGTTCATATCCTTTGTATTTTAATCCTATTATGTATTGTTGGGCAGTAAGCCCCTTCTATAATTGAGTAGTGAACTCTAGGTAGTGTTCCTGAATGCATGTGTATTTTCATTTATTGATTTCATTATACTTTTAATAGGGTATAATCTTGTGGACTAACATCCACTGTGGTTTTTCCCCTAACAAGGTTTCCACATAAAAAATCTTGTTCTCTATCTCTTTGATGTGTTAATTGTTTATGGTTAATTGCTTATTCTTCAGAACTAAGATTAAGTTAAGTTTGAAAAGTTTATTATTTTGTGACAACTGATTGACCCCCCCTCTTAGTTATTTGTCCTTGTTTTTCCAACAAAATAGGCCTAACCTACCAGCTTTTCCTTTCCCCATTTCCCATCAGAATGAAGTTGACAATATCAAGAATATCCCTGCTTCAACACTCCCTAAGTTTTATGGACTTGTCACAGAAGATCTTGATACCTTTTTATTTGAGTTTGACATACTCTACAAGAGTTATGATTATACTATTGATGACCATGGGCTTAAGCTATTTCCTACCACTTTGAAAGAGGATGCATTAAGATGGTTCATGAGCCTAGGAAGAGATACTGTGGAAACTTGGGAGGACATGAAGAAAAAAATTCTTGAGAAATTCAAGGAATATTGTAGGGGTAGCGACATGAGAGGAGGTGACATTTTCAGGATGCAACAGAAGGAAGATGAGAGTCTGGAAGATTACATTGCAATGTTTTTATTTTGCCTACAAAAATCTCCACAACATACACTTAATGAAGACTCACAAAAGTTTATTTTCTTGAGAGGAGTCAATGATAGCTACACTGATGCCTTGGACCTCATGGAAGGAGGAGATATCTCCCAAGTTCCTTGGGAAGATATCAAGAAAATATGTCAGAAATACTCTAGGGAAAATTCAAAGAAGGGGAGAGCTTACAAATCTTCCATGGGTAAGTCAACTACCAATGGAGTTTCAAGAATGAAGATTACTCATTTGCTGGAAGACTTTAAGCAAGACATTATAAATAATATTACTCAGCTAGATACACTTCAGGCCAAGAAGAAGCAAGAGGAGGGAGAGGCAATGTTCACAGAGTATTTCCCCCACTACAGACAAAAGAAGAAGGAATGTAGATGTAAGATGGTAGCTAACGTTGAAAGAAAAAAGATTCTACCTGAACTCAAGCCAATCCAGATTGAAGAAGACCAAGTCTACTATGTTGCACAAATGAAGCCTTGGGCTCCAAGACAAGGTATTCCACCAGATCCACTATCCTATGCTAGGCCATATTTTAATTCCTATTCATCTGGTAACCAATGGCAGCCCCCATATCCACCTAGCTATGGAGGATATCCACCAAAACCTTGGAGTAACCCTCCAAATGCTTGAATCAATCACCAAATTTCTCCATCCTAGTGGCAACAACCTCAGAGGAATTGGCATCAATTTCAAGGGCATTGGCAACCACCTCCAAGAAATTGGCAGCAAACAAATAAATGGAGAGGACAACAATGGCCTACCTAGACAACCAGTTACATGCAACCACCTTCTCAGCCCCAATAGCTTGCTATAATGCCTCCATATACTAATCCAAATGCACCTAAACCTACTCAGCTACCAGCTCAGCCCACGCCCAATCCAAATAAAAAACCACAATAGCAACCTACATACTTTGTTGATTCAAATCAATTCCCTGCATATGCTACAAGTGTAAGTGACATCCGCTTGCATTCATGAACTAATCTACCAACCCCTTCCAAGCCCATTATCACTGAGCTTCTTGTGGAAGAGGAGGAGGAACCTCTGAATGATCCCATTCAACCAAGTGCACCTAAAAATCTTGAACTAGTCCAAGACAAGTAGACTAAACAAGAACCACTATTTCCTCAAAGATTGGAAGTTTCCAAGAAGAAGGAAGAAAAGGAGGATACAAATTTTGATATCTTTGATCAGCTGAAGCATATATGTGTCCAAATACCTCTATTTCAGGCCATAAAGGATTTTCCAATCTAAAAAAATAAACCATCAAAGAAGCATGCCTCAAGAAGCCAAGTAAGAAAAAGGACCCAACTACAGTTCATGTAGTGGGACATATAGCTAACATCATGCTGGGAAAAGTAACTATCCGCAAGTATAATGACCCAGGTAGTCCTATGGTAGCAGTTATTATAAATGAAGTCCAAGTAAAGAATGCCCTGATTGATTTAGGGGCAGAAATAAATGTAATGACCAAAGACATCCTATAGAAACTAAACATTGCAAGCATGAGATCTACTCCTACTTTCTTGTAGCTTTTTGATAGATCTATTGTTAAGCTTGATGGTGTAGTGGAGGATCTTGTGGCATTTTTAGACTCCTGGGAGTACCTAGCAAACTTTATGATTCTTTCTCCTAAAGCTACACTAGACAAGTAACCCATTATTCTTGGAAGGCTATGGTTGGCAACTGCAGTTGCATACATTGGATGTTGGTCAGGTGACATGATCATTTCAGATGGGAGGAGCACTAATTTTTTTGTTCTTTATCCACCTGCTCGGCCATCTCATGATGAAGATAATCTCGTATGGCCACATGTTGGTGAAGAGGCTGAGGAAGTTAATTTTGTGGTGCAACTTATGATGCTAGGAAGAAGATCTTTCATGAAGCTCCAAGATCAGGATGAAGTATTGGATAACATCATTTAGAACCATTATGAAGTGGAGGAAGCATCATCTTCTCATTTTTCTACTCTAGTCAAGATACTTCTCCCTACTCTTCATGCAATCATTGTTCCTGCAGACGTTCTTCCTGTAGCCACTCTTCCTGTAGCTACTCTTGATGCAGACAGACTTCCTACAGCAACAGGTATGTCCCATACATTTCTTCCATATGAACTAAAGGTACCATGTGTTAATGAAGCAACCATGATAGAGTTAACTACACAAGTACATTTGTTAGAAGTAAAATATTTGAATGTTAATAGTAAATTAAGTGAAGAACAACAATTGTTATTGGCAAAACTATTAAGGACTCATCAACATGTATTTGCGTGGTATTATCATGATATGAAGGGATTGGATCCTAAACTTTGTACACAAAAAATTTACATTAGAGATGATTGCACCCTAGTAAGACAACCACAAAGAAGAATTAACCCTAGAGTAATAGAAATTGTTAAAGGAGAACTACATAAATTACTAGATGCATGATTTATCTACCCCATTTTAGATAGTCAGTGGGTGTCTCCATTAGTAATTGTGCCCAAGAAAGGAGGGAAATGGCGAGTTTGTGTTTATTATAGGAAACTTAATGTTGCCACTAAGAAGGACCACTTTCCCTTGCCCTTCATTGATCAAGTTTTGGACACACTTTCAGGAAAGCAATACTTTTCTTTTCTAGATGGATTCAACGGCTACAACTAGATCCAAATGGAACTTGAGGAAAAGGAGAAGACCACATTTACCTGTCCATGGGGGACCTATGCCTATTCAATACTACCATTTGGATTATGCAATGCAGCTACAACTTTTCAGAGGGTAGTCATTAGCATATTTTCAAAAATTTCTCATGATTGCATGGGAATTTATATGGATGACTTTACCACTTATGGTGTTGATTTTAATCAAGCATTGGAAAATATTAGGAGAGTCCTATAGAGATTTGAAGACCAAAACTTGTCCTTAAATAGTGAAAAGTGCTTCATGATGATGTAGGAAGGTGTAGTTCTTGGCCACTACATCTCGCACAAGGGAATTCAAGTAGATCTTCCAAAGATTGAGGTAATCAAAAATCTTCCCACACCTGCAAAATAGAAGGATGTTAGAAGTTTCTTGGGTCATGAAAGATATTATAGGTGTTTCATCAAGGATTTTAGAAAGGTAGTAGCGCCATTGTATACTATTCTCACTAAAGATGTTGGATTTCAGTAGACTAAAGCCTGTGACAAGGCATTTTTTGACTTGAAGGCAACTTTGACTCATGCTCTGTACTCAAAGGACTCGATTGGGAGCTTCCTTTCCACATCCATACTGATGCATCAGATTATACCATAGTAGTCTTAAGACAAAAATAAGGAGTTGTTGAAAAGGCCAATTAATTTGTCAAAAAAAATTTACAAGGAGCTAAATTCAATTATACAATGACAGAGAAAGAAATTTTGGTAGTAATCTATACTCTAAACAAATTTAGACATTACATAATAGGATACCAAATATTTTTTCACATTGATCATGCAACCATTAGATATCTAATGAATAAACCTTTGATCATAGGTAGGTTGGCAAGATGGTTATTGTTGGTACATGAATTTGATATAACCATTATGGATAAGCCAGGAAAGACCAATGTTGTTGCAGATTTTCTTTCAAGGATGACTATATCAAAAGAAAACCAGCCCATTTATGACTCTTTTCCTAATGAGCATCTATTCTCCCTCAGTATACAAACACCCTGGTATGTTGACATAGCTAATTATTTGGTCACAGGTAGAGTTCCTTCTCACTTCTCTCCTCAAGAGAAAATGGAACTGATTGAAAATTCTTTTCCTTTCTCTTGGATTGTTGGATCTTTGTTTTATACTGGACCAGACTATGTCATGAGGAGATTTGTGAGAGAAGATGAGACACATGACATTTTTCATGCATATCACAATGAACCATGTGGAGGAAAATTTGTATCCAAGAGGACAATAATGAAGATTTTGAACACAAGATATTACTGGCCAACACTCCACAAGGATGCGGGAAGGTATACTAGAAAATGTGATAGATGTCAAAGAATGGGTAGACCAACTAGATCCGATGAGATGCCACTTTTATCTCAGGTAGTAATCACTCCCATTGACAAGTGGGGATTGGATTTTGTGGGACCTATTGACCCTCCATCAAATGGTAAGTCTTATATATTGGTATGCACTAATTATGTGACAAAGTGGGTAGAAGTTAAGGCTACGAAGCATGCAAGAGATAAAAAGGTTTCATAATTTCTTTATGAGGATATTTTCACAAGATATGGAGTCCTAAGAGAAATAGTGACTGATCAAGGTGATCAATTCACATCAACCCTTGTTGTAGCACTAGTTAATGAGTACAAAATAAGGCACATGAAGTCTACTCCTTATCACCCCTAGGCTAATGGCCAAGTTGTGGTGACCAATAGAGAAATTGAAGCCATTCTGACCAAAATGGTAGCTATTCATAGAAAGGATTGGGAAAACAGATTACCAAAAGTTGTCTAGGCCTGTAGGACAACCTGGAAAACAACTACAAGTTTCAATCCATTTGAGTTGTTGTATGGAAAAACAACCATGATGCCCATTGAAGTTGAATATAAGTCTCTGCATACTGTAGTAGATTTTGGGATGGATATTTTTGAGGCACAAAGACAAAGAATCATGCAACTAAATTCTTTGGATGAGATAAGAAGAGTAGCCCTACAACATATAGAGGTAGTACAAAATCAAAGAATCATGTGGCATGACAAATTTATCAAGGACAAGAAATTCCAACAAGGAGATTAGGCCCTACTCTATGACTCAAGATATTAGGACAATGTAGAAAAATTGTAGACAAGGTGGCTAGGACCATATGAAGTCACTGAGGTCTTTCCTATTGGAGTTGTTCAGCTTACTACCATTGACCTTGTTAGATTCAAATTACTTGTCAATGGTCATCAATGTAGATTATATCACAAGACAACTTCCAAAGAAGAGTTCCTACATCAATTCACCTAGCATTTAGTACCTGAGCTTCCTACAACTAAAGGTTGTGGACCTAGTGTCCCTCCTAGCTAATTAAGGTACGTACTTCTCATAATAAAAAACTTTCACTCTTGTGGAAGTCCATTTCTTCACCCATCCACCCATCCATCACTACCTTTCTCTCTCTACCATCACTTCATTCCACCTCACCTCATTCCACTTCATCTCCATTAATTGCTTAATTTATTCCCTAAAAGGTGAGCGGTACTTTCTCCACAATCTTCACAACAAATGCTCCACACATTCAGGTATGTGTGCATTAATTGTTATCTTTTAATCATCTTTTAAATGCACTCATTTGATCACTCTACGTTAGTATAGATGTTTGCATAACATGTCATTAGTCCCTGTCAAATCACCACTCCCATCTCACATGTGAGGACACATGGACAAATTTAGGTTGGGGGGGAAAGAAAAAGATGCAAATATATTTCCCATGTGTAAATTTATGCTAGGCTACGTCAGAAAATTTAAAATGAACTAATTTGAAATCTAAGTGAGAGGACGACTTGCATGTGTGAAGTGAAATTAATTGTAGCCACCATTTCTTTCCATTATAATCCTCCTTTATCACTCCTTTTCTTCCCATTATTGACCCCGTCATAATCTTGAGTCGCAAGAAAAATAGGTGAAACAAAAGAAAGGGAAAATTCAGTCGATATTGTCACTGGAAATTTAGCAGGTATTGTAGGAAGGTGAACTTGATTTTCATATGGGAATTGCAAGAAAGATATTGTGGAGAATTTTTTTGATTGCAAACAATGGGAGGTGGGTTAATTCAAAATGAACCCATAGTGCATGATGTTTGATTGCAAGATGCACAATGCCTGGCCAAATTTAGAAACTATGGATGGTTAGATTACTTCCTGAAGCTAGATGGATTTGATGAAATCATCGCCCTTGAATTTTCCTAGAGATTTTCTAAAGGAAAATCCACAGTAAAAGGGTTGGAAGTTGTGGCAACTGAGGAAAGAATTGTAGAGGTCATAGGGTTACCTGCTAATGGTGAAAA
This sequence comes from Sequoia sempervirens, assembly GCA_007258455.2. Classification (NCBI taxonomy): domain Eukaryota; kingdom Viridiplantae; phylum Streptophyta; class Pinopsida; order Cupressales; family Cupressaceae; genus Sequoia; species Sequoia sempervirens. The sequence continues at coordinate 34,388,037 of VDFB02026320.1, read as the reverse complement.
ATACCTTGCTTCTAGAGATGCCAGATTAGCTAGGGAAAAATTTATAGAGTTGAACAATCCCCCATTAAGCATAGATAAATAGGGTGTAAAGAGAATGTATTTTTTTGAGCCTTGGAAGAAGATAGCCATCTATGTTATCAAATAAATCACTTGTGAGGGTCGCTAGTCAAATTTGCATTTCGTGCATTTCAAGCCTTTGAATCACATGAATCACGGAAGGAGGATGAATGTGCCTAATGTGCTATAAAATCTTCTCTCAATCATGGCGGTTGAGACCCAAAAAGGTAGGGATAATTTTGTTTCCCACAATTTTTTGATTAAATTTCTAGTTGAGAAGTCTCTACATGATGTATCTGGAATAACCTAGGAAGAATTTATAAATGTTGATCAAATTAGACCTGAGAACTTGGAACCTAGGGTTTAACCTCAACTCCGTAGGTCTAGGAGATTGAGCATAACTGAAGCCACTCTTGGTGCTTCAACCTCTAGTGCTGACTCTAGTGTGAATCCTCCTATAGTAGAAGAAACCATAGAAATTAGTTCTTTTGGAATAGAGCACTCAGAAAAAGAAAGCTCCTCCTCAAATTCTGATGACAAAATTCCACTTGGCAACCTAATAAAAACTAAGGCATAAAAGAGAGAAGTAGAAATGAGAAAAGGAAAGACCAAAATGTAGCTAGCAGAAAGAAAGGTGCCAAGTTCTAAGAAGAGGAAGGCTAACACTGTTCATCCTATAGCCAAAGAAAAATGCGAGGGACATCCCTAGAAATCAAGACCAGCTGGGCTAGTGATTGGTACACCTCCACAGAAAATCCCTAAGCTTGATGAGACATCACATGAGGACCCTAAAGCTCCAATAGGGTAGGAGAATGTTGAAGAAGAAGACATATTTGTGAGAGTAGTAAATATAACACTAGCTGATCTTGCTAACATTGTAGAGGAGTTTGAGGAAAATCAGTATTTCTTGTAGCATGAGCAAGAAGTCTTGCAACAAGAAGTACTACAACAATAGCTAGAACCAGAGCAGGAGTTCCTACAACCACAACAAAAACAAGAATGAGAGCCCTTGTAGCAAGAAGTGGAAGAAGCAAAAATACCCCTGCAGCCAAAGACAACTGGACAACTTGAGTCCATGGAGATAGTTCTATATGAGGAGCCACTATCAAAAAAAAGACTAGTAGGAATTCATAATCCTCCTAATTTTACAGTACATATGACAATTTTGAATTTATGGAAAGAAATACAGAGGGAAGAATAATAGAAAAAGGAGAAACAAAAATTGAAGAAGGAAATTCAAAAGAGGGATGAGGAGATTGAAGATAAGGATGCAGAAATTGCCACCCTAAAGTAGAGAGTGGATGATATGGTAACCTTGGTACCATAGATTTTGGAATGTAGGACCCCTCCAAGGGTTTATGCTCTGCACTTGAAAGAGAAATATCTCTCTTTTAAGTTGTTAAGGATTGCCTCAGGTTTGAATCCTTCTATTGACACCCCTATTGAATTTTTCAATGCTTATAGGATTGCCTCACCTAAAATGAAGAATTTGCTTTGTGATTTTTATTTTTATAATTATGTTGTAACTCTGACCATGATTGGAATCCACTGTTGCTTGTTGGGGATTTCCAATTAATGGAATTTATATCTTGGGTGCAAAATAAGATTAGTTGGGGAAAACAACATGGGGCTTATAAGCAATTGGAGTCTAACATCCCTCTGCATGTTAGGGCTGAATCGAGCAACCCAAGGGATATTTACAAAGCATGGTGCATAATGCTTCTCAGACCTAGTTATAGAAACAAGATTATTCCTTGGATTGAGGCAATTTACAGTGAGTATGAGGTAAAGACAACAACAAAGGTGGAAACTATGAGAAGATGTCTATCACAAAGATGGAATAGGCTAATTGATGAGCTCAAATAGGATAAACCTCATTCCATCCACTAATATGCTACAAAACTAAAAAGGATTGATAGGTATATTTAGATTGGGAGAACGTAGAGGAAATTTTGGTTTCCTCTAACTTTCTAGCCACTCATTCTCATGTGTCCCATACCAAACTTTAGATTCTACTAGTATGACATTGGTGCAGAAAAATATAGATGGAACAGATTTGACAGATTAGGAGGATTCTATTGGGATCCTGATTCACACACAACAACCACTGATGTTGGACAACTCTTAGTTGCAAATTTTAGAGCCTTGACCAAGCAGAAGAACAACCCTTCCCCTATTGGTTGACCAACAAAACGTTAGGTTGGGCGAAGTGATAAGTCTAGTTTTTGGTCCAATTTTGGGTAGAATCTATAGTTTATTTACTAGAATTTGTCATGGAATTTGATGTTAAATGATAATGGTTTCATAATGTTTCCCTCAAACCATAGACATTGGGCTTTAATCCTATCTCTATAAGTTTTAATGACATTGGCATATTATGTGGATTATCTATATTGATTTTGCATGTGGTTAATGAATGTTCCTTAAGGTGGTTATAGATGTGTAGTTATTGTGCGTACTGCCATTTCCATGAAGATTTAATTTAAAGATGCTAAGTTGAGGAAGACACCGCCAGTTGGACATGCACCATAACGTTCAACAAAGGAATCACTCAAAGTCAAAGGAGGTCAACGACAAAAGATTCCTCATGAAACCAAATGTAACCACCTTATAATGTACTTTAATGACTGAGTAGATGTGGGCATTATTGCTATGCTAAATCTACATTTGGACCTACATGTCTGACTAGATTCTATGCACGTGTAACCGTCGCCACTCCACTTTCTCTATTTTCCCTAAATGGCGTCCTCCCAGTCATGGAGTTGACTACCTTTTTTAGTTGATAGAATAAATAAATATTTGATGCCCCTTCCTTATAAGGTTGCACAATTTGATATTGTACTTTCACTCTCAAGCTTTTAGTAATACATATACATTAATCTTTTGTACTCATGATTTATAGTGAATAAAATATAGTTCTGAGTTTGAGCATCTGAGTTCTCATTAGTTTTAGAGGATACCTATCCAAGGGGGTCCACTTGATGAGTAATCCATCTTCTTAGTTTAGTATTACTTACTGTTTAGTAATTAGTTAGAAATCTGGCACCAACTATTCTTGCAACCACTAGAATTCCATTATGTGACTATTCTTGTAGCCAAAGAAGATAGAGTACTGCCTTGTTTGTTGGTCATATTTTCATTACTGTTCTACATTTTAGTTTGATGTAGTTTTTGATTGATGATTGGAATTTATGGTGTTTCCTTTCAAGAAATTTATTTTCGGTATTGTGTGTTCCTTAGTTGTAGAATGAAATGACTAATTTGAGTTCCTAGTGCACATACTATGCTGACCCATTTCAAGTTCACGTCCCTAGGTTGACAAGTTAAATGCACCTTCATGATGATTGAAATAGCTATTCAGGTTAGATGTTCAATCTTTGAATCATGGTTGTAAGGGCTTAGTTATCAAATAATTGTAGGAGGCCAACATTCACCTTCTTGCATTATGAAAAACCTTAGTTTCAGCAAAACACTCCATTTAAATATTTGTTTATTTGTTTAGAATACAAAATTTACATAACAGTTGCATCATGGGAAACACAGTGGGTTCTGGCTCACTTATTTTTTTCCAGACTGTAACAAAAGAATGTTTTGAAGTCCACCTTCTTGTTTTATGAGAATCCTTAATTTTAGCAAACCACTCCATTTCAATATCTATTCATATGTTTCAAACATAAAATTTGCATAATAGTTGCATCATGGAAAACACAGTGGGTTGTGGCTCACTTCTTATTTTTTTGTAGATTGTAAGAAAATAATGTTTTGAAGTTCACCTTCTTGTTTTATGAAAACCCTTAGTTTCAACAAAACACTCCATTTGAATATTTTTTCATATGTTTCAAACACAAAATTGACATAACAGTTGCATCATGGAAAACACAATGGGTTGTAGCTCACTTCTTATTTTTTTGTAGATTGTAAGAAAAGAATGTTTTGATGTTCACTTTCTTGTTTTATGACAACCCTTTCTTTTAGAAAAAAACTTCATTTGAATATATGTTCATATGTTTCAAACACAAAATTTACATAATAGTTGCATCATGGAAAACACAGTGGTTTGTGGCTCACTTCTTATTTTTTTATAGACTGTAACAAAAGAATGTTTTGAAGTACACCTTCTTGTTTTATGAGAAACCTTACTTTCTAAAAACCACTCCATTTCAATATCTATTCATATGTTTCAAACACAAAAAATGCACATAATAGTTGCAGGATGGAAAACACAGAGGGTTGTGACTCACTTCTCAATTCTTGTTCACTGACCACTTTCTGTTATGCACATTGTAACAAAACAATGTTTTCAACTTGACCTTCATTTTTTTAACAACGCTTACTTTCAACAAATATGGTAATAATATTTGTTCATATGTTTCAAACACATAATGCGCATAATATTTGCATGATGGAAAACACACTAGGTTGTGATTGACTTGTCAATTCTTCTTCAATGATCACTTTCTTTTATGCAGACTATAACAAAACAATTTTTTGAAGTTCACCTTCCTATTTTCACTCTTCCTTCATTAAACCACTCAAATTCACTTTTTCTCACCCTTTAACAACTAGGGTTCCATTCCCCATCACACACATGACCTTTCCAAACTTTTCCAACCTTCTAAACACAACAAAATACTCTCTCTCACATTAGGACTGACCTTCCCTAGCTTACTCTCAAACAATTTCTCCTAGTTACCAACTCTTTCCTTATTCTTAAGGCCTATAATTCAATGTTTCAACAAGGAAGCATGGAGAAACCCTTGCAAATTCTCTTCCAATATTAATCCATGTTACCTACCCCTACTCCTAACTTATTTAGGCCCATTCCACCAAGAAACAGTTGATACAAAAAGCTGGAATGGCCTATCAATCCATTTTAACAATCAAACCCTTAACCCCTATTTTCTAGCTACTTGAAGGAAATGGTGTGTTAAATTCATAAAACACCTCCAAAACCAATCAAAACAAATTTGAAAGGAAGCTAACATATATGATTACTATTCTAGATGCAAATCAGTTCAATGGCAACATGTACAGAATTGTACTAGGTCTACAAACTTAGAAATCACTAGAAAATAACTAGAAACTTAAGAAATTTTATTGAGTTTCTTCTCTAAAGCCTTCGACAACACAAGTTTGAAAACTATGTGTACAACTACCCGACCCTTGACATTCTATGATTTTACATTTTTTGCATTTTTACAAAATTGTCTTGACAACACTTTATCAAATTTGTAACATTTCTCCTAATAACCACATAATGACTCAAAACCACAAAAAACATTATAAAAGGGCCTCGCATTGACTTATTCAACATTATTATGACTCTATATACCTATCTAGACTCTTTTCATTAAATTGAGCAACAAGGTGCTTTGCACCAAGATTGCAGCTCTCTTCGAACAACATTAAGGTCCTCTTCTTTTCACCGTGATAGTTTCTTCTTGTGTTTTAATTCCTTTTCTAAGTGGTTAGTTGCTATATTTCAATATGGAAATTTTGAGGTGAATAGAATAAGATATATGCAATGCATAATCACAGGTACACTTAACAAGGTATGAATGAGCAAGAACTTTTCAGTAGATAAAGGTCATGAACATTGAACTAATAGTAGGACAATAACCAAAACATTTGAGTAAACCTATGGTCAACACTCTCTTTTCCATTATCAATTTTATTCCCAATTTCATCCATGAAGAACTTCGGCAACCTATAGATCCTGTTGTTAGCCATAACTTTGATCCATGATTTCCATTTCTTTAATCAATGAATTACATATCTTTGATCCATGAAGAACTTCATCAACCTGTGCATCCAAGAATTCTATACCTTTGATTGGCTATTTCGAGCTTGATGACCTTTATAAAAAATGAGGAGGCCTAGGCTATGTAAAAGTAGATTTCCAATATGCTTAGCCTCTTCAGGAAGGCTTAAATTTGTGTCACAAGTTAGGCATAGAGAAAGATTGTAGCCAATAACAAGCACACTTTTTCTTCTATGCTAGTCAGGAAGCATCACCAAACACCTCAAATTTTTTTAAATTTTTTCCCATGATCTGGTTGCTCTTAGCTAGTTTTATAATCTTGTTATATTCATAGTTGGAATGAATTTCATTTGCAAAGGTCGTTGATCTGTTTAGCATGTAAATTAGAATGCCAATACTCCACTTCTTGAACTCTCTTTCCCAAGGGAAAAGCATGTTTTTGGGAGCAATAATCAAAGGCATGCTTATAAGATTTTTGTAAGGGCTTAAGTAGTCCTTTGATTATTGCTCCAAAAAACATGCTTTTTCCTTGGGAAAGAGAGTTCAAGAAGTGGAGTATTGACATTCCAGTTTACATGCTAAATAGATCAATGACCTTTGCAAATGAGATTCATTCCAACTATGAATATGAAGAGATTACAAAACTGGCTAAGAGAAACCAAATCATGGGAAAAAAATGAAGAATTTGAGGCATTTGGTGATGCTTTGTGAGTGGCATAGATGAAAAAGTGTGCTTGTTATTGGCTACAATATTTTTGTATACCTAACTTGTGAGACAAATCTGAGCCTTCCTGAAGAGGAAAATCATATTGGAAACCTACTTTTACAGAGCCCAAGCCTCCTCGTTCTTGATCAAGGTCATCAAGCTCAAAATAGGCGATCAAAGATATGGAATTCATGCAAAAAAGGATAATTGAAAACTGCACATTATAGTGTGAAGAACTCTTTTCCACAATAACTTCAAAAGGATTTTCACCACATGTTATCTGGTAAGGCCAATTTTTGTCAATTATTGCTTGGGTAATCAAAAACTGAAATCTATCCTCAATGCTTGCTCAAGTTATGGCTAACAATAGGATCTACAGGTTGAGGAAATTCTTCATGGATGAAATTGGGAATAAAAATGGAAAAGAGAGTGTTGACCATAGGTTTACTATAATTTTGTGGTGAGTGTCCTACTATTGGGTCAATGTTCATGACCTTTATCTACTAAAAAGTTCTTGCTCATTTATACCTTGTTAATTGTACTTGTGATATTGCATTCCATATGTCTGATGTTCTTCACCTTGAAATGTCCTATATTAATAAATAGTTAAAAAGTAATTAGAGTAATACAAAATACTTCCAATAAACACTAATCAAGAGTAATACAAAATACTTTATAACTGTTAGTGAGTTGTTTTTACAACACTGTGTGTTTTACAATCTATAGTTTTACAAAATAGTAAAGTATTTAACAATAATAAATAGTAATAAAGAGTGATAAAAAATATATTAATAAACACAACAATAAAAAATATCATTCATTCAACTGTAGTGTTTCAAAAGAGTAATAGAAAATAAAATTTGAAGTTTTAGTTTCCATTTTTCATTTAACAATTCTTTCGACATCCTAATCAGATTCACTCTTTACATTTTCTATCTTTACTTTTGTGCCCTCATTGGAATAGTAGGGGCATCCTATGCCGAGCCACTAAATAACCCTTTCATCATTTGATGGAACTGGTGTGGGGTGGTCAAGCAGTGTGCGTAGGGAAAGATACATCTCCCATATGTCCTCTTCTACGTGTGGCTCAACAACATGACCATGCAATCACATTGATTAGTTGAAAAAATGATCAGCCTGATGTTGTATGGAACTACTAAATGTTTTTTTAAGACACCTCATATTTGAGGATGATTGAGATAATGAATGTGGAGAGATGTCACCAATGAGGTAGACACACAAAATATGAACTAGAATACAGTTTTTCAGCAAGTCCATGGAGTGTAACAGGATACCGCATGCTACATTAGCCTTAGAATATGGGAGTACAGGTTCAGTAGGCTAGAGAAATCTGAAAATCTTGTGAATGGCATCCTCCACCATATGATAAATGAATTTTAAGGCATGATGCAGCCTCTCTATACTGAAGGGGCTTCCATTGTCTTCCTCATTGTCCTGGGGAAGCTTTCCAATGTGAATTCTTGAGTTCAACATTTTTGGTTGTGCAGTCAAATAATTAGGGGAAAAAAGTTAGTAACAAATAGCGCTGTAAGCATCTACAAAAATAATTAATATTTACTTCCAACTACTGATTCATCAACTACTTTAGAACATAAATAAACATCACAAAACATTTATGAAAAGAAAAGCTCTTAGTTAGATGAATACTATTTGTAAAACTACATATTGGTGTTATAAAAACTACAACCCACTAACTATTGAAATGTATTCCTTTCTAGACCATGAAATACTTTTGAAACTCATCCATAAACACAAAAACTTCATTACCACATGTTTGTCCCTTTATCATTTGAAAGTATTCAATACATTCAAAACTCTATCCCTTAGCATGTAAAAAATCATATTGAATCCAAAAAATATTTGTTATGAGAATTGTCTAACATGGTAGTAATAAAACACATGAGGACGTACTATAAAGTGTGTAATGAAAAAAAGGAATCTGCTCTAAAAAGAATTGGAAAACAAATCAAAATGCACTGAATCTTTGGAGGTTGGAAAACACAGTGTGGGATGTCAGTACATGCTTCTATGAATCTCCCACTTGAAATAGGATATGTACATACATGAGTAATGAGAGTAACGATTATCCCTTTAAACAAATCCAAGCCCATACAATTTCCTCCTATGCAATTTATATTTCCTAGTGCATGAGTTTGCAACAATTCAAATGCTACAAAGGGGATGCTTTTCAGCAAAGTGCTCTTCCTATTGGCCAAAGTGAATGGAAAGGAGGTGAATGGTATGTGCTTAGATTTTGTTTAAAGGGATAATCGTTAATCATGTACATGTACATGTCCTATTTCAAGTGGGAGATTCATAAAAGAATGTATTGACATCCCACATTGTGTTTTCCAACCTACAAATTTTCAATGCATTTTGATTTACCATCATATCACGATTTTGAAGCCAAAATTTTAGTCCACCGAATAATTGTAATAATTTTTTTAACTAAGTTTCATGAAATTCTTACTGTCTAAAAAACACAAGAGTTTCATTGCAACCATACTGTCTATGTATAATTGCAAGTTAGAAAACACTACGTGATATACAACCTACAACCCACTATGTTTGCAACAGGGTTAAAATGTATAAAATCTATTATTGCCTCTGAACCCTACATATAATGCTCGATATCGAGTCAAACCTGAGTTCTTTTCATTTTGTTTTGGTTAAGTTTCTATTATCTCATATTTGTAGCTTAATCCATGTTGGCATTGTGGTTAGTTATTGTCAAGCTCCATTCATATGATTACAATTGTTGGTTTGCATTATGTCAAGTGTTAGTTGTTCCTGTCATGGTTCAGTTTTCTTTATCATTTGGGAACACAAGTTATACTTACGAATATATTTATGATATACTGTTATGTCAGGACAACATGCATTTTTTCAAGGAAGCATTGATTAAAATTTATTAAAAACATTTTAGTTTTGTAACTGTTACCTGTTAAGGGACATTTAGAGAAGAAAGTTACTTTTCAGTTTGAAAGATACTCCAGTTCAATAATCCATAACATTATATATATCATTCCATATATTCTTTCAAAAAGATGGGGTGAAGAAAAGAAGTATTATTCTTAGTTTACAAATGGCATTTCATTGATTCATATTTGAAAGTTATTTGGATAGCACATTTAGTGCTTTGTGAAATTAATCAATTATGTTGTACTTAAACTTCTGCATCTGAATTTTGAGTGATGTGAGATTAGAAGATGTAAAAGAAACATAAGTGATACTATATGTATCATTAAAACAGTGATTGAAAATGTTGATATATAGCCAACGAGGCATTGTAAACAACACGTTTTGAGATTAAGCCAGTGAGGCAATTTTCAAGTGGTTTTTCTACCCCAAGAGGGGTTTCCACTCAAGAAAAATAGGGTGTTATAGTCTCATTCATGTTTTATGGTTGTGAAGGTTTTTGAATTTCTTTAATATTACTTATCTCAGTCTAATGATTGCATTCAATTCATGAATATTTTAATCATTCCAATATAAAGAGCATATATTGTTCAGATTCATTAAAGGAAAAAATTTATCTAAGACACTGACTAAAATACTACTTTTGTATTAATGAAGTTTGTTAAGTTGGTTTTAAATGAATTTTCTCCTATTATCATATTTGTTTCATTATTTTTGTCTAATTTATTAATTTTAGTAATATTTTAATTAGTAGGTGTGACAATGACAATCCATATTGTAGCAACTACAATATCAATTGTCATGGCATGCCATCACCACGAGGCCAGATTTCTTTGAGGTATTTTATGAAATAGTTCACTATGCTACCACAATTTTCATTCATGTCTAAGAAAGAAATCTAGCAAATAGTTCACTTCCTTGCTTCTATGGCTAAAATCCTAAAACAGGTTCTTTTGAACAAGTTACACATGCTTGAAAAAAATATATTAAAGCATAATAGTAAATATGGATTGCTGAAAAAATATATTGAAGCATAATTGAAAATATGGATTATCATTGCATTCCACCACCATCATCTTGAAATTCCATGACAAGCCATAGAAAAACAATAGAAATAGTTCATTTCCTACTCTATGGCTTGTCATGGAATTCCAATTACCATGGTGTTCCAATGCCATGACAATCCATATTTACTATTATGCTTTCGTACTAGACACCCGATGTTTTCCAACAAGCATATACATGCACAATAGGATTCCAAGTTGTAAAACATAGTGTGAGGTGAGTATATGTCTGCAAAAACATAGTGGGAACCCATAGATAAGTAATCATACTCATAATCACTTCATTTCCTTGTCTATGGTTTGTCATGGAATTCCAATCACCATGGTGTTACAATGCCATAACAATCCATATTTACCATCATGATATGATAGTAAACACTTGATGTTTTCCAACAAGCATCTACATGTACAATATGATTGGAAGTTGGAAAAAATAGTGTGAGGTGAGTTTATGTCTGCCAAAACATAGTGGCAACCCATAGATAACCAATCATACACAAAATAGTTCATTGCCTTGTCTACGTAAATTGACCTTTATATAGTATTGTCCACCTTATTTTGAAGAGTATGAAATCAACCAATCAAGTTGACTAAGATTCATTCATGGCATCTATCATTGTCCTAATGCAATGCAGATCCATCATAAATTCAAAAATTATAATGTACAAAGTAGAAAATTTGACCTCCTAGGACTTGAAATAATACCCTTATCATACTAGTCACAAAAAAATCTATTAACTTTGTGCTATGCCTTAGGTTGGAGATGTCATACACTAAGCCTCCATGATTCTTGTTCAAAACTGCAAGTCGGCTTAGACTAGACCTGCTTGGATAATTCTTCATTGTATTGAGGGATGTTTGAACAAATCCTATTATCAATGCTTCAAGGACATATATCATACTATGAACCACGTGGCTGATCAATTGGATATGAAAGTTGATGCGAGAACCTATGCAGTTGAATGCTTCAATTGGTTACTGTTCAATTGGGATTGTTTTAGTTTATAGTTTTCTCTTGTTTCAATCCCATTTGGTATGTGATAGATTTACTGTTCTTTTTATTTTCATTTTTCCCTTCTTTGGAGGGCTAATATGTATCTTAATTAGATGGCTACTATCTAGTTGTACTAGTTATGGCTATTATTTGAGAATAGCCATGGTTCTCTGTATTTTTCTAAATAGCTTTAATTCAATAAAAAAAGAAAAAACGGTGCTATGCACTTGTTCAAATAGACAACTTTCACCAACGAAAATTATGTAACTTTAGAATCAAACATACCGAATTAAAAAACATAGTAATATGTATTATGAAAATTCTACAACATAAATCCATTAAGTCAGTACTACAACAGCCCAAACTTGATATCAATTAGACCTTCCATCAGAAAATTTTGTAAGAAGTTATGTCCTCAATCATAACCACAATTATACTCTACATCGCTATTGTACCATCCATGTCGCAAGAAACTCATTTCTATGCCAAAAGATAAAACAAGGCTATCATATATGACAAAGACAAATGGAACTTATATTTTAGGGATTTCTTCTATCAGGCTATGGAAAGCTACTTTCCATGGCATGTAAAACAGGGCCAGAATTTGGAATTAGTAGCATGTAGTAGTATAAAATAGTCAATATTTATTCTAGTGTATACCCTCGCACATAGACATATTGGATATGTGTATTAAGTTGAAGATTAGAAATACCCGTAGATTAACCTAGTTTGAGCTTAGCATGCCTTTAAAATCAAACTCCATATCGACACAACAAAGCAAGTATATTATAAGCTCTGATGTCAAACTTGCATATTTGTATTCCTAATTTACAAATTTCTTCTGGTAGTTGAAACATGAAATATGCAACAAATGGTGTGTTGTTTGAAAAATCAAGGGAAGAAAATTATTAATATTAGTTTATAAATGCACCTAAGACTAGTTCCTGTGATCATTTTGCATACATGGCATAGAAAGGAAATAACAATATCAAGAAAAAATAATGTAAACTAACCCCATAAAATGACAGATTTATTTCAAAAGACTAATCATTTCATTCTAATGCAAGAAATGAGTTAGAATACTAAATACAATATTTGACTCTTACCTAGGAGGATATGGGTTGCTTCCCAATCCCCAACCCATAAAGTTCCAAAGTTATCACAAAAAATAATAATAATACTAATCTTGTCATTCTAATGCAAGCAATAAAACAAACAATGAAAATGGTCTCTCAATCTTACCTAATCACTCTGGGCTACCTTGTAGTCTACAACCCCCCAAAAAGAATAAAAATGTAATAGAACAAAAAAATTCAACTACACAATAGAGAATACACTTCTAACAATGATTATGGTATGATGCATGGAAGCTTACACAACAAAATGTGCAATGGATTCTTGTTGTTAGCTTTAATTAAACCATAGACCATAAAATATTTACAACACTCTAAAGAAAATGGTAAAATACATATAAGATAATGGATAGTGTGATTGCAAGTTGGAAAAAACAGTGTGAGGTGAGTATATGTCTACCAAAACACAATGACATGCCCTATATAAGTAATCATACATAGAAATAGTTCACAAGCCATCTCATTCCATTCACCATGTTGTTTAAATGCCATGACAATCTAGATCTACTAATATGCTTTGATAGAAAACACATAATGTTTTCCAACAACCATTTACATGCATAGTGATTGGAAGTTGGAAAAACCAGTGTGAGGTGAGTATACATCTCCCAAAACACAATGGCATGCCATAGATAAGCAATCATACATACAAATAGTTCATTTCCTTGTCTATGGCTTTCCATGTCATCCCAATCACCATGGTGTTGGAATGCCATGACAATCCAAATCTACTATTATGCTTTCATAGTAAAGATACGATGTTTTCCAACAACCATATACATGCATAGTGTGATTGCAGGTTGGAAAACATAGTGTGAGGTGAGTATATTTCTACCAAAACACAATGGCAAGCCATACATAAGCAACCATACTTACAAATAGTTCATTTCCTTGTCTATGGCTTGCCACCACATTCCAATCACCATGACATCACATTTCTTTGATACAATTTTCAAATTGTTCACTACCTTGTCTCTGTTATTGTTTACTATTATGCTTACTAATATGCTTTCATAGACAAGGAAATGAACTATTTGAAAAAATGCCTCAAATAGATGTGGCCTCTTGGAATGCCATGACAAACAAATACAATTTGCAGTTGCAATTATCACTCCAATATGAATGAAATGGAAAACATAGGGTGTTTATAAAAATGCAACCCACATCACAACATACCCAAACCCTCGTGGGTGTTTATAAAACATTTCCTTTCATTACATTCCTAAGGTCTAGAAATAACAAAGCTTGTAAAGACATTCATTTTGTTTTCTAAAATTCTAAGATGCAAAACAATGGATTTTACAAAACCCTAAACCCACTTAAAGTTTTAAAACAATTTACAAACAAAAACCCTCATAAAATTTTAAACCCCTTTACAACTAACAACCCAAATGATTAGAAATCCTTCAAATCCCTTTTTGCAGTCTCCCCTTGCTTTGCAGCCTTTCACTTGCAACTCCATTCTCCAACCTTTCACTTTCAACTTGTACAATGAAATAGCAGAATACATAGTTTCAAAGGTTGTTGGAAAGAATGGGTGTTTCTAAATCCATGTTTCATTACATTCCTATAGTTTTAATAAAAAAACCTTTTAAGATGAACAACATAGCTATAAATCTTGTTTTCATTACATTCCTATGGTTTTAACAGAAACACATGAAACAATACAAAAATGCATGAAACAATACATAGAAACCTTCAACATTGCATACAGTTAGTTAGAAACACCTCACCTCAAGTCGCTTGGTCCTCTCCCCTGCTTGTGGTGTGCCCTTTCTCTCCAACATTTCAATTTCAACCTACAAAATGAGAAAACCCAAAGCACAATGGGTTTTCCATGTGAATAGTAACCATTACAATTTAAACCACAACGCCACCCTTCCCATGCTAATGGTTACCGTCTCGTAGAAGTAAAAAAAATACTAGTGTATTATCGGTGACGGGACACCTCCTCACTTCTCATGCCATTTCCTTCTGTTGTTAGTTCTGTCACTTCTATCATCTATCTGGAAGGCCACATGTAGTGTCGTCTCTTCATGTTATGTATGTTAACATGTATTCGTTATGTATGTTTTCATGCATTTTTGTATGTACATAGGTGCTTTTTGTCTAGGAGTTAGCCAACTCATTCCCATCGGCTAGTAAAAAATATATAAAAATATTACTAATAATTTATGACATGTAAACTTGTCACAATCTATTTTATATGAGGTATGCTAGGTCGTTTGTGGCAACATGGGGTGTGTTGTGTGGGCCTAAGTTTTAGTCGCTCTTTTATAGAGACCTTAGGGAAACACACTCTCAAGTTTGGTAAAGCTTGAAGAAAAATAAGGGCTTGCCCAATCTTGTCACTTGTTATCAAACCATCCATTCTCTAAGGATGAACCTTGCCCTTGTATTTGGGTAAAAAAATTTCTCCCTGTGTCAAAGTGTCAACTCTAAGAGAGATAAATGGTTTTGAAAGCCAATAGAGTGGAAGGAAAAGAGAATCACACATATTTAATAAACAATTATTTGTCAAATATTTGTATATCATGAATTTTCGGTGAACATTCATGCCACTGATCAATGATGTCATTGAGCACATTCAAATGCTTTTTCAAGAGACTTTACTTTTCCAAATAAATTTCAAGGACAAGAGAAGACTATTTAACCTCTATTTATAGTTTGTTGTGTGATATATTTACAAAGGGGAAGGAAATTTTATTATACATTTACTATTGTGGCTTGTCATAGGTTATTCTAACATGCAATATGTATAAAATATGTGTTCTATCAATTTTCAAGAATAGGGAAGGTGGATGGGAGGTTAGTTTGGAAACAACACAAGAGAGCCCCACTAAATTTCAAGGAACAACCTAGGGATAGTAGGGATCATCACATAGATAGCTGAACATTGTGGACAAAATAAATAGTACAAGCATTCACAAGCAACTTCATTATTTGTGGAATTACATATTTTAAAATACAAAAGAAAAAGAAAATGATACATCCATGATTTATTGTAGATTAAAAAAATTTTAAATGTCTTGAGTTCCAAATAGTTAGCCTAAAATATTGCATCTACGTTTGGGGTTTGTACTTTTTGTTGTGGTCTCTTCTCCAATAAAGCAAGGGAGTTTTTCAAAATGCATAAAAATAAATTTGCATTAAGGCCTCAATCTGTTGCCATAAAATATATGGCCTACAACTTTGCAAACTTCTCTTTTTCTCTCTATGGTAGTTGGACTCATTCTTGCTTGTGAAGGTGCAACATAGCAGAAAGATTCATATAATGATAAAAATAATACGTTAACTATGATTAAATATTATTATTCATATTTATATTTTCCACTTAGTGTGACTAAGCTAGGCTTAAAAAATAGCATCTACAACCCTCTTTCTATGCCAAGAATTTATTCTACTATTTAGCCAAATGTTATATTGTCCATTTAAAGGTTTCAAATAGATTATAAGACCAATATAAATGACCAAACAAAGTACCTTCTCGATGAATAATTCCTCACTAACCCACTCAATTTAAGCCCATCTTAATCAATGCCAAATAACATTTATAACCTAAAAAAAGTCTTTGCAATTGTCTTTAACCTCATCTAAATAAAGCAAGGAAATTCTAAGGTTTACAATTTAATTTTGATGTATACCATGGAATATTTTACCTAAACTATCAATATCATCTTTAATGAAGTTTTCCTTTACTTTTCACCATATTGGATAATTCATATTATCTTATTCTACACTAATGTTTTTAGGCCTTTACAAGCCAACCTAAGTAATATTAATTTGGCAATGACATTATATTATATCTATAAGTAATTTAGACAATATGAAATTTCAAACTAACTATAGATCTATGTCTACAACATAAGTTGGGCCTAGCTTTGTAGCATTATCTTGAATTCTCATATAGAAACACGTGCAAAAAGGAAATGGCTTTTGATTCAAGGATTAGTGTCCAGGCAGGATTTTATTTTTATTAGCATGCTTATGACAACGACCTTGTAATGAGGAGTATTACTAGGAACACAAAGTATTGTCATATGAAATTCTATTATTATCACAATCATTGCATATGTGCTTGGAGCAGTTTCAATGGCTGGTGTTTTCTATGAAGGTTCTCTACATAGTTACAATAGTAAATGAGTGATTGGTATGTTTTATATAGCTTATAGAATATTTTGATAGATCATTGCAATGAAATAAGGTGCTCCCTATCCCCAACCATATTTTCTTTATTATTTCTAATCTCAAGTAGTGTATTTGTGAGAATATCAAGACAAAAAAACCATTGTTGATCCTTAGTCCTCATGACCAAAGGGGATACAATGATAGATGCACTTGCAATCTTTGTGAATTTGAGTTGTTGGAGGCTAACATTGGGAAATGAAAGCTCAAAGTTTTTAATACCACAAAACTACATTAATGGGTTCCTAGCATATGGGTGCTATTATAGATTTGAATTCAAACCATTCATATCCTACCTTTATAAGCTAATGCTTATCATGTATGTAAGAGAAATATCTTCAAAAAATTAAATTTTATTGTAAGGAATTGATACATATGAAATCAAATGAGTGGCCATACGATTGTGAAGAGTCAAAGTCTGGAATATGACTAGATGTATAAAATAATATTATAAGAAAGATAACAATAATTTATGATATTGGTGGTATACATAATTTATTTATGTACAACTTGAATCTTATTAAAAGTGTTCACACTCAACTTAACTATGTTATTGGTGGTGTACATAATTTATTTATGTACAATTTGAATCTTATTAAAAGTGTACACATTCAACTTAACTATTACATAAGATAGATTATTAAGTCAAGAATAATCTATCATTTTGTATTAATACAAAACACTAATTTTCTTCTTTCACTATCCTCTTAGACTAAATTTGTTACATAATTTACCATCAAAAGTAAGTAGTTGATACTAATATTGGTGCTAAAATGGAAAGCTTCACCTACACACTTTTGATTCATAATAAACAATATATTTTAAACTAAAACTTCTCCCTTAAGATGTCTCTTTTTTTATTCTAATTTTTAATATCGGGATAAGTTGAAACATATACTACTAGTCCAAAATGTCTCATAAAAGGTGTAAAAATAGAGTCTTAAAGTTGATGAAGCACATTATTTAAAAAATAAAAAATAAAAAATATTAATTTGTATGAGAAGGTATTAAGTGTGATTGGTTAGCATTGACTTGAAATCACATATTTTTAAGTAATATTATTTAAACTATCATACTATCTCAATATGGTCAAGCCCCAATTTTAAGAATTTGTGTTCTAACCAAAGAAGAGCCTTAGTTCTAACGTGTCCATTAAAGACCAAAAGGGAAATGCAAAGAATTATTATTTATTGGATGATGTGTATCTTATAAACCACATTTTGGGACATATAATGTGCATTTTATAAATGCTATGTGTTTGTGCATAGTTGCACATGGATACTAGTGGTTGGGAAGTTAGATTAAGACATGGCCTTTGGTTGTATTTGTAGCTAGTTATATGTGTTTTGGATTGAAGCAAGAGGTGTAGGAGAGTGATGTTGGTTCATTGCTCTAGGGTGACTGGTTATATGGTTCATCTCATATTTTAAAGATTTCTTCTTTGGTCAGTTTGTGTAATATTTTTCCTCCAAACAAAGAATTAGTTTATAGAAGACACAAAGACATAACACATGTGTGGAGTGGTTTAGGGTGATCCTGACACCTAATGACCATAGGGAAGTTGTGAAAGAAAAATCTTAGATAATTTTTTTTACAATAAAAAAGTTCAAGCTCTTAATTTTATAAGCTTTTACAGTCCATTTAGTTAATCATCTATTTAGTCTTCAATGTTTGTTGGTTTTTTACAATATTGTTTCTTCTATTACAAGTTTTGTTTAACATCCATATTCGAGGAGCTTGCATATTCCTTCACAATCCTAGATAAGGTAAAACATTTGCTTATCTATGAAACATAGAAAAAGGGTGATCCTAAGACCTAAGTGCTTAGAACAATAAGATTCAAGGCCTTTTCCTAGGGTTTCATTGAGATGGACATCAACAAGGTGTATAGATTAACTTTCAACCATGAAGGTGAGCCAATCAAACCTAGATCTCCATAAATTTGGGGATTAGAATGTATTGAATTGGTTGATTATGATTATAATTAAAATATGTACCATAATATGAGAAATGCAATAATCTAATAACTAATAAACTAAAATAGTCAATTATAAGTAGATTTGGGAAGTGCAGAGGACTGCGTACCTTCCAAAAAATGTTTCTATTGATTTGAATACAAGGAAAAAGTCACCCTAGAGTCCATATGAGTCCTTTTAAACCTTTCTTGCTCAATTTTTGAGGTCATTCAATGACATATCTAAGACTTTTGTTTCTACTTGGGTGATTCCACAATAGTGGTTTACAATTTTTGGCCAAATTGGACACTGAAATTATTATTTTTAACTAAATCTTCACTTTTGGGCACCTATAGCAGCTAAACCATGAGGAATTTGAAGATGATGCAAACTAGAGTTTCATGACATTTTTTCTGTAGTTTCTAAATATTTTTTTTTCAAAAATTTTGGAATCAGATTTCACTTCTTTTTCCATCTCCCTCAAAAACTAGTTTATTTCAGAAAACAACATTTTAAAAAAGTGACGCTCACCATATAACACAACTTTTTTTCCATGAAGGATAAAATTATAATTTTTTTGAATTTATATTTTTAACTCCAATATCTAGTGATTCCACTTGGTTAGGTAGTTTTTTATTGAATATTTTTTCTTTAATCAAGTTTCAAAGTCAAACCAATTATAATTCAAACATAGTGTGACTGTATAGTGTGTAACTTTTTGTATGTATCAAAATTCAATTTTTTTTTGTTGTATCAAGGACTTCAATATCTTGTGCACTCATATTTTTCAATTTCTTTTTATAATCTACTATTTTTCCACATGTGTAGAAAAAAGAACTTGATTTTCAGTGAAAAACCTATGTTTAATAAAACTAAAAAACCAAATACATAATAAAACCAAAACATATTAACATTATATTCACTGGATAGCTCGTTCTAAGGACTACTTGATTCTAGTTGGGTTTGTGAAGTCTCTTCCATTTTCATGTTCAAACCAACCTCTGAATTGCAAAAAATTTGATTTTTTTTGTGAACAAGGTCAAAAATCAGGGAAAAGGGGAGTTCGCTCAAGCCGGGGGGTTCGCTCGAACCAGGGGGGGTTTGAGAAAACCCCCAGGGGTTCGATCAAACCTTGGTTTGTTCGAACCCTGGTTTGAGTGAACTCCCTTCCCAAAAGGGGTTTTCATTTTCTTTATGTTCGTGCATGCATTAAATGGGTTCGCTTGAACCTTGGTTTGAGCAAACCCTTTTTTGGTTCTTTCGAACCAATTAGTTCGTTTGAACCCCCAAAATAAATCTTTTTGGCATGGGGTCATTTTTAACAAGTTTTACTTCCTCATTCAAATTGTAAACCACTTTTGTGGGTTTACCCACTTGCAAAGTTGTCAGATCACTATAAGATAATTCTATACATGAGTTTCCTAAGTTGAAAAGGTGTAGGGATTTAATTGCAACAATGAATGATTTATCTTCAATCTCCCTCACTCCTCTTCAAACCTAAAATCTACACATTCAAAGAGAAGGAAATGGTTGTACCATTTAGGGGCTTTCCTTAGTCAAACCCCATGTTAGTGTTTCCATTTCCACAATGGCAAGGTTAATGATAAAATGATAATGGATAGTAAGGAATGATGAAATCACAAAGTACTACAACTCATCACCCTCCAATGGCTTCCTTGAAGGACTGAATTGATACACATCACCTCAAGGTCTTGGATCTTTCTTGCTTGAATGCTTTAATTCTTTGGAGACCTAGAAAATGGATTAATCTTCACAAAATAATGATAATATAACAATATGAACTCACATACACTTTGACATGATGTTTGGATCTTGAATTACTATAATAATTCATTGAAATACTTCTCTTGAATTTCTCTTAATGTTCACCTCTTGCTAGATAATTTCACTTAGATTTTAAATGACTAGGTATTTATAGCCATTTCTCTAATTTCCTAAAAATTAAATTCTGATAGTCGACATTTGTAACTTGAATTTTGAATGTTAAAATGCCAGCACCGACATATCAAAAATCAGTCCCCAAAAAAATAGGGGGACCCATACACCCTAGGTTGAATGGGTCATGGCCATATTTTCTACGATATTAAGTGTTGGGGGAAAAATAATAGCTAGATGCATTTGTTTAATGCTTGCAACTTCTCGAAAAGTGGTGTAAATGGGCTATAGAATGCATAATTTAGGAAATTAAGGACCCAATTAGGCTAAACAATTTAGGTTAAAAAACATAGGCAAAAATTGTCAAGGGTGACAATTTATGATGCTACATTTAGCCCCCACTTTAGTGAGATTATGAAATTAAGCTCAAAATCACAGTAAAGTAGAAAATATATGTCAAGAGGGGTTCAATTGTCCAAATGTTGAAGAGATAGGATGATGAAGGATCTAGGGGAGTGCACAATCCCACAAGATCTAGGATCCCATGGAAAACCAACATAAACATAAAGAAACACACACATGTATGGTATGCAATAAGACAACATACACAAACATACATGTCAAAAAACATGAAGTATACACGATGAAAACACATGATATGGTGGAACATAAAGATGATGAAAAAATGAAAAAACATGATGTAAACATGAAGAAGACACATAAAAGACATGCAATAAAATATAAGGATAGTACTGAAAGATTCAAGTCGGTAAGGAAAAGAGACCTTAGTCTTAAATTGTCTCAAATACCAAACATCATTTGGATTGAATAAATGTTAGCTCCCATGAGGACTAACAAGTTGTGTTATGCCACATCGCTCATGAAACACATGGCACCATTGGAAAGCAAGGTGTGTTATGCTAGGTGTCCATGTTAAAATGAATTCATGAAACACACCATAAAAAAGTCTAATATTTGCTAGGTGAGTCACAAAATGGAAGGCACATAGGCTAGTGAAGTTCAATATTCACTAACTAAGAAACACACTAGGTCTAGTGAATTCCACTATTCACTAGGTGTGTACCCATCAACAATCATACTAAGAGTTACTCCTTGATAACCTTGATAAGGTTTCATAAAGTGTTCAAGATTCTATTCCCACTCATCATAAGCCTTCCTAAAAAATTTGATATGATCCCCACTCATCATCTAACAACTTTGTCATTGACGAGAGACACTTATATTTTTACTCAACTAGTAAAGGTTCTGCTTTTGTTGTTGGTGTCAATACTTTGAGAAGATTCTCCATTTCCATTTTTATTTATAAACAATGTTTAGAGTCAAAATCATCTTTTATCATGTAAACCTTATTGTTGTATATGTATTTCATTGATCGATAAAGAATTGAAGAAACTCCATTTATTTCATGAATCCATGGTCTACCCAAGAGAATATTATATGAAAGGTCATGGGGCATGACATGTATAGGAGTCTATAAAATAATGTTACCAACTTTGATAGGTAATGTTATCACACCAAGCGATTGTTTTCCAATATTTTCAATAACATAGATAAGAAAAGAATTTGGTTGAAATTTAGTCTTATCCACCCCAATTCTATCCAAAAAGGTTCACACTACAAAAATTAAGCTCTAAACCATTTCCATTAAAGGTGCACCTAATCTCCACCTTGTTAATAACAACTAAAATCACCAAAGCATCATTTTATTTTTTCATTTCCAAAGGAGGTAATTCATTTTGATGAAAGACAATGTCCAAGTTAGGTGAATTCATATTCTAAAACAAATTTGCCACATCATTTGGTTGTGCACTAGGAGGGATCAAATTTTTTTACAAAGAACTTTGAAGAATACCATGGTAAACAGGTGATGTTTGAATTAAATCCCACAAGGAGATCTTAGCAATGGGATGGATGTTGGAGTTTTTTTTTGGTTCCTTATTATTTCTAGTGCTATATGTGTGAGCTATAGTATGATAACTTGGTTTCTACGACACATGATTACTAGTAAGTTATTTTGAAAAGTTTAGGATATGGCCATGAGGTTTAGGAGGTCCTATAATGAGAGGTTCCTTTGGAGGTCCAATAGTTAGGGGAATTTTAGGAGGTGCAAAAGGAGTTTTAGGAGGTCTAGTAATCAAAGGAGATCTAATAACCAATTTTGCACTCATAACCTCAATGGATTTAACTTCTTGTTGATGATCTTCTATCGAGGGTGGATCTAAGGTTTCCTTAGCATCTTCATATATGTCATCCCTCTTACTATCTTTTGAAAGAAATGTATCAATGATTTCATCCTCTTGTGCCATAATATCTTCCTAAGTAGGAGAGGTATTGGGAGAGAATCAAACAATATTCTCATGATTCTCAATGATTGGATCCTCTAACACCAAGATACACTCTTCAAAAGTAGGATAAGTATCAGGAGAAGATCAACTATCATTGTCATGATTGCCCATGATTACATCCTTTTATACCAAAACATTCTCACTAGTAGGGGAGATGTTGGGAGATGAAAGAAGATTAGGAAAAGTTATATTAAGAAATATGTCAATGATTTCATCCTCTTGTGCCAAGATACTCTCACAATTAGGAGATATTTTGGGAGGATGACTAACATGCTTATAAATGATTTCATTCTTCTTCCTTAGATTGTGCTTATAAGTAGGGAGATTAACATCATACAAGCCATGCGTTTCCCTACGAAAACCACATATTGGAAAAGGAAACATGGTTCTACATTCCTTATGTATCAAATGATCAAAATCAAATAGTTTTATAAAAAAAATTGAAAAATAGACATCAGATATGGACAGAGGAAATTGAGAGAGCTTTGTCATGTAAATTTAAGCCAAAAATAGTAGGATAGAGGTGCCCAAATAGGACAAAGGAACCCAAGGGTGTTTGTGTCCTAAATTGGGTTTCTAAAATTTCAAAGTTTGATTCTATAAGATAGTGCTAAAGGATTTTGGGCTTGCTTGAAAATAGGTTTAACAGTGAATATTTTTCAAGATTTTGCTCAATTTATGACAGTGTGCTTCAAAATGCAAGTGTGCAATAATGTGGAAGATTTTTTGATAATTTTGAATGTAATTTCCAAATCTAAAATATAATAAATGACTGATTCTAATATGATACAATCTAGAAATGGTGATTTTAATGCAATTTTGAAATCAAATTGTAGTGACAAAAAATGTAACCCTTTACATTTTATCACTTGTTTGGACCCTCCTCGTTAAAATGGACTTAATTGTGCCTTAATTTAGTTTGTAATATTTATTTATTTATACTTTCACACTTGTTTAGGGCTCCCTTAATTAATTGAGCTTAATTATGCCTTAATTGGCCTTTTAATTCATTTTCCAAGCCTATTTAATTACATTTTCCAAAGAGGAAACCCGACATTCATTAATGCCTTAACACAATACTTCACAATGAGAAATGTGTGTCCTAGGTTTATGGACCTACGATCGATTCACCCATGGGTGAATGAGTCCTCCCTAAGTCTTAGGACCTAAATTTAATTTATGTTTTTGGCAGTATTTTAACATATTCAAATCCATAATTCAATGTTGGCTTGTGATATTTGAATTTTGAGAAATTAAGGATGCATATCTATAAATTAAAGGTTATTTTACTAAGTTTCACCTAGCAATTTCAAGAGAGAAACCTAGCAATTATAAGGAAGCTAAGGTAGTGAAACAACTTCCTACACTAACCTTGAGAGGAGAATAATGCAAAACTTTTATAGATCTTTAACAGTTAAAAAAACTTAAACAAAAATAAACAAAAATATGATGCATACCACAACACAATGATTTATCTAGGGAAAAACCTTTTAGGAGAAAAAACCCACGCTTTGAAAGTTGTCCAATATATTATTTAGAAACCAAAATATTACAATATACTTGTAGAGCAAGCTTCTCATAGGAGTATCACCATTAGAGATCAAGGGACACCATGACCACTATTAGACTCTTAGAATACACGCATGTCTACATACGTCCTACCCGCTTATAACAAGATTTTGGGAACCTTCTAGAATTAGGGTTTTACAAGGTCATTTTTCATTTGCCATGTTAACAGAAAAACCTTGATGTGTGAATGGGAAAAAACCTTGACATGTTAGTGGGAAAAACCTTGATGTGTCAGTGAAATTTTTTTTGGGGCATTTCCCCGAACCCCACATCTTGTTACGAGTGTACAGTATTTGCATGATCAATTGCCACATACCAACATACATCCTATCAACAATAAATTATATATAACTAAAAGGTTGTGACACATTTTCCCAACAAATCCCCCACATTTCAAACACCTTGCAAGGACAACGAAAGGGTGTCATCATCATATCTAATTGCTAGGTGCCGAAAGGCCCATGGTCTCTGAACACCATCTTAAATTCTATGTTTTTAGAGGCTTAGTTAAAGAATCAACAACATTCATCAAAGTCTCTACCTTAACTATCTTCACCCTACCATCTTCTACCCTACCTTAAATAGCTTCATAAAATGATATTGTACATCAATGTACTTGGTCTTGGCATGAAACATTGGGTTCTTGGCTAGACATATCACTTTGATTGTTGTAATAAATTATCACGGAACCTTGTTTTATTCCAATATCTAAACATATTCTCTTAAGACAAATGACTTATTTACAAGCATGAGTAGCTACAATATACTCTACTTTAGTAGTGAACAAAGAAACCACAACCTGTCGCTTACTCATCCAACTAATTGCATCACTAAATAAAGTAAACACATAAGAATTGGTGAATCTCCTACTATCAACATCACCTACCCAGTCTAAATCCACATAACCATGATTATCAAGGGAAATCTCATCTTCAATCATACTACTATGATAACATAAGGAATAATTTGAGGTATCATGCAAATATCTGAAGACTCTTTTAAATGCATCTCAATGAACTCTATAAGGATTAGACATATATCTAGAAATAACTCCCACTACTTGGGAAATTTTTGGTCTAGTACAACCATAACATACATCAAAATTCCAAATGCACTCTGGTAAGGAACTCTACTCATGTCTTCCATTTCTGATGGAGATGTTGGAAAATCTTAAATAGATAACTTTGTTCCAACTAAAACAGGAACACACAATGGTCTACAATCTTGTGTATCAAACCTCTATAAAATTGAGTTGACATAATTTCTTTGGCCAAGCCATAGCTTTCCATTCACTCCATCTCTTGTAATTTCTATCCCAAGAATGTGTTTAGTTGCACCAAGATCTTTCATTTCAAATTTAGCAACAAGTTGAGATTTAATTTGTGAAATCATACATTTCCCTCTACCAATAAATAACATATCATCAACATATAATTGTGGTATAGGAAAAATATGGTTTGAGTGCTATCATATGAATTAGGAAATAGAGAATACCCACTTTTCACTTACTACATTCAAGGATAACCCTAGAGATCTCAATGCAAAGGAGAAGGAGATCTTACAATAGGGATTTCCTAGGGGTTGAATGTAAATTAATGAGGGGTTCACCACCAAGATAGGGATTGGAAAAACAAATCAAGTTCAAGATATAATGACAAAACCTAGTGATGCATGAAACTTGAATGAATGACCTAGAAATGCATACAAATTAGAATAGAAAGTTGTAAAATCAAAAGTGTGCACCTGGAAACTTGTAGAGGCTTGAATGGAGACCTAAAATGATTAATAACCTACAATTTAGGCCTACTGGGATTCATTCACTATTCTGGGTGAATCAGTCCCAGATCAAGGTTTTTGCATAAAAACAAGTTTCTAGAAAAAGGGTATCCGAAACCACAAAAATTTTGAAATTGACCTAAACTGGGACTCATTCGCCAATCTAGGTGAATGAGTCTGGTTAGTATAATTTAAAAGTCTAAATCTGGTCTTCAATATCCACTCTTTCTATTCCTCTTTGTTTCCATATTTGAAATCCTGATTTTGGGGTTGTAGGTGACTTTTTGGTGAAGATTACAACCTTGCAAATGGGGAGACAACTCCAACAAATTTCTCCAAACTTGTAACCTAATCTTCAATGATCTTCAAGTCTTCAAAGCACCTAGATCTACAATTACACAAAGAGAGAGAGAGAGAGAGTATTGATTGTTAGGGAATATGGGTTTGCCTTGGTCAAACCCCTTGCAGGTAATTAAATTAAATGATAAGATAATGAAATGAAGGCATGAAACATGAAATATATAACATTAATCATGGAAAATGATACCTTGAATGATTCCTTGTAAATGGTGTCTTGTAAATCTGCAACTCAACATGAAATGACCATGAAGGATGTAGATCTTGATCTTGACAATAGGTGTAGAACAATGCTTGATCTTGGATCTTTAATGCTAAATCACAACCCTATCTCAATAACATGCTTGATGCTTGATGACCTTGACATGATAATGGAGCTTGAATTTCTGCAACAATTGATGAAGAATCTTCCCTTGAATGCCTTAAAAATTGATCTTGAATGTTATCTTGATGATCTTGCAAAGTCTTGGAATGCTTAAATATTGAATGCTTGACACTATATCATGAATGATTAATGAAATAATGATTTGAAAGCTCATTTATATAGGAAATTCATCTAATATCCCATGTATTAGATCCCAAAGGCTGACATACAGAAAATTTGAACTTAAAACCTAGTTTTTCTCACTGAAAACCTTGAAAATAGGCTAAATGGGACTCATTCACCAAGCTAGGAGAATCAGTCCCACCTGGATGGGACTCATTCTCCCAAAGTGGCGAATGGGTCTGACAGGGCCTATTTTGATTGCTAAAGTGTCAAGGAGTGTGTAAATTAAGCTTATATGTTGATATTGTCAGGTTTTTTATTGAAATATACCTTGGGATGCACAATATAGGGTCATAGGGGCCTATTAAAAGATCATAAATGAAAGAGGGACCAAAATTCAAAGTGAAAGTGTAAATGAATACATTTCACAACATTAAATTAAGGTAAAATTGAGTCTATTTAGCTCAAGCGGGTCCTAAATCCCATGTGAATGTCTAAAATAGATTACAACACTAGATTAGGTCCATTTAGTTTACAAGCATCCTAAATTGAATGTGAAGATGTCAATAAATACAATATACAACATTAAATTAGGGAAAAGTTAAGTTTATTTAATTTAGAAGGGCCCAAAACCCAATGTGCACGTGTAAGAATTATCACAACATTAGATCAAGGAAATATCAAGTTTGATTTATCATTAATTATTCTTGAATTAAGCAAGGAAAAGGTGTACTTTTTTTGTTACCACATTTAGCCCCCACTTTAGTCTGAGGATGATCTTGCTTCAAAATCACACTAAAGTAGACATTCAAGAGGGGTCCAAGTGAACTGATGTGGATGGTTTAGGATAACAAAGGTCAAGGAGGTGGTCAAGCTCCTAGGGTCCAAGATCCTAACAAGTGAATCAATGTGGATGGTTTAGGATAACAAAGGTCAAGGATGCGGTCAAGCCCCTAGGATCAAAGATCCTAAGTCAAACTGACATAACCACGAAAGGACACACACAAGATGTATAATATGTAACATAAAGATATGCAAACATGGAATGTCAATAATTAAAAGAAAGAAGAAAAAAAATAAGAAAAAATAAAAAGAGGTGGATCAAGCCTCAACTGTTTGTCCAATATGATGTGGATCAGATCTAGGCTATTTTTCCAAAAATGCATGCTCACTTTGAGGCAATGAAACTTCAATTTGTCCATTGGGTGAGTAATCTAAGAAGGTGAGACACATATAACTGATATGTGGTCACACACACGTGCAAGTGGCTAAGGGAAAGTCATACTTGGATTGGCTTCCCGTCAAATCATACCAAATTTATACCTCCTGATAAATTTGATAAGGCTCCACACAAATAATGAACTTCGAGCTTCATGATGCAAGAAAAACTTTGTATGGTTGGAACTCATGAAAAAACAAGATGGCTCCACAGGCATGCAAAGTGTGTTATGCAAGGTGGCCATTTAACAATTGTTGTAAATGCAAAATAGTGTAAGGTATGTTCAAAGGGATTTTTCTTAGTTCATGAATGGTCTCTTCTTAGGGAACATTGTGCCTAATGTCTCCAAGAGAAGAAAAGTCAAAGAAATATCATGTTCTCAAAAGAAATCAATCCCAATGACACCAGCAAGAAAAGTACACATCGCAAGAAGACATAAATCACACAATGAAATATGAGTGTCAACGTATGCCCCCACTTTAAAGCAGTTGCTAACACCATTACTATGAGCAATTTCTTTAAAGTAGAAGGAGACACGAGAGCTTATTCAGAAAGCCCTATTCCAAGTCATATGTTTTTGAGTCAAACTACATCATGAATAAGTATGTCACATGCGAGCCAACTTACGACATGTCATCCACATCCCAAGCTTGCTATTATATGTACATGAAAGGTAGTTAACTAGCTAAAATAGACAACGAAAAATGACATATGAGGACAAGGCTAACTAATCCCTTGCCCCCACTTAGTGCAAGACAGGGATGAGCAGAAATGTTTGATGAGAAACATGCTAGTGTAAAAATTAGTATCAATTAGAGGAATTAGGTGCTTCAACACAAGGAAGAGCACGAAACTCCTTAAGATGTTGAATTTTTTTATTCAAATCCTTACATTCATTAGTAGAATGACCATGAACTCTATGATATACACAAAATGAAGTCTTGTAGTAAAATTTATTTCATGTTCTTGGAGGGAGGGATATCAAATGATCTTGGAGGAGTCTCGACAAGATACTTTCTTGAATAATGGTAGAAGAATTTCCTTTATTTTGCGACAAAGATATCTCTTGCTTAGTAGAAGATGTCATACTTACACAAGACTCTTTAGATTGTGAGATTTTGTTCTCTCCTTGAAAGGAGGATGTAAAATCTAATGAATTCAAATTATGAGTGTTTTGTGTGATGATATTGATGTTAAGCAAGGATTTCTTTGTTTCTTTCATTTCTTTTAAAGGGTAACAATAAATATCACTAGTGTCTATCAGTTCATGATGCACTAATGTTAAAGTCGGCTTAGAGGAAACTTTTGTAATAGTGATGATATTAGGTGGAGGCTTTTTTGTTTGTTTTGAGCCGAAATAACCAAGAACACTAGTCTTTTATTGCGTGTGAGGCTCTATAGGAACACAAATACCTTATTCTCTAGCACCACATCCTTTTCCACTATATTCAAGTTGTTTCATAAGTTCATAACCTTTTCCATAAAGCATTTTCATTGATTTTGGATTTGATGGTTGTTGATATTCAGTTTTGTCAAAGTTTGTTGTGTAATTTGTTGTATTTTGTTCTAAAGTGGTTAAGGTGGATGCTTTCGAAGGGTCTTCCAAAATTTGTGTTGATAATACTGCTTTTTCTTTTCCATTTTTAGAGTCTTTTTTATGATCTCGTATTCTCCCATGAATGATGTGAAATATAAGTAACCGTAATCATCTTCAAATAGTTTTGACACTTTTTCCATCTCTTCTTTCTCTTTATTTATAGGTTCTATGTTCGAAGTCAGAATTAGTGTGTTTAAAGGATTTGTCCTTCATTTTCAACTTGTAAGCAAATTTCAGGCTCGAGGTCTATTGCAACTTGGTAGACCTTGTTGTTTTAGAAATACTTCATGATACGATTAAGATTCGAAGGCATACCATGCAACTCATGAATCTAAGGTCTTCCTAAAAGAAGATTGTATGAAAGGTCATGTGGCATAACATAAATAGGAGTTTGTAAGGTAGCCTTTCCAACTGTAATAGGTAAGGTAATCACACTGAGTGGTTTCTTTCCTATATTGTCAAATCCTCAAACCGATAAGGATTCAGGTTCCATTTTTTATTTATCCACACCAAGTCTATCCAAAATTTTCACACTATGGTGGTATCAATGGATAAGAAAAAAGTTTTCGCTCTCCAACTTAAGATTGTGTGCATGTGAGGGTTTTGGTTGTGGGATTCAGCTGTAGGCCGTGGAGGAGGCTTGGCCCTCCTCCATGATTATCCATTATTTCTCCTTGTGTATAGTGATTCTGACTCATGCCAGGTGGTATCCTTACTTAAATCCATTTGCTATGGGTGTGACAAGGGCATCTTGTCAGCCGATCCACCTGTGAGAGGCCACATGTGGGATTGTATGGTGTTAAAATGAATTGATGGGAAGAGATATGGATCCCTTGGATGGATCCTTTAATTAATTTTCTAAAACTATTGTTAATAATGTGGCTTCTAAGTCATTTCGAGACATATTCACTGGTGAATGAAAATGGCTTCCATAGGGTGCCAAGTTTATGATCGAGGGAGTTGACAAAGGGCAAGATAATGGAGGATAGGATCAAGGTAAGAATCCCCCATCTCCTTCATTGAAAGTTGTGTTAATTCCTAACAAAACCCTAGATGAGGCAATTGTAGAAGAGGATGGTAGGTTGTTGAAAAATGCTATCTTTTTTGCTATCGTTGACCCCAATAGGGTTCTGACAAAGAAGTATATGGAAGTAAGGTTTCATAATATATGGTAAAAGAAACTAGGGCTACAATTTTATTACTATCGTATGGTGTAAGAAGGATTGTATGCCATTTTTTTAATAACCATAAATCTTAGGAAGAGGTAATAAATAAACAATTTTGGAATGTTGGGATGGTTGTCTTGTATGCCTTGGCATGAAATCTTGATGCATTAGAAGAGGAGGTCTTGGACCTCTCCAGTCCTAGATGGCTAGTTATCAAGCATGTTCCTCCCCGTCTCTAGAAATTTGTTACACTTTTGTTGGAACCATATGGAAATGTATTAAAAATCGACGATACTAAAACCACTCTTCTGCACTCTGATGCACGGGCTCTAGTATCTTTATCCCCTAGAGTTGATCATTTAGAGTCTTTCAAATTAAATTGAAAAAAAAAGTGTTTGTTGTGAACTAGAAACCTTGGGAGGGCTGAATTCTTGCTACTTATGTAGACACAAAGGCCACATTAGAAGGAATTTCCCATTAATAAGAAATAAAAATAACACCAAGGCTTCCTTTGGTGAAGGAAATAGAAATAAAATGCATCCCTCTGTTAGTTAACAAATTTTTCCTTTGGAAATAAATGTAGAGAATGACTCAAGATTCCCAAAAAGAAGAATAAACAACACTAACAGTTGGAGAAGTTTCCATTGGATTGACAACTTTCTTCTAAATTTTAGAGGTACAACTCCCTCTTAAGATATGAAATGAATGAAAATAGGGTGTGCTTTTAACCAGAAAGTAAGAAAGTTACACTAACACAAACTCATAACCATGAAATAGATATGAAAGTACGATTTAGAATGAGATGAATGTAAAATAGATGACACCAAGTTTATTTATTCTACACCTATGAATGAGAAACAAGAAAAATATGAGCATAGACACTTTTCACAGATGATTGAATCTGAATTCAAAGTCCCAAAATTAAATGCATACAAAGCTTGATTTAATAGATGAACATTGAAGAGTAATTACAATGAAGAACAATTCACTTGGAATCAAAGAAAGACATTGATAAATACATAGATTTAGAATATATCCTTTATTTCTCCAATGCCAAATGTGAGTACAAAGTCTCAATATTTCTACAAATGAAACTGTGAGAAAAGAAAATTAAACTTCCATGCTTCCCCTGTTCCAGAATAGTTGAAAAATCCCCCCAAATTACATATAAAAATTTCTTTTATATCACCCCCACCTCCCTCAAAACTATGCATGAAATTACAATTTTATAAAAAGAAACTTTCATGATTTTCCCTCCTCATAATCCTTTTCAGTTTCAACTATTTCTTGGGTTTCATTTTTTTCTTCTTTTTACTTGTAAGTACTTCTTTGTTGGTAATTGGTTACAAATTTGGGAATTTTTCCCTTGCCTATGGATATGATAAGAATATTTAATTCATTAAAGAATTAAAATGTTATTAATGTCCTTGGAATGAGATATAATCTTTGGGCACATATTTTTAATGAGTGATGGGAGACAAGTATCTCTATGTGGCTAAAGCATTGCCGATAGTCTCAATATTCCAATCCATCAAAAACCATCAAGAGAGCACAATTTTAACATCTTGTATCAGAAAAAATTTCCCATCCACTTGTCACTTCTATCACTTGAATTTTGATAGTGGTTGCATTTGATTATTTTCTTAGTGCTTGATCCAAGAAGATCGAACTAGACAATCTATGAAACCTGGCATTTTCTCCCTTGATTTTCCATTGAGAAATTTCCATCAGATTATACATCAAATATTTTCCTTACCCAAGCTTTAATTGCATCCCTAATATTTCTATACTCTACCAATCCAAAATCCAATGCACAAAATAATGAAACTTGATCCACAGGGCCAAACTTTTCAAACTACAGTTTAAGCAAATAATCTGTAACATCTTTCCCAAGTGAGCCAACCCATAGTTGCTTTGAAGCAGCAAAGACATCCATTGCAGCAGGGTCACCATTCAAATGCCAGGAATTTTTTCCATGAATGGGAGAAGAATGGGACTTTGAAACTATTAAAGTAGCAGTTCCATTTGTGTCTTTTTGAGAAACAACACCAACATACTCCTTACTTAAGTAGCGGTGTTTATCATTCGGAACCATATGTCTTCCCATGTTTCTTGTACCATTTTCCTTCAGTTCAATTATCCTAGAACTATTGCTGAAAGTGATTCTTGAATTTGGTGGATCTTCTAAAGTAAACCCCTTTCCAACACTCCCAATATTAAAATCCATTTCTTGGTGTCGACTCCGATAGTCCCCTTCAAGGTTTTGGATTGATTATCATCTCCATGAGCCACAGAATTTTGATGTTCATGAGATGTGTTATCCTTCACAACTTTACAATCAGTCACTTGAGAGCTAATTGAGTGGTTGCTTTTATTGCACTTTTATCTACATCTATACTCCACAGTGTTGAATGAAACCTCGTTCCACTTTTATAATTCTCTTCAATCTTCAATTTTGTGAGAAAATATGATATGGTTGGGAGTTCTTCACATTTCCTTTATTCTCCATGCTTCGACAACTACTACATTAGTCATATTTGGCTAATTCATTTTCTGCAAGATCTATAAATATTTCAAGCTCTTTGTATAAAATGAAGACTTTATCAGGCTCAAAGATAATTTGATTTCTTGCTTTATGTGTCATTCAAGAGATAAAGTAGTCTTTCCATCAAAACATTCCATCATATTGTATTGGGTTTTGTACCTTTAACTCTTAAGCCTAGATGAATGAGATTCAAAACATAACCGCTCCTCTTTCTTTGTGCTTTTGTTGAGATATTAGAGGTGTATCTTCAATAGATAAATTGTAATTTATGGTATTCGCCACAATAGGACTTTTGACCATTTTGAAACTTTAATATGTTCTTTCCCCCACTTTAATGAATCTTCCTTATAATATTTAATCGACCTCTTTACTAGGTAACAAGGGCTGATAAGGAAAGATTCCACTTTACCTTATTTCATTTGCTTCTAAATGTGATGTCGAGACTTTCGATGGTTTGCATAACCATTATCAAACCCGATACTATTTTTAAAACCTCTGAAAATGTTGATAATGTTTTCTTTATGTTTCTAATCAGCGTATCAACTTTTGAGTAACTTTAAAGTAACATTGGTAGTTTCAATGGTTATATAAGCACCTTCAGGTTGACAATGGTTCCAAAATTCATCAAAATTTTGATGCCTTGTAATGTATCATTGGTTCCCTTTGCTACATAAACTAGAAAACTAGAACTTCTAGTGTAGACCAACTATTAGACTATTCCCTTTTAAGGGAGGGTATGTGCAGGATCATCATGGAAAAAATAGGCCCTTAAGTGGCAAAAAATTCAGAAAAATCAGAGTTAGGCAACTTGATGTAAAAATTTGAATAAGTTATCTATATTATTTCAAAAATATGTAAGAATAGAATCTATAAAAAATTGAATGTAGTTTCTAAACTACTAGGTTTGTTTAAAAAAAAAAAGCTATTTGGTGAAAATTTGAAATTTCAATGTAGTAGTACTTAAATTTCAGGGAAAAAATAAGTAGGTGTCTGTCTGACCACCCTAACCACAATAAAATGATAATATTTTTTTATAATATTTTAGATATAAGTAGAGGACTCAAGTCCCGATGTGATGCATATTTTTTTGTAATTTTTCCAAGTAAATAATTAATTATGATTTTTTTATTACAAATTTTTAAAATATAAAAACTCATTATGTCTACAACCTTAACATGGTAAAAATTCATGAAATTCATTTTTTCCTTTTTTAATCCTATTGTATGTGAAGCATAAAATGTGACACATATTTTGGATTCAAAAAATGTGATACCGTTTGAAAGCTATAGATGTTTTTCAATCAACCTATCAATTAGGACTTTAGTCATAAATCGAATAGAAAATGAATAATAATTTCTTATTAAATTCAAACTAAAGAATAATTTATATTGGTGGAAATATGAGAATCTCCTTTAAAAACCCTTTTCTGTTCATCAATTTTGAGTAAAAAAAAAGTCTTTTCAGCCACGTACCCATCATATTGCCACTTTTTTGCCCATCATGATCCTGCACATACCTGGGATCCACCTTCACTCAGCGTTTGCAACTAATTTTGTAGAATAAATGAATAAAGATATCTTTGAACAGTTGATCTATGCATTCCATTCAAAAGAAAAACTGGGACAATGGTTGCACATGGTGCAATTGAGAATGCCATCACCAAGGCATGATCCTCTAAAAGTGCCAACATATGAGTAGTAAACTGAAACTTTTGTGAAGGAACTATAAGAGACATCAACCCTTGCATTATGGAATTTTTTTCCATAGACAATATATCTGTGTTTTTTAATCTCTCCTGAGTGATAAAAAAATTGAATAGATATTTTTTTGTATGCTCCTTCAACACTAGAAGGTACAACAATGTGCCTCATTGTATTGATTTTCCCAAGATATCAACCATTTTTCCAATTTTGTAATGAAGCTTACCTCTTTAATCCAAAAATATCCTATTGTCCTTATTTGAAAATTCAATCCAAAATATGAATAACTCATAGGCCTCAAGCAAACAATTGCACTCAACCACTATAGGCATAAATGAAATTGCGATAGGGAAATTTTATGAAATTTTCAAATCTCAAATTGGGGGATAACACCCTCAACAACAAAGGGATGGGTAGATGGATATGAAAATAAGTTGGAGGGAATTGTGGAACACAATCCTACTCTACAAAAATTGGATGAGAGGTATTCCCCCTCAAAGCCTAAGAACAATTTAATAAGAAAAGAAATAACTCTCTGCAGTTCGAGAATGTGGGAGAAACCAAAATTAATAAAGATGCATTACGTGTTGAGTAGAACCTAGCCTCTCTAATGCAAGAAATAGACAACAATATCATGAAGGAAAATATATAAAATGAGGAATTTAGAAAAGAAAAGGAAGACTCTAAACTTGGCCATCAAATAAAATCTGATAAACTAGTAAACAATGATAAACTAAATTCCCAACAACTAGCCTTGCTAAAGATAATGCAAATTAAAGAACCTAAAGAAACTAATCCAAGACCATCCAAAGAGATATACTCCTTCAACTCTAAATACTTTAAAGAGGGTTATGAAGTGGAACCTCAACCCGATGGTTTCCCCTTGCAAAAAAATGGAGATATTCCCTTACACACCTCTAACATTTGGTGAAAGGGAAACCCCAAACATTTGGAGTGGATCTCAAGATCAGTATATAGAATGAGAGAAAATACTTATTGAGGAAGTGAGGTTGATCCAGAGGACATTCACCCTGATCTTCTAGGAGGAAGATTGAAAAATTATCTCACCTTCAATACCATGTCCTTTGTAAATGGGAATGAAAAAGTTGGTGAAATTATGGTCCCTAATCTGGTAATGAATCCTCTTAATCCCCTTGGTGGAGTGGTGAGTCCTGATGGATTTGATTCACAATTAAGCATGGATTTTGTAGATGACCTAGGGTTACTCTCTACTAAGGAAACCATTGATGGAGAAGAGACTCTTATGGAGGTCATAATAAAAAAGACCAAAAGGTATAGGAAAGAGATCCCAAACATCTCCAAAAGGATAAAAGGAAGAAACTTAGTGGGATATTCCCTCCTAATGCTAAAAGGATGGAAGAAGAAAATAGACTCCCCAAATGTTTTGATAATTTCAAATGTGATAGGGGACCCCCCCACTAAAAATAAATAATGGAGGTCAAATGAATTTCATGGAATGTAAGGGGACTTGAAACCCCTGATAGAAAACATGTTGTTAGAATATTCTTAGCACAAAAGCAAGAAAAATACTTTGTCTTGTTGCAAGAGGTGAAAGCCACTAGCTTCACACTAGAAACTAGTCTGACGGTGATATGGAAAGAAGTAGCTTATTTTGCTACTAAACATGAAAAAGGAAAATGGGGGGTTGTTATTATGATGGAAAGTAATTGGAAAAATTTTGTGGATAGATTTGGGACCTCCCCTGCAATTGGGCTATTTGGGTGATTATTATAAAAAAGGAAAGTTGCTTTGGGATCTACTCAGTATATGCCCCTAATGAGTATAAGGAAAAGATCCTCCTTTAGAACTGGCTATACAACCTACAAGATATCCCTTGGCTCATTGGAAGAGACTTTAATTTTGTAGAAAGAGAGCAAGACAAATGGGGTGGAACATGACTAGATTGCAAAGGAAATGAGATATTCTACTGGAAAAGAATGAAATCCAAATTGAAGCTTGAAGATCCTATTGAAGGGAAAGAGAAAGACACTAAATCCATTTGTTTTACTTGGTGTAATTATTAAAAAGGTGGCAGGAGAATCTACTATAGGCTTGATAGGTTCTACATAAGCAAAGCTTTCTTCTTGGCCTCCCGAGTGAAAGAAGGGTGTAAGGTTGAAGTGGCTCCATATTCATTATTAGATCACCACCCAATAAGGGCTAAGTTTTTCCTCAAAGAGGGAATACCAAAAGTTGTTGGAAACAACAATTATTTTTGCCTCAACACCAACCTCATCAAGGACAATTATTGTAAAAATTCTATCCTATCCCTTAGGCTTATTAACAAGTGGATGCACTGAAGCCTATCCCCCATTGATAGATGGCCATTAAATATAGAGGGATGGAAAGTTTTGTTCCAAACAATTGAGAAAAAGAGGGCCAAGGATAATAGAAGGAAGGAGACTCTCCTCCAAGATGAACTTCTCCAAGAATAAATTGATTTTCAAGCAAACCCTATGGATGGAAGACTCACAAACAGGCTAGTTGTGGCCAAAGACAACCCGTGGAGGCTCCAAAATCACAAGATAAAAGGATCAAGAGTAAGATCTAAGATGAATTGGATAGAGAATGGTGATAAAGGCATAAATGTTTTCTTCAAATATATTAAGGAGAATCAAGCTATGGAGTAGATAGATCAAATAACTATAAATGGCACCACCTTGGTTAATCAAGAAGAGATAAGGGACTAGTTTTTTCAGTTCTACAAAAGCCTCTTCTCCTCAGAGGGAAAGATAGAGACTATTGTTGAGGCAAGGGAACATATTAAAAAATTAGTCCCAAGGAAGGTCAGTGATGAAATGATAGGGGAATTTGGGAAAGAAATAACACAAGAAGAAGTCAAAAAGGCCATACTCTCACTCAAAGATGATAAGTCTCCAAGGGCAGATGGCCTCCCTATAGAATTATACAAAACATTCTTGGACTAGGTAAGTGAGGACCTATTCCTTGGCTAAAAAAGATGCATTTGAAAGAGGCTCACTTAGCAGTAAGATCAATAAAGGGGTAATCAAATTAATTCCAAATGAGGGTGATAGATCTCTTGTAAAAAACTAGAGAACCATCACTCTACTTAATGTATCATATAATATATTGGCTAAGATATTAGTAGATAGGGTGGCACTTATCCTTCCCTCTATCATAAACTCCACACAGATAGGTTTTATTAGGGGAAGGTACATATTGGAAAATTTGATTACTAGTTGGGAGGTAATGAATTGGGAAAAGAAAATAGGACAACAATATTGTTACTAGATTTTGAGAAGGCATATGATAGAATAGAGTGGGATTTTTTACTCCTAGTTCTAAAGGCCTTTAGCTTTCCTAATTCCTTTTGTGATATGGTTAAAACCCTATTTCAAGAAGAAACTACTCGGATAGAGGTCAATGGGGTTCTCACTCAAGAAATCACCCCAGAGAGATCCATAAGGTAAGGGTGTCCACTTGCACTGACACTGTTTGTAATTGCTTCAGATGCATTGCACTATGTGTTGAGGGAGAACTCAATAGTTCCAAGGGTAAAGGGCATTATAATGCATGATGATAATGAGCTCCTAAACCTATAGTTTTCTGATGTCACCTCAATCTTGTTAACCTAAAGGAGGAAAAAATTGTAAATCTAATGGGGAAATTAGAATTTTTTTGCTTAGTCTCTACGGCCAAGATTTCCCCCTCCAAATCTTGTCTTTTGGGCTAGAAGGAGAAACCCCTAGATTTGGTTAATAACTTTGGACTCCAATGGGGTGGTCCTCATAAATTGGTAAGATACCTTGGAATCCCCTTTGCTGTGGAACCTAATATAAAAGAGATGTACTAGTGGATTAGGGATAAAATAGAAAAGAAGCTTGCTAAGTGGAATAGACAAATTCTATCCTTGGTTGGTAGAATTCAAGTCTATCAAAATATACTCTCATCTTAAAGAATATACTTTTCATTTTTTTTGGTTCTTCAATTCATATCAAATCAATGATATTCGTAAAAGGATAAGAGCTTTCATATGGTTTGATGGGAAAGGTAAAAGAAAGAGACACTTGATGAAATGGGAATGGTACACAAGTGAAAAACTCAAAGGAGGTATGGGATTAAAGGATGTAAGGCTCCAAGGTATTGCTCTAGTTGTGAAGTGGGTTATTGGGGCATTAGAAGGAGGGGAGCCCTAGAAGGTATTGATTAGGAAAAAAATGCTTAATGTTGTTCACAAACATGCAAAAACTTGGTAATCTCTACTACTTAGTGATATCCTTATTAGTGACTAGACTATGTTACCTGTAGGATCCAATGTGTTTAAAACCACTTGGAAAGCTTGGGAGTTGATGAAAAAGTTCCTAACCAACTACCACTTCACCAAAGGGGACAATGGGATCATCTAGGCTAATAGATCTATATGGTGGAAACTAAAACATAATGGAAACCACTTGCATTAATTCAAGGTTGCTCAACAAGAGGATAGACCCGCAAAGGGATCCAGTGCTTTAAAGACATTCTAAAAGATGGTAGGTTGAAAGATTGGAATGAATAAAGTTTTGAATTCAATATTCCTCTCACCAATTGGAGGAATTACTCAATCATTAGAGAGGCTTGCAATCAGATAAAATTTCTTGTGGTAACAAAGAACGATACTACTCGATTCAAATACTTTCAATGGAAAAATGGCAATAACATAATAAAAAATAAAGATAAGGAAATGTATTCCATGCCAACTGAACACACGGATCTAATAGAATACTTGAATCAAACTTGGATACTTAATTGGAACAAGAATTAATGGAAAAAAATATTTCAAACTAATTGGTGTAGATAGCTAGAGGCAAAGAAAGCCTGTTTTAGATGGCTTCTAATAATCCAAAAATTGTCATTCAAAAGAAAAATAGATGATATTGATATATGCAACATCTATAAAGTACCTGAGACAATTAACCACATTTTTTTAAATGTGTTTTTGCTAAAGAGATATGGAATATGTTTTGTAACAAGAAAGATATCTGGGGGAACAATGAACAACCCCTTCTTGAGAAAATTTTATTTAATCATAACCTAAAAATGGGGAAAATTGCTACTCTATTCTAGATCTTCCTTTCATCTAACATTCTATGGTCCATTTAGAAAGCAAGGAATGAAGGCAGGTTTCAAGGAAGGAAAATGATGCTTACTGATTGTTATAGAGGACTCATGCTATACAATGTTGCCATACAGGTTTACATTATAGTGGGAATCTCAAAGGAAAATTTTTGGAAGTACCTAGAGAATAGAGAGATTACAATTAATATAATGGAAGCAATATATGGACATATGTGGCTGGAGGGGCATCCAAGTGTGGAAGTTTTCTTGAGGGATCTTTAGGCATTTCGGCAAGATCTTGCTGAGGGGTAGGGCACTAAAGTTGACAAGAATTAGGGCAAAGTGGGGTAGATTGTGGTAACTTTTGTTGAAAAATTGTTAGCTACAAAGACATTGATAACGACGAGATGTGGTAATGAGATAGAGTAAAGAAAACATGTTCTGTATATATCCTTTTTGATCTACACTAGATGCGTACTTAGAATAGTGAAATATATTTGTATATATTGACAATGATGCTTTGATGTGACTAATGTCACTTTGATACAAGTTTCTTTTGGGTTCCACTCTTTTGACCCCATACAAATGGGGACAACTATTGATACTATGTAAAGGGGTAGTTCAAAATTAGCACAGATACTATTGGGAATTGATTTTTGACCTCGTGTAAAAGAGGGGGACTGATGATATGATGTATTTTGGGGTAGTCTTTTGTTGATCCTTGGGTGATCATCTGATCTATGTGAACTATATTTTCTTCTATTAGACTTAATAAAAGAAAAAATTCACACTACACACATTCAACGTTGAGCTATTATCAACAAGGGTTTTCTTTATTCTCATCTTATTGAATTTAGCTATTACCATGAAGGCATCATTTTTCTTTCTCATTTCCAAAGGGGGTAGCTCATGTTGATGAAAAGTAATGTCTACATTGTTCAAAGTTACGACTCAAATTTTTTCTTCCACATTGTTTGATTGTGCATTAGGAGGGGTAGGAACTTGTTGTAAAGCACTTTGAATCATGTTGTGATAATGAGGGGATGCTTGAATAAGGTCCCATAATGATATCTTAGAAGGAGTATTCTTTAGTTGTTCCACAAGATCATACTCCTTTCCACATTGTGGAGGAAAATGAGGGGGACCTAGTAAGATGGGGCTAGGGAAAGGGAGGGTTGTTGAAGGTTTTTATCTTGGTTGTAGATTGTTTTTGGTGTTATATGTATGAGAAACAATATTATGACTTGGTTGTTACAAAACATTATTCTTAGGTTGGTAAAAGATAAGTTCGGTTTTGTGTGAAGGTGGGTAAAGGATGAGTTGAGGTTGAATAATATTAACTTCCCTTAGTGAAGGAGAGTATAATGTTACTTCATCATCTTCATCTAAGGAAACTATACCACTATTATCAATGTTATCCTTTTCTTGCACCATGTTATCCTCCCTAGGGGGAGATTTTTTAGGAGACCGACAAACTAGATATTCATGAAATTCAAAGGTTGGTTCTTCTAAAACGACTTCATCACAAGTAGGGGAATAATCAATGTCATCCTCTTGTTCAATATTTTTTTCTCTAGGGGGAGAGAGGAAAATAGGATTCTTGTGCCTCTCATAGCTTTGATCTTCTAACATTGAAATATCTTCTTCACAACTAGGAGAGATATCATGAGAAGGTTAGATGTGATTATCCTAATTGCCAGTGATTTCATTCTTGTTTTTTAGGGTCTCATTCTCTTGTGCCATAGCTTCTACCCTAATAGGAGAGATTTTAGGAGAGAGGAAAACAAAAGGTTCATCACTCTCCATTGTTATGCCATGTAAAGTAACTTCATCACTAATAGGGGAAGCATCAAGAGAAGGACTACTATGGTTTAAATGATTAGAAATGGTTAAATGCTTTTGTTCAAATAGGTATTTCCACATGTTAGGGACATTTGGAAGGAGAGAGATAAGGTTATTGTTACCAAATTTTCACCTACAACTCAATTTGGTAGAGCTGAAACAATTTATTTTTATTTTAAGGTGAAAAGATTCTAACATATTTATGCCATGCTTAACCATTGCATATCAAAGTTTAAAAGAAAGAGTTCAGTTTTATTTGTGCAATGTGTTATGATAGAAGGATGCTAAAAGATTGAATTTAGTTTGTTGTTCAGTATTGTGCAACATAAATGAAAGTACATAAAGAACACAAGATATTGCTTTCATTCATTTTGTAATGGAATATACACAAGATTGCATAAGTGTTTATTTTCTATTCATTGGAAAGAAAGGAGTAATCAAATGTCCCACACAAGCTATGGGAGTAGCTGAATTAAAGCAACATAGAAATACACTATAAATCTAAAGATGAAAGTAATGGAAGGAGCATATAAGAAAAAAACATATCCATCATTTCCTATTGAAGTTGGGTGTTAGTCTTCATGGTTGCCTGCTCCTCCTCGCTCCTGATCTTCAAATGAACATGCATCATGATAAGAGAGTTGGTTAGAGCTCAAAATATGAATCTCATTATGTTCCCTATCAACAAAAATATAGCATATGCCTATGATGCTTTAAGTTAGTTGAGAAAGTATTAGATGTATGAAAGAGAGCTTGAAAAATAAAACATCATAGGAGCATTGAGATTCAATGTTTTTTTATCTAACATTTTTGTTCACGGTGTAGGTATAGGTGAAATCATGTTGTTGATTCATTTCTGAAAACATCATGGCATGTGGTGAAAAAATGGGCTCCCACAGGGGTTGAGCTCAACACATGTTTCCCCTAAGTTTCAAAAGGGGGAATGAGATAGAAGAGAACATTCATGTTGCTCAAATCAAGCATTTCAGCTGAAGGAGTAATTCACAAGGTGGCTATAAGAATCACTAGCACATTGATCATTCATGACAATCAATTCAAAAGTGTAATGAATTAAATATCACAAATGAACAATGGACTCATAAGATGCCTAAGTAATATGTAAATTAGAATAAGTGCACCATTTCCTCATTAAGATTCATGTTTGCATATAAACATTTCATGTTGTCCTTGTTTATTTTCATATAATGGTGTTTTCATCATGTTTTATGTCTCATTGCTGCTACACCATATTTTATAACGTTTATATGTTTGAAGTACATGCCTTGAAGGTACAACCATCAAGAAGAAAGTAATGAAAAATAGTTCTTACATATAAGGGACAAAAGGGAGTGTATAGTTCACAAAGTGCTAAGGTGGAATAGTTACCAAGCATTCATTAAGAAGTTCATAATGGTGGGGAAGAAATCATGTGCTTTCTCAAGAATGGAAGGAGTGAAAGTTATTGAAAGTGCATAGCCACAAGAGAATGAGCAAGCAACAATAAGGGAGACTAATTAAGTCATAACATAGAAGACAAAAAGAATCATCATTAACATCTGTGTAATGCATGAAGGCCA
Source organism: Sequoia sempervirens (assembly GCA_007258455.2). Lineage (NCBI taxonomy): Eukaryota > Viridiplantae > Streptophyta > Pinopsida > Cupressales > Cupressaceae > Sequoia > Sequoia sempervirens. The sequence continues at coordinate 34,344,069 of VDFB02026320.1, read as the reverse complement.
TCATGAATCTATATATGCAAAATATTTGAAGGAGAAAAATATTTTTTCCTAAACAACATCATCATTATTGAAACAAAATAAAGCATAATATTCAGGTCCTTGTTTCAACAATTTGACATGTTTCAATGTTTTGAAGATAACATTCATAAAATAGGGTTTGCAACTATGTGTTTGATGCTTCTAAAGAAACAAGGTAGTGAGAAGAAGTATTTCTTCATGCACATTTTCAAAATGTAGAGTAAACTACAACCTACAGTGTTGGAGTCCTTACAAGACCTATAGGTGCATCTTGTACTCCAAATGCAAACATGCTATGATAAAAATCTAGTGCAGTAAATGGAAGGAATTGAAAAAAATCCCTTGATGCTTGAAAGGAAAGAAAAGGACCTTCATTTATTTCTTTATAGAATAAAAATACAAAAATATAGTGGCAGCCATGAAAGGTTTTGAAGGAGAGCTGCAAGTAGGAAAACACCCAAAATGTACAATGATCTCAAGGTGGGGTTCCAAGGAAAAAATAAAATCTTTTCATTCCTATCAAAAAAGGGAACCATAATAATCTCACATTCAGAGACAAAAGTGCATTTATTGAAGGCAACAAATTGAGCATCATAGAGCTAGGGTTTCAAGTATAACGGGTCTATGGTTTTATGGTGAGGTCAAGCCAAAGTTTTCATTATTGCTTTCTAGAGAATAAGAAGCCATGAACAAGGGTTTTAAACCCAATTTTGTTCCTGAAAATTTAAATGTAGAAGTCATAAAGTACATAAAATGAGGAAACCCTTGAGTTTTCTTGAGTATAAGGAGTACCGAAAAATGGAAAGGTCACGATCTGGAGTTTTCCATTCTTTTTGTTTATTAAAATGGCTAAATGCACAAGGGTTTTTACATGGATGAATGCTGGTGTAAATACAAAAGGAAGAAAAGTAACTCAAGTATTGTGTGAAGCCACGGGTTCAAGACATAGAAATCCCTCATAAATGGAAAATAACAAGTTAAGAATGTAGATATTTTCTCCCAGAATACACAAGAAATGGAAATACACTTATTACCTTTCTCTTATTGAGCTTGAATCAAGCATCTAGGTGATAAAAGACTAATAAAGATGTGAGGTTTGAGCAAAAGAGAACTTACCAAGAGATTTGTTGTGGAGAAAACACTTTCAAGTTCATGGGTTTTTCCCACAAAATTCCTCCAAACATTCAATCAAAGGCTCTCCAATGGTGGCCTCAAAATAATGAGAAGGTTAACATAGTGTAAAGAGAAAAGAATACATTAGAAATACAATGACATCTGCTATTGAAAGGCTAATAAATTCTTTGAAATGGAGGTCAATGTCTAGTTTTGCAGCAAAAAAGACTTACCTCTGTATTTTTCTATAGAATCTCCATGGAGATCTTTGAGAAGCAACGAGGAATTAAAAATTTTGAGCTCAAACCCTAAGTTCATGGTGGTGTCCAGGCAAAGGGAATTTTTCCAAAAAAAGAATGCAAAATGAATGAGATAAATTAGGGATCAAGTGATTTTGTTCTAGGGTTTCCCCATTTTCCCTAAGTTGACTTTAGCCTTTTTGTCACATTGATTTTAATTAATATTCCTTCACTAATACCTTCATGGTATTATGTTCTAATTTTCCTTTCCTAGACACCTTTATGCCTTAGTTATTTTCCCTATGATTTTTGAAGAAATCATATAGTTATTGATTCTGCATACATTTGCTAAAAGGCCTAAGCAATGCCTTAGTTTTTCTTCTTTTTTTGTAAAATCAAATGCCTAATACTATATACTTGGATTTTTTTTATCAAAATCAATAGTTGCTTTGTATTATTGCAAACATCAAAAAATTAAGCTAAGGTGAAGTCAAGCTTGAGTCTTTTTCTTTCTATTTTTTCAAAATTAAACCTATAGAAATTGTAAAACATTATTAAGGAAATGTTTCTATAAGTTGCCTTGGTAATTGTTATTTTAAAATGTAGTAAAATGAGAACAAGGGTTGAGTGAATCTTTCTATTTTCAATTTGAGTCTCACTTGGAAAAAATAGAAAAAATAGAGCAAACTGAGCTTTCCACTCCTGATTTTTAATCATAATTGAGTGCTCTTGAGTCCTTTTTGGGTCGACCCTTTTGGGAGGGAATCCTTCCATCTTATTCATTCAGTTTGGAGGTAGTTGGATCCTTGATTTGGAGGGTTTTTTACCTTGCTCGAGAATCATGCTAGATTTTCTATCTTGGAGAGCAGTTCACTCAGTTTTTCCCATTCTCACTCTTTGGGGCATTTTGGAGGCATATATTGGAGAAAAACTTAGTTTTTCTCAGTTCATATTTCCTTCTTACTCTCTTGATCATTTGCAGAGAGATTTGTAAGCTTTGATTTGTACTTAGATTGTCATATTCTCATACTCCTTTCAGAGCAATAAAAACAACAAAGCATTCATATCTCATGGTTTTGTCTAATTTTTGCACTCAATGGTTTGATGTTAAATTGTGATTCAACTTTCAAATCCTTTTGCATGTCCCATTGTTACAAGTGTGTGTGTAGAATTTTCATTGTAATATAGGTTACACATTGTGTTTAGTCCCAAAAATTCATGCAAACTATTGCATTGTTTCATATGAGATTATGAAATTTAATGTTTTGAAATTTGATTGTGAAGTTGAGTTAGTAGACAAGTAAAAGTTATGGTGCATCACCCTTTAGGTGTTAGGACTTTCATTGTCAAAGTGATCCTTCTCCCTTTTCATCAGAAAAATCTTTAGTTTAGGTGATCTTCCAGAGGAACCAACCCTCTCTGGAGATTCATTGTCATTATAAGTTACCCACAACTTGAGAATGTTTCCATGTTTCAACAAGATAGTTAAGTTAAATCTTAGCTAGGGTGTAATCCTTATTGACAACAATTTTTGGCACACCCACTCAGACTGTGAAAATTGTTTAAGAGAGTTTTCAGAGTTGTAAGTTGTTGTTTTGGTATATGCAACAATGTTTCAAGCCTTTAGAGGTTTTAAGTTTATACCTAGCGACTCCATTCTTTGGTTTTGCATGTAGATCTAGTGTAAGCTGCTGATGAGAAGAGTAAAAACTAGAGCAAGTAATTCTCCATTTGAGTATTTTCAACTAGAACCACCAAAAAGGAGGGATACGACAATAAGAAAAGTTTTTCAATCACCAAGGAGGTCAAAATCTACACCTCTAAGCCTCATCCTTGTAAATTCACCATCAGTAGTACAAGCACCAACAATGGCAAGGCAGTTTGCATTTGCACCATTTAATGGGGGAATCCCATTATATCTTGCTCGACATGATGATATTATTCTTGCAGTCCTCAAAATTCTACCATATTTCACTAGAGAAGATCAATCCACTCTTGTTGAGCACATTTGAGATGTGGCAACTTTGTGCTCAGTTCATACTGTCACTAAAAAGAATGTAGCACTTAGGCTTTTGGATGCATCAATAAAGGGAAAAGCCTTGCAGTGGTTTAGAGGCCTTCCAAAAAATTCAATTGCAACATGGGATCAATTGGGGGATGGCTTGCATCAATACTTTGAGGAAAAATATGGTCATTTGTGTTTGTTGGAGTAGTTAAGTACCATCAAGAGAGCTCCTCACAAGCACATGTTAGATTTTAACTTCTATTTCCAAAGGACTTGGGATATGATTCCAATGACGATAAAGCCTTCACCTGAACATGCATTCCTTTTCTTTCTCAAGGCTTTGAATAGTAAAATTTCTATGATGATTCAGTCTATGGGTGGGATTACGCTTCCTAATGCTTGTGATATTGCTATTAGAGTAGAAAAATACCTTATTCAAGCTAGTAGAATATCCCCGAGGCCTCTTATGCCCATTTTTCCTGAAGTATAGCCTCTTGTACCTATGTCATTACCCCCTTTAGTTGTTGTCCCGCTCATTCCAACAATAGGATATCAAGCTGCAACACAAAAAACTGTTGTTCCAACCCATTCTCAAGAACTTCAAGAGATTAGAAACATGCTAAAAATTGTAGGGAATGATTTGGTGAGTATTGAGAGGAAAGTTGGCCAAGATTCTAGATCCTATCAAGCTCCACATTAGCCCAACTAGTCAAATAGACCACCTTTTCAAGTTTGTTCTGAAGACCCAAGGAGAAACTTCAATCCTATACCCTTTTAGCCTTACAATCCTAATGCTACTAGCTCTTCGAAAGAGCTTGTTCCCAAAAAAAATAATATGGCACAAGAGTGTGACTGGTGTTATCCATGTAACTAGCCACATAATCAAGCTACATGCATGAATGGTATGAGAAATCAGGCTCTAATGGTTCAAAATAGCTATGCTGGTTCGAAAAGTGTGTTAAATGAGAATGTAGAGCAACAAGTTTCACAAACTCAACAAGGTAATCCTGATATTTCCTTGATGAATTGGAAAGGTACCAAGTTTTGTGGGGTGAATCATTTTCAAGGACAAAACCAACTAGATTCACCTATTGTAGCCAATACTAGATCAAAGAAGAGGGTTGCTAATTTGGGGTAGCAGTCCAACAACAACCAGATAAAGGTAGATTTCAAGCTTCTACAACTCACGTTTTCCCCATGACACATCAAAAAGTGCAAATTCTACAAAGAGGACAAGTTGTACCTGAGAAGGAGCAACCGAAGGTGCAATCAGAACCTTTTCAAGGGAAAAATAATGTTGTTGCTATTAAGGGACAACAAAAGGCGAGCCCTACGTCATTTAACGTTGTTGAACATCTTAAGAAGGCTATTGTTAGCATGTCAATAATGGATGCATTGCATATTCCTGGGCAAAAATACTTACTGCAAGATTCTTTGTGTAAGATTTCTATTTCTAATGTTATTAACCAAGATCAGACTAAGTGTGTGCTTGCAAACAACCCAAAAGTTAAGAATAAGTAGCAAGCCCAAGAGGTAAATCCTCTTCCATTCTATTTGAGTTTGATCATTGGTGATAAACTTGTACATAATTTCATGATTGATTCTTGTGTAAGTAGTTATGTAATGCCTAAGAGTCTAGTTGATAAGCTAGGGTTAGTTTATGAGCCTCTTTCAAAGGGAGTAGTTTAGCTATATGGGTTTGTTGTTAAGAATATTGGGGTGATTAAAAATCTAGATCTTACTTTGCATGCATGCCAAAATTTTGTAATCCCTTAAGATATTCATGTTATTGATCTACCACCTCATTTTTCCATATGCCTTTCTAGGGATTTTACTGCCAAGTTGGGTAGGTTTCTATCTTATGATTGGTATCATTTTTTTTCTAGAACAAGCTATGGCATAAAAGTGACCATAAAATCTGAGCCTCTAGCCAAGGATCATATTGATCCATATGTCCCTAGCCCTATAAATGCTAACCCTTACATCACCCATGAGCTGGAGGATCAATCCATGACCCTAAACCCTAGCACACTTATTGATGATGTAAATCTAGATGAGTGGGCAGCCGGAGATCATGAAGTTGACCCATTTAGCCACACTAATGAGGTAGGACTATGCATTTATATGATTCATGAACTTGATGTAGTGATTCCAAATCTCGTCAAGGATTAAAGTTATCTCGAAAAAAAAGTTAATCAACTTTGGAAGCTTTATTTTGATGGCTCAAGAAGCAAAATGGGTGCTAGTGGAGGAGCCATGTTAATTTCACCTGACAAAGATAAGCATTATTCATCATTGAGGTTTTATTTTAGCTGCACAAATAATACAACTGAATATGAAGCACTTATTCATGGTTTAGAGTGGGCTAGTGAAAGAGGTATTAAGTGCTTACAAGTTTATGATGATTCTAAGTTAATTGTAAGCCAAGTTATAAACCTAAATGATACAAAGAATGATTTGATCAAGAAGTATCAACATAGAGTTTGGGACTTAGTTGAATATTTTGATGCTTTTAATTTTCTTTGTATCCCTAGAAGTTAGAATATGCATGCATATAAGCTTGCTACCATAGGATCCCAGTTTGACATTCCAAATGAAATTCATAATGTAGAGGTACAACATTATGTGAAAGTTGTTGTTAGGCCATCTGTACCTAATAATATGCAATTTGGAAAGTTTTTGAAAGTGATGACCAAATTGTGAGTTTTCTGATTGTAGAAGTTGAGCTTGTAGCTAAAAACCAACAAAAATGGCAGCAACAATATGACAATCAAATTGTGCAATTGAAGTCAAACAAGCTGCCCAAGGGATTGGTAAACTTGGAATCAATTTTCAACTTTGATGACCAAGTGAGAAAGGAAAAAAATATCACGGCGGTTAAGCAGGAGCATTATGAGGCCATTGAGATTTTTAAAGGTAAGCTCCTCAAGCTGGGAAAGTTATGTGCCAAAGAGGAACAATGCGCTTTCATTCTGTTATGTCAAAAATTTAGTGAATTTTTTGCTTGGGAATATGGTGATTTAATTTTTTTTGACCCTGAGCTAGCTCAACACACCATTGAGTTAGAGCCCAATGCAAAACCAGTGAGGAAAAAGCAGGGGCCTCTTAACCCCAAGCTTGAGCATCTTAGGAAAGCTGAATTGAATAAGTTGATTGAAAGTAATATCATTTTTCGTATTAAGCATACATCTTGGGTTTCTAACTTAGTTCCAATTAGAAATAAGAATGGTGAGATTAGGATTTGTGTTGACTTTCATGATTTGAACAAAGCCTCTCTCAAGGATCATTATCCACTCCCTTCAATGGAGCATATTTTGCAAGTTGTTTATGGTTTTGATATATTTTCTTTGTTGGATGGATTTTCAGGCTATAACTAGATTTTAATGAAGGAGGAAGATTAGTAAAAAACTACATTTACCACTAAATGGGGTACCATGGCTTATAGAAAAATGCCCTTCATTTTTTCCAATGAATGGGAAACATTTCAGAGAGCAATTGGCATGGCCTTTCATGGCCTCAAGAACAAGATTGTTTTGGCTTATTTAGATGATATTATAGTCTTTTCAAAAAATGCTAATGAAAATTTTGATCATTTCAGGCATATTTTTGAGAGATGTAGAGAGTTTGGGGTTTCTCTTAACCCAAATAAGTGCATATTTAATGTCCATGAAGGTAAGCTCCTTGGGAATATTGTTTCCAAAATTGGTATTTCCATTGATCTAGAAAGAGTTTATGCTATTCTTGATTTACCACTACCAGCACATAGGAAAGGCTCACAAAGCTTTCTTGGTATGATCAACTTTGTGAGAAGATTCATGCCTAACATTGCAACATTATTATATCCTCTTACAACAATGCTTAAAAAGAATGCACCTTTTAGTTGGACTAAAGAGGGTAAGAGGATCTTTGAGAAGATAAAAGAAGCCCTTGTAGCTGCTCCAACACTCATTAATCCTAATTATGATAATTTTTTTATTTTATATGCTTTTGGAGGTGTTGACACCATTTTAGCTATGCTATGCCAGCAGAAGATGAAGGCTTAGAGTAGTCTGTGGAATTTTTCAACCAAGTATTGCATGACTATGAGGTAAAGTATTTGTTTGTTGAGAAGCATGTGTTTGCTATTGTTAGAAGCCTGAAAAAGTTTAGGCATATGCTCTCTAACAATAGAATTCAATTGTTGGTTAACCATCCAACTGTTAAGGATTTCTTTCTTAATAGAGATATTAATGATAAAAGGGCTAGCTGGATAACTAAAGTAATGGATTTTGATGTCAGTATTAAAGTTACTAAGCTTGTTAGGGGCAAGGGTTTGTGTGAACAACTTGCTGAAAATGGAGAAAACAACCAAGAAGGAGATGGAAATGTTGCAATAGTGTTCAATAATGAAGAACAAGTTATTGGTTCAACTCCTATTGCAAGTTAGGTGCAACAAATGATTCATTATTTGTAGATTGGTGATTGCCCTGAAGGTTTGGATAGGGAAAAAATGAGGTATTATAGGCTACAAGCCACCCCTTATACTGCTATTGATGGTGTTTTGTATAGAAGGGTTTTTCATGGTGTTTTATTGAGATGTATTGAACCAAATTAGATAACTAGCCACTGGAAGAGTTTCATAATGGGCCTTCAGGAGGCCATTTTGTAGTAAGGACCATAGCCTTGAAAATTATGAGAGTTGGATATTATTGGCCAGATTTATTCAAAGATGCATTTTCTTGGGTTAGAAAGTGATCCAGGTGGATCTAGAAGACCTCAAAATTTCACAGTCTTAGAATCAGCCAAAAGTAGTCTCAGATCGAAGAGCATGATGACACGATCCTGATGCAACTTGAATCGCATCAAAAGGAGATTGTAGGTGGAAGTTATGCTTAGTTAAAGGTCTGGTCAAACAGGGTACCAGGGGCCGACAGAAGGCGAAAAAAATGATCATCTCAAAAATTGATGGAAGCGGCGTCAAATCGAAGGGCTCGTCGAGATGATTCTAGCAACGTTCGTTTTGTCAAAATCTAACATCGTATGCTCATGATATTGGTAGTCAAAGTTTGATTGACTAAAGGGTACAACTCATGACATCATCATGCTGGCGTGTCAGTCTGTACTGTATGGATGATGTGGAAAAATCCTAGCATGACACATGGCAGTAGAGTCATCTTGTACGAACCAATCATTATGTGACACGTGGCATCTATACGACAGGTGGTAGCATCGTCAGCAGCTTAGTCATCTTACATGTCAGCATCTTCGTCAGCATTCTTGGTGAATAGGGTCGCAACACGTGTCCTCCTGAATTGGCAAGTTGGTTTGTTTGTTGAGCAAAATTTTGTTGGGGTTTGACCACGTGACCTTGCCCACAACAGCCAGCGGTTGAACCGTTACACCACCGCTCACATGCTTACTATATTTAGAGGCCGTATTTGTTTTGTTGTTTAATATTGCGGATTGTGTTATTAAAATGTGGCTGACTGGTTTTGAACCCCGACCATGTGGGTGCTAAAAATTTAGTGTGCTGTTAGACCACCGCGCTCTTCTAAAATATATGGGAGGTTTGTTTGAATTTGTTAAAGTCTAGTGGGCTGAGCCTAACCAAATTGGCCTATATTTCCAAGATTCACTCTAACCATTTGAACCAAAAGATTTCAAAGGACAAATTAGTCATGGTACGAGTTGTTTAGGGGGTTAAGTCATTAATTTGATGGTTAATCCTTTTTAGGAATATTTCATGTATAAAAGGAGGTAAAGGTGAGTGAGTGGGTATTTAGAAATTTTCAAAGGTTAGAATTCAGAATTCAGGTGTTTGAAGGAATTTTGGAGAGTGAGATTTTGCAAGGTGTTTTTCTACACCAAAATTGTAAAGATTTAGAGAGTGATATTGTGAGGAGTTCATGCTAGTTCTGTAAGTTGGATATTGTAAGAAAGTTGATGCTTGGAAATATCAATAAAGTGGTCCTACGATTGAGAAGCAGGCCTGGAGACGTAGCTCATCCTGAGCGAACTCCATTATCAAGTGATCTCTCTCTGTTCTTGTTTGTCTTGTTATTTCTTTCAGCATTTGAATTTCTTTAAAGTTCTTAGTTTATGTATCCTGAATCTGGTTGAGATAAGTGAACTCTATTTTGTAATAATTTCAATGATTTAGACACAATCATGCATTACTGCTGCGATCAGGGAATAAATCTATATTTGGATTAAGTTTTGTAACTTTAACGTCCTAGCTTACAGATCAAGTTGGTATCAGAGCCCATTTTGCAGGATAATTGTAGGTGGTGAATGTTAACCAAGTTGAAACTGAAGCAAGGTGAAGGTTCACTTACAAAGATCAACCCAGAGATTGGGAAACGAAGGACTTTTCCATGATCAGAGATGGCAGTTGAACAAAGTTCTATAGAGCTTGATGAGAAAGCTTTCCAGAAAGCTTTTCTTGAAATGAAAGCTATGGTGGAAGTTCTTTTCCAAGAGAGGCAAGAACGACAGAAGAAAAAGGAACGCAAGAATAGAAAGGAGGAAAATGAATCTACTTCGAAAGAGGAGAAAGGTAAAGGAGTAGGAGGTGGTAGTGACCCTCCTAAACCTTCTTTCCCATCTTCTTCTTCATCCTCTTCATCTTCTGAAAGTCCAAAACATTCTTCACAAGGAAAAGTTGCACAAAAATCAACTAATTCTCCTTTATTGAAATTAGATGTCAAATTTGAGTTGGCTATGTATAATGGTGAATTGGATGTAGAGAAATTGGATAACTGGCTTAAGCAGATCGAAGTGTATTGTAGGGTTCAATAGATCTTGGATGAATCTTCTAAAATCTAACTAGCCACTCTTCGAATGGGAGGCACTGCATTGGTTTGGTGGGAGAGTAAGATTCAAGATGATCTTGCTACACATAGTAAAATCATTTCATCTTGGTATGAGTTTACTTCTGCTTTAAAGAAATAGTTTTATCCTTTGGGTCATATGCAACAAGCTGTTATGGATTGGAAAAACATAAGACAGGGTAAAGGACAAACAGTTCAAGAGTATACATAGGTGTTTAGGAAGAAAGCACTTACTCTTGGTATTCCTCTTTATATGCAAGAAACTTTATTAAAGTATATAGGTGGATTGCATTCACATTTGAAAAATACAATTCTTATGTTTAATCCAACTAATTATGATGAAGTGTGTGTACAAGCAACCCATATTGAAGTAGGTGGAAGGAATATAAGTTTCAGTTCAAAAATAGAATTTGTTCCTCCAACTGAAGGCAATAAAAAAGGAAAGGAGAAGAAAGTAGCCACCGCGAAGAAAGAGGAAGGTGAAAAGCCTACTTGTTCGCATTGTCAGAAGAAAGGACACATAGATGCGAGGTGTTGTAAATTACATCCAAAATCAAGGCCTAAGTGGTTTAAGGATCGTAAAGGTAAACAAAAGACTATAGCTATTGTTCAGGATCTTGGATCAGATTCTGATGATGAAACAAAAATTTTAGTTGTAGGTTTGAAAGGTAAAACTTTTGCTGGTAATGATTCTGCCACTAACGTTTCTAAGAGTTGTGTTGTTCCTGAAGATAACAAAAGATGTGAATTGTTTCATATAAGGGTGATTTCTAAGAACACTAAGATTAATGCATTGATTGATAGTGGGTCTCAAGTTAATCTAATTTCAGAGGAAGTTGTTAAACCGTTGGGATTGGAAACCAAGCCGCATATGAAACCTTATCCATTAGGTTGGGTGTGCAATGATAATAGATTGCGAGTAACTAAGCAATGCAGTTTGAAATTTGCAATAACATCTAAATTTATAGATGAGGTTGAATTTGATGTGGTTCCACTTGATATCTATGGCATTATGTTGGGTAGCCCGTATTTATATGATAGGAAGGCAATCTTCTACAAGGAACATAATCAGTATCACTTGTTTAAGGAAGGAATTGAATACATTGTGCATTCTCATTCAATTAAGACTGATAAATCTTTTGTGAATATGGGGCAATTGAAAAGGGTAGTTAATGCAAGTGATAATTTGGCACTTATGTCTGCACCACAAGAAGTGTCAAAGAATAAAAGCATATCTGATTCTAAGGTTGTTCCAGTTATGAAAGATAAACATGATGTTGGTACATTATTTTTCTCGTCTAAAAATTTGGTTTTGTTGTTCAGCCTTCTATTCTCTAGCAGTGTTTGGTTGATAGTAGCAACGCTGAATGTGGATGTGTATATTGCTAATGTGCTTAACAATGTTAGTACAGTTTTGATTGTTGTTGTGATGATTCAAATGCACAGGTTCCAAGAAAGAAGGACAGCTGATACTGGGCAAGTGAGACAAAGATGCCCTCACTTAAAATGCATGTAAAAATAGACCTTTTGGAGGTCCAAAAGCTTCTCAATGGGGAGGAATGATCTAGGTGGATCTAGAAGACCTCAAAAATTAATAGACTCAGAATCAGCCAAAAGTAGTCTTAGATCGAAGAGCACGATGACACGATCCTGACGCAACTTGAATCACGTCAAAAGGAGATCGTAGGTGGAAGTTATGCTTGGTCAAAGGTCCAGTCAAACAGGGTACCAGGGGCCAACAAAAGGCAAAAAAATGATCATCTTAGAAATTGATGGAAGTGGCATCAAATTGAAGGGCTCGTCGAGATGATTCCAGCAATGTTCATTTCGTCGAAATCTGACATCATATGCTCATGATATTGGCAGTCAAAGTTTGGTTGACTAAAGGGTACAATTGATGACGCCATCATGCTGACGTGTCAGTCTGTACTATACGGATGATGTGGAAAAATCCTAGCGTGACACATGGCAGTAGAGTCATCTTGTACGAACCAATCATTATGTGACACGCGACATCCATACGATAGGTGGTAGCATCGTCAGCAGCTTAGTCATCTTACATGTCAGCATCTTCGTCAGCATTCTTGGCGAATAGGGGCGTGACACATGTCCTCCCGAATTGGAAAGTTGGTTTGTTTGTTGAGAAAATTTTTGTTGGGGTTTGACCCCATGACCTCACCCACAATAGCCGGCGGTTGAACCGTTACACCACCGCTCACATGCTTACTATATTTAGAGGCTGCATTTATTTTGTTGTTTAATATTGTGGATTGTGTTATTAAAATGTGGCTGGCCGGTTTTGAACCCCGACCATGTGGGTGCTAAAAATTTAGTGTGCCGTTAGACCACCACACTCTTCTAAAATATATGGGAGGTTTGTTTGAATTTGTTAAAGTCTAGTGGGCTGAGCCTAACCAAATGGGCCTATATTTCCAAGATTCACTCTAACCATTTGAACCAAAAGATTTCAAAGGACAAATTAGTCATGGTACGAGTTTTTTAGGGGGTTAAGTCATTAATTTGATGGTTAAGCCTTTTTAGGCATATTTCATGTATAAAAGGAGGTAAAGGTGAGTGAGTGGGTATTTAGAATTTTTCAAAGGTTAGAATTCAGAATTTAGGTGTTTGAAGGAATCTTGGAGAGTGAGATTTTGCAAGGTGTTTTTCTACACCAAAATTGTAAAGATTCAGAGAGTGATATTGTGAGGAGTTCATGCTGGTTCTGTAAGTTGGATATTGTAAGAAAGTTGATGCTTGGCGATATCAATAAAGCAGTCCTATGATTGAGAAGCGGACCCGGAGACGTAGCTTATCCTGAGCGAACTCCGTTATCAAGTGATCTCTCTCTATTCTTCTTTGTATCATTATTTCTTTCAGCATTTGGATTTCTTTAAAGTTCTTAGTTTATGTTTCCTGAATCTGGTTGAGATAAGTGAACTCTATTTGGTAATAATCTCAACGGTTTAGACACAATCATGCATTACTGCTGTGATCAGGGAATAAATCTGTATTTGGATTAAGTTTTGTAACTTTAATGTCCTAGCTTACAGATCAGAAAGTGTGATAAATGTTCATTGTTTGCAAGGAAGCAAAGGCTTGCAACCTTTCCTCTACACTCCATTCAAGCTTAGAAGCCTTTTTCCAAATGGGGTATTGAATTCATTGGACCTATTAACCCACCTTCAAGTGCAGGCCACAAATAGATTCTAACTATAACAAACTATTTTACCAAGTGGACTGAGGCTATTGTTTTGAAGGAAGCAAATAAAACCCCTATGTTAAATTTTTATCAAGATTTGGTATCTAGATTTGGAACTCCCGACTCTATTATTTCTGACAATGCATTAGATTTTATTGGTTTAAGGATTTTAGATTGGTCTATAAAGAATAATATTTTTCTGAATACTTCATCTAATTATTACCCATAGAGTAATGGGAAGGTAGAATCCACCAATAAAAAAATGATTAAGATCATTAACAAGACCATTGAGGACAACCAGAGAACATGGAATGAAAATTTGAAGTTAGCCCTTTGGGTTGATAGGATAACTCCTAAAGGAGCCACTAGTTACTCTCCTTATGTTCTCACTTATGGTAAGGAATCCAAGTTACCAATTTCTATTGAATTACCAACTTTGAATTTCATTAACGAGCTAGAACTGTTGAGGAGCAGCCTATGGAAGTAAGGCTTGGACAACTAATGGAGCTAGAGGAAACAAGAAAGGATGCATTAAGGAAGCTTGAAATCCATCAAATTCAGATGAAGAGTTCTTTTGATAAAAGAGTAGGCCAAGAGATTTTAGTATTGGTGATTTAGTTTTCAAATGGGATGAGTATAGAAGTTGTGTGTGTGAAATGTGGGAGAGTCAAAAAATCAATGCTAAAGCACACAAACATCATTGAGACGTATTATATTAAATATTTGAATCAAAGAACTACTCTAAATTGCAGTTAAAAAAAATATCTAAAAATGTTCCATTGTTCTCTATTCTCCAGGATTCATTAAACCATTTGGCTCTCATATTTTATATGTGCACTATGATTGTTAAAATGACAACTTGAGAAACAAGATGTTATCCAAATGCAAGAAATCTAAGTTCCTACCTCAAACTATGTGATAAAAGACATGATGATAATGGTGATATTGACAAATGGATAATGATGCTTACTTTTGTGATGCAAATGTTGTGATAAGAAGCTAAAATGATTTTGCATATTGTCAAATAACTATTGATATGATAAACTAAAATGCAACTATAAGGAAAGACATGAAATGAAATGCAACTATAAAGCAAGACATGACTCTAATTTAACATGATACTACAAAGCTAACTATAAAATCCAAATGCTCTAATGCTCCAAAGCTATTCTTGCATAATAATTTTGCTAAAATATGGATGTAAAATGTTGTAGCAAAGGGTTGTATTTATAATATTTTCAAAGCATCTTGTGATGTGGTAGCGATCAATGGTCCAGATTCAAACATGGGGGATGAACAGTGGAGATGGAGAGAATCAAGAAGGATGTTCCCTTGACCAAAAACAACATGCCAAATGGATGAAGGAATAAAGTCTGTGAGGAATAAGCCATGTGTTAAAAGTTTGTTGAAGATAATTGGTTGAAAATAATGCAATTAAATATTAGTCATATTTAATTACATGTGACATTTGATAACATGGCCAAAAGTGTTGTAGACATGACTAATTTTGAATTTGAAATTATTCAAACTTAGTGAGAAGATATTTAATTAAATAAAAAAAAACTATAGTCATTTGTTTATTGAATTAAATTTAGAAGAATGTGGTTTAGGATGAATAATTTAGAAAAGTGTGAACTATATAAATAAATTGAGAATTTATTTATAAGTGGATGAATAAAGGGAGTTCATTAATTAAATAGCTAGTATTTAATTAATTAATTGTCTTGACCAATTTTAGGTGTATACATTTTGCCCCTCTTTGAAGTAATGTGTTCACACGTTGCTTCAAAGAAAAATTCACTGTTGATGTTGACATTTTATTTTTTCAATGCCACAGACGCTAATTTTCAAGTGATGACAGATATATGCCCCCTCGGGAAATAAATTAGTGAATTTTTGAATTTTTAGGTTTTTTTGAATTTTTTGAATTTTTTGATGATTTGATGATGATCTCAAAATTTTATGATTTATAAATGATTTATCTCCCGAAAAATGATGTATAAGCCACCTGGTGATGATTTGATGAATTAAAGCCAATTTGAAAATAAAATAAAACAACCCCATAAAAATGCCACTTAATTAACCTTAAAAAAAGTTAAAAAGAGTGATTAGAAGTTCATTTGAGCAATTTCATTTTGAAAAATTAAGAGTGATTGAGTGATTTGTGCAAATTTGGTGAAATTGTGATCCCTTACCACACACGTTAGTTCGAGCGCGTCAGACGTTACAATCGCCAAGCAGTGTACTGTCCAATGATATGTACCCCAAAAAATTACCTCGTAATTTGTGCAAGTTATTTTTCTCTCCATTTTTCTCGTTTGAATTTGAATTTCATTTTTCTAGCACATTGAAAACCCAATGTAGCACATTCATAGTCTGTTATAGTGCATAGAATAGGCTAGCGCATAAGGATAACAATGCAGTGCATTCATACACGGTAATGGCACATAGAATAGATTAGTGCATATGTGGAGTGAATTAGTGCATAGGGTAAATAGATTAGCGCATAGACTCATGTAGCACATTAGTTGCCTATTTTAACACATAGAAGGAATGATATAGCACATCAGATAGTTTGAGGCATAGGCAGAGGGGTTTAGCACATTGATCAAATGTAATGGCACATTGGAACCTTGTTATGGTGCATTGGTAAAATATAGACCAGATATATGATTTTCTTGATTAGACTCCTTGATTTTGTTGATGTTTGATCACGTTAGCCTTTGATTTGATGATGATTGATGATGTTGATATATTAGATGTCCATTGATCTCATGATAGGTGAGATTCAAGGATAGGATGATGATAATTGACTTCATGATACACGAGGATCAATTATAAGTTGATTGATTGATTGACCTCATGATAGGCAAGGTGCATTGATTGTTTGGTTGATCTCATGATAGCCGAGATCAAATTGATTGATAAACCTCATGATAGGTGAGGTTGGATGATAGATAAACCTCATGATAGGTGAGATTGATTGATAGATGAACCTCATGATAGGTGAGATTGATTGATAGATGAACCTCATGATAGGTGAGGTTGAATGATAGATTGATGCTCATGAAATTTGATCAAAGTCTCACTAGATCTAATTAGATTGATAAACTAATTGATTTTGATTGATTGATAGGCTAATTGATGTCGATTGATTGATTGAATAATTTGTGATTTTGTGATGATAGGAGCCATTGACAATTGTGCAGATTAGAGAGAATTTTCCTTAGATGTGGGATTTGATTCCATACCTGATGTAGCCTGAGAAAACTATTATTACATGATGCAGATTGTTATCTCTTACTAATATGCCCCAGATTGGGATTAATAGGGGGTTGCTGATAGCTTTTGCAGAGAGGTGACATAGTGAGAATAAAACCTTTCATTTTCCCATTGGTGAGATGATGGTGACTCCAGAGGACGTTTATCATATTCTATAGATTCTTGTTGTTGGAGAGCTTATCCTATATGATTCATAGGAGCAGGGTGGTACTGATGCACTACACAGAGTATTCCAGGATGATCAGATATGTGGTTACAAGATTCCATAGAGGGATATGGTTGATGCTTATGCCACATTTCCTTATGTTCTTGTTAAATTTATTGGAGGGTTCCTTTGTCCTGATCGCAGGTAAAAGAGAATTTTAGTTGGATGGGGGTGGATTTTGGAGAGCATGATTGCTTAGGGGACTAGATATGCATGGGGTTTTTGTATGATTTCTCATCTATACCATGGTTTACACCAGGTGGTCTACCTTCGCGGGGCCAGTTTATCAACTGGGGTTACATTACTTCAAGTCTGGGCCTAGAAGCATATAGCAATCACATGGCCAATTATAAACAGACAGTGGCTAGCCATGAGGCCATACATACATATTTATGCCAATCTATTTGCTCAGCCTAGGCTAGGAAAACTAGAGTACTTGAGGAGAGTGATTGATGATCTAGATTCAGTGACATGGCGGTCGTATCTTGATTGCGAGCAGTGGTCAAAGGATGATATAGAGATGCCTCATATGTGCCAGTCTATGTACCTCATTAGGTAGATCTGATTTATTATCTAGAGATTTTTGCTAAGGGTGTGGCGATAGTATGGCCAAGTGTAGGGGATGCCCCAAGGTGTGGCACATTATGTACAACGTCAGGTGGATGCAACCAAGCGGGGACCCACTTTGTCCTATGATGTTGCTATGCAAGAGTATCAAAGTTTATAGGTTATATTCTAGGATATTCACCTGGATATCATTGACGCGCTGATGTTGGATGAGTATGCTCAATACCTAGCTTTACATTCATTCCCATGGATCACCATCTCAGATGAGCTAGTGCCATTGCTAGAGAAGGAGGAGGAGTTGGAGGAGGAGGAGGAGTCAGAGGAGGAGGAGGAGGCTAGTAGTGATGGCAGGGATGGTGATGGAGATGGAGATGATGGGGATGATGATGGGGGTGATGGGGGAGGAAATAAGGGTGGAGGAGGGATAGGTCCAGATGTTGGAGAGTTGAGAGTTCCTCGCAAGAGGTGACATGTGGAGATTCGACTACCCTCTCCACAATAGCAGACACAAATTGTTGCACTATAGGTACAAGTTGAGACACTACATGGTCAGCTTGATCAGGTTTAGGCTTTACTAGTGCAGGCCTAGGGGAAAATTCAAACATTGACAACTAAGAGTGATGCTACTAGATAGCAGGTACAATAGGTATAGGATGAGCTCACCTAGGTCTAGGCCCAGGGATAGGCATAGGGATAGATGCAGGGGAAGATTGCCACACTGACTACTGAGAGGGATACTTTGAGATGACAGGTCGATTAGGCTGAGGGCCTTGCTGAGAGATTATAGAGAGTTGCAGAGGCCACTGGTGCATCAGATTATTTTAGAGAGATACATTATACCATGTAGGAGGTAGAGTTTTAAAGAGTTAGGTATCATGATGCAGTTCCTCTAGAGCGATGAGAAATTTTTGCACAATCTCAGTCAGAGAGGTCCTAGTCTCAAACCGTTAGCATGGGTGTTACATTGCCGCTTCCTGGAGATAAGAGAGATCCTTGTGTAGGTCCATCAGGTGGGGAAGGTATTGGCCTTGTGATGCCAACACCATCTAGGGGGAGCACGACATAGCTCCGATAGCTAATGACATGAGTTTCAACATTTTGGGACATGATGTATACTTCTTTGATTGAGTTGAGACATATTGATATACTACCAATTTTGATATTGATGTATCTCTTTATACCTTTGGATATCCTTGTAAACTTGACATCATTTTGAGTTATATATGAAATGTGGTGATGATGATGATCTATGTGTCTATATGATGTTTATATATGATGATGATCATGATGATTATGATGGATGTATATAATGATCATGATGATTATGATAGATGCATTTAATTTCTATTATTTATGCTATGTGATGTTCTCTATGATGATGATGATGATGATATGATATGGATGCAAATGATGATGCAATTGATGTTTTGTGATTCTATGATTCTTTATGAATGATGCCTATGTGATGGATTTTATCATGCCAATGAAAGGTTATGCATTTTATGTTTTTGTACTTTTCTCATGCAAATTGATAATGCAATGAATGAATGATGCATGAAATGATCACATGATGGTGCAAAGTTTTATATATTTTTATGATGTTTATGTAATGATGATGCTTATACGATGATGATTATGTGATGTATGCAATGATGATATGATAATGCATGATGGATGATCTGATATGCTTCATGAATGGTTTTTTACGCTATGTGAGATGGATTTGATTATGAAAATGATGTGAGATTTTCATGTGATGATTGTGTTGTTCCAGTTAGTCCTTTATCAGTCTTGGATTTGAGTAATAACAAATTCATCTTCACTACTAGTTTTAGATGTTCATAACAATGGCATTGTGTTTTTTCCATTCATGTTCTTCAACAAATTTTTCTTCTTGGAAATCTTACTCTGCTGGACATGTCTTTCAATCATCTTATGTGAATCCAAGATCCATTTTATAAAAGGTGTAAATGATTTGAGTGATGTATCAAGTTCGATTATAGATGCATCAAGTTCAATTATGCCCCTGTTAAAATAGAGATGTTTTTCTACTTGGAAATCTTATTCTATTGGAAATTTCTTTCAATCATCTTAATGGACCCATTTCTTAATCCATTAATAATTGATGAAATGATTTGGATCATGCAAGTAAGATGGAATGCACTTTTTTTTTTTTTTTCTGATGCAAATATTATGATGTGATGCATGGATGGATGAATGATGTGATGATTTTTTCTAATGTATGCAAATGATGATGCAATTGATGTGCAACTTATATGAGAATGACGTGTTTTTGGTAATGTCAAGTGTACTCAATCCACGAGTGCTAGAGATAACATCATTTTGTAATTGTTACAACTTTGGAAACCCCATAGATATAGATACAAACTAACATGGATGGAATCATGCAGATCTAATATGAAGATGTTGTCATTCGTAACAACTGATTTGTTGTGATTTTTATCATCATTGAGATTTTAAAATGTTGAAAGTGAGTACAAGCATTGATGGTATAATTAGACCATGATGACCTGAGTATTACTTCCATGATTTTTTATATTGCAAGTTAACAAAAGCATCTAGGTATAATTAAACTGAGATGACTTGAGCATTCCTTGCGTAAAAAGACAAGAGTTAATCCTTTTCCTATGCAAATTCAAAATGTCATTAGTGATACTTTGTATTGCACATCCTGCAACAATTTGCATAATAATAATGATCAACTCATAGAAAACAAACAAAGAAAAATCATACTCCTTCCTAGCTCCTCTAGTTCAATACATCATTGAGGTGCTCCAGAGATATGATAAAAAAAATCAAAGTACAATAGTTGAACATTCATGCTTGACATGATAAACCCATGATTTAGAAGGAACATCATCCATTTGAAGTTTGATTTTGGTTTGATTTATTTGGTTATTTGATTTGGATGGTTGATGTGTTCATGATGGTGATTGATGTTCAATGCTGAGTTGCACTATGATCATTTTGTTGTGTTTCTCCTACAGCTTTTTATCTGTTGGTTCAAGCTCAATGTTTATTGCCCCCAATGAGTTTAGGATTTTTCCCCCAGTCTAGGGTGAGACACGATTGTGATGCAAGGATATGTACATGAAGCTTTCCGATGATAGGAAAATTGATGGTGAAAGCGAATGGAAAAAATGAATGGTCGACATGCTCAAATAGATGGAAAAGCTAACCTATCACAAATAGCCCCTGTTGCTAGGTTTTCACTATTTTTTTTTATTGCACTTTTTTAGATTTTATGATTTTTTTGATTTTTCACTTTTTTTTTGTATTTTTTCAATTTTTATGATTTTTTTGTTGTTACCAAGATGCATGTTTGCCAATTTTTCATCAAGGCAACTATTTTTTTCAGGACATTTTATGATGTTTTTATATTTATTTAGGACTTTTTCCAATGCACTGGATGATTCAGGTGTAGAATTTCTTAAGATGCAGGCTATTAAGGGGTTCATCAAACAAATCCCCTTCAAGTGTGGACAACTGATATGCTCCTGATCCAAAGCTTGCTGTGACAATGCCTCAATCTTGTGTGAATGTCCATGTTGGATGAAAGGACCTAATTAGAATGAATAACATGAGTGGCCAATATGATAGATGATATGTGTGGCAGATAAAAGAGGCTATGATAGGATCCATAATATGGACACTACATGGGCCATTAGGATTTAGATGATAAAGATCTTGGTAAATTGATGAGTTATAGTATAGGAAGGGGTTGTGATCAAAGGAACATTGAAAGACATCACCAATGGATGTGTAATTATATGACGGGTATGTGAACATGGATGGGTGGAAGGGAACATGTGGTATAAATGACATGAATGGAGATCGTAGATCAACAAGTTCTTTCTTTGATTTTCTACTTTGATAAATTCCCCTAGTGATTTGTGGGGGAGAGGCATGTTTGGAGATCAACTTTTGCTTGCTTTTATTTTTGACTTTTATTTTTGATTCATCTGATAGCTTTTTTTTTTGGCTAGAAGACTTGTCTGGATCTTTTTTTATTTTTGATTTGTCCAATAGCTTTTTGTTTTGGCTAAAGGAATTTTCTTGATCCTTATTTTCTTTTGATTCGTCCAATAGTTTTTTATTTTGGCTAAAGGACTTTTCTTGATCTTTCTTTCTTTGCAAGATTTCTTTTGATTTTGGATCTCCATTTGAAAAATGCATTTTTACCTTTGATTCTTGAATTTCCTCCTTTATATTTTCTTTAGGTGATACTTGTTGATCCATGTCTATGAGGTGGATGGATGTGGGTTATATGGATGAAATATGAGTGGTGATGTCATCAACTTAGTCTTCTATACTATTCTTTTTAGTACTGGTAACATCAAAGGAAGCTTGCACATCCTTAGGGACTTGGCAAGATGGCTTGGTAGAGGCAACATTAAGAGATTTGTACCCTAGCCTAGGGTAGGTGGGATGGAAGGATGATGGTTGGATATCCTCAACAAGGTCATGATCAAAGAGTGGGTTATCATAGATATCCTGGTCAAATATGGGGTTATCATAGGTATCAAAAGCTTGAGTGGAAGCAGATATGGAAAAGCTAGGTGTATCATCAAGATCCCAAATGGTTTCAATATCAACACTGTCATCTTTTTGCATTTATTTTGTAGCTTTCTTGACATCATTATTGGAAATCTGACTTTCTTCAATAATATTAGCAGTGTCTTCTACTAGCAACCTATCCAAACAGTATTCTCCACATCCCAAATCATGGATTTGGACCTTGGGGTTTGATAGTGTAGCAACTGGAGTGGATGCTTTTAAGGATTCAAGATCAACATCTATTTGAGAAGGTGCTTCACAATTGCTAGGGATGGTGATTTCAGCTTTTGGGCTTAAATTATGACAAGCAATGAAAGAATTGGGATCTCCTTGTATTGTGATTTCAACTCCTTTGTGAGAAAATTTCAAGCATTGATGGTATGTAGAGGATGCCACTTGCATTTCATGTATCCAAGTTATTCCAAGGAGAATATTATATGTCAAGGGGAGATCAAGGTCTTGGAAAATGACCTCCTTCACCATAGGACCAACTCTGATTGGTAGAGTAACTGATCCTTTAGATAAACACTCTTCTACATCATATGCCTTCATGGTAACCCTTTTATTGGAGTCTATTTCATTTTATGAATATCCCAATGCATGAATAAACTTTAAAGAGAAAATATTTAGACCAGCTCCTCAATTTATTAGAACATGTTTGACCAAGGATTTATGGATCAAAACATCAATATGAAGCGAAGCATTATGCGGATGGTGAGTGATGTATCATCATTTTATAAAAATGATAGGCAATGAGGTATAGTTAAGTGTCTCACCATAACTTGGGACTGAAAAAATTTCAGATCAGTTGGTACAATGTCTTGTTTTTCATTGATGTGTACATCAACTACAATAATGCTAAGAATGGTAGTGTCATATACATAGTTTACATTCTTTCCTTTGGTGTTTGGTGAAGAGGAATCCCCCTTTTGTAATTTGGGAAAGAATTTTTGAATGCTCCATGACCATTGTTTGTTTGAGGGCCTTCCACAAATATTTCCTTATTATCAATCAAATCTTGCACCAAATGTTTCAGCTGTATGCAATCATTTGTCTTGTGTCCTTTGTTTCTATGAAAATTGCAGTAATGTAAATCATTCCACCAAGATGGTTTAACTTGTGGGTTATAATCTCGTGCCTCCAGTAACATTATGACTTTAGCTTCAAGAAGATCTTTTAGTGCTTATTCCAATGATTGTCCCAAAGGTGTGAACCTTCTTTTATTTGAGGATGTTCGATATGGTGGTGGTTTGGCTTCAACATTGTTTTGATGGTTGTTTTGGTTGACATTTTGGTTGTTGTTCTGATTGTTTTTTGATTGCTGGTTGGATTGGTGTTTTGATTTGTCTTGGTGGCAACTACTGTTAAGTTGAATATTGGTTTTGCATTTTTTGTTTCAGCTATAGTGTCATTGTTACCACCATTATTTTTTTGTTGCCAAAACTTTGGTTTATCACTATTATTGTAATTGTTGGAGGAGTTTGATGAGTTGTTTTCATTGTAAAGTTTTATGACTCCTATTTTGACCAAATCTTCTTCGATTTTGATTCCATTTTCAATCAATTTTTTGAAGGTAGGTGTACATTGCAATTCCAATCTATAACTCATCTTGTCATTTAGGTTGTTATTGAAGATTTCTATCTTTTATTTTTTAGGTACGGGATGAGAATATCTTGCAAACAACCTTCTTCATTTTTGTAGAAAATCAAGAATGACACCCTTTTTTTTGTTTCAATTTGCAAAGTTCTTTCATTGTTATATCATGTTGGATGTTGTAAGAATATTGGGTGATGAATTTGTTGACCAAATCTTCAAAGGTTTTGATTGGTGGTGCAAGTTTGGAAAACCATTCGAGGCATTTTCCACCTAGGCTATGTGGAAATATCTCATCAAGTAAGTTTCCTCATGTGTAAATTCAAGACTCATGTTTCTAAATTCCCTCACATGATCTATTGGATTAGTTTTACCATTGTATTTATCATACTTTGGGAATTCACAATGTTTGGGGAAAGGAATTATGTGGATATCTTGATCAAAAGGGATATGGACAAATTTCTTGGATCAAGTATCATTTTGAGGTTCCCCTATGCATGTCAAGAATTTGTTGTTGGAAGTTTTACATTTGATGAGTTAGGGAAACCACTTGTTCTGTATCATTTTTAGGCTTTTTGGGAGGTGCTTTTAATTTATTAACATCAAAGTCATTAGGCAATTTGACACCTTGTTTAGCTAGCATTAGTAAGTATTTTTCCCCATTTCTTTTGAAAATATTTTCTAAGCATTTGTGGAAATTTGAATCTTGTTCAACTTTTGGATGTCATCCTCAATTATTTCTTCCCCTTCATTGTTGTGGATTCCATGGAAGTGATTCTATTCAGCTTCAGCCATGTTGTTTTGAGTTTCATTTTTTTAAATTTTGATGTTTTGAGTTTTGATGTTTTGCATTTCTATTTTTTGTGTTTCAAGTTATTTTTCCTTGAGTTTCTACATTTGTAACCTTGTTTGAACGGGCATGCAAGTGTTATAATTTGAATAAACTTTGATCTTTGTTTGGAAGAGTTCCAAGGATTACAACTAAGTCAAATATAATGACAAATTCTATTGATGAGACTAAGTTTAATTTGATTATATAGCTTTGTTTCATGATGAAAGGATGACAAATCCTGATGATGAAACTAGGCTTAACAATCAAAGATATGATATGTTTGGTGATTTAGGCACTTTGAGATGTTAGATCTAGGTTTAGATTGGATAATTCCACTTGTAGAGGTCAGTTTTAACAAGTTTGGATTCTGTTATGAGGAATGATTTTGGATTGGAAAAGATTTTGAATTCTAGTTCAAACTATGAATTAGGGGATAAATTCAACTCTTGGGTTTTTGTATTTAATGGATGCACTAAAATAGAGCCTAGATGTCCTAAAAGATTTGACAGATGCACCAAAATAGAGGATTAATGCATTGGAATATTTCTCAAATGCGCTATAATATTTCTTGGATGTGCTAAAACAGAGGGTCGATGCACTAAAATATGTAGTGTATGTGCTATAACAGAGGGTAAATGTGATGGAATATTGCAAAGATGCACTATAAAACTACCTAGATGCGCTAAAACAGAGAATGAATGTGCTAGAAGATTGCATAGATGCACTATAACAACAAATGAATGTGCTGCAAGAATGCATAGACATGCTAGAAAATGTAGTGGATGTGTTGAACTAGGAAAACATCATAGTTTCTTGCAAATTTGTTTGATTTTTCTAATTTTCTAGTCAAATAATTGGTTGTTTCAAAGGATGTTTTTTGAATTAAGATTTTCACTTCCAATGTATGATGTTTTGTTTGAATTTTTTTTGAAAACACATTGGTAAAACACATCAAACATGTACAACTTATGGTTGTGTAGGACAATATTTATTGGATTCCCACTTGGATTTTACTCCAGTTGTGCCTACTTTTAGTGGATGATTAGAAGCTTGACCCCACTAGCTCCCCTCTAGGACACTCACTTCTATAGGGAATCCAAGCTTTAGTATCCATAAATCTCCCATGGCATACTTCTCATCTCTACTAAAAGCTACAAAAATGTGGGATGGCTTCAAAGGTTAGACCTTCTGCGCCATTAAATAGAATAAATATTTTGGCTTGCTATAACAAAGGGTTCTAGTATATGCATTCCATTCATGGGGGATCATCCATTCAGCAGGAGACCATTGCTTCCCTTCTTTTCAGAACAATCCTCCTGATACTTGAACTTTAGTCAAGTACCCACATTTATATCCTGGTTGGAAGTTGCTTGGCTTTAGCGTGCTACCGGTTGGGTTGTTCCCTTGGGTGATTAATTTTTCCCTCAAGGTAGGCCCTCTATGGATAAATAAAAATAAAAATGAATGGGTCTAGCTTTTTCATCACCTAGTTAAGGGGAGAGCATATGCCTACCATTCATCAAGCACAAAAACATGGTGTTCTTTAACATTTTAATTAATCTAGATGCCTATCTTAATCAAAAGAAAGCATTAAATAACTCTAGCCTCTGCGTAAATCATCAATAGTTTGATAAGATTGTCTTTGACTAGTGTATCACCCACCTACAAACAAAAAAAAACAATTAGTTATCAAGATTTTAAGATTTTGCAAATTTAAACAGATGCACTAAAACAGTCATCCAATGCGCTAAAAGATCATCCCAATGAGCTAAAACAACTAATCTATGTGCTAAAATAGCTCTTGCATGTGCTAAAAGAACTGATGAATGCACCAAAAGAAGTGATGAATGTGCTAAAGTATTGACTGAAAGCATTGAAAGACCCCTTGAATGTGCTAAAACATTTGTTGGATGTGCCAAAAGAAATGTTGTATGCGTCATAACAGACCCTAGATGCACTGAAAGATTTGTCGTATGCGCCAAAACATAAGTCATATGTGTTGAAAGATTTGTTGTATGCACTGAAAGAACTCACAGTCACGCTAAAACATCATGTCCAACCTGTTCACAAGAAATTTTCTAGAAAATTGTTAGAAATGGAGTTGTTCCCCATGGTGGGTGCCATTTTATGTGTGTGTGAAATGTGGGAGAGTTATAAAATCAATGCTAAAGCACAAAAATATTAATTAGAAATATTATATTAAATATTTGAATCAATGAACTACTTTAAATTGTAGTTAAACAAATCTCTAAAAATGTTCCATTGTTCTCTATTCTCAAGGATTCATTAAACCATTTGGCTCTCAGATTTTATATGTGCACTATGATTGTTAGAATGACAACTTGAGAAATGAGATGCTATCCAAATGCAAGAAATATAAGTTCCTACATGAAACTATGTGATAAAAGCCATGATACTATTGTAGACACTAAAAATTGACCTAGGCCTACAAGCTCTATTTTTCACCACATTCGTCCTAGCATAATTAAAATAGTTAATTAAGTTATTCGGTCCATTTTCATCTATTAATTAAATAATTTTTAATTATTTAATTAATTCATCTCCTATTCTTCTTGATTATTTAAATAAATAAATTTTATTTATTTATTTAAATGTGACGCTAATTATCTAATGTCTCCCTATAATTAAATAAATTTCTTAATTTATTTAATTATTTTTGTCCACTAATTCTTCTAGATTATTTAAATAAATAAATCTTGTTTACTTATTTAAATACATCAATAATTTACATATTCATCTTCTAATTAAATAAATTCTTTAATTTATTTAATTATGGCCACATGTCATTTCCTCCATTTTTAATAAAATCATTTATTTAAAATGGTCAAACTCCATATTTTTGGCAAGTAATGGGCATTTATTATTTGCTACCACATGATTCCCCACTTTTCAATTATATTAATTTTTAATTCAAAAGATGCTCTTTTTATTCAACACTCAAATGACTGTTACTAATTTGATTCTCCAACTTTTTTTAGCCATCTTGTCCATATTCCAACTTTCAATCTTGTTTGTCGGTTTGCCTTTCGATCTCGTTTGTTCATTCAAATTTGTCTTTTCTTATAAAATGGCAATTTTGAATTCATTTTGTCCCTCTTGAAGCTTTCACATGAATTTCTGGCTTTCTTGCTTTCATCCATTTTTCTGCACACTTAGAGTTTCTCTTAGGCATTTAGAGTCATTTTCATAGTAAAATCCTTCAACACTTGTGTAGGACATGGCATAGTCTTAGATTGCTTGAATAAATCGGAGGGAAAAATTCAACTTGCAGCAAGCTAGAAGGTATAATGGAGGTGAATCATGGAGGTTGAAGATGTTTGGTAGTATATTTTCCTTTGTTTTCATGTTTTCTCCTTTGTTCTTCATTATCTCTTTGGATTTTTGGATTTACTGCTGATAATCTATTAACCCATAAAATTTCCAGAGATACATTTGGTGAACTCAACGTCTTTTAGTGCATTTTGATTGTTTTCATATTAACCCATAAAATTTCTAGAGATACATGTTTAGGAACGATGCATTTGAAGCTTTTTGCATTGCATTTTCTGCATCATGACACATTTGACAAAACAAACGATGCACTTGAACCATCGCACCGCATTCGTGACCTCCCGTGACACATTCGACAAAAACATGACACATTTGATAGGTATTGTGATGCATATATGCATAATTCTGACACATTTGTTTGTAGGATAACACATTCGGCTAGTAAACCCTGATAGAAACTATTGTGACACATTCGCTCTATCATAATGCATTCACCTAGTGAGTTTCTGTATTTAGGTTTTTTTTTCCAGATTTCTACATTTTTACTATTTTAGTCTATTGTTGCTTTTGCATTCTCTAGAATAGGATTTTTTGGTTGCAGCGTGTGGCATTAGGTTTCTTTTGGCTTGAAGGAATTTACTGAAACTACTAACATGTGGGTTTGCAGCTCTCGTGAGTCAAAGACAATTATCCAAACTACTAACGTGGTTTTGCAGCTATGTTTGTCGAAGACCAGTATTTCAAACCATTTGTTTGTGATTTTTAGTTTAGGAACACTTCCATTGGTGCACTAAAATTAACTTCTATTTGCAAGTGTTTGACTGTGCTTGAAAGTGGTAGGTGATTATGCTCTCACCTTGTGAAAACTAGGTGATTAGAAAGCCAAACCCACTTTATTTTTTGTATAACTTAAGACTTAATAATTGAAGTATCCTCTCCCCTTGCGCTTTTGGGTGATCTTGGGTGTAAGAGAAATAATTATTATTTCTAGAAATGGGCTTTCCTTAAGGGAAAAAGTACTCACCTTAAGGGATGACCCGACCAGTAATAGGCTAAAGCCAAGCCACTTCTAGCCAGGATATAAAATGGGTGCTTGAGGAAAGTTCAAGTACCACAACTGCAGATGTGTCACATGGATGGAGTAGTACTCCCATAAACCCTATTGAGCATAACCTCTTCAAGATGGAGTTCCACCTAATTGGTGATTAATCTCTCACCCCATGTGTGGCCACTCGAATGGATTCCCTAACTAGACACCAATTGTTTTAGAAACCAACCATTTTCAGCCATTGCTTGGTATAGTGTAGGGTACAGTATCATGCACGAAGATACTCACTATTGACTCCCTTGAGTAGAGATATTAGTTCTTGGGAAGTGACTACCCAAGAATCTGAAGTTGGTGAGCCTATAGAAGTGTGTGCAAAGAAGGGAGCCTATGCCACCAAACTTCTAAGCTATCTGCTCTCGAGAAGGAGAGGTTTTCAACACCAATCTAGGGTATATCGATGGGCTATACCAAGTATACAAACCCTTGGCCTATTAGGATTGTGCTTGTCTTACGTGTTCTTACACTAAAACATTGTGCTTGTCAAGTACTTTCTGGATTCTCAAACAACATTCACCACATTCACAAATCTAGACAAAAACATTCGACCTTTGATAAATCAGATTTTTCCTCAATACATTAGAAAACTCACTTTTTGCAACTTGTGACGCAACTGTTGAAACACATTTGTTGTCTTGAAATGCATTTGCAAATTCTTGAGATGCAATCACTCTGTTAAACTGTATCTGCTGCCATAAACACCACATATGCTTGGCTTGCAACACATCTAATTTTCACAAAACCACATTTGCCAACCTTTGTCACATTTGTTAATTGCAGAGCCACATTCACTTAAACTGAAACACATTTGCAATATTGTGATGCATTTGTGGTCTAAAATGTTACATTTTCCTGACAAAAAAAAAACCTTGATACAAGCCAAAATCTGAGTCTAAACACTGTCAGCCTACTTTAAAACACTTTTTTTTTTTTTCTAAGAGGTCTCTATCAAAAACCAACTTTCAAATTGCTCAAAATCTTTATCATTCATCCATTAGTTTGTACTCTTGACCTTAGGCTTAGACCTTCAAATTTTTCATTTCATCCCTTAGGTTTCATAATCATGTTTTCAGTATTAGCTTAACCCTAGGTTGTCATTTTTGCATATTTTGGATTGGGCCAAATTTATCACAATTTACAAAATCATTACCTTCCAAGCTAGGTTATCTTTGAATTCATCATTATTCCTATCTTCAGTCATTGTCACCTTTTGTGAAGCTTTCCAACTCAACGGTCTAGTTAGGAAAGCTCACTAGTCCTCTTGACTTTTTCACCTTGTCATTTTCAATAAGCCCTTTGGTAACTGAAAATTGAGAGCAAAGATTAAGGTTAGAGTGCTTAGGTACCCCTTTCTCCAAATTGCATTCGAGTTTATACCTTGCATAGTTTATTCCCAAAAAATACAAAAATATTATTCATCCTATTCGTCATTTTGAATCTATACTTTGCATTAGTTTCCTCTTTAGTTGACATAATCATCTTAATCCTTATTTTGCACCTTGTCATCATCATCATCCTAGTCATAATCATCACTTTATCTTTTTGGCATTACACATTTCCTTAGGTAAACATTATCATCTTGTTGCATTGTCATCCATTATCACACAAAAAGACAAAAATATAGACTAGTGTCATACTTGCATTGCCATCATCTTCATTTGAGTAATTTCCTTGATGGTGGAAACAAGACTTCAAAGAAAGAAAAGACAAATGGCAGAATTTGGACAAGACTTTGACTACAACACCAACACCAACACCAATCCCAATGATTGGATTTATGACAACCCATTTGGAAATTTGAACATATGATCATCCATGAGCATGTCAACTTCCTTTCAAAATCCAATTTTTGAACAATTCATATAGAGAGACCAAAATGGACAAGTACCAGTTGAGGATTTAGATGTTTCCGCTCAAAATGTTGACATAGCTTCAATTGTAGAAGACTTGGTCTTAAATGATCCTGGTAGATACCTTGCTATGCTTTTAGACCAAGAGCAAAAACTACCAAAAGGCTTTGAAATTAATACCATAAGACCTTCTTCCCTAGACAACATGACACAAACCATGACATCTCAAAAAAAATGAACAATATCTCCAATAGTAATAACATTGTGGTCACCACACAAATTGCTACTAACACCATTAATGTGACATCTAGTGGCACCACAAGTCAAAACACCTCCACCTTAACTAATACAACATCTATTGGAGGAACATCTACTATGTCCATGCCTACAACATCCACATCATCATCACAAATGATAGGAATATCTATTGGATCCACATCAACAAGAGAAAATCCAACAAAACCTATGTTGGTATCTTCATCTATGACAATGGGGGCACCTTCATTACATCCTTATGGTGGAATCTCATTTAATTCCTTTGGAGGAAACTCACAACAAGTCTTCATTCAAGGCCCTCAACACAACATTAATACATCATCACAATTAAACATCCCACATGGATAAGGACAAAATATGAACATCACACATGGCCAAGGAAAAAATATCAACATACCACATGGACACTCCCAAGGAACAAACACCAACATGGTACATGGAAAATTATTTCAAAAAGGACAAGGAACTCAAATGATGCAACAAATGTTTAACTTTGGCAATCAAATAAGTCAGGGATTTCAGATACTTCAAATACAAACAAACATGGTTAGGTCACATATCCCCACATACTCATCCAATATTTATACTCAACAACAAATTCCCACTCACAACTGGTAATATCAACAAACACCTTATTAGAACATACCTTACTTTCAGGCAACCAATGATCCCATCGTACACGCCTTGCTAGCAAGAGTGGATGCTCTTCAAAAATAGATGGAAAATACAAAAACCTTTGACAAGAAGACACAAATACCATACGACTTATGTCCATATCCTTTTGATACAACTTTTTACATGCCACCATTTCCACATGGTTATGTGGCCCCAAATTTTAACAAATACAAGGGTAAAACAAATCCACTTGACCACATCAAAGAATTCATAACAAGTTGTGTGTATATTTCCCATGAGCACACGTATCTAATGTTACTATTTCATAAAAGTCTCACAGGACCAACCATAGAATGGTTCTATACACTGCAACCTGGCATGCAGACATGGAAAAAACTTGCTCAAACATTCATGAAAAATTACACATACAACATTGACATAGACACCTCCATTACCCACCTATGCCAACTCACACAAGAAGATTTGGGTGAAACCTTTTTACCATTCTCTCAAAAATGGAGGGGCCTAGTGAGTCACTGTCATATAGACATACCTAAAAAGGAAAAAGTAGACAAGTTCATAAAAATGTTATTGGGCCCACTGAAAAATGGTTTGTGTGTTCATTGTTGCAAAAATTCTGCGGACCTAGTTGAGCAGGGTGTCCAAGTTGAGCAAGCCCTCATTGCTGAAGGAAGACTAAAATATGGTCCCAAAAACACAAATGAAAACCCTCCTTCTGTTGACAAAAATGAATTATGGGTTAAGAACAAACATATCACCAATGATGGTGTAGTCGATGCTAAGGCTGTCAACGCTATGGGTCCTATGATTACCCTAAAAGGGACACAACCACAAAACACACAGATGTTGACACAAACCTATGCTGCTAATGTTGTCTAGACAAATCATAATAACCAAGGCAATAAAATAATCAAATTCAAAGGCAGCCTAGACAACCCAAACAATTCCCTAGAGGACATACATACACTCCCTTGGGTGAGCCTATTGAAGAATTTCTTAGGAAATGCCTTCAAAATGGTGTCATCACACTTGAGGACCCCAAACCATATGACCTTGGGAAATCTAAACCATCTTTGTGGGATGATAATGCATTTTGTGACTATCATTGAGTAAAAGGACACAAAACCTTTTCTTGTAAACAATTGAAAAATCTAGTACAAGACCTTATTGAAAAGCATATCATTGAAGTCAGTGGAACACAATTTGCTTCTAATGCAAATCATACAATACAAAAGAACCCACTATAAGATCATGGTTCTGGAAACCCTTCTACGTCAAATACGAATAATAATAGTCAAGACAACTATGCCCACATGGGATATGACTATTCTAAGGGGCCTATTGTACATCACATTAGAAAAACAGATGAACATGTCTTCACAGTCACCATCAGAAAGGCCCCTGAATGCAATGTCACCACCTGTGATGGAAAGGTCACCATAGTTGGCCCTTCTCCCCCTAGACAACCAAAGGTAACAATAATTGGCTCGTCCACTTCATAGTCGCAATTGTGTCCACAAAGCAAGCAGTCCCAACCTAAAGGAAACTTTAATCTTATTGACCAACTTGGAAAAAAACTAGAAAAACTCTCTATCCTTGAGTTGTTATGCATCTCGCATGCCCATAAGGCCATCCTAGATAAAACATTGGAAGAATCCTCTATTCCCCAAGATATTGATGTCAGCCAATTTGAAGCCATGGTAGGATATCTCATGACTCCCCACCATATCACCTTTTTTGACCAAGATTATTCATCATCCAAATCCAACCATAATGATGCCCTTCTTATCGAAGTTTTCTTTCAAAAACATAAGGTCAGATGAGTCTTAGTAGATGGCAGAGTGGGACTGAATACATGTTCCTTAAAATTGGTCAAGGCCCTAGGATTTTTTGATGCTTGAATAAACACCACAAGAAGCATTGTTATCAAGGCATATGATGATGGAGAATGTTCCTCTTGAGGCGTAATTACACTCCCAATTTGATTTGGCTAGTCATTGTCAACACCACTTGTCAATTTCTAGATTTGGACTTGCCATACAACATTTTACTTGGTCGACCTTGGATCCACACACCAAAAGATGTCCCCTCTATGTATCACCAATGTTTGAAGTTTCATTTTGAAGGCACTGAGATTACTATATATGGAGACCCTGATCCATTCCAATATTATACCAACTTACGAGGTGTCTCAGAACATCAAGTGCCTATCAATAGGGAAGCTCTGACATCTTTGTCTTCCAAATTCATTGACCCATCAGCACTCATGAAGCCTTCCACTTCTTCATCCACCACATCCACTTATGCTCATTCGACCACCATAACCACCTCCATAACACCTACCACTTCATTTATCACCCCAAGCGTCGACCTGAGCCTTCAAATTCAGGACCAAGGATGTGGAGAGTACAAGCTGAATACTACCTATTGAATAACCAAGATGCCCAATTCTCCCTAGGTCTATGGAAACCTTGCTTTAGAATACATTCAAAAGAAATTTTTAGGTTTCCTCCAAATACAATTTTCATAAAGTGGGGTGAAATGAGTCAAGAGGACATAGATGATATACTATCCTGAATTTATAAAGAACCACAAGACTTGACTCCCTTGCTAGTAGCAATATATGGAAAAGGATACAACACGATAAAAGCAAAAGGCTATGATGGAAAAGTGGTGTTGGAAAGGATAAGAATGGAAGGCATGAGCCATTATCAGTTTCAAAAAGACCAAAACACCTTGGGTTAGGGTTAGGTCCACAAAAATATGGCGATCCAAGTACCAGTGGGCTTGCATGTGAGTTAGTGTATGCTTCAGACTATGTTGAGACAACTGAGGACACCCCCTCTGAAACCAACTCTCATGAATGGGAATTTGGCTTTCAATAATCCTTAAGTGACTGCTACCTGGATGAATTATTCCTTAAACCTAGTGAGCCTACATTTGAAGAATGATTTTGGAAAATGTTTAAGGTCGATACAACACAAAATGATGCCAAGTCTAGATCATATTCTATTTCCACTCATCCTAGCCATGACATACCTGCCCAGTCATCCCAAACTGATGACCATCATGAAAAATCACTTGAACCATCACTTATCACTACTAGCCCTAACCCTGATGCTACCCCCTTTGTCCCTTACTTCACCGGTGAGTATGAAACAAGCAAAGGATAATACTAGATAAAATATGACATAGAGCCAGATGATGACAAATTCATTTTTAACATCTCAGTGTCCATTTGCATTCTCTCCATGTCATCTCCTCAATTTGAAAATGATGATGATGGAATATCCCTAGTTTACCCTAACCTAATTGACTGGAACTAGCAAGGCCCACTGGTAATGAACACTTTTCAAAATGATGAGGCTCTAGTAGAATTTCTAGGGCTATGTGAGGGCATCCAAAATGGGGATCACAAAGCTGGATTTTCTATTGACTTGGATTATGTTGCTTATTTTTGGGAGACTGTGCCATACTCTAGTCACAAAATTAAAAAGAAAAATAAAACAAAAAATGACACATCTCTAAGTGAAAACTTAAAGGCACCTTCTGACGACAAAATAGTAAAAATAAAGGATGTATCCAAGGGTGAAAACCTCCCTGAAGCACCCAAGGGTGGAGGACTAGACTTTCTCCCCGTAGATAGAGAAAATCAACAATGCTTGTTGAGGACACCATAGCAGTTAATATAGCTACTATGGAGGACCCCAAAATGGTTCTCTTTGCGACATCATTGATAGAAGCTAAAGAGCCAAAATTTCAAAAATTCTTCTCAGAATGCAAGATAAACTTCACATGGTCTTATGCTAACATGTCAAGATTAGATACTGAGTTAGTATTACATCACTTGCCATTATTGCTAGATGCCAAGCTAGTAAAACAAAAGCTGAGAAAAATTCACCTGCAAGTTGCATTGTTGGTTAAAGCTAAACTCAAAAAGTTGTTGGATGCAGGTTTTGTCAGGTCAATTGATTATACAAAATGGATATCCAACCTCATCCCCATCACCAAGCATACTAGACAAATTCACATATGCACAGACTTCTGAGATCTCAATAAAGCATTCCCTAAAGATTATTTCCCTCTACCGAACATTGACATCATTGTGAACCTTACAGCTAGATATGAGATGTTGTCTCTTATGGATGGTTTTTCTAGTTATAATTAGATTTGTGTTGCACTTGAAGATCAAAACAAAACTTCTTTCACATGCCCTTGGGGTACATATTGTTGGACTATAATGTCGTTTGGTCTTAAAAATGCATGCGCTAAATATCAAAGGGCAATGGCAACAATATTCCATGACATGATGCATACGTTAATGGAAGACTATGTGAATGACCTTCT
This sequence comes from Sequoia sempervirens, assembly GCA_007258455.2. Classification (NCBI taxonomy): domain Eukaryota; kingdom Viridiplantae; phylum Streptophyta; class Pinopsida; order Cupressales; family Cupressaceae; genus Sequoia; species Sequoia sempervirens. Next base: position 34,308,124 of record VDFB02026320.1, on the reverse strand, counting down.
GGAAAAGTCATTGACAAGAAAAGACCATCTTTCAGTATTAGAATTTTTTTTTAGGAGGCTGGAAGAGTATAAGGTCCAGTTGAACCTGAAAAAGTGTGTTTTTGGTGTAACATCAGGCAAGTTGTTGGGGTACATAGTCTCCCATAGAGGCATTGAAGTTGACCCTTCTAAAGTTAGAGTTATATTGGATATGCCTCCTCCTAAGGAAGTCAGTGATTAAAGAATGCTACAAGGTAGGATTCAATCTATCATACGGTTCATTGCTCAACTCACAGATAAGTGCTAACCATTCCAATATCTTCTACGTAAAGGGATCCCCTTTGTGTGGACTAATAAATGCTAGGAAGCATTCGACCAGATCAAGTAGTACTTATTGCCACCTCCAGTTCTCATGCCTCCTATCTAAGGAAAACCATTAATTTTATACATCTATGCAACTACTTCAACATTAGGGGCATTACTAGCACAAAATGACTATAAAGAAAAATAAATAGCCATATATTATATTAGTCAAACACTAGTGGGGTATGAGCTAATTTACACACCCATTGAATGTGCTTGTTTAGCAGTTGTATTCACGGCCCAAAAATTAAAGCATTACATGTTAAACCATAAGACATACTTGGTAGCCAAGATTGATCCCTTGAAGTACCTCTTGAGTCGAGCAGCATTGAGAGGACATTTAGCAAAATGGGTCATGGTCCTTAGTGAATATGATATTCAATATGTCGAGCGGAAATCCATCATAGGACAAGTAATAGTAGACCAGATTGCAAATGCACCAATACCAGATAATCAACCTCTTACAATAGACTTTCTAGATGAGTCCGTATTTCATGTGGATTCTGAAAAGCCTTGTTAATTATACTTTGATGGATCTCATACTAATCATGGCTCAGGAGCCAGAATACTATTCATTATTCCACAAGGAGATTCCATCCCAAGGTCATTCTGCATCACATTTGTGTGCACTAATAAAATGGCAGAGTATGAAGCACTAATTATAGGACTCTGAGTGGCTATCAAGTGGAAAATCAGGAATCTACAAGTTCTCGATGATTCTCAATTAGTTATAGATCAAGTCAATGATGAGTATGAAACCAAAGATGAGAAGCTAATGCATTATAAATACATATTTTCATAGGCTATCCTTTGAATTAATTCCAAGAACACAGAACAAGGCTGCTGACTCTATGGCAATAATTGGATCTTTGCTTGATATTCCCAGCAATGTCCCACAATTTGAGTTTTTGGTCGAGCAATTATTGGTTCCTGCTTATGATGTCCAGTTCCCCCTGGTATAAGGACATTTTTTACTACATTTGTAAATCCTTCCCTAAAACCTTTCCAATAACCAAAGAAAGTCCTTTATTTGTAGAGCTACACTTTATACCATCATCAGTGACACCCTTTACCATTGTAGCTTTGACAATACCCTTCTCCATTGTCTTGACACTAATGAAGCAAAAATGATCTTAGAAGAAGTGCATGAGGGTATATGTGGGTCCCATTCAAATGGCCCAACCTTAGCTAAAAAGACTACGAGACTTGGGTAGTATTGGCCGACACTAGAAAAGGATGCACTAGAATTTATAAGAACATGTCACCAATGTTAGATTCATAGTGATTTAATTCATGCTCCAGCACAAGAGCTGAGGCCGATCACTTCTTCTTGGCCTTTCGCACAATGGGGAGTTGATCTCATGGGAAAGATTCACACTACATCCTCCAATGGACACAAATTCCCTTTATGTTGCATTTTTATAATTTTGTCTATGACAACATTTGCACATTTTGAGTAACTTTTCCCTAATTTGACACCTATTAACTCATAAACCCCTCAATTACATATAAAATGGTATAGATAGACCTTATTTAACATAATAGACTCAAAACACAAAAAAATCCTATAGCCTACTTGGTATCATCTTTAATTGACAAGCATTATTTAGTGGTGCTCCTACACCACTTTTACCCTTCACCACATAGTGCTCTAGTTGTGTCATATAAATATCCTCCTCCAAATCACCATGAAGGAAATCAGTTTTCACATCCATTTTCTCAACCTCTAAATCATAAGTAGTAGTAATAGAAAGAAAAGATCTAATCAATGTCATTTTTGAAACAAGAGAAAATATCTCACCATAATCAACACCCTCAACTTGAGAGTAACCCTTCACAACCAACCTTGCTTTGTACTTCTCAATACCTCCATCTGAACCAATCTTTTTTCTTGAACACCCATTTACAACCAACAAGTTTTTGTCCTTCAGACAATGGTACAAGATTCCATTTCTTCATCCATAACAATCTTCCAACATTTTGCACGATTCATACCTAGTGCCTCTTCTACATATATGGGTTCATCCATGTTAGTATTCAAAGAAAAAATGCATTCCCAATCATTAGGTGAATACCTTTCAAGTGGTTGTCTATGCCTTGTAGACCTATGAACAAGCTGAGTTGGAGGTTCTTCCTCCTCTTCTAAAGACCCAGAGCTAGATGAGCTCTCCTCAACTTCTTGTCTATCCTTGGGCCTTGATTCAACTTTCTTAGGTGTAGAAGAAAATTGAATCAAAAGAATAAGGCTTAGTTTCTCTAAAAATAACAATTCTACTATGTATTACCATTTATGCAGTAGGATCCCAAAGCTTGTATCATTTCACACCATAACTATATCTGATGAAGATACATTTCACAACCTTGTTCTCCAACTTTGTTAACTTCTCATTTGGCACATGTGTATATGCCTCACAACCAAAATCTCTAAGATGTCTTAATGAAGTATTGTGACCCAACCACGCCTCTATAGGTGTCTTATCAACAAGAGCTAATGTAGGAGATTTTTTAATCAGGTAATAGGTGGTGGCAACAACTTCAGCCCAAAACCTTTGTTCTAGGCTAGCACCACTCAACATAATGCTAGCCTTCTCCATTAGTGTCATGTTCATTCTTTCTACAAATCCATTCTATTGTGAAGAATAGAGAGTTGTCTTTTGTATATGAATACCACAATCTTTACATAATCTATCAAAATCATTAGAGAAAAGTTCACCACCATTATCAGTCCCCAAACATTTTATTTTCTTTCTAGTTTGCAATTCAACCATTGTTGTAAATTCTTTAAATTTACTAAAAACATTAGATTTACTCTTTACAAAATATACCCATGTCCTACTATAATCATAAATAAATGAAACATAATATGTGGATTTACCAATTGAAGGAACATCTATAGGACCAAAAACATTAGAATGAATAAGATCAAGTACACCACAAGATTTATGAGAACTTGAGTAAAACTAAGCACGGTTTTGTTTTCCATAAATGTAATTCTCACAAAAATTGAATTTAAGATTACAATCAGATAAACCTTCAACAAGGTTTTTATTTTTCAAGGTCCTTAGACCCTTTTCTCCAATGTGTCCAAGTCTCTAGTGCCATAACATAGTTTTCTCTTCAAGTAACTTTGTTTCAATAGAAAGAGCACCCCGGGTACCCAAAAGCCATGACCATCTCCTAAATGTGAAACCCTCACATCTTCTATAGACTTAATTTTCATAGAATTACTTGATGGAACACTTGAAATTTTTGGTTCCATTTAGATAAAATTTGTAAAATTCAGCTAGTTTCAAGTATCTAGACTTAGGGTTTGTCCACTATTATTGCATTGGGATTTTGTTTTGGGATTTTGTTTTCAAGATCTCTCCTAAAAACCCTTAAGTCTTAGCCCTTGTCAATGAAATGACCTGTTGCTAACCTCTTGTACCATAGAAAAATAGATCATTGACATTTTCATGGTTATTTAGGTCTTTCTCTTGTGATGTTTGACTTATTTTGCTTTGATTTAATGTTGCAATGTCACTTATGCATTCACATTAGGTCCTTAATATTCAAATTATGATGTCTTGTGAAGGTGTTGTGAAATGTTGTAACACATTTCTACACTTTTCTAAACTATTCTCTTTATAGTTCACCTAAAAATCACCTTTTTATCACTTATCAAGTCATATTCTAAAGTGTTGTAAAGTCTTGTAACAAGATTTCATGCTTTTCTAGGCTTTTTATCACTATTTACACCTTTCTTATGCTTTATATGACCCCTTTATGCACTCATAAGACTTATTTAAGTGTATTTTTTAATATAAACCCAATAAATAACTTTAAATGTAACTTAATTATTGACACCCACTTACAAGCCCAAGGTGGGACCCATTCAGCATGGGTGGCGAATGAGTCCCTCTTGGCTCCAAATTCAAAATGATTCAAATTTATTTTTGGGTTTTTATTCAAAAATACCTTATGTCGGCTTATGATGAGGTACTATTGGGTAATTAGGGCATAAGTGTGCAAAAATAAGTGTTTTTCTTTTCATTTTAACCCCCATTCATCAAGTTCACTCATTCACTAGTTCATTCAAGCATTCAATTACATTCAAGCATCATTCAATCAAGCAAACATCAAGCATCTTGGAGTAGTCATTAACATATCTTCAGACTTCTTCAACAAGGTTTTTGTGAGTTTAGGACACTTGCATGTTGTTTATTCATCTTTCCTTGCTCATTTCATTTCATCTCTTTATTAAGGGTTTGATTACCAAATTGGGATTTGACCAAGGAAAATCCTTATACTCTAACCCTTAACCATTTTTCCCCTTTTGCATGTGTTTTTGTAGACTTTTGTATGTAGATTTGTCAAGAAATTAGGAGTTGAAAAGTGGAAAAAAAGTCAAGAAAGTGTTTCAAGTCAACTAAACCCTATTTCAAGCTTGGAGACAACCTATAGTCCATTTTCTGTAGATTTGACTCTGTCAACCCAACAAGAAGACAAGTGTAGATCTAGATCTACATAATTGACCTTTGATTTTATATAATTTTGGAGGAGGACTGATTCACCATCAGTGGTGAATGAGTCCCACCTGAGGGCTAAAAATTTTGATTTTTTCAAAATCCAGTTCTCGACAATTAGAAAGCAGTTTCAGGTGTTTTTGTCAGTAGCAGGACTAGTTTACCATTAGTGGTGAATGAGTCCCACTAGTGATTTACAATAATTTCTGCCAATTTTTAGAGCCTTCAAAATTCAACATACAATTCCCAGGCGCACTCTATTAGACCTTGTTCAATTCTGTTTGCATTAGTTTATGCTTTTAGTTTATTTTTGCAAATGTCATTGTGTTTTCAAACATTGCACATTTCATTAGTTTTTCATTCGTAATCAATCAATTTCATAACTTAGTTGCATTTACATTACTGCATTTAGTCATAATTCCATCATACAATCCTTTATTTGAGTGAAACACATCAATTTTATTGTTCTATCTCTCTCCTTTTAGGTGAAAGATCCTAAGAGTGTAAGAGAATTCCATAGAACACCATGAAATTGTTCGTTCACCTCCTATTTCCCATACCTGGTTATGTTAAAAAACATCTTGAGCCATTTAAAAAACATCTTGAGCCATTAAAGCTCATGAAATTACCAGCCCCTTGTTCCTAAGAGAGAAATATATATTTTATATAAGGTTGATAGATTGACCTTATTTTTCCTTTGCATCCTTTGAAATAATATAGTTTAAGTCCTTTGAGGCATTTTCATATGTTGTCGTAGATGGCCCCCTTTCTCAATACAACTCATGACCACGTGAAAATTATTTCACATAAGTCCCATCCATCGCTATTTTCCATCTTTCATCATGGATGGCATTAAGAATGTTTGATTCATATCAGTGATGTGTGATGCATGAGTTTCTCTTTGTATCACTAGAGATTTCAACTATCACTAATTTCTTTTGTGATTTTAGTGTCAAAATAGTGATGTGCAATGACCTCAAGGCTCTTTGTATTTCTTTCCATTGCTCATCGTGGATAGATGTGCACTTGTCTTGTTCAAAGTGGCGATGAGCGATGAGGTCCCTAATCCTAATGAGTTGTCACTGTTTTGAAGGGGTGAATAACCAATATATTTGTGTCATTGGTTTTGAATAAAGATGCACGTGGCCTAATCAAGTTCCATCACTACTTTTTATCCATCACTGATGTGGTCTAGAATTTGAAACATAGATGCGACACATGATGTAAGCTGAAGATTGCCAAAAGTGGATAGTGATCCAATGGTAGATATTTCATCACGCATGTGCTCACATCATTGATTGAACTCTAGAAAGTAAAGGAAAATCAGTGATGCACGATGGGATGTTAGAGGGAATATTCTTTTCATTGACATCTCTTTGTAACTTTTCAATGTAAATGAGAAGGCATGAACTAGGATGGCAATGCATGATGATTGTCAGATTAAAGATGACTAATGAAATTAAGGGTAAATGTGGCAACTTTTTGAGGTGGTATCACCATTTTTGAGGCAAAAGTTGTAAAAGCTAGAAGTGATGCTTGAGGATTTCCATTGATGGTGTTTTAAATATGAAAAGATTGACAACCCAGATTCAAAGTTGAGCGGCTATTTTGTCAGCTTGCTCACATGAAGATCTCCTCGATGATTGATGGCTACACACTCCTAATTGTTCTACTTAATGGGGACTATCTGCCACTTTATCTCACCATTTGCAGTCATTAAGAATTGAGAAGTGTGAGCCAGAGCAGAAGCATGGAGTCTTAAGCTTTTAATTGTAGAGGTATTGAAGTGTTTATCCCGAGTAAGTTGATTTTCATATGAGCTTTGTTTGAGTCATGTATTAGTTGGCTGGAGAGTTTCATATTTCTAGGATAGTGAGAGTTTTTTTTAATTGTCTAGGTTTCAGGGTCTTTCTTTTCTGCAATTTCAATTCAAGAGCTTAAACTAATATGTCTTCTCACAATTATTATTTTCTAGTCCTTTTCGTGTGCCATGAAATAACGGGTAGGTCGGCTACATCTTTCCAACCAATTAGGAGGTCTAAAAGACTTAGTGTGTTTGAATTTCAAGAGCACATATTTGAAGTCGAACAAGAAATACCCAAAGCCTCTACAACACCAAAAGGTAGGAGGAGTTCCTATGGTAAAAATAAGAAGGGTGGTATTAAGAGCATCTATAATTTGAGGGGCAGGGTTGTTTTAGAAGAATTGGTCAGGTTTAAAAAGAAGGAATCAGTTAAGACCGAGAAGAAAGAAAAGAAGAGTAATAAGTACCATAACGATTATCTAGGGAAGCACAACTCTCCCATTGAGGTTTAAAACATCCCCTTAGGTGATGGAGGAGATACTAACTTAGAGTATAGCAATTATCTTCTTTCTCTGGTACCATAAGAGGATTCTAGTGAGGGAGGAGTAGTGGCTCCTCTAGTTTCAGCAAGAACTCAGAGCGGGGGAAAATACTCTGATGTTGATGAATTAGAGTAGCATCCTAGCACTATTTTTTATTTTGATGACACCATTGCTACTATAGAAAACTCATTCTCTTTAGCATGTATATCATTTTTTGTCTTTGGTGCTAACATGGAAATATTTTTGGCTGGTGTGAAGGAGAGGTGTTGGACTCCATGGTTGCGATGACAAATATGGCTTTTTCGGTTAGTATACAAGTTTTTTCCTTGGGTATTGGTGGAGAATATTCTTTGGTCGATGTGGAAAAGGGATTTTGGCATTACTACAGTAATGAACAATGCCTTTTGGAAGGTTGGCTTGTCTACTTCAATCGACTACATAGAGTTTTGTCTTTTGCTTTCCCCTATCCTAAAATGATTAAATATAACTATTTGGGTGGTATCTAAACCTGAAATGAAATGTGTGCCAAATGAAATGTAATTGAAATGGTAATTTTTCCTAAAGCTTGTTGCTCCCATTCTTCTATAAATGGGATATTAGAGCTGATTACAAAAAAATTGAGTTTTGCATCCCAAAATGGTCTAAGTGGAAAAACTAAGCTCGTGAAAGAGCAGATTGTTAATTCATGCATAGATGAATAAATTAGTAAGGAGTCTAGGGTATAAGTTTATTTTGTAATGATCTAAAATAGTTTTACAATAGAAGAATTTTATAAATGAAAATTCTAGTTCAAAAGCACATTCTCTCTTGTGTAATTTTCTTCCAAATTATAAATGAAATGGTTAATGATCTTTTCATTTTCCTTCAATTGTTTTAATTGAATGAGTGATTCTATTTCTACTTCAATTCAAAGAATTGATTAAATGCTAAAATGAGGTCACATATTTGTAAGGAAAGAGCATAGGATTGATAAGTAGTTGTGTTTTAGGCATAGTGAGTTGAATACTATAATGCAGTATATCAATTCTATCAATTGTTGAGTCAAATTGCTAGGGTATTACTGGTTATTACAAATATGACTCCATTACCCAAAGACAAGGCACTGGTCTTTTCATTTGGTTATCTTGAATATAAATGATTTATTCATGCACTTGACCAAGGGCTTGAAATGAGAATGAAAATCATCTAAAACACCTTTAGTTATAATGTACCAATTTGAAGTACCATCTTATTCCTTGCAATACATAGCAATTTGTTTAAAGGTCAGTTAAATATTAATGAATTTTACCTATTTACGCTTCATAGGAATTTATCTATGTGTAGAAATGTTCTTGATCTGAAAATGAATATCATATGAACATGACAAGGATTACCCTCCTGGGTTTCCCAAAGCCCGAAGAGTAGAAGTAAGGGCATCAGAATACTTGTATGTTGGCCAATCCTTAGCCTTGTTGATTATTGGGTTCTGGAAGATTCATAGGTAAGTGGTGAGAGCAATTTTGGTTCTAAAAAAATAACCAATAGATGTGGTGACTCTATTGGGGAACATCAAAAGAGTATCCATTTTCATAGAGTCAAGAATTTAGTGAGTCTTAACATTTGGTTTAGATATTGAGAAATTTTCAAACTTGGAAGTGGTTTTTTTGCAGAAATTTAAGAGAATTTACATGTGACTCCATTGTTGGAGAAGACCCAAAATGGAATTCATCTTTTAAATAGCTTCATACTATTTGAAGTTTATTCCTCTATGAAGAGAGGTAGCGACTTCATGAAAATAACCTGATGAGGATGTGAAGTAAGTTTTAGATCTACAACAATTTCTAGTTGGGAAGGGTTATTTATAGCAGCTGTAACATGTCTAGGTATTTCCCATGTTTTGGTTTTCAAGAAGCATATTTTTTTTATGAAAATCATGTTTGCATGATCTAGAAAAAAATTTGTTCCCCAGTAGGTGAATTGAGCAATAGTGAAGGGAAGGGTGGTAGTCATTTTACATACTTCTAAGGTGCAATTTGTAATATCTGTATGGGGTTGAAGAAGTATGCTTATTTTTGAAGTCTTCTTCTTAGAATGCTTTGAAGCATAGTTGTATGAGTTATACACTTTAAAATCATGATTAAATTATAGAATATGGCAATGAAATGATCAACTATGAAGTTGATATTTAAGGATTGAATATGGATACAAGAGAAATGTATAGTTCCCCTGTGTTTCCCTGTGGAATATCAGGTAAGGACATGTAGGGCATACAACCTTTATCATGCCCACACAAGAATTTCTCTATTGAGAGATATAAGCCATTGGACTTTAGTGGTATTCAAGGTTTCCCAAACCCGATTCCTAAAAATGTTAGGAAATTTTTTCCCAAATTTATGGGGCATAGTTCAAAGTCAACTTCTAAACATTTGAATGCATTCAAGGATTTGATGGGTGATTATTGACGAGGGGCTCAAAGATACTTTTAATTAGTCATTTTATGGTTTGAAAGACTTGTTTATTTTATTAATTCACATGACTAGCGGTAGACTATAGACTGATATATTTGATTGCTTTACTTTATGTTTGGCTAATTTGGTAGATATATTTGAGGTAATACTTTATATTAAATGTGTTGCTTTTGTGATGATATTGATGAGTTAATTATGCAATTTTAATCTTTTACTGTCATAATTGGTATCCTATTCTTAAGGATTTTATTCAGGGTATTTGAAGACTGATGACTGATGATAAAGTTAAATTCCTTGTTTATCCACATGAAGACAATCGCACCACTGATCACCCAACTAGATGATGAATCACTGAAGTTTCAAATCAGCTCCTTTAAGTTGATTTAGGAACTTCTCATCCCAACATTGATTTGGCATTTTTCCCTATGTCTATTTTTAGTTCAGTTTTAGTCTTTAGTTTATATGCCTTGAATCTTAGCAATTAACACCATGTTTTGAATTCAATAAGGATATTGCTATAAATATCCATCTTTAGGTTTTAAAAGGGAGTTAGATAATTTGTGACTAGAATCTTGTAATGATTGCATTACTCTATTCTTTGTTGATATTTTGATCAATCTGAAGGAAAATAAGAAGTTAACTCGAATCACTATGTTTGAGGTCTCACTGGAGGAAGAGCGGGGCCTACTCAACCAAAGGAATTGACCTTGTGTGGTATTTCTTTGAGTTTATTTTATTTTTGTTCATTGGATGTTAAATCTAGAATGTTAATATTGTTTGAATCATTTTCAACAATTGTGTTCAATCTCTTTTAAGTTTAGTTCATCATGGTTAGAATGGGTTGTTAGATTCGTTATAAAGTTTATTGAGTTAATCAAGATTTAGATGTTGTTTGTAGGAATTGAGTTTGGTAATTATCTGTTGAGTTTAATAGAAGCAATAATGGAAACTTATGGAAAGATGAAACTGAAGTTTGTTTGGAATCTACTCATGAAAATTAGCATTTATTTTTTCTAGATTAATCATTATTTCCTTGCAATTTATTTCTTTTCTTTAAAATAACATTTATTTTCTAGTAAATCTTACGATAGATTTCTTTTGAAGTAAATTAGAATTAAATTTGGATTTTGAATTCTAGATTAAGAATTAAGGTAAATGTTAGTCTTTTCCATGAATTAGTCTTAATCAAGTTAAATGAAGTAAAAAATAAGTCGACAAAACTTTAAATTAGGAAATAAGATAGAATTACTCCTTAGGAATTAGTCGCTAAAGTTCAGCTCTTGAAAGCTCCTGAAAGCTCCTGAACGAGCAAAACCAAAACCAAAGGTCACTGTTTACAATGAAAAATCCCCCGTAAATATGTGGTAACCATCCTTATTGCATATAGCTTTAAGACACACCTAGTTCGATAATTAATTGACTAAATGATGGAAGTTATGATATCAACGTCCTTGCCCATCATTTTTGGCACCGTTGTCAGGGATTATAAGATCTAGCTATTAAGTGTCAAGTCTTAGTGTTGACAAGGAAGATAGATTCAAATTGTGGATGAGACTAAATAGAGACCATCTAGGGAGGTTTTTTCCATGAAACATTGATTTTCAAAGAAATATTGATTTTTATCAGGAACAAGATATTCAACAATATCATATCAAAAATCAAGAAGATAATCAAGAACATCATATCAAAAATCAAGAAGAAAACAGAGATACATTTCAAGAAGAAGAAATGGGTGACCAACCAATGCATCTAGTAGCAAATAGGACCTTTTCTTATCCTATAAATCTTGAAAGACAAATTGGCGAACCTCCTATGAAGAATATTTCACCCTTGGTTTTGCCTAACTTTAGGGGAAAAACTTCAGAGGATCCTAATAAATTCCTTTTTGAGTTCAAATTTTTCTGCCAGACCTATGATTACACAAATTATAACCAGAAGTTGAAGTTATTTCCTTCTACCTTGAAAGAGTCAGCTTTACGATGGTTCATGGGTTTAGGTGCAAGAACAATTGGAACTTGGCAGCAAATGGAAACTAAATTCTTGGATAAGTACCAAGATTACTGTTGAGTAAGGGATAGGAAGGAGGAATTGTTTCGAATAAGACAAATGGAGGATGAAAGTTTAGAATATTATGTTGATATATTTTAGTTTTTGTACCGGAGGTGTACTAATGGGTTGGATGGTGAAATTAGTAAAACATTTTTTTCTGAGAGGAATTGATGATGAATGAAGAGAGCCTTTGAATCTTGTGGGGAAAGGAGACATTAATAAGCTTTCCTTGGATGATATTGTTGAAATATGTAGAAACTACTCTAAGACTAGGGTAGGACTAGAAAATCTAGAAGAAACAAGGCTCATACTACCGATGTGTCAGAAGTAATGGAGGAATTAACAAACATGAAAACTGATTTACTTCTTCATCTCAGCATGCAAGGAGATAAGAAGAATTATGAACCTTTGTCTATTTATTATTCCAAGTGTAGGGGGAAACACCTTTTAAGAGAGTTTCCATTGAATCAAGTTGATAGCTGTGAGATTTTTGAGAAGCATCACTCAACAAGTTCCTATAATATTTTGGTTGGGATTAAGAGAAATATGAAGAAACCACCTATGGTAGAGGAAGAGCTTAGTTATGTTGGCTAGAGACCTCAAAACACCAGATATAATGTTAATCAAAAGCAGTATGGTTCTACATCTAACTAGAATCAGAACCCTTGGAAAAACCAGAATCAATGGATCCCTCCATATCAACCATAGCCACCACCTACATATTGGGGTCAACCTAAATGGATGAATCCTCAATGGAACTAGTCACAATGGCAAGCTAATCAATAGCCACAGTGGTAGTCAAATTAGCCACCATGGCAAAAAAATTAGATGTAGTTCTAACCATGGTAGAATCAAGGGAAAAATGATCCTTGGGTACAAACACCTCCAATAATCAGTGCCCCTAATCCTACTAATGACCAAGTAAACTAGCCTCAATTGCTAGCCCAACTAGTTGCAAATCCGAGAAATACCCGTAATGATGCAAATCCCCCTAATTTGAACGCGATTGATTCTAATGATATTCAATTGAGAAATCGATACACCAGCACAAATAGTTCATGAAGGTGGGAAAAATTATGAGAATTCAATAGAAAAACAAAACTTTGAGGAAGAACAAAATGCCAATCAGGCACCTTACCCTGAGAGGTGAAGGAAGAAAAAGTCACTCCTGAAATCTCCCAACTCAGTTTCATGAATGTTGTTGATTCTCAAATTCTTCATGAGTTGAAGAAGATTAACATTGAAATACCACTGTTACAAGCCATTAAAGACATAGTAGAGATAAATCAGTTGGCTAAATACCTTTGCATGAAAACTCCACGAAGGAAAAAGAAATTACCTTCCACAATTCAAATAGGGACAAAACTCACTGATGTGTTATTAGGAAGATTTCTTCCTTGGAAATACAATGATCTTGGTAGTCCTGTAATAATCTTGAGTATTAATGGAGTTGAGATATCCAATGTTCTAATTGATTTGGGAGCTACCATAAATGTTATGACATTTGATATTGTTGAAATGTTAGGAATGACAACTATTTAGCCAACAACAACTATTTTATAGTTGGCTGACCAATCTACCACAAAACTTGAAGGTATTATAGAAGAGATCATGGTCACTATTGACACATGGGATTATCCAGTCGTCTTTTTGGTTCTAAAACCATGAAGAAAGATTATGGTTATCCAATTATCTTAGGTAGACCATGGTTGGCTATTGCTACAACCTTAATAGATTGCAGATATGGAAGTATGATCATTTCAAATGGTCAAAAATAGAAAGAGTTGTCACTCTATCCTCCAACACAACCATCAATCCAACCTAACACTCAACTTTGGGTTGATGAGGATATAGATTAAGAGGGTGATGGTATTGTAGAGTTAGTTATGGTTACTTTGGTTGAACATGTTCAAGAATGTGAAGAACAAGAGTCTACCTCTGAAAACATAAATCAAATTGAGAAAATAAATTCTGAAGAAACATTACATAAAAAACACTATTTTCCTCAAAATACACTTGTTCAAAATTCCCTTGATTCTAAAAATGGAACTAAAGAAATTAAAGTAGCTAGAGATAAACCTCTCAACATTAATTCATCTGTATCCCCAACACAAGAAAAATAATTGAAGAAAACTTTAGAAAAACACATTGAAGCATTTTCTTGGGAGTATACTAATATGAGAGGAACTCATCCTTCAATTTCTAGTCATAACATCTACACTAAAGATGTAAAACCAATCAGACAAGGTCAAAGGAAAATCAATCATGTTTTTCATGATATTGTTAAACAAGAAATAGAAAAGTTGCTCAAAGTAGGGTTCATTTATCCAATATCTGATAGTCAGTGGGTTTCTCATTGGTTATTGTTCCCAAGAAAAATGATAAATGGTGTGTGTGTGTGGATTATAGGGAATTGAATAAAGCAACAAAGAAGGGTCATTTTCCATTGTTGTTCATTGATCAAGTACTTGATAACCTAGCAGGCAACAATTATTTCTCTTTTCTTGATGGATTTAGTGGATACAATCAAATCCAAGTAGCTCCTAAAGATCAAGATAAAAATACTTTTACCTATCCTTGGGGTACATACGTTTATATAATTTTACCATTTGGAAAGTGTAATGCGCCAACCAATTTTTAAAGAGCAGTCCTTGCTATTTTTTCTGATTTTACCACTTCATGTGTCGAAGTATATATGGATGACTTTATAATTCATGCAAAAACATTTGAGGAAGCACTTAAAAACTTAGAAAAAGTTTTGCAGCGATGTAAAGATCATAGATTGTCCTTAAATCATGAAAAAAATTCAATTATAATGACAGAAGGTATTGTTTTGGGAGATCACATCTCAAAAGAGGGGATAAAAGTTGATCCCAAGAAAGTTGAGATTATTCAAAAGATTGAAATCCCTAGAAACCAAACTAATTTTCAAAGTTTTCTTGGGCATGTTGGATATTACAAAAGATTTATAGAAGGATTTATTAAAATTGTTGGACCTTTGTTCACATTTCTCAAGAAAGAAGATGAGTTTGTATGGACTAAAGATTGTCAAAAATATTTTGAGACAATTAAAATAGCTTAACAACTTCTCCAATTATCAAAGGACCTATTTGGGGAGATCTGTTTCACATACATGTTGATGCATCCAATTTGGCTATTGGAGTAGTGTTAGGAAAAAAAGATGAAAATGATGCCTTGCATGCAATTTATTATGTTAGCAAAAATCTAAATCCTACTGAAAGAAATTATACAACAACAGAAAAATAAATTTTAGTTGTAGTATATGCAATTAAAAAATTAAGCATTATATTATAGGTTACAAATTTTACACACATATAGACCATGCTACAGTTAGATATTTGATGAACAAGGTTGTAGTAGGTGGATGCATTATCAGATGGTTACTGTTGTTGCAGGAATTTGATGTGACTATCATAGATAAGCCTGGAAAGGATAATGTTGTTGTTGACTTTCTTTCCAGAATTGTTTTGTAGGATGATCAAGAACCAGTGGATGACACATTTCTAGATGAAAATTTATTTGCAATATCAATTCATCCACCATGGTTTTCTAATCTAGAAAATTACCTTGTAACATGGAAGTGTCCAAATCACTTCAGTCATAAACAAAAAAGACGGTTAATTCATGAAAGTTCTAGATTTCAGTGGATTAATGGTTTTTTATTTAAAATGTTCCCTGATCATGTTCTTCATAGATGTGTTGCTGAGTTAGATGTCTATGATGTAGTACATGCCTGCCATCATGAGCTAGAAGGAGGACACTATTTGGTGGTAAGAATAGTTCATAAGATCTTAGGAGTTGGTTAGTATTAGCTATCAATGACAAGGGATGTTTCAATTGTTAAGCACTGTAATGAATGCCAGTGGATGGGAAGACCCACCCCAACAATGGAGATGCAATTTCAGCCTCAAATAGCTCTCAAACCATTTGAAAAATGGGGAATCAATTTTATGGGATCTATTGATCCACCTTCTAAAGGGAAGCATTATATAATTGTTTGTACTAACTATGTAATAAATGGGCTAAGGTGAAAGCATTTCCAACAACAAGAGAGGATAAAGTTGCAGATTTTTTGTACAAGCAAATTCTTCAAAGATTTGGTACACCAAGAGAAATTGTTTCAGACCAAGGACCATAGTTTGTATCAGTGATGATGGAAGCCTTTTTGCAGAGATACTAGATGACACATAGAAAATCTTCACCATATCATCCTCAGGTGAATGGAAAAGTGGAAGTCACTAATAGAGAATTGGAGAATATCTTGACAAAGACTGTTTCATTAAGGAAAATAGACTGGGAAGAGAGGTTAGATGAAGCAGTATGGGCTTATAATACCACATGGAAAACGAAAAATAGATTTTCTCTATATGAACTTGTGTATGGGAAAAAACCAGTCATGCCAATAGAATTTGAATTAAGAACATTGAAAACAATAGTAGAAGTTGGAATTGATTTACCAGAGTTTGAGAAAAGTAAAATTTTGTAGCTCAAAAGACTTGATGAGATGAGAATGGAGGCTCTTCAGCATACAAAGGTAATTCAAAAGAAAAAGAAGGAATGGCATGATAAGAATATTGTGTGTAGATAGTTCCAAGAAGGAGATTGGGCATTATTATTTGACTCTAGATTTGAAGAGTTTAAAGGGAAATTCCATACAAGATGGTTAGGACCCTATGAGGTAGATGAAGTATTTGAAAATGGATTTGTTCAATTAGTACCAATTGATGGAGAAAAGAGAGTTATACTAGGTAATGGTCATCGATTGAAAACATATCATAAGCTAGCTGTTGTCAATTAGATTTGCACCTTGCTGAATGCAATATTCAGCAATCTATTGAAACATGGAAACCTTCTTCAGATGTGGGTGATTTGAACGAAGAAGGAATCTCTAGAGTGAGTTGGTTCTCTGAATGATTGATTTTACTCTAAGATATTCTAAGGGAAAGGGGATAGAAGGATGGACTGAAATCAAAACTTAAAACTATTGATGATTAACTTGTTATTTCTGAAAGAAACTAGATTTCGCCACTCACAACATTTTCTCTGTTACAATAGTTCTCACAATCTCATCGATACATGATTTCATCAATAATTCATATGAAGATTCACGGACATCGAATACATCATACATCATACAACCTGAAAACATGAAACCCTTTGCAGAAAACTCATAAAAGTAGGACATTAAGGCTTCAAATTTGAAAAGACAAAGGCATCAAATTGTTGTTACTAGTCTTGAGAGAAGAAAATGGAAAGAACTCTGTTGTATTACTAAAACTGAAAGAGTGTTTATTTGAAACTGAGTACAAAAAGGGTTCACAAGCTCAAAAATGTGTATGAGCAGGAACTGAAATCTGAACTAAGGAGAGAAAAATACTAAGTCTTTTTGAAGATATAACTCTCTAAAAACCCTAATCCGAGCTCACAAAGAAGCTCAAGGAAAAAAGCTTCAAACTATTTCAAAAACTGCATAAAAAGTGGAAAAAAACATACTGCTTTTATGATCAAACTATCAAGCCTCTAAAAATAGGCTGAATCTGCTTTAAAAGCCAAAAAAACACCTTATCTCTCCAAGATAAAGCTCAAACTCGACCAAGAGGAAAAAGTCAAGAAAATCTGCTAAAAATAACAAGAAATCATAAAACAATTTATAAGAGATTGTTTTACGACTATGCTTTACAGGATTGCAGATTTTATAATTTTTCTATTTTTGCAATTAAAAGATTATAAATTTTTTTGCAAAAAGAAATACGTTCTTATCTCTTCATACAATGCTTTAAGTTTTTCCTAAAAAATCATAAAAATATCAATACATATCACTTCCTCTAATGGATTTCTCTAAAATCAATTAAAATATAAACCCTAAGGGGATAATGATTTCTTCTGAGAAAACAAAAAGCCTAAAAGATAAAAACAACATCCATCCCTAGGTCATAAGGTATTCACCATTATACTCTCATTTTTTTCTCATAAAAACAATAAAGCTAGGATACTCAAGGTTCTAATTTTCTTAAGGAACAAATGTGAATGTAACTAAAGCCTTAAAGAATTCAATCATAGCCAACCTAGGCATTTGAATTCAGCCCCCTCTAATATTAAACTTCAGACTTTGAATGAATCATAATGCAAAGCAAACCTAATTCGAAATAACCCACATGAATATTCTAAACAATTATAATGTTGGGTCAAATTAGGGCATGAATAAAAGAAGTCAAACCCTAAATCATTCATTTTGCACTCATCACTTGGAAAAAATTGAGCTTTGCTTGAGAGAGAATGCCACCAAGTATGGCTAGGGTTTCAGCTGGAAACCTCTATTCGGGCCTTCAATTGAGCTTTCTTTCTCTGATTTTGATCACACTCAGCTTGCACAACTCATAGTAAGTGTTATTGATTGTTTTCTCTTCATTCCTTGAGCTTTTGATGAAAATGAAGGCCTCACAGGCCGCGGCCATGGGATGACTATCTGATTTTTTTCTTTATATTTTGTGCTTTGCTTCTGATATTTTTTGGCTCCTTCTACTCACTGGCCGACATACATGAGCTTGGGTTTGAGCTTTGACTGGAAGCTCCATCAGAGAGCTTGCTCATGGATTTCATCTTCCTCTCTCTACACAAGGTGAGCCTCTTGGTCTATAGCTTTTGTGGCTTCACTTCCTGATTTGCTTGGTCTATAGCCATGGCTAACACAATTTCTAAGGTCCCTATTCATACTTTCTATGCTTATATTTTCTATTTTTGTGTTCCTTATTTTCACTGGCTGCCATGAGATATCACTCTAAAACTGAAATTGAGAGCTCCAATGGTTGACCGCGCCATACTCATAGGTAAAATTAATTTCTTTACAATTTTCAAGGCTCGACCCAAGGGAAAAAGTGTACACTCAGCATTCTGAAATAAAACACCATATGGTTGATCATTAATTTGAAGAAAACAATGTATCTTGTCTTTCCTGTAGCAGCACAATATGGGTATCACTGGAAATTACAATTTCTCTTTGTCTTGACATTTTGAAGGTCGACTCAAGAAAATAACCTTTTCCCCTCCAAATTTGAACAAGACCCTTCATGGTTTTTAGAAACAAGACCCCATATGGGTGTATGGAAAACAAAAACTATCTATTATTTTGTACTCAATGTATGGCTCGACCCATCATGGTGCCTTTCTTGATGTTTTTGTGACTTCCTTGTTAGACCCAATCACGGGTATCATTGCAAGCTGTTCTTTTCTGTATTTTAAAAGCAAACCCCAAACATGGGTCTTCGGAAAAAAAATATTTTCATTGTACATTCAAATTATAAGCTTGACCCATGATGGCTTGTGCTCTACTTTGACATTCTTGTAGCTGCTACTTCAACTTTTCAAGGGTAAACTGGGAATTATATTAAATTTGGATTGTGGTCAAAACCCCAAATGTGGGTATATAACAGAAAAAATAAACAAAAATCCACATTTTCTTTGGTATCTGTATAAAATCTGAGCTCGATTCATGATTTTTTATTTTTTTTTGCTTTTCCCTACACATTCTAAAATTTTGAATCTCTTGTATTTGGCTTTTTAAAAAATTGAAGAACATACATAGCTAAATACATTCTCTATTTTAACTCAGCTTGACCATGAGAACACTATGTAGGCCTCACTTTCTGACAAAAATCACTTGATTGTATGACATTCTGAAGAATACATATTCCTTACTTTACTATTGAAAACCCTCATGAGATTTTGGAAATGTGTCTTTTATTTGTATTACTTTACTATCCTCCATACTATTTCCTTCTTGCACACAGAACCATTCTTGATTAAAATTTGTAGATCACATGTTCAATGTATACACTGCCTTAATCCATACAAAGATTCACCTAAAATTGCAGCTAAATGGGTTGCATATCCTTGATTTTTTCAGTGCATGATCAACCCTTCAGAAACACATTCTATAATGATCATTTCTCATCCTACAATTCTTAATGTTGTATTTACTCATCAGCTAACCTGGAACTGACTGTTCATTATCATTTAAATGCAATAACTATTCCTTCATGCTCTTGGGCTTCGACCTAGCACTCTTCATGCATTTTTTATGCTCCACTTAATAAACTATTTTGTAAATTTGTTTGCCTCTGTGATGAAAATTAAAACAAATCCCTTCATTAAGGCATAATGTATGCCTGTTCACTATCCTTGGCTATGAGAAAGAACGCTGATGAACTGAAACCTCACATGACATATGATCATGATGAACAAATAACACTGCATAAAAGAACGTGAACCATACAACAATGTTTAGTATAAATGAACTCAATTAGATGATTGAGAAAATTAAACTAACTGTTCACCTGTAGCTTTCAGAAAGCATTAACCTACTTGTTATGAATGCATAGTTGGTTTAGTAACTCGATAGATAACTATGCTCTACTCTTTCAGTTGTATATCATTTCTTTTGATGAATATGATGATGTAATCTTTAAATCTTTCCATTTATAATGAATAAGGGTAGCATGCCAAGATCTACCCTTGTGGGAGTCTGTTTTTCTCCACATGCTTGGTCTTTGAATAATGATCAGCTTCGTGACTTTACCTATACCTGCACAAGGAAACAAACAATGTTAGCATAACAAATAGAATATGATGATCATGTTGGCATTTATTCTTTAGCTCACTTCTTCTGTACTTATTTCATTATTTCAGTGTATGATTGATAGTAGGATACATTATTGTTGGTGATTCATGTTGGTATCTTCATAATCGGAGCCTATGACATCTCCCTCCTCTTACAGGTCGACAGAGCTTGAGAAGACAAAGGTGCACCATTTAGCATCGACCATCGGCCAAAATAGGCAATGATGATTATGTTGTTTACTTATGTGACTTATTCTTTCGCATCTTCCATAGTGTAGTGTACTATTAATGATGCACTGTGATAGTCACATCCATGGCTTGTGTGGATATTTGATTTCATCTTTTTCTCTTCATTTCGAAAATAAAAATGCATTTCAATGTAATGTTGTAATATCATTCTGATTCTTGCAATCAAATGAAGCTATGTAAATATGAATTATTCCATGAAATAAATGAAAGCATTTAAAAATGCTCATTTGTTTATATGTTGAATTATGTATTTCATTTAATTTTGGAACATTCAAATATTACTTTGAAATTTAGTTCTCTCCTCTTAATGCACAACTGTCACTTAATGAATAACGAACATGATGCAAACAACACTTAAACATAATATGCAATTTCACCTTAAGATATAATAATATTTAGCCAGCTCCACCAATCGAGCTATGGCAAAAAATTGGTAACATTTTGGTGAATTCCGCTGAATGCTTGCCTGCTAAGCATAGATCAGTGGCCTTAAAACAATCCATTGGGTGCGGAGTCGAAACTACCCACTCCTGAAACTCAGGAACCTTGAACAACAACACTCCAAATAGCATCAAAAGAAAACAAAAATAGAACTGAAATTAAACTAACAAGCTCTTATGGCCAACGGAACATGCGCAGCAGCGCTTAGGGAAAGCAAAACTACTGAAAGTAAATGTACGAAACACACTTATTTGCAAACTACTCTACTCTAACCAGTGGAAAAGGTACTCAAACAAAACCATTTGTAGGTTTTGAAAAATAACTGCCTCTCCTAATCAACTGAGGATACTTTGCATATTCACAAATTTTCACTAAAAGATGAAAAATGAGGATACTTCTCACCTGTTGGTGCACTGAAACTTGTAAATAACAATCAAAGGCACAGATCATGTGAACCTTGTAAGAAAAAGAAATGGTACGGAAGCAACTTTCCTAACGTCAAAACCATAGGGAAGTAGAAGAAAATACTTTTAATTTTCAAATTACAATCCACTTAAGACACACATGAAATATTTATAGAAACAGAGAAGATACTCAAAGACAATGAACAACAGATTTACATGGGAAAACCCTTTCGGGAAAAAAACCCACCACACCAAGTTGAATCTCTTTGTATTATAGTAACAAACAATTACATACTATAGATAGGGAGATAATCAAAGGTTTAAATGCATTGAAGATAATAAACAAATTAAATCCTATCAAGCACCATGAAGTACAAACTAGAATGAAAATAAAAATAATAAACAAAGAACGTGCAAACCAATTTTCAAACTAGTGTTGATTGATCTCCATGGCTCTTCTCCACCTGCATAAGGATGCAAGATTTCGAAGGTTGATTGTAGAGGAGGAATGTTGGTTGCTCAATTCTACAGCATAACAACCTGATGAAGATGATAGATGGTGATTGAAGATTGATTTTGACAGAGTGAAGATGCTAGAAGAAGATTCGATTCAAATGGCTTGTGAATGGTTGGATTTATAGAGTCTTGATTTGGACAGAGATAAGATTTGACAAGATTCGATAAGGATTTGATTTTTGTTTTATTTGATCAAAGAGGAAATAAAACAAGATAAGATAAGATTGTAAAAAGATAGAAGGATTCCATTTCTTGTTTTAAAGGAAATAAATCTTGAAAAAGATGAGAAGGATAATTGATGAATTATCTAATTAAATAAATTAATTAGATACACATGAGTTCATTTTTGGAAAGAAAGCGAGAAGATCTTTTTTAAATTTTATTAATTAAATAAATTTTGGATTTATTTAATTAACGTTGAATTTATGATTTCATTAATTAAATAATATAAAATATTTAATTAATATTAGAAGAATTGATAGAAATGATTTAATTAATTAAATAATATAAATGATTTAATTAACATTAGAGGAATGTATGGAAATGAATATGAATTTAATTAAATAAATAAAATTTATTTAATTAAATAGATGATGACATGGGTGCCTAGGGCAAAGCATGCTACAAGGTGTTTAAATGATGCAATGTTTGTGATAAGGTATCGTAAGAGGACATTTTTCTGATGTCTACATTTTGCCCCTCTTTGAGATGATGTTCAAGATGATGATATTTTTGTCGAGTAACATCATTTCAAAGAAGTTAAGGTATGGATAGAGGAAAATGGATAATGATATAAAGATAGGATGATGATGGAATGATGATGCCCCCTTGAGAGGATAGGTGGGTTGAACAAACATGGGTAGGCTCTCGAAATGAAATGATAAAGGGAGGGATAAGACAAATGATGCAAGATAGAAAGTGGATAAAGGAGATGAATGATATGTTATGCTACAATGAAGGTGAGCAACCATGATGTTTGATGTAGCACTAGACATTATGCACCAAGATATAAGGACCAAGGTGACAATGTGTCTCGTGCCCCAGCGTAATACAACCTTGTCTAGATGTATGAGGAAGTAAACATAGAGCATTAAAGTCCTACTGCACAAAAGGTATTATGTGACCTAAGATGCAAAGGATAATGCAAAAAGATATTCCAACATACACAAGATATGAATATTAGCTAGAATGATACAGATTTGATACAAATGCAAGATAAAATGATAACACACACAAGCAAGCAAGCAAGCATGCACAAATGATACAAAAACAAACAAGGTATTGCTCTTATCAAGCTGTAAACCGTTGATTGATTAATTGATTAATGATTATGATAGTGTTGTCATTGTGGGGAGCGGCATGTCCCTAGATCAACACAAGGATGACGATAATTGATTGATTGACTTTGATTTGGTTTATGACAAGATTAGGAGCAAGACCAAAGGATGCGATTAGATAATTTGATAAGATTGATTGACTTGATTGGTATGGATTAAGGATTGACTTGCATTTGGAATATTGCTTGGAATAATTTGATGGATTTGATTGGATGAAATGGTTTTGATGAAGATGATTGATTTGGTTGAATCCTTGAATGATTGGATTGGAATGATTTTGATGATAATGATTATATTGATGACGAGAAGAAGTGATGTGGTTTGATTTTATTGCTTGGATTTTGTCGAATATTTGATTTTTATTGTAATTTTGGGGATATTTTGAATTTTTTTTTGTATTTTTTTGTATTTTTTGAATTTTTTCGGACTTTTAAAATGTTTGATTTTTGGATTTTGGAATGTTTTTATTTTTGGACTTTGAAATGTTTTGAATTTTTGGACTTTGGAATGTTTTGATTTTTGGACTTTTGAATGTTTTGATATTTTGGACTTTTTTGAAATGTTTTAATTTTTTTGGACTTTTGAAATGTTTTGATATTTTTGGACTTTTGGAATGTTTTGATTATTTTGTGTATTTTTTTTTTTAGTTTGAAATGTTTGAGGTGTCAAAGGATGAAAATTGGAGTAGCCTTTGTGCTAGATACCAATGACAAGGGTAAAACCAAGTCTAGGTGCAAGGATATAGATGGGATTGATGGATGAAAGGGTGGGTGATGGGATAAGGGATAAAAGGCTCATGATATATGGATGGATGATATGGATGTATGCATCATAAGAGGGTAAGGATGTGATCTCCAAAGACTATGTCGCATAGGAATAACATGCCCCATTCTAGGTACAAGACTTAGGATTTTTCTAGACAAAGCTTATGACAATAGGATAATGGTAGGCTTGTTTGGAAGGATGAAGTATGTCAAGAGATACCCAAAACATGTTTCAACCTTTGCCCCTATATCTTCATCAAGATCAAAAAGAGAATGGTGGATAAGTGGACTCAATATGATAGGTATGTATGATGGCTAAGGATGCTAGTTAGGATGGAAATGATATGATATGAAAATGATAGGTTGGATAGATAAGACATTGTGCCCCCAAGTATAAGTGACAAAGAAGATCAACCTACACATGACACCTATTTGATAGGTTTTCATCATGGTACTTATCTAGGGCGCCTATTTACTAGGTTTTCACCATTGGACGAAGGGATTTCTCTTTACTTTTGCTTTTCTTTTCCTTTTTTCTTTTTTTCTTTTTTTTTTTTGTCTTTTTGGATAGGAGAAGGGGAATATGGATAAAAGGGACTCAAGTGTCTAGTTGCATGAAAGTTGGTAGTCCCACTAGATATGGATGCCATTGCATGGACCATGTCAAGTGTCATTATGCTCATAGATGTTGGTAAGGGATGATATGAAAGGGATGGATTAGGTAGATGGTAGATTATGAAGGGCTTATGCAAGAATGGATGGGGAATACTGGATGATGATGTGGATTGAATAGGACTTGTGCAAAAGGATGGATGAAAGGTTTATGCAAAAGCATGGACCATAGGAATGTGGGGGGGATATGTAGGATAATGGGCGAAGGATGAGGAGATGGAGGTATGTGGAATTGTTGTGAAATGGAAGGGAACCATGACCAATGGTTGCACACACTGTGATAAACGTTGAAGCTTTTGATGTGGATGGGGTGTAGGAAGCAATGGAAATGTTTGATTAGGAGGTGGTGGATGTAGTGCTTTTGGTACCCACATAGACTGAGTATTTTTATGAATTTTATTTGGCTTGTGGGTTTTAGGAATTTGAGACTTTTGAATAGAGTGGGAATGTGTGTTTTGGATGGAAGGGGATTTTTGGGATTTTTGTGATGTGGATGCCTCATTTGACTTGCTTTCTTTTTGCTTAGGTACCCAAACCCATTTATTTTTGGCCTTTACTTTTGGAGGTATGGGCTTATATAAATTTTTAGATGTACTTGGGTTTCATATTTTGCAATTGTATGCTAAGGCATTAGGACCTTTAGAATTTTTGACTTTATGTGTAGAGGCATCCAAATTTTTATTTTGGAATCCCTTGGGTTTGGTGGAATGGGTAGAAGCTTCATGTTTATAAAATGTGTGCATTTTTTGTTCATGATTAGGAATCTTAGGGTATTTATGGATAAATGGATAAGAGGATTGAATGGTAGGAATATTAGGTTTTGGAAGTAATGGTGGTAAAATGAATCGAGGGATATTAGGAGTTGGAAGCAATGGTGGTAGAGTGGATCAAGGGATATTAGGAGTTGGAAGCAATGGTTGTAGAGTGGATGGTGGAAGGTGTATGGTCGCATGCTTTTGACATTTATAAGATGATGGAGGTGGAATGGAAAAATATGTTTTAGGTGTATGATAGGATTCATCATGGAAAGTGGACTTAGGAGGCATGGAGGAAATACCAACATCTTTAGGTTGTTGTCCTTGGGGTGTAGGTCCAAGGCCATAAGAGTGTGGAGGGACTTTGACATAGATGGGCTCCAAAATACCTTGTTCATGAAGGCCTAGACCTTTACCTTGGTGGTTCATGTTTTGGAGTATGCAATGGACAATGTGACTAGGTGTAGGTGGAACACTAGACACGAGTTCCTTATTGGATGGAGAAGATAATGGTTGTTGTTGTTCTAAGGAGGAGCATTCATGAATGAGGGTGGAAAGACCAATAGGATATGATGGAGTACTTGCAATGGGTTTGATAATGGGTGATGGGGGATCATTAGGA
Source organism: Sequoia sempervirens (assembly GCA_007258455.2). Classification (NCBI taxonomy): domain Eukaryota; kingdom Viridiplantae; phylum Streptophyta; class Pinopsida; order Cupressales; family Cupressaceae; genus Sequoia; species Sequoia sempervirens. Next base: position 34,282,038 of record VDFB02026320.1, on the reverse strand, counting down.
TCTTGATTAGCATTGTGTTCACTTAGATCCAATGTATTTGTTTGATCTTCTATGTGTGTTTGGGAGGCATATGTCTCATCAAGGGAAGTGGATGTTTGTGCATCATGGATGGGTGAGGTGGAAATATCTTGACCATGCAATGCATAAAGTTGGCTAAGAGGATCATCATGGTCTTCTTGATCATAAAAGGGGTCTTGATCAAAGATGGAAGATTGATCATGAACAGTATTAGGTATGTTATGAATGGAATCATTGGGAGGGTGTTGATCTTTATGTGGATGAGGGGGTAATGCTTCTGCGTGTTTAGGATTGTGCTCTTGAAATACCTCATGACTTATTGGAATGGAGGTGGAAGGGGATTTCTCATGGAGAGACTTGTCATGTTCTTGATGGTCAACAACATAGGAGCATGGTAAAGGGTGACTTGGACTTATGAGGGGAGACTCTGGAATTGGCTCAAGGGGTTGTGGATGACATGGTTGGCTTGAAGGACTTGGCATGATGTTTGAGGATTCTTTTGTATGTTCAGGTATATGTGTTGAATGCCATGGCAATAGTTGATTCCTTGCTCGTAGCCCTTGGGTCACATCCTTTGGAGGTGTAGGGGTGGAAGGTGTTGGCTTAGGGTTTTTATTTTGATTGGATGATGGTATGATAAAGTTATAGGGTGCATGTGCTAGATTGGTATTCCCCTTGTCAATGGTTGCATTAGAACATGAGGAAGTTTGGCCTTGTTGCAAGGTAGAATTTAAAGTCACATGTGTTTGTCTTGATGTGGCTTGATAGGTTGATGTGGCATTCACATGTGAAGAAGTGGATGGATTAGATTGGTATGAGGTGGAAGGAGATGGCACATTAGGTTGAGGTGGAATTGGTTGATAATGAATGGATAGGGGATGATGTTGTGGTTGTTGAATTTGACAAGTGGCAATGAAATGATTGGCTTGAGCTAGGAGGTGTTGGATTTTAGGTGATTTAATTTGTTGAAAATTTTGGAAGAGAGTTTGAATGCTTTGTATGGTTTGGTGGTCTAGGGGTTGGGGTATTTGGTGAAGTGTTTGAAGGAGGTTTTTGAAGTTGGGATGCTAGGGATTTGTGTTTGAATGTGGGCATAGTGTCACACATGTGTGTAAGCTCTTTCACATCGATTTGTTCCTCAAAGTATGTAACATCGTTCATGTCATCATTAGAGGTGGTAGGAGAAGCCCCTTGAAGTATGATTTTAGGTTTTGGTTTTCTTTCATGATTTTGACTATAGAAAGGGACTCCTTGAATTATGAGCTTGGGCTTAGGTTTTGTCTCATGATTTGGCCTAGAGGGATTTGGCCTAGAGGGATAGCCCCCTTGGATTATGATTTTGGGCTTGTTTATTATTAGGACCATTTTGATAAGTGGTGACTAGGACTAGGTATGTGATGGTGATGATGTGGAATGATTAGATTGGATGACTTGATTGATTAGGATGAAATGGATAGGATGTAACGTGTAGAGTGACTTGTATTTATGTGTTTGGTGTTTAGCTTGATTTGGAAATGTTTAAATGAATGATCACACATGGACACACATAAATCACTCATGCAAGACACATAAGCAAGTTTGAATTTGAAATTATGATTGTGATTATTAAGCACACACTTGAAGAAGACACATCAACAAGTCATAGAACTATTCAAGTGGGTATGGCCAATTAGGTCTCAAACTAGTCTGCACAAGGTTGACTAAGGATAATTTGAAAGCAAAATCCTACCACACAGTCAGGAGAAAGGAGTAACCCACCCTTCACCTTCACTTCCCAAAGGTATAAAGTTCTTTGGGGCTTAGCCAAGAGTGACAAAATTTTTAACTTCCAAAAAAGCATGTTTTTTGATTCACACTTTGATTGAGGTCATCCCCAGGGGTGATGAAATCCCCTAGCAAGCCTCCTAAAAGGGTTTGACAAAAGCAAACCAAGTGAGGTGTTTGTGATCACACACACACATGATTCACACTCATAGTGGTTAATTTCCCTAATAAAAGAAATGTGTGGAAGAAAATAATGAAGCACTCATTCTTTTTAGATCCCAAATCAAATGTGTAGGAAGACAGTGGTTAATTTTAGACCCAATTTCTGAAGTGTGATTGAAGACAAAATTTGTTTTAAGCCAATTTCAATGGCGTGATCAAACAAGATTGATTTTATGCCCCAAATTGAAATGGGTGACAAAAAAAAGATTAAGAGATTAAAAATAGAATGTGTGCACCTAATTATTTGCTTTCCAAATTGTTGTTTTGATTGATCCCAATGCTTTTCCAACTCCGTATGATTCACCAACAAGTTGTCAAGACAAAAAGAAACAAATTAGTAATCTGCTAGAAAAAAAGTCATATGCGCCAAAGAATATATCAGAATTTGAGAAATTTAACTTTGTCAAAGTTAATAAACGCCTACACCATTGGATAGCTTATGAAATTCTACCCCAAATTAAAAAAAATCTCTAAAAAAGACCAAAAAATGACCAAGATACGACCATTTTAAGATTCAAAAAATGTTGAAACAGAGGTATATGCGCTACAATAGACCTCATATGCGCTAAAAAAAATTCCCATATGCACTAAAAGAAGTCCTAGATGTGCTAAAAGAAATCCTCGGATGCACTAAAAAAAAATTTATTTTTTTTTTTACAAATTTTTTAATGAAACAGTATATGCGCCATTCTGTTCCTTATAAGCGTCGAAACAGTCCCTGGATGCACCGAAACAGCTCCTAAATGTGCTGAAAGACCTACAAAAGCACTGTTAAACCCTAGATGCACTACATAAACCCTCAGATGTGCCAAAATGGAAAATTTTGTTGAAAATCCGAATTCTAGAACGCGAAATCCTGTCATAAAACCTGCAAATAAATGTTAAAAATGGGGCAAGGCCCCACGGTGGGTGCCAAAATGTAGATAGGGAGATAATCAAAGGTTTAAATCCATTGAAGACAATAAACAAATTAAATCCTATCAAGCACCATGAAGTACAAACTAGAATGAAAATAAAAATAATAAACAAAGAACGTGCAAACCGATTTTCAAACTAGTGTTGATTGATCTCCATGGCTCTTCTCCACCTGCACAAGGATGTAAGATTTCAAAGGTTGATTGTAGAGGAGGAATATTGGTTGCTCAATTCTGCAGCATAACAACTTGATGAAGATGATAGATGGCGATTGAAGACTGATTTTGACAAAGTGAAGATGCTAGAAGAAGATTTGATTCAAATGGCTTGTGAATGGTTGGATTTATAGAGTCTTGATTTGGACAGAGATAAGATTTGACAAGATTCGATAAGGATTTGATTTTTGTTTTATTTGATCAAAGAGGAAATAAAACAAGATAAGATAAGATTGTAAAAAGATAGAAGGATTCCATTTCCTGTTTTAAAGGAAATAAATCTTGAAAAAGACGAGAAGGATAATTGATGAATTATCTAATTAAATAAATTAATTAGATACACATGAGTTCATTTTTGGAAAGGAAGTGAGAAGATCTTTTTTAAATTTTATTAATTAAATAAATTTTGGATTTATTTAATTAACGTTGAATTTATGATTTCATTAATTAAATAATATAAAATATTTAATTATTATTAGAAGAATTGATAGAAATGATTTAATTAATTAAATAATATAAATTATTTAATTAACATTAGACGAATGTAAGGAAATGAATATGAATTTAATTAAATAAATAAAATTTATTTAATTAAATAGATGATGACATGGGTACCTAGGGAAAAGCATGCTACAAGGTGTCTAAATGATGCAATGTTTATGATAAGGTATCGTAAGAGGACAATTTTATGATGTCTACACATACAATGCAGACATACAACTCTCTGGTATCAGTTCATAGTAGCTTCATTCACTGTTCAATCTCTTACAAAAAAGCTCTCAACAAATCTGATCATCTCTACTCAACTCAGAATACTATCCTTTAAATATTACCACATTCTAATTTTTGTCCTCTGTCCATCGTTATCTGCCATTACCCATCATAGAAAGTTTCCTTTCGAGTGTTGATTTTTCCTTGCATGTAATTCAGCTCTAGCATCACAACTGTTGCAAAAATCTAACTTCCATCCATTTGAAATTTGCTTCCTCTGATTGGTCCACGAGGCTCCACATAGGATGGTCAATTTGGTCAAAGGCATTCAAACTTTGTTGGCATATCAGTGAGACACTAATCGTGTCTCCTCGATGCCACAAAGTCTTCATATCGATATCGGCGTAAGTCCCAATAGTCAGCAAGACGTTATAGCGAATGCCATGAGTCATACCGAATCCATCGACATCCATTGCAATTCTATTAGCAAGAGTTTCTCCATCAGCAAGACATTTTATCGAGCTCACAAGTTGCATCGAATTCAGTTTTCCTTTCGGCAAGACTATTGCTCTTCCGTGAGACCGCATATCGATATCCTAAGTCACACCGAAGAGTCATACTGTCGGCAAAACATTTCTCTCTCACCAAGACCTCCCACCGAGTCTTCATGTTGTTCTGAAGCATCCACCAATCGGCGAGACTCTTTGCTTTCACCAGGACTTCATACCGAGGTCCTAAGTCATACCGAGTGCTCCAATCACTAGTTGGCAAGACATTCATCTTTTGCTGAGACCTCACATCGAGCACCCATGTATTACCAAGTCGACAAGACATTTGACCTTTGCCAAGACCTTTCACTGAGTGCTCATGTCTTACCAAGTTGAAAAGACATTTGACCTTTGCCAAGACCTCATATTGATTGCCTTGAGCTACTCTGATGACTTCAGTTGTATCCCCATTGGTGTGACCTTCCATTCTCACTGGGACATCTTACCGAAGCCCTTGTGTTAGCCTGATGATCTATCGGTGAGACTCCCTTTAGTCGCTAGGACTTCATACAAAGCAATCAAGTCACCCCGAAGACCCCAGTCATTGTGAGTCTCCCCGACACCTGATAAGAAACAACATTATAGGCCAGAGGTCTCCTACTCGATAAATGGTCACAGCGATAATATCATTTGGTAAGACATCTACTTTGTCTCGGTGATATGAACATTCCAAGAGAATTCAGAACAGCTAGTCAGCCAGACATGATTAATGTCAAAGTGACTTTTCCCTCCAGGAGTTACATGTCAGTATGGATTGAGGAAAATATTCCAACAATCTCCTACTTGATGAAGATCTTACTAACAACTCCATAGCATAATAAAAATAATGAAATTCATGGGCCAAGAGGCCCATCGAATTGGCACACCACCTATATTTGTCTATGCTCACAGGCTTCGTCAATGCATTTGCAACATTTCCCAGAGTATGCACTTTCTCCATAGAGACCTTCCCATCCTCCACCATATCCTGTACAAAATGATACTGTACATCTATATGTTTCATCCTGGCATGGAAAGTAGGATTCTTTGCCAAACATATAGCACTTTGACTGTCACAGTAAATAGTAATTTTTCCTACATCAAAACCAATGTTAGAACACAAACATTTTAACTAGATTGCTTCTTTACAGGAATGTGTAGCTACCATGTGTTCTGCTTCTATAGTGGAAAAAGAAACTATAGCCTGTCGCTTGCTCATCCAACTCACTGCACCACCATTCATCATGAAAACATATCCACTGCTGGATCTTCTGCTGTCAATGTCCACTGCCCAATTAGAATCCACATAACCTTGAATGTTGAGAATTTTCTATGATTCAACCAAGTTGCCATGGTAACATAGCATAGTATAAAGTGCCCTTCAGATATCTAAACACTCTCTTCACAGCATCCCAATGTGTCCTTCCAGGATTAGCCATAAAATGACTAAGAACTCCCACTACTTTGGCAATGTCTGGCCTTGTATAGATCATTGCATACAGAAGGCTTCCAACTGCACTAGCATACAGTACACTGGTCATGTCCTCCATCTCAGTGGGATATTTTGGACAATCCTCAATAGATAGCTTCGTTCCCTACAAAACTAGAACAACTAGCTACTTGCACTTAGTCATACAAAATCTCTCTAGAACAGTCTTGATATACTTACTTTGACTAAGCCAAATTTTTCTATTCTTTCTATCCCTGGTTATTTCCATTCCCAGAATATACCTTTCTGAACCAAGATCTTTCATTTTGAACTTTGCAGACAACTGAGACTTAAGATCATAAATCATTAGCTTACTATTGCCTATGAACATCATATCATCAACATAGAGAGCAATAATAAGAACTTGATCACTTTTAGCTTTGTAATAGATACAATGATCACATTTTGATCTTACAAATCCCAATGACAATACAAAAGTGTCAAATTTATAGTACCACATTCTAGGAGACTGTTTTAAACCATACAGAGATTTCTTTAACTTGCAAACCAGTCTTTCTTTACCTTTTTCCACAAAGTGCTCTAGCTGGGACATATAAATTTCTTCTTCAAGATCACCATGAAGAAACACTATCTTCACATTCATCTGTTCAATCTCTAAGTCATATGCTGCTACAAGTGACAAAAGAAATCTAATAGATGTCAGCTTAGCTATAGGAGAAAATATTTCTCCATAATCAATTCCCTCTACTCGGGAATAACCTTTTGCAACCAGCCTCGCTTTATATTTTTCTACACTGCCATCCAGACCAATTTTCTTTTTAAACACCCATTTGTAGCCCACGGCTTTTCTGCCTTTAGGAAATGGCACCAAACTCCAGGTATCATTCTTTTCTAATGATTCCATTTCTTCATTCATGGCTTCCAACCAAGAGTTTGAATTAGACATTTTAAATGCCTCTTTCAAAGTCCTAGGTTCATTAGTGCTAGAAATTAAAGCATAGGCACAAGTAGACTCTATCAAATAAAACCAATACCTATCAGGTTGCTTTCTTTCACGAGTTGACCTCCTCACAAGCTGAGGCTAAGGTGGTTCTTCATCTTCTTCAGAAATTTCAGAGCTACTTGAGCTTTCCTCAGTATTAGGTACATTTTGATTTTTCAATTCCTCTTTATCTAGTGTCGGAGGAATTTCTGCTACTCCTTTTCATTTTTTGATTTCTTCTCTGACTGTGGATCCAGTGTACAAGGCTTCAGCTCATGAAAGATAACACTTCTATTGTACAAAACCTTCTCAGTCTCAGGATTCCAAAGCTTGTATCCTTTTATGCCAGCACTATAGCCAATAAAAATACACTTTACAGCTTTGTTTTCCAACTTAGATCTTTTTTCAAATGGCACATATGCATATGCCTCACAGCCAAAGACACGAATATGTCTCAAAGAGGGCTTCTTTCCAGACCATGCTTCCAAAGGTGTCTTCTCAACAAGAGAAGAGTTAGGAGAAAAATATACCAATTAACATGTTGTAGAGACTGCTTCAGCCCATAACTTCTCCTCCAAGCCAAAACTGCTCAACATACTTCGTGCTCTTTTCATTACTGTCATGTTGAACCTTTCAGCAACTCCATTTTGCTATGGAGTGTAAGGTGTAGTATTCTGCTTTTTAATCCCATGATCTGTATAGTACCTTTCGAATTCATCTGAACAAAAGTCACCGCCATTATCAGTCCTTAAACATTTTATTTTCCTAACAGTCTGATTTTCAACAAGGTTTTCAAATTCTTTAAATCAACTGAACACTTCTGATTTACTTCTCAGAAAATATACAAATGCTCTTCTTGAATAATCATCAATAAATGACACATAGTATCTTGATTTAGATAAAGAAGAAACATTCACTGGACCAAACACATCAGAATGTATATAATCAAGAAAACCAAAAGATTTGTGAGGACTGGAATAAAATGAAACATGGTGATGTTTACCATATATGCAATGTTCACAAAATTCAAACTCAAGGTTACAATCTTCAAGCCCTTCTACTAGGTTCTTATTTTTCAAGGATTTTAAACCTTTCTCACCAATGTGGCCTAGCCTATGATTCCAGAGCATTGTCTTTTCTACTGGAAGTTTAACTTCCATGGAGTTTACACCATCAGGAATGTTTTCCTCTTTTCCTCCATGAGTAGCCTTAAGTGACTTTGCATAGACACTATTGCATTAAATAGCTTGTGCATCCAACTTCTACAAGGTACCAATATGAGCACCCCTTGCTAGCACCATAGAGCCTCTAGTCATCTTGTAGCCATTTCTAGAGAACGTGACATGCACACTCCAATATCATTCAGCTTACTTACAGAAAGTAAATTATGAGCTAGACCTGGTATATGAATCACATCATTGATTCCCTTCACTCTTCCATTAGGGAATTGAATTCTGACTCTTCCATGACCAATAATTTCCAAAGATGAATCACTTGCCAAATATGCCTTTCCACCATCATAGTTTTCATACTTCACGAACCAATCTCTATGGGATGTCATGTGGAAAGATGCTCCAGAATCAATCAGCCAAACATCATCAGATGCCCACGTAGCCAAGGCTGCAATGAAGGCATCTGCATCACTTTAAGAAGAATCATTTTCTGAAGAGGTCTTCTTCTTCTCTTTCTCCTCCTTACAATCCCTTTAGACATGACCAGGTTGCCCACAATTCTAGCATTTCACCTTGGACTTCTTTCCAAGAGACTTTGATCTCCCTTCTGATTTTGATTTGGATTTCTTGTCCTTCTTCTTGCCTTTCTCCTTCGATTTTCCTCTAACAGCTAGAGCCTCCTTTTCCATCTCAAAAGATTTTATTCTCATCTCTTCTGACAACAAAGAAGCAACAACATCTTCCATCTTGAAAGTGGATGTCATACTCCCAATAGCCATCACCAGATGATCCCAAGAATATGGCAAAGAACATAGCAACAACATGCAGCGATCTTTATCTTCAATCTTCACACCAACAGATGTTAACTAAGCAATTAGCATGTTGAATGCATTCAAATGATCAGCAACTGATCCTCCCTCCTACATTCTCAAAGATTATAGCTTCTTCCTCAAGAACAATTTGTTCACTAAGGACTTGCCCTGATAAATAGATGCCAGTCTTTTCCACAAGAAAGATGCAGTCTTTTCTTCATGCACATTTAGAAGAACAGAGTCTACCAAATAGAGCCTTATCAGCCCCTTAGAATTTCTATATACAAGATTCCAATCGTCTTGCTTCATGCCTTGAGGCATCATTCTAGACACAACAAGCCATAGATCACGATCCACTAACAGATCTTCCATTTTGAGTTTCCACAACTCAAAATTGCTACCATTGAATTTCTCTATTTCCACCCTTCTAGATGTTTTTGACATCTTAATCTATAATTAAATTATCAGACCTCCAGTAAACTCCCACTGAAAAAGAATTGACACAAAAAACCCAACCCTCTCACAAGGATAATACAACTGGCCAGGCTCTGATACCACTTGTAAGGAAAAGCAATGGTATGGAAGCAACTTTCCTAGCATCAAAACCATAGGAAAGTAGAAGACAATACTTTTAATTTTCAAATTACAATCCAATTAAGACACACATGAAAGATTTATAGAAAAAAAGAAGATACTCAAAGAGAATGAACAACATATTTACGTGGGAAAACCCTTTCTAGAAAAAACCCACCACACCAAGCTGAATCTCTTTGTATTACAGTAGCAAACAATTACATACAATGAAGAGATACAACTCTCTAGTATCAGTTCACAATAGCTTCATTCACTATTCAATCTCTTACAAAAAAGCTCTCAACAAATCCAATCATCTCTACTCAACTCAGAATGCTATCCTTTAAATATTACCACATTCTAATTTTTTTCCTCTATCCATCATTATCCGCCATTACCCATCATAGAAAGTTTCCTTTCGAGTGTTGATTTTTCCTTGCATGCAGTTAAGCTCCAGCATCACAACTGTTGCAAAAATCTAACTTCCATCCATTTGAAATTTGCTTCCTCTGATTGGTCCAAGAGGCTCCACATAGGATGGTCAATTTGGTCAAAGGCGTTCAAACTTTGTTGGCATATCGGTGAGACACTGACCATGTCTCCCCGATGCCACAAAGTCTTCATATCAATATTGGCATAAGTCCCAACAGTCGACAAGACGTTATAGCGAACACCATGAGTCATACCGAATCCATTGACATCCATTGCAATTCTATCGGCAAGAGTTTCTCCATTGGCAAGACGTTTGACCGAGCTCACAAGTTGCATCGACTTTAGTTTTCCTTTTGGAAAGACTATCGCTCTTCAGTGAGACCACATATCGATATCCTAAGTCACACCAAAGAGTCATACTGTCGGAAAAACATTTCTCTCTTGCCAAGACCTCCCATCGAGTCTTCATGTTGTTCCGAAGCATCCACCAGTCGGTGAGACTCATCATTTTCGCCAAGACTTCATACCGAGGTCCTAAGTCATACCGAGCGCTCCAATCACCAGTCGGCAAGACATTCATCTTTCACTGAGACCTCACATCGAGCACCCATGCCTTACTGAGTTAGCAAGACATTTGACCTTCACCAAGACCTTTCATCGAGTGCTCATGTCTTACTGAGTCAGCAAGACATTTGACCTTCGCCAAGACCTCATACCGATCACCTTGATCTACTCTGATGACTTCAGTTGTATTCCCATCGGTGTGACCTTCCATTCTCATTGGGAAATCTTACCAAAGCCCTTGTGTTATCCCAATGATCTATTGGTGAGACTCCCTTCAGTTGTTGGGACTTCATACCGAGCGATCAAGTCACCCCGAAGACCCTAGTCACTGTGAGTCTCCCCGACACCCGATAAGAAACAACACTATCGGCCAGAGGTCTCCTACTCGACAAAAGGTCATAGCGAATGCTTCTAGTCACATTGATAATATCATTCGGCAAGACATCTACTTTGTCTCGGTGATATGAACATTCTAAGAGAATTCAGAATAGCTAATCAGCCAGACATGATTAATGTCACAATGACTTTGCCCTCCAGGAGTTACATGTCAGTATGGATTGAGGCAAATATTCCAACAAATCTGGTCCAGCATACCTCTAGTTTGCTCAAAATGAATGAGTTGGTTTTGCTACTCCTCAACTGCCACCTCATCCTTAGGTGTGCTAGAAGTTCTTTGGATCTTGCCAACAACCCTAGCTAGATGTCTAATGGGGAAACCTCTCGAAAGGGTAAAACCAGAACTTCCACCTCTGGTTCTTTGCTGGTTGCCTACTACTTCAATCTCATCTTTCTGATGAGGATCATTTGAAAACATATCACCCAACCTTGTGAAAAACTCATCAATTATATTAGTGTACAAGTTCTCATGAGTCCCATCATTATCTTCTATATGTATAATAGGCTTTGAGGTTTCCTCCTAACTACTTTCTTGAAAAATTGTAAAGATATCAAGGCCATTAACTTGTACAGTAGTGCCATGCTTATGCGCAACTTGATCTCATTCTATTTGAACTATTGTATCATGCTTATCGAGATTTTGACATTTGATAGCCATGCTCTCCCCACCTCGAGTTTGGACACCCCCTGTTGTCTCCTCAAGATGCTACTCCACACCTTCTCCCTCAAAAGATGAGTGTTTGGCATCTAAATTTGAAATAAAAGCCTCAAGATCATCCCAAAACATGTTGTCTTCCCTCTCACTTTCAGCTTCTCGTGGAGGAAGACTATTAGTTACTTTGCTATAGCTCCTCTGAGGTATCAAAACATTAGAATTTTGAACCTCTTCCTGCTGTTCTGGAGTGGGTATGGGCGTAATCTAAGATGAGCTTTCCTCATTATCCACAAAAAATGGAAACTCATTGAACAGATCAAGAAAAACTTGAGAGCTGTCGGCCATTTCTTGATCTTGAATTTGTGGTTCCTCAAACACAATCTCCTCTATCTCCTGCAGCAACTGCTCCTAACATTCTGGGTCCTCTTCTTCGCTGTACCATCTAGATACCTCAAAATAACCATCTATATTCTGCTGCTCCAATGAACCAATCTTCCTTTGCACATGTAACACTCTTAGGTTCAGCCGAGAAAGGAGTGCAATCAGTAGTAACCACCTGCTCTATATGTTGCAGCAATTGTTCCTCTAAAAACTTTCCATTGTCCTCCAAAAAACAAAGCTCTTCTCATTCAATCTTCTTTTGCTGCAAACGATATTCCTCCATAGCTATATGCAATAAATCTACTCTTCTAGCTTCTTCCTTGGCGAAAGAAGAGTCACTTTCTAAGACAATAGATCTATTCTCATAAAGGCAAGTAGTGGCAAGACCATTAGACTTATCTAGTTGGGAAACCTGGGAAATCTCTAGAGTTTCCTAGAGGAAAAGAGGCTGCTCTCTAATGGACTAGTCTTGAATGCTCACCGGCTGACTATAATCATTTACCTCGATTTGCAAGGGATGATGGTTTTGGAAACTCATGATTTCAATATTAAGAGGTTTATTTGGGGAGTTAAACACACTATCTTTCCCAAAACTTGGGATTTTGACTTTAGGTAAAATAGGAGGCTCATTTTTCATAAAACTTGGAAATTTGAACTTATGAACCTCTTCTTGAATAGGATATTTAGAAATGGCAGGAGCTGTTTGGGCTTCTAACCCTTGAAACTAAGCAAGCATAAGATTTGTTTGTGTGGCTACCTCCCTCTCCAAATCCTCCTCAAATTGAATTATTTGGGTCTCCAGCTCCTATTCATGTAAATAGGTTTGATAAGCTAGCTCCTCCTGCTGCTGATTATACTCATGTTGCTTCTTGATCTCCTCTAGCTGAATCATGTAATCAAGAAACGTGCTCTTTATACTTGAAATCCCCTCCTGCTGATCTATTTCATACATATGCTTTTCATAGATCAGCCTTATATCTCTAAAGCTCAATTCTTGAATCTCTTGGGACTAATTTTGAACATATGAGGGCTGAGATAAAAAATGGGCAGGGTTGGGTGGGTGGCAATTATATTGGGCATGTTGATATGGAGATGGACAAGAAGGGCTCTCATGATATGGCAGACGGTATGACGTATGGCCATGAAATATTGACATCTTTATTCATTCAGTTAGGCTTTCAAACAAACCAACACTTGATCTACATGCAAAAAACTGAGCACGGAGTCGCCAGGTATATTGAAAAATGGCTTCCAAAATGCTGAATAACTTGCTGCATACACCAAACACCAAATTTAAAATGTTAAAACTTCTATGAAATTGATTTTCAGAGTCCCACCTAGGGTGCCAAAAACTTATCTCAATTAGATTTGCACCCTGCTGAATGCAATATTCAGCTATCTATTGAAACATGGAAACCTTCTTCAGATGTGGGTGATCTGAACGAAGAAGCTCCGAATGATTGATTTTACTCTAAGATATTCTGAGGGAAAGGGGATAGAAGGATGGACTGAAATCAAAGCTTAAAACTACTGATGATTAACTTGTTATTTCTGAAAGAAACTAGATTTCACCACTCACAACAATTTCTCTATTACAATAGTTCTCACAATCTCATTGATACATGATTTCATCAAAATTCATATGAAGATTCACAGACATCGAATACATCATACAACCTAAAAACAGGAAATCCTATGCAGAAAACTCATAAAAGTAGGACATTAAGTCTTCAAATTTGAAAACACAAAGGCAACAAACTACAGTTACCAGTCTTGAGATGAAACTTGAAAGAAGAACTCTGTTGTATTACTAAAACTGAAAGAGTGTCTATCTGAAACTGAGTACAAAAAGGGTTCACAAGCTCAAAAATGTGTATGAGCAGGAATTGAAATCTGAACTAAGGAGAGCAAAAGACTAAGTCTTTTCGAAGATATAACTCTCTAGAAACCCTAATCCAAGCTCACAAAGAAGCTCAAGGAAAAAAGCTTCAAACTATCTCAAAGACTGTATAAAAGTAGAAAAAAGCATACTACTTTTATGATCAAATTGTCAAGCCTCTAAAAATAGGTTGAATTCGCTTTAAAAGGCAGAAAAATAACTTATCTCTCTAAGATAAAGCTCAAACTCGACCAAGAGGAAAAAGTCAAGAAAATCTGCTAAAAATAGCAAGAAATCATAAAACAACTTATAAGAGATTGCTTTACGACTCTGCTTTACAGGATTGCAGATTTTATAATTTTTCTATTTTTGTAATTAAAAGATTATAAAATCTTTTGCAAAAAGAAATACGTTCTTATCTCTTCATACAATGCTTTGATTTTTTCCTAAAAAATCATAAAAAATATCAATGCATATCACTTCCTCTAATTGCTTTCTCTAAAATCAATTAAAATATAAACCCTAAGGGGATAATGATTTCTTCTGAGAAAACAAAAAGCCTAAAAGATAAAAACATCCATCCCTAGGTCATAAGGTATTCACCATTATACTCTCAATGTTTTCTCATAAAAACAATAAAGCTAGGATACTCAAGGTTCTAATTTTCTTTAAGGCACAAATGTGAATGTAACTAAAGCCTTCAAGACTTCAATCATAACCAACCTAGGCATTTGAACTCGGCCCCCTCTAATATTAAACTTCAGACTTTGAATGAATCATAATGCAAAGCTAACCTAATTCAAAATAACCCACATGCTTATTCAAAAACATGAATATTCTAAACAATTATAATGTTGGGTTGAATTAGGGCATGAACAAAAGAAGTCAAACCCTAAATCATTTCATTTTTCACTCATCACTTGGAAAAAATCGAGTTCTACCTGAGAGAGCACGCCGCCAAGTATGGCTAGGGTTTCAGCTAGAAATCTCTATTCGCTCCTTCAATCGAGCTTTCTTTCTCTGATTTTGATCACACTCAGCTTGCACAGCTCATAGTAAGTGTTATTGATTGTTTTCTCTTCATTCCTTGAGCTTTTGATGAAAATGAAGGCCTCACAGGCCGCGGCCATGGGATGACTATCTGATTTTTTTCTTTACATTTTGTGCTTTGCTTCTCATATTTTATGGCTTCTTCTACTCACTGGGCGACATACATGAGCTTAGGTTTGAGCTTCGACTGGAAGCTCCATGAGAGGGCTTGCTCGCAGATTTCATCTTCCTCTCTCTAGACAGGGTGAGCCTCTTGGTCTGTAGCTTTTGTGGCTTCACTTCCTGATTTGCTTGGTTTGTAGCCGTGGCTAACACAATTTCTAAGGTCCCTGTTCATACTTTCTATGCTTATATTTTCTATTTCTGTGTTCCTTATTTTCACTGGCTGCCATGAGATATCACTCTAAAACTGAAGTTGAGAGCTCTAATGGCTGACCGCGCCATACTCATAGGTAAAATGAATTTCTTTACAAGTTTCAAGGCTTGACCCAAGGGAAAAAGTGTACACTCAGCATTCTGAAATAAAACACCATATGGGTGTTCATTAACTTGAAGAAAATATTGTATCTTGTCTTTCCTATAGTAGCACGATATGGGTATCACTAGAAATTACAATTTATTTGTTTATTGCAATTATGAAGCTTGACTCAAGAAAAAAACCTTTTCCCCTCCAAATTTGAACAAGACCCTTCATGGTTTTTAGAAACAAGACCCCATATGGGTGTATGGAAAACAAAAACTGTCTATAAAATTTTGTACTCAATGTATGGCTCGACCCATCATGGCACCTTTCTTGATGTTTTTGTGACTTCCTTGTTAGACCCAATCACGGGTATCACTGCAAACTATGCTTTTCTGTATTTTAAAAGAAAACCCCAAACATGGGTCTTCATAAAACAAAATATATTCATCATACATTCAAATTATAAGCTTGACCCATGATGGCTTGTGCTCTACTTTGAAATTCCTTTAGTTGCTCATTGAATTTTTCAAGGGTAAACTGGGAATTGTATTAAATCTGGAGTATGTTCAAAACCCCATATGTGGGTATATGACAAAAAAAAAAAAGAACTGCACATTTTCTTTGGTATCTGTATAAAATCTGAGCTCGATTCTTGATTTGTTTTTTTATTTCTTTTCCCTACACATTCTAAAGTTTTGAATCTCCTGTATTTGGCATTTTCAAAAATTGATGAACATATACAGCTAAATACATTCTCTGTTGTAGCTTAGCTTGGCCATGAGAACATTGTGTAGGCCTCACTTTTTGACAAAAATCACCTGATTGTATGACATTCTGAAGAATACATATTCCTTACTTTACTGTTGAAACCCCTCATGAGATTCTAGAAATTTGTCTTTTATTTGTATTACTTTACTGTCCTCCATACTATTTCCTTCTTTCACATAGAACCATTCTTGATTAAAATTTGTAGATCACATATTCAATGTATACATTTCCTTAATCCATACAAAGATTCAGTTAAAAATTGTAGCTAAATGGACTGCATTTCCTTGATTTTTCAGTGCATGATCAACCCTTCAAAAACACATTCTGTAATGATCATTTCTCATCCTGTAATTCTTAATGTTGTATTTACTCATCAGCTAACCTGGAACTGACTGTTCGTTATCATTTAAATGAAATTACTGTTCCTTCACGCTCTTGGGCTTCGACTTGGCACTCTTCATGCATTTTTTATGCTCCACTTAATAAACTATTTTGTAAATTTGTTTGCCTCTATGATGAAAATTGAAACAAATCCCTTCATTAAGGCATAATGTATGCCTGTTCACTATCCTTGGCTATGAGAAAGAATGCTGATGAATTGAAACCTAACATGACATATGATCATGATGAACAAATAACACTGCTTAAAAGAATGTGAACCATACAACAATGTTTAGTATAAGTGAACTCAATTAGATGATTGAGCGGATTAAACTAATTGTTCACCTGTAGCTTTCATAAAACATTAACCTGATTGTTATGAATGCATAGTTGGTTTAGTAGCTCGATAGATAGCTATGCTCTACTCTTTCAGTTGTATATCATTTATTTTGATGAATATGATGATGTAATCTTTAAATCAGCCCATTTATAATGAATAAGGGTAGCATGCCAAGCTCTACCATTGTGGGAGTCCATTTTTCTCCACATGCTTGGTCTTCGAATAATGATCAGCTTCGTGACTTTACCTATACCTGAACAAGGAAACAAACAATGTTAGCATGAAAAATAGAATATGATGATCATGTTGGCATTTCTTCTTCATCTCACTTCTTCTATACTTATTTGATTGTTTCAATGTATGATTGATAGTAGGCTACATTATTGTTGGTGATTCATGTTGGTATCTTCATAATCAGAGCCTCTGACATCTCCCTCCTTCTCTTATAGGTTGACAGAGCTCGAGAAGACAAAGGTGCACCATTCAGCGTCGACCATCGGCCAAAATAGGCGATGATGATTATGTCATTTACTTACGTGACTTATTCTTTTGCATCTTTCATAGTGTAGTGTACTATTAATGATGCACTATGACAGTCACATCCACGACTTATGTGGATATTTGATTTCATCTTTTTCTTTTCATTTCAAAAAGAAAAATGCATTTCAATGTAATGTTGTAATATCATTCTGATTCTTGCAATCAAATGAAGCTATGTAAATATGAATTATTCCATGAAATAAATGAAAGCATTTAAAAATGCTCTATTGTTTATATGCTCAATTCTGTATTTCATTTAATTTTGGAACATTCAGATATCGCTCTGAAATTTGGTTCTCTCCTCTTAATGCACAACTTTCACTTAATGAATAATGAACATGATGCAAACAACACTTAAACATAATTTGCAATTTCACCTTAAGATATAATAATGTTCAACCAACTCCACCAATCGAGCTATGGTGAAAAATTGGTAACACTAGCATCAAAGGAGAAATTTTTAGATGATCTACAACAAAAAATTGTACGTTTTCTCATGGAAGATATCTCTTCCATGAGAGAAGATATTTTAACCTTTGAAGAAGGCATGAATAAATAAGATAACTTGAAAACCAACAATTGGTGATTTACCTTGGGAAAATTGAAAGTAAATTGAAAACCAACAATGGTAGTTTGCTTTCAAAAAAGAAAAAAAAAGATGACTGAAAACCAACAATGGTGGTCTATCTGGGTTAACTACGAGTAGCTCCTGAAAGCGCTTGAGAGCTTCTGAAAGCTCCTAAAGAATATTGAGATCCTAAGAACTCTGAAGATTTCAATTGGCTCGATAGGTCCTGAAGACTCCTGAAGCTCTAGAACTCCTAAGAGCTCCTAAATACTCCTGAAAACTCCTAAAGGCTCTTGAAGATCTTGAAGGCTTGCAACAAATAAAGGTGTGCATTTAATGAGAATATTATTCTCAAAATATTATTTTCTAAGGTATTTAAACTAAAGTAAAATTGGTAAATATTTATGAGTTTAGAAATCTCTACCATATTGTTATTAATAATTATAATAAATGCCTTTTAATCATTTCAAAAAGCAGCGGAGAAGTTGGTATAAATGTGATGTGACATTCAAATTACATTTGTAATGATTGTGTGTCATGTTGAGATTCGCCTATCTTTTCAAAATATTTCCAAATTTAAGTTGAGATGTATAAGGAGGGCCACCAACTTTGCAAATTGAATTACAACTACAAAATTGTTGTGTATGAGGCATCTGGAGTAGTAACCAAATTTAATGCAAAGAAATAATGACATGTCATGTCTTTTTTCAAAATTGTTGCTTCAAAAACAAGAAAATATCATTCTAGAATTTGTTAATAGCTCAATCTGCCAAGTTGAAGTCCACCATTGTTAAAGTCCATTTTTTTTTACAGAAAAGATGGGAAACAAAAGGAATGCGGAGCCAAAAAACTTTACAATTGATTTTGAAACCAAAAGGATACTAAGAGATGTAGAATGGTTGGATTTTATTTTGCAGTATGAAGGTTTTCAACAAGAAATTGTGGAAGAATTCATGAGGAATTTCCATGTAAATGTCACAAGATTCAGAGGAGAGATCATTGAAGTTACTCCTGACATTAAAAGTAAAATTTTAGGAATTCCTATTGAGGGAAAACCAGTTAATAAAGGACAAGTAAAGTTTTATAAATTGGTGGTGGCATTTCCTTAGGAACCAGAAAAGAAGCCTAAAATTCTCATGCATAAAGGAGATCAATGGGGAATAGCTCGTAACAGCTTGGAAGAGCCTTGGAGAACTACTGCAATGTGGGTAATGAAATTCTTCACATGTGAAGGACAATACGACACTATATTAGGGCCAAGAATGCAACTATTAATACATTTGAGGTATTGAAACACAAAACCCTTGGCTAGAATCAATTTGCCAAAAATTTTGTTTCAACAAATTGCTTCAATGATTTCCCAGGTAAAATCTAGAGGAGAGTCTTCCATAAAATACCATGACTTAATTCATTTGATAATTAAACATAATTTCTTAAAGAAAGAGTCTGGGAAATAGGGTTGGCTTGAATTTTTGTCCACACCTATTAAAAAAAAAAGGAAAACCCATAAAGGGGCCCATGGAAAAAAGGGAAAAAAGTAGAAAAAGGTGAATCTTCTAAAGGAGAACAAAAAAAAGAAAAAATGAAAGCTATAGGAATCCACTAGAGTGACCCGTAGTGCCTCCAAAAAGAGAAAACATGATTTGACTGAAGACAACCCTAGTACTATTGAGACTATTGTGTCAACTCCTGAGGAAACCCCTATATCTAAAACCCCTATCTCTACAGGCCCTAAAGAAACTTTCAAAGCCCATGAAGAAACCCAAATGCCAGTGTAGTCTCTTGAGCAACCTCACAACCCTCTTGAAGGCTCAATGCCATCTCCTAAAAGAAGCCCTATAACTGAGGTCCATGAATCTATTGAAGAGTCTAATGCATAGTCAAATGAAAGGGAATCCTCTGAATAATTTGAGGAAGAGGAGACTAAAAAATCACCTTCACCTCCCTTAACTGTGGAAAGAAGAAAAGGAAAAGAGCCGTTAATTTAAGAAGAAGGCCATGAAATATAGAATGAGGAAGCATTAGAAATAGAGGAATTGTTGAGAGCAATGAAATTTTCAAGGATGGAAGCTAAATTAGAGTAGGAAAGGAGGAATATGCAATTTATTGAGGAAAATTTGAAAATAAAATAGGAAGAATTACAAAAATCCCTTAATAAAACTCAGGAAATGGAAAAGGAGATTGAAAAAAGGGAAGCAAGGTACAAAGAGTAGTTGAATAATAATGAAGAGGCTTTACAACAAGCTAGTGCACAAGCATTGACAAGTGTAGAGGAAATCATGAAATTGAAAGAGGAATTGCAGTTGAAAGAAGAGCAATTAAAACAACAATCCACAAGGTTTTATTCTCAAGAAGCTTCTACCTTCATGGCCCCACCACATTACCTTTCTCTACCTTCTATTCCATTTGATATTCCATCAAATCTTCCATGAAGAACTCAACCTGGATATCTTTTTTTGGCAGCCTTGAAATTAAAGCATGAAAATGATCAATTGAAAAGACAAGTACAACAATTAGAGGAAGAAAGAGATGAAGTAGAAAGAAAATTTGAGCAATCAATAGAGATAAGCTCTACAATATTATCAATGCAAAGGCCATCAGAGATATATGCTTTATTTTTGAGAGAAAAATTTCTACAATGGAAGCTCAATCAATTAGTTTTAAGGAGAACCCTTGATTACAATAATGACAAATATTTTCTGCAAGACTATTTCCATAGCCACCCTGATATCTAGAACCAAATGTGTGAATTTTTTCAGCATGGGATTTTGATGGGAGATAATGTGATTCTTTGTTAAATGATTATGTTGGTGAATTACAAATCGGGTCCTTTGTCTCCTTAATGCAAAATCAAGTTGAATGGTCAAGATGGATGGAAAAATATAAAGAGGCACAAAAAAGGTACAATTTACCAATGAGACCTGAAATGCCTCATGCAAAGAAGTATATTACAAGAATCTGATCAATTGTAAGGAAAAACAATATCAATCCTCTCTATCTTTCAAATTTTTTGAATAGTATATCTACTTTCCAAAATATAGAAGGAATACTTCCTCCATTGGAAATTAATTTAAGTTAGGAAATATATTACACCATTCTTGAGACATTAAGAAGAAGAGAGCCTATAAGCCCAAACAACATCAGATGGAGCTTGATAAGAGTTAGGCATGTGATCTCTTTGATTGAAAAATAACATGAATTATGGGTTGGTATGCAGTTCAGAATGCCAATCATCATCATGCATGCTCCAAAACTCAATGCACCAGACAATATTCCAAAAGAGGTTTTAAAAACTTGGTATGAGAAGCTAAAGGAGAAAAATGGCTTTGCACTCAAGACTAGACTATCACCACAATACAGGAAATGAGTGTTTGACTGTGCCATTTGGATAGAAGCAGTGAGGGGAGAATGATGAGGGGGTCAAAGATACTTTTTCTTAGTAATTTTATGGTTTAAAAGACTTGTTTATTTTATTAATTAACATGACTGGTGGTAGACTATAGACTGGTATATTTACTTTCTTTACTTTATGTTTGGCTAATTTGGTAGATATATTTGAGGTAATACTTTATATTTTAAATGTGTTTCTTTTGTGATGATATTGATGAGTTAATTATATAGTTTTAATATTTTACTGTCATAATTGGTATCCTATTCTTAAGGATTTTATTTAGGGTATTTAAAGACTGATAACTGATGATAAAGTTAAACTCCTTGTTTAATCACATGAAGATAATCACACCACTTATCACCTAGGTTGATGATGAGTCACTGAAGTTTCAAATTAGCTCCTTTTAGTCAGTTTAGGAACTTCTCATCCCAACATTGATCTGGCATTTTTCCCTATGTCTATTTTTCAGTTCTATTTTAGTCTTTAGTTTAGATGCCTTGAATCTTGGAAGTTAATGCCATGTTTTGAATTCAATAAGGATATTGTTAAAAATATCCATCTTTAGGTTTTAAAAGGGAGTTAGATAATTTTTGACTAGAATCTTGTAATGGCTGCACTACTCTATTTTGCATTCATATTTTGATCAATCTGAATGAAAATAAGAAGTTAACTCGAGTCAGTGTGTTTGAAGTCTCACCAAAGGAAGAACAGGGCCCGCTCAACTAAAGGAATTGACCTTGTGTGGTATTTCTCTGAGTTTATTTTATTTCTATTCATTAGATGTTAAATCTAGAATGTTAATAGTGTTTGAATCATTTTCAACAAATGTGTTCAATTTCCTTTAAGTTTAGTTCATCATGATTAGAATGGGTTGTTAGATTCGATATAAAGTTTATTGAGTTAATCAAGATTTAGATGCTATTTGTAGGAATTGAGTTTGGTAATTATTTGTTGAGTTTAATTGAAGCAATGATGGAAATTTATGGAAAGATGAAACTGAAATTTGTTTCGAATCTATTCATGGAAATTAGTATTTATGTTTTTTAGATTAATCATTATTTCCTTGCAATTTATTTCTATTCTTTAAAATAGCCTTTATTTTGCAGCAAATCTTAAGATAGATTTCTTTTGAAGTAAAGTAGAATTAAATTTGGATTTCGAATTCTAGATTAAGGATTAAGGTAAATGTTAGTCTTTTCCATGAATTAGTCTTAATTAAGTCAAATGAAGTCAAAAATAAGTTGATATAACTTTAAATTAGGAAATAAGATAGAATTACTCAGCAATTAGTCATTGAAGTTTAGCTTCTGAGAGCTCCTGAGACTCCTGGAAGCTCCTGAAGGAGCAAAACTAAAACCAAAGGTCACTATTTACAGTTCAAAACCCCCCAAAAATCCATGACAACCATCCTTATCGCATATAGCTCTGAGCTACACCTGATTCGATAATTAATTGACTAAATGATGCAAGTTGTGACATCAACGACCATGTGCATCAATTATGAGGTAGATCTTGAGGATGTTGTCATGAATATTTTTGTTCAATCTCTGAAAGAAGATGCTAGAGATTGGTTCTCAGATTTACTAGTATGTTCTATAGCTTCATGGAATGACTTCATGATAGCATTTTTAGAAAAAATTGGTGAAAGGGTTAGTCCAAATGTGATAAGAAAAATATTTATGTAAATCCAAAGGGATGAAGAGGAGTTGGTTCTTGCTTTTAACCTCATATTTGTCAAAGCAGTAAGAAATATTCCTTAGAACATAACACCAAGTGATGAAAAATGTTTAGTTGTGTATCTAGGTGCATTTGATAATGAAATGGGTTATTTATCAAGAGGCAAAGAGCCTAAAACATTGTATCAAGCATATCACATTGCTATGGATATTGAAAATACTATGAAATATTAAATGATGAGGGGATATATGGCTACTAGTGTTTGTTGTCCTAATACACATCATATAAATGGAATAAATAAGGATGAAAGGGATGATCAAGGTGATGATGCTTTTGATGCCTTATCTTGTTCAACCTCACAACATATTAGTTATAGAAAAATCCAAGATGAACCTCAACAAATTTTAAGTAATGATGATTAGATGTCATTTGTTCAAGGACTATCTAGTATGAAGAGACGGGAGGGGGAATTACCATATGAATTAGTAGCAAGGTTCTTGGATGCCTTGTTAGAAATCCCTAAAAGGTTGAGACCTAAATATCTAGTATGTATTGACCTATTCTATGACATTTATGAGCTAGGGCTTAGTACCTTGCCCAAGGAATCAAAACCTTGGAATTTTGATCAGATAATTGGTTGGATCAGAATTGCTAAGGAGGCTAAGTGTGACTATATACAGAAAATGAGGTCTCAAAATGATAGTGGTGTGCACCTTATTGTAAAAAATAAAGGGTTTATCCAAGTAAGGGATAAGGATGTTTCAGAAGATGAATATATGTCTAATGGTGCAAATAATGGTGTTACAAGTACTACTAACATACCTTTGAAGGTTGATAATCAGGATAATGAAAATGAGAACTCTCATGAGGAATATGAATCTTTTTGTGAGAATTACCTAAAGGAATCCTTCTTACCTCAAGGATGTAACAATAATGATTCTCATGAGCTTTTTCCCTTACAATCCAAAGAACAAATCCCATGTGAAGGATACTGGGAATGCAATCCAATTGTATAAAAACCAAAATGTCCTGGTAGTATGGTTGATGACGAATTTCAAGATAAGAATATTTGTATTCAATGTATTGAGCCTAAGTTCAATGTAAAAAATGATAAGACTTGTGATGCGAGCTAGCAGGGCCATGTTTTTTAGTGCTTGGATAAAACTGAAATGGGATGTGCAAGTTTTGTGGTAGAGATGGACATGATTGTTTTTAGCAAGGAATTTTTTGAAGAAAGGAGTGAAGAAACTTTCCTAACTGCTAATAAGAAATGTTCAAGTTGCAATGACCCCTGCACATGTGAGTTAGAAAACCTATCCATTGATGGTGTGCTTGAATACCTTACTACTGATCACATCAATCCTAAGTTATTTGATCCATCCTTTGAAGCACTTTTTTCAAATCAAGCAATGATTGGAAAGGAGGATTGGAGTATGTTAATAAACCTGAAACAAAAGTATTCTTTGATGCTTGGGATGGTATGGATGATGATTTTTGTGGGGATGAACTTGATTTGAATGAAATAAATAATCCTATGGGATCTGATGAATTAATTTCCCAAGGAAGTAGAACATATGGCAGCATAACTAGTTTATGTTGCTCTGATAAATGTGAACACCAATTTGAAAATAAGCATGTATATGAACATTTCTTGTTCACCACACAAAGTGAATTTGTGTTGGGTATGGGACATAAGCTAGATGATAATGACCCTCGGAACTAGTAATAGAATTGAAATATCACTCGAAAGGGTTAAAATATATTTCCCCTAGATGGGAATCCTAAAAGGAATGTGTATGAGGGTTTCTAGTTTAATGAGAAAAATGAATTTGATATCAGTTTATATGATGATAGTGATCAAATGGATTATACATTTTTCAATTTCCCTATCTAGTTGGATGGGCATTTGTTGGAATATGGTTGTAAACTAAGTTAGATAGAATGCTACACTGATCATGTGTTCCAGTTAATGCTTGATTATAGTTCTTAGTTGGACATGAATGACAATGATAATAATAAGTTCAGACACATGTCCATAGTGGTTGATTTTAGTGGTTGAAACATGATCAGTAGAGGGGTAATTCATGAGAATATTTTTAGCCTTGGCATGGTACAAACAATGGAAAAAAAGGTTTTTGACAGGGGCAAGTACTGGTCATAAATTTGTGGGCCTAGGGCCACCAAGTAAAGTTGAAGCTTGGTAGAGTTACATAATGTAGGTTGAAAACTTGCACATCAGAAGAGTTTTCAAAGAAGATGGAAATTAGATCTCTTGGTATAGTCTTGTAACTCATGAATATTGTACATATGTTGTTCGCTTTGGTCTATTTTTCTTGCCTGGTCTAGGTAGGTCCTTGGTTTTTGGTTCTTTGTGCTTGGTTTGCTTCACCTAAAATTTTGGAATCTCGCTCTATTATGGAGGAACAAACATCCCCAACTGAAGCCACTGATGAAACCCATAAAATTTTTGGTTCCATTTCTAAAATTTGTAAAATTCTGCCAATTTCAAGTATTTGGACTTAGGGTTTGCCCACTATTATTTCATTTTGATTTTGTTGTCAAGATCTCTATTATGCCTATAGCACACACACCCTATTCAAACTGGGGACCCCCTCTTTTCGTTCTTGTTCTTTTTAGGTCATTTTTTCTTTTTCCTTATTTTTTTTGCCCCTATTTATGAGCTTAAGTTGGTCACAAGTAGAAAATCCATCAAATTCTACTTGGCCAAAATCATCTATCCAAATTTTTTTGTCTTTTTCCTTTGTGGAATTCCAATTGTGGGTTTCCCTTAGCCTTTCACCACTGTGTCCATCTTGCATGGTAGACCTACTATTGCAGGCTACCCCTTGTGGACCGCTACTATCTCTTCACTAGTAGGTAATGGCCAGCCTCCAATGCCTTCCTATATTGTGGGATCTACATTTTCTCACCATTTAGGTCTTCATTGGGTGCCCAATCTGGCATGGGTTTTCGCACACCACCAACCTAGTTGCATGTTGTACTTGTAATGAATGTGCACATTAATGACATAATTTCCTATAAATAGAGGGTATCGTAGCTATCATTTTCACCCTACGCTTTTGAATTTTAAGAGGAGAAAAAAGAGCTTTTTCCTGCACAAGGATTTGCATTGAAATCAAGCCAAATTTCATCAGTTTTAATGCATGATCCAAAGGTATGGGTTTCTACCACCTTTTTTCTTAGTGTGTAATTTATTCAAGTGCAATTAGGGTTTTAGTTGTTTAAACGTTGAATTTTCCAAGCCTTAGTTTATCCTTTTCACATGACAATTGAAATAAGTGCTCATCCCCACTCCTACATTGGTGTTTAGATAAAAAACAAGGACTATTCTTGGGGTTTTCATGAGATTTTATACATGGGATTTTTTTTTGCTAAGGCTATTTCTCAGTGGCAAAGAATCGATGCCTACTCGCTATCCTAATCCCACACTCTTGCTAAAACTTATAACTTGGGGGGCCTTAGCAAAATATATTAAGACTTTGATCCCCTATGGGCCTCACCATGTGGGACTCCTCTATGGGAAGTCCATTATGCAAACGTTGTTCTTTAATGACTAAAACTCACCATCCTTCCACAATGTGGTCTCTACACCTAATGTCTCCATCTCAAGCATTGAGTGATCCAATCCATAAGTGTTAAGTCAAAACCCTAGGTGGGCACGATCATGCGGGCCACACCATTACAAAATTTGTTACTCTTTGATGAATATCCAATCACCAAGCACTTGCATGCCTCTGCTTCACAAATTTTTCTGGTCCTATCTCCTAAAATCAAAACTTAAACATTGTGAAGGAAAGTTGTAATGAGTCCCTGTAGATCCGCTCATGTGGGTGTCCATATGCGGGGCACTATCACTCAAGCACCATTCCTTAATAGTTGAAAGCTTGCACATCTCTGCTACATGGGATCCATAGGCAAGACTTCCCCTTGACCAAAACTTCAAGAAAATCATGGAACAATTGACCTTCTATGGGTTTGCTTGTGCGGACTTCCATTTGTGGGTGGCCATTATTTCACCATCGCTCCCTAATGGAAAAATCCTAGCAGTCATCCCCCATGTGGCCTTTTCACTGCATCACTCTGCAAATCTTAAACTTTAAAAATCTTGAGAACCCCAAAAGGAAATTGATCATGTGATTTTTTTCCATGCAAAATTCTACCTGTAGAGGGATGTCCTCCTTTTACTATTATTTAATGTCTAAACACTAATGTCCTTCCACCTCACAGTGCCCACACCCCTTCCACCTGTATGAGAAAAAGGTCATTTTGGTCAAGTTAGATAAATGAAGTGCCCCATATCTTATTTCACACATGCCAAATGATCTAGATTGAGAGTTTTTCTCATCAAACCAACCATGCAAAAAATTCCTTGCGGGCAGCTACCTGTGGGATTTTGTGACCCCAATGTTGTCCTACTCTGAACTGCTCCGAATGACTTCCATCTAGGGGAAACCTACACCCTTGAGCCTACATCTACATAAATGACCCAAATGATCTCCAAATGATTAACGATAATGAATATCATGATCTTCTAATGGTATGTGAGTGGATTTAACTGATAATTTGAAGGATTTAACTAACATTTATTTTGTTGCATTACCAAAACACTTACTACACCTTTGCATGGAAGAATTATGGAACTTGCTGAGGGATCATCAGGAAAGCCCATGGTAAAAGCTAAGAAAGGAAAGAATCTTTCAAGAGCATAGGGAGGAAAAGAAGAAAAGGAAAAAATGAAGTACGAATTCGACACGGTGGAGTGCACCTCCAAGCTCACTTCCACCTGGAACATGGTGTTAGATATAGACCTCAGATGCATAAACATGGATGAGTTTAAGTAAAGGGTGATGGTCAACCCTACCATAGAATATGCACGAAGGATCAAATGGATCGGCCTCACAAAGGTATTCAGCTTCCCTCCTACCTTGGTTTCTCTAGAATTGGTCATGGCCTACTTGGAGTGTTACCACTCTAACTAGAAGATAATCGGTATAGAAGGAAGAGTACTAGTAGACTTGTCTACTAAGTATATTGGCAAGACATTTAACATCCCAACATTAGACAATATGGAGGAAATAGAGAAGAAATTTTCCCAAAATGTGTGGCAACAAGACCCTCTTGGATGCAAGAGAATGATCAACCAACATTGGTTAAAAGACAAGAGGGGAAACACCAAAAAAGTACCTTAGAAGTTATTTAGAAGTGATTTCTTCAAAGAATAACATGATTTGGCTACTCTCTTGAGTAGAGTAATGGGCCTATCGACTATCACATTCTTCGAGGAGTGGATGTTCTACTTCATAGAAGAAATCATCTGAGGTGAAGCCAAATTCCATTGGGATAAGATGATAAGTGATAACTTGCACAACCAGCTCCTAGTAGTGAAGAAAACCTCCCAGTTCTATATGACCTCATATCTGGTCTATCTCCTTGTAGATAAATTCTCATACAAAGGAATCTTTTGTGCAGGAACATTGGGGACGAAGAAAGTGTTGGTGTAATTAATATTTAATTACACTTTGCATAAGTTTACTTAGGAATATTTAATTCCTAAGTTATAGGTTGTTATCCTTATCTTGTTGAGTTATCTTTTTGCTCAAGATAAGATTAGGTTTATGCATCTTTGCTTTTATAAAAAAATTTATCTCTTGTAATGATTTGTACTTCGAATATATCAATTTTCACATCTTTATGCAATCTCTACTCTCTTTTTTTTCTCTTCTGTGGAAGGTGATTTTCTGGTTTACATTTCAGATCTTGGTTTCTAACATGGTATTAGAGCCTAGATTTGCAGCCCTTCTCAACCTTTTTGGAGGAATACATTGCAAAGCTCATTCAAGGTCCCTTGAGGGTTTCATTCCTTGAGCATCTTTATGCAGCGTCTTGGATCAGATCGTGGTTTTCTGTTGGATTTATAGCACCGGAAAAAGTCAGAAATGGCTTTTATTTCATTCATTTTGGTCACCATTTTCCATATTTGTGAGGGTTTCAAGCTCGGTATTTTTTTGATAGATCTCGGGGTCACCTAATTTTTGGATCATTTTGGGCCCAAATAGACCTCGCTGTTGGATTCGTAGCACCCAAAAACCCCTATTTTGATATAAAATTTGTCTGATTTCGACACAGTCGTCTGGAGAGGAAAAATATTTTACCCGAGGGTCATATGACCCCCAAGCACAGTTTTTGAGGAATCATTTTTGAGAAAAATTCAAAAAAATATTAATAAAAAAAAAACATGGGGTTTTTTGCGCTCATCGCATAAAAACTCCCTGCCACTGATCTGCCGCCCGACAACCACCAGGGGAAGAGGTACCTAGGTGGCGCCGCCATCTCCACCACTGACCTAGCCCAGCCCTTAGTGCCAAGCCAATGGTCCTATTGGAGTCTGCGCGCTAATCTCATAGCCCCCATGGGCCTTTAAACTTTTGTGCATGGTCATTTGGGCGACCAGAGCCCATGCACTAGCTCCCGCTGGGTTTTTAGCCCCAGCCTCGATCATGTGGGTGACCAGGGGCCATGCCAAAGCCCTTAGGCCGCCAACCCCTTAGTCCACCAAAACGACCAGGGGCTGGAATTTTTTAGCCCCTGAGGGCTTATTGGAGATTGCTTGGGCAGTTTTGGAGCAGTTTCATGGAAACGAGCATAACTTTCACATACGGCATCATTTTTTTGCAAACGAGATATCGTCAAAAATCTATTTCTGAGCTCTACGCAATAGTGTATGTCTAATTTTTTGGTTTTTCCTTTTTGATTTATTTTTCAGCCTTAGAAGTCAGATGTTTCCATTTTCACTCTAGGAGACATATCTTTTGGTTCGCTTATCTATTTTCATGATTTTTGCAGCATTGGAAAGCTGGTTTCAGCCTCTATGTAGATCTGAGGTCATTTTCAGAATATGTGTACCTTATTTTATGCATGCATTCATTTTCTATTTCGTGCACTAGGTTTGCATTTTCGCTTATGCTTCTATAGTTTTTTATTCTCTCCTTCTGCAATCATTGGGTATTGTAATAACAAACTGATATAAAGTTCCATTAAGGGGGGTTCTTGCATCCATTCTTCGTACTGGTGACAACTCACATGATTTTGTCTAGTTTCCTGTTGTTTCCTTTGGCTTCTTTCTTGCTTAGCTAGACACATCATTGGTTTACTTCGGTTCACATTTCACATTAGGAGTTTATGGTTCTTGATCCGCATTGGTTCAGATCTTTCTCAGTTTGAAGGCCATGTTTTTATGGTTAATGTTCTAGAATCTTGATAGTACTCATCTTATGGATAGTTTTAGTTTTAGTTTGGCATTGGCTTCGAGAGACACAACTTCTAGATTTTGTCATCATTATGGGCTTCATTCATCCTTTCATCTACTGTTGCTTACAAATTCTCGGGTTGATCCAGTATGTGAGTTTCCAGTGTTCCTTGGCATTGGGTCTGATGTTGCAGTTGTCATTCCATTTTTGGTTTCAGTTGTAGATAGAAGTATCTTTCCTTGCTTGCTAGATTTTGGGTTCTAGTGTTGCTTCATCAGAGTTCTTCTAGTGATTCTTTGCAGCAGTTCATCTCATTTAGGGGGGGTTTTCCTAGTGGGTTTTCTCTCTCTTTGCATTTGTAAATGGGTACTTGATCATGCCTTTGTTGTCAAGACCCATCTCACATCATTTGCATCTACTTCTCCCTAAGTTGCACTTATGGGGGGGTGTTGGTGTAATTAATATTTAATTACACTTTGCATAAGTTTACTTTGGCATATTTAATTCCTAAGTTATAGGTTGTTATCCATATCTTGTTGAGCTATCTTTTTGCTCAAGATAATATTAGGTTTATCCATCTTTGCTTTTATAAAGAAAATTATCTCTTGTAATGATTTGTACTTCGAACATATCAATTTGAATATCTTTATGCAATTTTTTCTTTCTTTTTTTTCTCTTCTATGGAAGGTGATTTTTTGGTTTGCATTTCAAATCTTGGTTTCCAACAGAAAGGAGAGCTCAAAGTTTATGATTGCTATCCCCAGTTATAGTATAGGAACTTTAAAAGAGAATACACAAGAGTGAATGATGCCTTCATCAGGCACATAATCAGACTCCTAGGAGGATATTTTGAGAGAAGGGTATCACACAACGTGAAGGCCTTTATAAAGGGATTTTGGTATCTATTCATCTAGTTCCCAAAGTTCACCTACATCAAAGCAGAAGGGTTCTCAATAAGGCCTTACCGATTACTGCACTACCCTAATGACTAGATAATCTTATTAGAGGTTTCTTGGTAGCTATAAACTACCCATACATTGTTAAGTGATAAGCCAAGAGATGGGGTTCCATATCCCTTAACCTTTGGAGAAGGAATGTATTCTTGTCATGCTGCCTAATGTGCTAAATACTCAAACAAGGAGTTGGAAGGGTATAACTTGGACCTTCACATGGACCAAGAAAGAGTGGATCCTCATAGAAAGTTCAAGAAGTGGGTTGGGAGGCAATATTCCCACCAACCTTATGTTGAGGATTTTTGGGCCAACTGAAATGATGAAAAAGAGGTGTGGATGTGACACTATATGAGGATGACCACTAGTTTGTAAAGTCCATCAATCTATTTTTAGTTCCTAACAAGATAGTTGAGGAGGATAACCTTGTGGATGATAGATACCATGCCTTGGCAGAAATTCCCTACCTGTTATTGATTGGAATGAGGAAGAGGTCACCAACCTTGACATTCTCACCTGAGACATTCAACATAGAATAAGGCAATGGGTGGATGCATAGATAGCTCAACTCAAAAAGCAGGGTGTAGAATTAACATATAGAGAGCTTGAGGATGAGCTTGAAAGTGAAACTGACAATGGTGCAACCACTAGTTCATTAGGTGAAGCTCCCAAGTCTCCACTGGTCACAATGTCTAAGAAAAGGAAAGATACATTTGAGCGCAAGACCAAAAATAAGGTATATTATAGGAAGACAACTGAGGGGTAGCCATTAAAAAGGAAAAAGAGAATAGAGACATTTGTGCTTCAAATGCCTACCATGTAGGAGGAAGATCCTCAATAGGAAGAAGAAGCTAAGTAGTCATGCTCACCACCTACCACTTCCACTCCCACTACTACTGTTGTGACTACTCCTCCACCTTTCATTTCGAAGGCTCTACCCATCTTGTCTCTGCCTGCCATGGATATCTCAATCCACCTCACCTTTTCCTTGTTGACTACCCCAGTAATAACACTTGACTCCTTCTCTTCAACTACCTCCCCACTGTCATCCTCCTCACTTACTCCTCCACTTCCTACCTTCTCTACTCTACCACCCACAATATCAATGACTATAATGGCATCTCTTACTTTTTTGCATGTCTTCACAGTCTATATGCAAAATGTACTACCTGAGCTCTTTGGGGTAACCATTGACCCCAAGGTCCAAGTGGTATTGGCTCAACTAGATGCTACTTATCCTATTCCCCCACCACCTACCAAGCCACCCAAAATGCAGGCCACAATGTAGATCTCAAAAGAGATGGAAAGGCCTAGTGTAGAGAAACATGAAGAGGCTACAAAGAATATAGCTAACGAGCCATAGGATTTTGATCAGGATGATTATTTTGAACACCTAGAGGAAGGATTGAATATAAACTTAGACCAAGTGGCTTCTAATGAAGAAGGACCATGAAATT
The DNA here is from genome assembly GCA_007258455.2 of Sequoia sempervirens. NCBI lineage: Eukaryota > Viridiplantae > Streptophyta > Pinopsida > Cupressales > Cupressaceae > Sequoia > Sequoia sempervirens. The sequence continues at coordinate 34,249,517 of VDFB02026320.1, read as the reverse complement.
TTGAGGATGAAGAGTTAGATGAGCACTATGTGGTGGAAACATCGAATTAGGAGCCGAACAAAGAAATGGACCCATAGGAGCACCACTCCGAAGAAGGGAAGATAAACACATATTTGGATATCAAAATACTTGAGGAACCTCCACTAATTGGCCAAGAAAAGGGCCTGATGCAAGAAGAAGAAGTACCTCTAGAAAGGAAGGAAGAAAGGGATAAAGAAGAAGAGAAATATGTGCAATAAAGGAGCTCTGAAACTGAGAAGAATGTAGAGACTGGACATGAAGAAGGAAATTGAGCCAGAGGTTGATACATGCAAAGACTTCCCAGAGCTCTATACGATTACCTACCCCAAGTTGTAGTGCATCCTGAAGTTGTCTCCAGAGGTAAAGGATAAAAAACTAGCTTTCCCTAAGGAAGATCATAGCCTTCTTGATGATTGGATGCATACCCTTGAGTTTAGCGAGATAGTTATGGACAGATTATTGGTGGCATTGGAGGATATCTATGTTGGTGTTGTTTCCCACTTGACTGAAGTGGATGACTTCCTGAAAATGATGATGGATTATGAGGTAATCCCTTTGGAAATAGATCTAGAAAAGTCCAAGCATGAATTCTACAAGTGCATGGAGCAAGGATCCGGTGACACACTATCGGTCAATTTTATGGATTTTTTTTCCTGAGCCTTTATAGAGTCAAAACATATGGTAAAGGTGCAAGAAAAATGTGTGAAGCATCATGAGGAAATGTTGAATGACTTTAAGGGAATCACCTTTCAAATAGCCAAGATAGATTTTGCAGAATAGGACAAGCTCCAAGCTATGATCGAGAATTTTAAGTATGATACTCTCCAAAGGAATGTTGGAAATCTAGTTATAGATAATGAGTACATGACAACATAGCCAGAAAAATTGGAAGTAGCTAAAAGACAAAATCAGCTAAATGAAAAAATAAACTACAAGACAAAATAGAGAAAAAGACAAAAAAATTATTTTATATTGTAATATATTGGGGGTAGGTGAAACCCTATGTGAAAATGAATCTAAGCCACACATTGTAAATGAATTCTATCCATTCATTTCACTTTTTGAAAACTATAAATAGGGGCATCCTCTCATTTTCAAGAGAGAGATGAGTTGTTGTAAAGATATGCTACTGCAAAATATATAAGAAAAGCATTGTTTTTATGGTTTCCTATGTATTTCTCTCATGTGTACATGATTCTATCTCCAAGTATTAGATTTTAGGTTTGTTGTTCCAAGTTTTAAGTTGCTTTCAATTGTTAGGTTATGCTAAAATTTTATGGTGAAGAATTCTATGATGTTTGATATCTTCCTAGCTCATACTTTTTGTTGTTTATTGATGGTAGACTGCTATGTAAAGTTAGTCAAAGAATTTTTATTGCTGCTGCACTTAAGTTCAATTGTTATTCATGGTTTAATGTTGAATGGACAATCTAAAAATCTGTAATGACCCTTTAAATATTGCACTAGTTTTATGAGACTATGGGTTGTCCTTGGTTAAGTGGAACCTAGTTTTAGGAAATTTGTCCATAGTAGCACCCTTCATTATTACTTTTCAACATTAGTTGTAGGTCTAGGAAACTTCTAACCCATTTTCCCTTTGGATTTTTCTTTAAAATATGAAGTTAAGAAAAAGTTCTAGCATCTTTTTAGAGCTAAATCTGATGAGAAAGAAATACTTTTAGCTTGTTGTTATGAACTTGTAGTAGTTGTTCACCCATTTCCAGACTTTTTGAAACTCCTTTTTGTAGACCCAATTCCCTCCATGCTTAATAACCATAAATGCCCTTTATTTTTACCAACAAATCACATCAACAATTGAGCTATTTTTGCAAGTCATGACCTAACACCCAAGAGACCTTGGGGTTATTTCTAAGACTTAGTTGCAAAAATTACCTTTTAAGAGAGGTAGCATACTTGTGTGTTTCCTGTGTTGAGAAAGTACAAAAAAACCCATCAACAATCTCCCCTAAAAACCCTTAAGTCTTAGCCCTTCTGTCATTGACCTCCTATTTCTCATACTCAATCATGTTAAAAAAAATCTTGAGCCATTGAAACCCATGAAATTACCGACCCTTGTGCCTAAGTGAGAAATATTTATTTTATATAAGGTTGATTGATTGACCTTATTTGGCCTTTGCATCCTTTGAAATAATATAGTTTAAGTCCTTTGAGGCCTTTTCATACATCGTCCTAGGTGGTCCCCTTTCTCAATAAAACTTATGAGCACATGCAAATTATCACTTAAGTCCCATTCACCACTTTTGTTCATTGCTCATCGTGGATGGCTTTGAGAACTTTTGATTCATATAAGCGATGCATGATGTGTGAGTTTCTCTTTGTATCGCTGGAGGTTTCAGTTATCGCTAATTGCTTTTGGGTTTTGAGTTTCAAAATAGCGATGTCCAATGACCTTAGGGCTCTTTGTATTTCTTTCCATCTAAATATGCACATGGCCTAATCTGGTTCCATCGCTACTTTTCATCCATCATTGATGTGGTATAGAATTTGAAACATAGATCAGTGACACATGATGTAAGGTGAAGATTGCTAAAGTCAGATGGTGATCCAATGGTTGAGATTTTGTCATGCCTGTGCTCATGTAGCTAATTGAACTTTGGAAAGCAGAGGCAGATTAGCAATGTACGATGGGATGTTAGAGGAAATATTCTTTTCATTGTTGGCTCTTTGTACCTCACTAGTGTAAATGAAAAGACACAGACTAGGATGGTGATGCATGATGATTGTAAGATTAAACATGACTAATGAAATTAAGGGTAAACATGGAAATTTTTTAAGGTGGTATCACCAGTTTTGAGGCACAAGTTGTAAAATATAGAAGAAATGCTTGAGGATCACCATTAATGGTGTTTTAAATCCAAAAATATCGATGGCCTAGATTCAAAGCTAAGTAGCCAAGTTGTCATCTCACTCACACAAATATCTCCTCAATCATTGATGGCTACACACTCCTAATTGTTCTACTTAATGTGAACTATCTGTCATTTTATCTCACCATTTGTAGTCATTGAGAATTGAGAAGTGTGAGATATAGAGGAGGTGTGTGAGTCTTAAGCTTTTAATTGTAGAGGTATTAAAGTGTTTATCCTAGGTAAGTTGATTTTCACATGAGATTTGTTTGAGTCATGCATTAGTTGGATTGAGAGTTTCATATTTCTAGGATAGTGAGAGTTTTTCTATAATTATCATTGGGCTAGTAGAAATTGTCTAGGTTTGAGGGTCTTTCTTTTCTGCAAATTCAATTCAAGAGCTTAAACCGGTAAATCTTCTCACAATTAAGATTTTCTAGTCCTTACCTTGTGTCCTAAAAGAATGGGTAAGTCAGTTGCATCTATCCACCCAATTAGGAGGTCCAAAATACTTAGTGTGTTTGAATTTCAAGAGGACATATATGAATTCAAGCAAGAAATATCGAAGCCTCTACAACACCAAAAGGCAAGAGGAGTGCCCATGGTAAAAATAAGAAGGGTGGTGTCAAGAACACCTATAATTTGAGGAGCAGATTTGTTTTAGAGGAATTGGTCAAGTTTAAAAAGAAGGAATCAATTAAGCTTGAGAAGAAATAAAAGAAGAAGAATAAGTACCATAAGGCTTATCTGGGGAATCACAACTCTCCCATTAAGGTTTTAGACATCCCTTCAGGCAATGGAGGAGATACTGACCCAAAGTATAGCCATTATCTTCTTTCTAGGGTACCATATGAGGGTTTTGATGAGTGAGGGCTCCTCCAGTTTCAACGTGAACCTAGAGCTGGCAAGCATACTTTGATGTTGACAAATTAGAGTAGCATCCCAACCTTATTTTTACTTTTGATGACACCATTACCACGACAAAAAACTTGTCCTCTTTAGCATGTATGTCATTTTTTGTGTTTGGTGCTAACATGGAAATATTTTTGGTTGGTGTGAAGGCGATGTTGGATGTTGTGATTGTGTTTCTAATATGTGGTTTTCATTGATGTCAACACTATTAGCATTTGATGTATTGAAGACTATATATGTTGAGGATATTGAGAAAATTGTAAAAGAAAGTATTGCAGGTTCCTAGTGGTTCAGTGAAGGTCATGAAGGTGTCTTTTTTTGTACGTTGAAGATCAGTTTTTATGGATTAAAGGGTTTTTTGTTGAGTGTATCTAGCTCATCTACCAAAAGTTTCATAGGTCCACATGAAGATCTGATCATGCTATGAATAGTTGTGTTCTAACAGTATTTTTGTGGTTTCTGTTAGTGTTCCTAATTCAATTTTATGTGTTTCTGATAATTTATGTTGCTGTGGATATTTCTCTGTTAGTTATTTTTTCTCATGGATTCTTCTAGATCATTCTCTATTCTTGTTGTATGTCCATGTTGATTGGTCTGCTCGTGGTTGAATATTTTTTCTCGGTATGTTTAGTTTTTATGTTCTTGGCCGACATGGTGGTTGTAGCATGTTGCAGATCCTTGAAGATTTAAAATTGAATGTTTGGTGCAATCGAGGGTATTGTGTTGGGTCGCATCATGGTATTGGCCAATAGTATTTGATCCACTTTTAAAATTTATTTGTAAATTTAGGTCGACATTGAAAATATGTTGTATATTTCTGGCCGACTAAGTTGATGTAATTTCATGTTGTGGATATACACTGCAACAAATCTCTATGATTAGCTCCCTTTTTTGCTTCCACCCACTATTTTAATGTATTTTTCTCCAATTTTTTGAAAAATTTAGTGCTATTTATCAGGATGGCACCATTTTTTGGAATTTTTTGTACTGATCAAAACAAGTAAGTGCTAAATCAAGTGCTAATTAGCACCGGGTTTAGTGTCGATTTTAGTTTCAGGCTTAGCTCTAGGTTTAGCACCGGGTTTAGCACTAGGTTTAGCTCTTGGTTTATTGTCAGGTTTAGCACCGAGTTTAGTGTCGGGTTTAGTGTTGGGTTTAACACAAGATTTAGCACTGGGTTTAGCACCTAATTGCTTTGATCTAGCAAGGATTAGAGGTTAAGGGATTAGGGGTTTTAAAACAAAAAATCCTTCCCCAATATACACTAGCCTTCAATTGATTTCCTACATTTCACTTGCATCTAAAGATCCCTCAACCCTCAACCCTCAACCCTAATCCCTCAACCCTCAACCTTAAGCCCTAAACCCTCAACCCCTATACCCTCTACCCTATACATTAGACCCTTAACTCCAATCCTTCAACCATTTACCATCAAACATATACCCTAAATGCTCTATCCTCAACCCTTAACCATTAACCCTAAGCCTTTAAACCATCAACCCTTAAAGCTTCTACCCTCTACCCTCAACCCTATTCCCTCAAACCTATACCCTCAACCCAATACCATAAACCTTCAGCCCTATAGGTCCTCAACTTTATATAACCTTAATTCTCAACCCTCTACCCTATACATTGGATCCTCAACTCTCATATATTTTTGTCCCTCCCTCCTCTTCTAATCTCCTCTCTATCTCACTTCTCCCTCCATCTCTCGCTCCATCCATCCCTCCCTCTCTACCCTAATCTCTCAACCTTAAACAATCAACCCTTAAACCCTAATCCCTCAACCCTTATACCCTCAACCCTAATCCTTCAACCATATACCCTCAAAATTATACCCTAAACGTTCGACCCTCAACCCTTAACCATCAACCCTAAACTTGTAAGCCCTAAACCCTAAACCATTAAACCTTCTACTCTCTACCCTCAACCCTAGTCCCCCAACCCTATACCCTCAACCCAATACCCTAAACCATATTCAACCCTATAGGTCCTCAAATTTATATCCACAATTCTCAATCCTCTACCTTATACATTGGATCCTCAGCCCTCATATATCTTTGTCCCTCCCTCCTCTTCTAGTCTCCTCTCTATCTCACTTCTCCCTCCATCTCTCGCTCCATCCATCTCTCCCTCTTTACCCCAATCCCTCAACCCTAAACCATCAACCCTTAAACCCTTAAACACTCAACACTAAACCCTAAACCCTCAACCCTCAACCCTTGGCCCTTAAACCCTAAACCCTTAAACCAACCTCTACCCTCAACCCTTAAACCCTTAAACACCAGTAAACTCTCTACCTTAATCCCTCAACCCTCAACCCTTAAACCCTAATCCCTCAACCCATAGTATACCCTCTACCCTATACATTAGACCCTCAACCCTATACATCCCTTGCTGTGACTACAAGGACCTAAAAATTCAACTATATCCCTTTTGTAAATTTTATGGCATAATACACCTCATTTCTGCATTCAATCATCTACAAATTTTCCCATGTTTAAAATTTTTCAGTAAAGGATAAAAAATTGTTTTTAAAGGATAATATGAAGATAATAGTATGATCTTAAATTTGAGAATTAATAGCATTTGAATTAAATGACATTTTTATCTTCTTTTCAATTAAAAAATGTAATATTTCATTTGTAACATATTATAAAATAAATAAATAATAATAAAATTTATATGTTGAATATTAATCATTATTTATAATTTATTTTTCACAATAATAATATGAATGGTTTGGAAGAAATGCAAGAGGTAGATCTATTTAGTTAAAAAAAATCTTAGGGCACAAGGAATCTAATGTAATATCACAATCACAATCATAATCACAATTTTTTTAAATTATAATAATTAAAATCATAATTTAATGATTAAATTATATATTTAATTTATATTCATTTTAGTTTTATTTAAATAAATATTTTTCTATATATATTTTAAAATTAAAATTAATAATTGTTAAAGATATTTTTCATATTTTTATTTTATACAAAATAACATCAATAGTTTTTAATTATTAATTGAACATACAAATTAATAAATTTAATAAATAATAGTAATTTTTTATTATAAAATATATGTATTTTGTTTTCTAAATTTGTTTGAATATTAAAATATTCAATGATTAAACATATACACTATACATGATTTTGTGGGAGTTTTTTCACATCAATATTTTTGCCACCATGATAAGTTAGAACAATATATCCAAGCCCTAATTTTCAACTCTCATTTTCACTTGGTTTTTTTGAGCTCCCTTGCCTTGCACATGCTGCCATCATTAGGGTTTGAAACCTGTAACTTTCTAAAGGAGTTTTTGTCAAATTTCTCACTACTTTTGAGAGTTTTCTTCATAGAAATTTTTGTTGAGGCCAAATTAGGTAAAGCTTTCGTGGTTCATCATTTATTTCCACTTATCTAAATGTGTTTTCAAAGATATTTATTCTCGGATTCTCATGCATTTTTCTCTTACTTTACTTTGCTGATGCCTTGCTTGTCTTGAGGTTGACATCAAATCACTTCTGGAGCTCACATTTCTTTGAACAACAAGAAGTTGAGTAAGGTTCCATGCACAATTTCTCTATATCCTACCTCTGTTTTTTGTCAAAACAAGCTCTATTTGGACTCAATAGATACAAATGAATGGGTGTTTTTTTTCTACCATGCATCCTTATTTTGAAACCCTTCTATCTTAGCTCGGCTTCTCTAGACTTATCTCACTAGCAAAAGAAATGAAACAAATCATACTCTCCAAATTTGGTTTGATCAAACGATGAAATATTTTTTTATTTCTACATTTTTTCTCTTTCCTGGTGATAGCTTGGTCACAGCCTATCTAGAATATGTTTTCTATTTCCAAAAAGAATAGAGTGTAAAATTTTCTTTATTATATTTTTTAGCCTAAATGGAAATCAGTAAATGACTATGTTTTTTCCCTCAAATGCATACACCAAATTGTTAACAGTCAAGCTTTGTAGTGATATTTTCAAATATAGTAGAGGATAAACTATCAAGCACAAAAAAACATAACTTCCTACTAGCTAAAAAAAAGACCAATATTCCATTGCAATCAAGGTTTGAATGGAAAACAAATGAATGCTTAGTTTTGGCTAATGTAGAGACTAGTAATTTTACATCAACAAGGGAGTGTTAAATAAATTGAATAGCACATGACTCCAAAAAAAAATTTCAAGTGATAAAAAAATCTACCACTTACTGAATAAAAAGCATCAATACAAAGCTTGACAAAGTTTTATTGCAATGCAGGGGAGGTCTTCAAATCAACCAAACTCAAATTCTCTTGTTTGACACAAACTTTACCCAAATTCTCTTCACTGTACTTTGATTTCACAAGGCAAAAAGACTTCAAACCACCAAAACTTGATTCCAACTCTCACCTGACCTCTATTACACCTTAAACATCATTTATTTGATATAGACTTTATTTATACAATTTACCTAAAAATCACCTTTTTACACATCAACAAGCCCTATTATGAAGTCTTGTAAAGTCTTGTAATAAGCTTTCATGCTTTTCTAAGCACAATCTCCTTATTTACACCTTTCTCATGCTTTATTATTTCTTTTTATGCCCTCATATGCTTAATTAAGTGTATTTTTGCATATTATCCCAACAAACAACATTAAACACAACATTATTTATGACACATGGTTTTAGGTACTAGGTGAAACCCATTTTCCATGGGTGGAGAATGAGTCCCCCTTGGCCCCAAATTCAAAACATTTCAAATTTCATTTTGGGATTTTATTAAAAATTACTTGATGTCGGCTTGTGATGAGGTATGAATGGATAGTAAGGCATAATATTTGTAAAAATAAGTATTTTTCACCTCATTTTACATCTCCTATACCACATTCACTTATCAAAATATGCATTCAAGCATTTAAGCATTCTACATCATCAATTAAAGCAACTATTGAAGCACTTTGGAGTAGCCATTGACATTACTTCAAACTTACAAGATCAAGGATTTGGTGATTTAATAGCATTTGCATGTTGCTAGTTTACATTTCCTTTGAATTTCAATTATTTCTATTGGGTTTGATTACCAAAGTGGGGTTTGACCAAGGCAAACCCCTATTTGATAACCCTCCAACATTTTCCCCCTTTGCATGTGTATTTGTAGCCTTTGTTTTGCAGATTTGATAGGTTTAAAGGTGTTGAAAAGTGGAAATCAAGTCAACTAGGCTCTTCAAGTCAAAATGTCATTATTTCAAGAATTTTGAGTGTTTTCTATTTGTTTCCTATGGAGTTGACTCTGGCAACCCAACATTCAGACATTCCCAAATCTGGTGTTGTAGAGTTGTCTGATTTTCCAAAAATCTAAGAGTGGACTGATTCACCACCCTTAGTGAATGAGTCCCACCTGAGGTCTGAAAATCAGTATTTTGTCAAATCCTGAATCCCAACTGTTAGAAATTAGTTCCCAACACTTTTTCACCAATAGGAGGACTGATTCGCCACCTTCGGTGAATGAGTCCCATTGTGAAAAACCAATAAAATTCATCAACATTCTAGACATTCTAGAAAACTCACATTTCATCCAGGTGCACTCAAATTTACCCCTATACCTTATGTTTTGCATTATTTCTTCATTTTCATAGTCATTTGCATATCACAATGTGTTTTCAAACATAGCTTAAATTGCACTTTTGCATTCATTTTAGATCATCTTAATCAATCAATTGGATTTAGTTAAGTTCATTTACATCATATCACATCACACACATCATAATTTGAGTGTTACATAATCATTTAGGACCTAAATATCTCTCTTTCTAGGTGAAAAATCTTAGAAAGAGAGCAAGCATTTAGGGTCCCAAAATCTATCTCACACTACTTCTGACACTTTCTGGTAGAAACAAGACTCATTCACCTAGAGTGAGAAATAGTCCCAGTTACCATTTCTAGTGTCTTTTGCAAGTTTTTAGAGCTTCATTCCATCCTCTTCTAGTTTCTAGGTACACATCTCCAATTTGGTTAATTTCTATTATAGTTTGTACACCTTTCTAATCAAATTATTGGAATACACATTATGTTTTCCAACACTTTTGCATTATTTTAGAATACATTCATAGGTCTACATTTTCATTAGGTTTTCAACATTTAGACACATTCACACACACTTTCATACTCCTTTCCCCATTTCTTCTAGTGTTAACAAAGTCATTTTGGCCCATTTTCCTCTCCTTCTAGGTGAAAAACCCTAAGGAGCTAGAGATTTTGGGAAGCCAAAAATATTTATTACATTTTGGTGAACCTGCTATTTGAATCCCCTCTTTTCTAATTTTTGAGACCATTAATCATCCTAGAGTTGCTTGCATCACATTTTGCATTAGTTAGCTTGTATTCTAGGGTTTCAATTTTTGCATGAGTAAAAGTTCATTTAGGTTGCATTTTTAGCATCTAAATTCATTTCAAAGTTCTAAAATTTTACATTTTTAACTTAGTAATGCATCATAGAACACATAAAACATCAAAATCATTCTAAAATTCTTGAAAATTCTAAAAATTACCCACACTGGGACTCATTCACCACCTTGGGCGAATCAGTCCCTTTTCACCCCTAAAATTGCCTTATATAGAGCTAAAAACCCTATTTTCTAGCTTATGTTTCCTACCATTACCTAACTACATCCATTAGCTAAGTTTTTGTAGCATGCATTTCATGATATTTAGCATAAATTATCTCCTTTCATACATTGTTCAAATTCAAATTTTGCATTTTCAACATTTCATATTCAACTTATAACATAGTGTAATCAGAAAATTACTTTGTTTGAAATCTGAAAACTTGCATTTCATCCTATGTCTTTATATTTCATCATTAGAAATAGACATTATTTACATTCATGACACTTAGACTTTTGCAATCCTCATTTTTTGCATTAGTTCCTAGCTCACTTAGATCACCTTCATTACACAATGAAAACAAGAAAACACAAACATCAAAAGAACCAATTACAATAAACATAACATCCATGCCCTTTAGTAGTGATGATTTGGCAATGTTAGATGAAGCCTTAGATAACTTCCTCTCTTCTAAATCACCCACTCAAGCTTTTCCCCAAAAGGATGAAAGCATCGATAATCATGATAATAATCATTGTCCTTCTCCTAATATCTCTCCCATTTGCGATGAAGGTATCTTGTTGCAAGAAGACACAATCATTGAAGATCATTAAAAATTTTCTTGTCTTCCTTCTCCTCTACCTTGCAAACACATGACAACACAAAAAATTGAGATCATGGCCACTTCTCCCAACACCTCCCTTGCTTGTGAAAATCCTTTAGTAAATAAGGATAAACTTGTGAACGATCATGACAAACACATTTGTGTGGAGGATATGATTGAGAGCTATGACAATCTTACCTCTCCTTCTCTAAATGACATTCTAGGACATGAGGATGTAAGTATAGATAATCATGACAATCAACCCATTTCTTCTTCTAATATCTTCTCTACACATGAATAATATAGTTTATTGTTAGAAGATATTGTGATGAAATATCTATTTGAACAAAACAGTCCAATCATTAACAACCATGAAACTCCTAGTTATCCTTCTCTTGATGCCTCTCTTATGAGCAATGAGGTTATCTTGCCAAATCTAATTCTTCCATGTGATGAATATATTAGCTCCCCTCCTACGGTTGATATTATGGCACATAAGAGGGATCTCTTAGTGAAAGCAGACAACAAAATAGAGCCTCCTTTTCCTATCCTTACTCTTGATACTCAAAAAAATTCAACCCTTAATCATCACCCTATGTATACTAGGAAACAAGCTGACAATATACCCAACCTCATTCTTCCAAATCATACCAAATCTAATTCTTCCATGTGATGAATATATTTTCTCTCCTCCCAGGGTTGATATTATGGCACATAAGAGGGATCTCTTAGTGAAAGCAGACAACAAAATAGAGCCTCCTTTTCCTATCCTTACTCTTGATACTCAAAAAAAATCAACCCTTAATCATCACCCTACGTGTACTAAGAAACAAGCTCACAATATACCTAACCTCATTCTTCCAAATCATAGTCTTCATGATTGTCCTTTCATATCCATCAACCCATCCAACAAACCTTTACTCAAGATCCATACTATCACCAACCATTCTGCCAAGAAACCTTTAACCTTAGTACATACTAAATCAATACATAAATAACATTAGTTGCTGCTCCTTGCCATGTAATAGTTGTAGGATCATAACATTCTCACTATTACATGTTTCACATCCCTTGCAAGGGGCAGCATGCCATCATCCACTTCAGGCTCACCCTTGTCCTGCACTGAGTGGGGGGAAAGGGTTAGACAGCCTTATCCCATGTATGTCACTTTTCGTTGTCTCTTTCGACTACTCATTGACTTTTCATGGACATATAAGAGCAAGCTTGGGATGTGGATGACATGTCTTAAGATTGACTTGCATGTTACATACTACCTTTCTTCATGACATAACTTATTGAAAAAATATGACTTGGCTTAGGGCTTTTCAAATAAGGTCTCATGTTCTCCTCTTCTACTTTAAAGCAATTGCTCATAGTAAGGTGTGTAGCAATTTCTTTAAAGTGGGGACATACATAGACCACATCTTTTCACAAAATCTTCATGACATGATTTACTTTTTTCTTGTGGCATGTCCTCTTCTTGGTGGCGTCATTGGGTTTGATTACTTTCAAGAGTGTATGATCAACTGGAGTGGCCTGATACGAATAAAGCATCCCATGGATAATGATCTAACACTAGGGATAATGATCAATCAAAGTGGCCTGATGCAAATGAAGCATCCCATGGATAATGATCTAACCTCCTGACTTGTCCTCTCTTGGAGATATTAGGCATGATGCTCCCCAAGAAGAAGAACTTACATGAACAAAGCAAAATCCTCTTTAACAAAATTTTTACATGACATTCAAAAACATTTTCTAGACAAACAACCTAGATCTGATCCACAACTAGTTGGACAAATGGTTGAAGCTTGATCCACCTTTTTATTTCTTTGGGATATCTCACCCCACGAGTAACCTAATGTTTGGTGGCCCCAGAGTGAGCACATCTTTGACATCTTCATCATACACCTTAGATCTTGGGGTCTTGAATGCCTTCTTGCACTTTGTCATCTGCAATAGAACAATTGAATCTCTCTTGAGTTGCATTGAATGGCTACTTTAGTGTGAGTTTGAAGCAAGTTCATCCTCTCACTAAAGTGGGGGCTAAAGGTGCCATAGAAAAATTTCCCCTTGTCATTTTCATGGTCTTTTAGGCCTTTCTTCATGATCCTTGGTCCATTTTTCTTTGATTTAATGTTGTAATGTGACTTAAACACTCACATAAGGTCTTAAAAATTCAAATTATGACGTCTTCTGAAGGTGTTGTGAAGTGTTGTAAAACATTTCTATACTTTTCTAGACTCTATTCATTACAATTCACCTAAAAATCACCTTTTCATCACTTTTCAAGTTGTAACAAGATTTCATGCTTTTCTAGGCTTGATTTCACTATTTACACCTTTCTTATGCTTTATTTGACCCCTTTATGCCCTTATAAGGCTTAATTAAGTGTATTTTTTAATGTAAAACTGACAAACAACATTAAATGAAAAATAATTTCTAACACCCACTTTCAAATCCAAGGTGGGACCCATTCGCCATGGGTGGCGAATGAGTCCCTCTTGGCTCAAAATTCAAAATATTTCAATTTTTCTTTCAGGTTTTTATTCAAAATTACTTGATGTCAGCCTATGATGAGGTATCAATGGATTACTAAAGCACAAGAGTGTATAAATAATTTTTTGTCTTCTCATTTTACATCTCCCATTCACCCATTCACTCATTAAATAATCCAAGCATTCTAGAAATTCAACCACTTTGGAGCAGTATATCTTCATATTTCTTCAACAAGGGTTTGGTGAGAATTTACATTTGCATGTTATGTATTCATCATTCTCTTTCCATTTCATTTCTATTTCTATTTCAAGGGTTTGATTACCAAACTGGGGTTTGAACAAGGAAAACCCCTATATCCTAACCCTCAACACTTTTTCCCCTTTGCATGTGTTTGTGTATGTAGATTTATCAATTGGAAAGGTGAGAAAAGGTATCCACATCCCATAAAAGTCATTCAAGGTTTCTCAAACCCTATTTCAAGCTTGGAGAGAGTCTACAAGTCAAGTTTTGCATATTCAGATCCAGGGAATCTTCAGAAATACAATTGTAGATTATAAGCCACAAAACCCTGTTCAGAATTCTTTTTTTTTTGAAAGAGGACTCATTCACCATTGATGGAAAATCAGTCCCATATCTAGGCTTGAATAGTAGTTTTTTGTAGATTTGGATACCCAATTCCCTAAAACTAGTTCCAACACTTTCTAGAAAAAATAGGACTCATTCGCCTAGATTGGAAAATAAGTCCCAATGAGCATTTATGGTGTCTTCTGCAAGTTTTCAGAGCTTCATTCCATCCTCTTCAAGTTTCTAGGTACACATCTCCAATTTGGTTACTTTCTATTACAATTTGTTCACCTTTCTAATTAAATTGTTTGAATACACATTCTGTTTTCCAGCACACACACTTGCATGCCCCTTTCCCTATTTCTTCTAATGTTAACAAAGTCATTTTTGCCCATTTTCCTCTCCTTATAAGTGAAAAACCCTAAGAATGAGCTAGAGATTTTGGGGAGCCAAAAATCTTTGTTACACGGAGAATAGAGTTAGCAGGTTGGGACAAAAATTGATGGTGGAGGGAGTGGAAAGTGGGGTTGGTGGAGGAAATATGAATGCCAGTAGGTGGGTTTGATAGGAGGATGTGTGGGCGGACAAGGTCTGCAATGATGCGGACTATGGTACAATGGTACAAAAAAAATACAATCTACATATTTTTATAAAAAACAAACAAACCCCCCTGCCCCCCCCTCCCCGAATATATAATATGCCACAAATATTTTTGTAAAAATGCCCGATGATTTAAGAAATCCGATGAAATTATTTTAGAAAAACATATAATTTTTTATTTTTTATTTATTCTGCAAAATTGTACCCGACCTTGGGTGTGTCGTCCAGCCTACCCAGGAAAAAAATTGCCTCGCAAATAGCTGATGCCGAATATAGGTGAGTTATATGTCAATTTTCATCTCTCAGGCTCTCTAGATTTGATGGCGAGGTCAATTTGAGGTGAAAATGTTCCTAAAGGTTTGCAGTCTCCAAATCTTGCAAAACTTCAAACCCTCATAACTTTGGCATAAAATGTCAGATTTTGGAGAAACAAAAGTCAATCTTGACTTTTTTGATAGCCCTGGACTCGCATATAAGCTCAAATTTCCTCCAACATGCACTAAAAGTGACCTTCCAAGAAAACCCTAATATGGAAACAACCTTAAAGAGGATCTTATAGCCATAGCTCAATCCTCAAATTTGGGAAGGGTCTTGTAGGAAGGTCTCTAATACCATGTAAGAGCTAAAGATATTAGATTGACACTCAGGAACATCTACAAAAACAATGATAAACCTTCCACAAGAGGATATGCAAGAATGAGCTTGCTTGATATTAAGACCTCTCAAATAATGAGGTATGAAAAAAATAGGTATAGTACAAATGATACAATAACCCTCCTTATATAGGAAAGGATGAGATGTAGTAAGATATATGATGTTTCCATGTGTCATGATCAAACAACATGAGACAACATGTGAACCCTGCCTAGGAAATGATAAAATATTGAGATATGTTCTAGATGATTTCTAGAAGGAATCTTATCTCCTAAAAAAATGGAAAAGGGGATGACCCCATTATTAATGATTTACCTAATGATGCAACCTAAGACTTAATTAATTAAGTAAAGACCTGAGTTAACTTATGCTAGTGTAATAAATAATTAATTAAACTAACAACTTGAAGGGAAAGTAAGAGATTAGATACTCTTGACCCTTTCAGGATTAATTTTGCTACCCTCCTTACAAACAATGTGACCAAGAAGTTTACCCTCTATAACCCCAAAGATTGACTTCTTAGGACTCAAAGAAATTCCATGTTGTTGACACCTCTCCAAGATTTTTCTCAAATGATGGAAATTCCCTTGATGTTTCTTAGAAAATATTGTAAGATCATCAAGATAAACTACAATGAAATTACCCTTAATGTCATGGAACGCTAAGTCCATTGCATGCTAGAACATGGCACCATCTTTGATAAGACCGAAAGGAATCCTACAGTATGAAAAAGTACCCAATGGAATTGTAAGGGAGGTCTTGTGTTGATCATCTGAAATGACTTCAATCTAATTGTAATTGGAGAAACCATCTAACATAGAAAGCATCTCAGATCTATTCACCGTTTGCAGAACTTGATCCATCATTAGGAGAGGATAATTTTCCTTTAGTGATAAGTGATTCAGATTCTTGAAATCCACACATATGAAAATTTCTCCATTATTTTTACAAATAGGAATGATATTAGCTATCCATGTTGAATGGTGGATAGGAAATATAATCCTTACATTCAACATCTTTTATATTTTTGGAAGAATAGTTCTAGAAATCTTGGGGTTGTATTGCCTCTGCTTCTACTTATAAGTCAATGCTCTTTCTTTGAGTTGAATCTTGTGTTGCACCTCTTTTGGATGAAAAGAATTTAAATCTTCATATGAGTATGCCAATATGTCCATGTACTACCATAGCAATTCAGCAAATTGTTCTTTTTCCTCAGCAGTGCAACACTTTCTGATGTTCACCATTTTAGGATTTGCTTCAATTCCCAAGTTGATTTACTCAACTTCATTAGATGAATTATAATTAGACTATTAATTTTTGACATAAATATCATGTTTGTCAAAAATTCTTTCTAGGGATACTAACCCCTTGGGAATCTTATTCCCTTTGAGCTATATGAACTCTTCACCAGTAACTAGATCAACTTCAGAGATAGATTCTCAGGGTAGAGAATCACTACCTTCAAAGTACAAATCAAATATTCTCACCTTTTTCAAAAAGGTAACAATTTGATGATCATCATTGGAGATTTTCCAATTTTTTTAGTTATCAAAAACACTTGGGTAGAAAACTAACTCGATGGTGTAGGTAGGACCATGGAAATATTTATGTGGTATCAAGAGAATGGATGAAACTACTAAGGAATAAGCTCTAATATTATACTCTCTCGTAACTGGAGAAATATCAAAAGCCTTAAACTCCTCAATGTAATCCCAAAAAAGGTTGTGGTAATGCCTAAGCCTATCATTCTTTGTTTGATACAAATTTCTTATTTGGTACACTACCAACTCAACATCACCTAGAGCATAGGTATTCTAGATTCCTTTCTTTCTTGTAACTTGCATTCCTAATAACAAAGCCTCATATTCAATTATGTTATTAGTATTATCAAACTGTAATTTGAAAGAAAAAGGAAAGATTTTCTCTTTTGGAGAGATGGAAACAATCTCAGCTCCTAAACTAGTGGAAGAACAACTACCATCAAATTCAATTATCCAAATGTCATTTGGATCACCAAGGCTTGCATTTTCAAAATCTATAACTTCATCATCTAATGAGGTTTCACCATCTATAAAAGATAAGTCATTTGAAGATGATTTGTTTTCTGGTGAAGACGAGCCAACAATTTCTAACTCATGCTTTGTATTTCTAGATGAAGATTCAACATCCTCATCAATATGTGACTAATAAGTACCAACACCTAAAGCCTCAAATAAAATTTGAGCTCTCGGATCATCAAACTTAGTTACTGAAAACTTGGATTCCCTTTTAGGAACCAAGTTTTGCATCACAGTCTTTATGGGTGTGTCACAAAAAAATGTATCTTTGGACATTTTTACACTCATTTGAGTGTTTCTTATGGATGTTGGCCTAGTTTTTCCTATATTTAATGTTGTAATGTGGTCAACACATTCACATTAGGTCTTGGACCCTTATGAATCAATAAGAATTCTATGATGTCTTGTAAAAGTGTTGTGAAGTGTTTTAACCCACTTTCACACTTTTTTGGGGCCTTTTTATTATGATTTGCTTAAATAACCTCTTTTTATCACTTACCAAGCCTTATTTAAAAGTGTTGTAACAAAATTTCATGCTTTTGTAGGCTTTTCATCAATAATTCAACCCTTTCTTATGTTAAAATGGCCCCTTAATACACTTTCTAACCCTACTTAAGTGTGTTTCGAAGAACAATCCTATTAAACATCATTAAATAAACTTTAATTCCCAACACCCACTAAAATTTCCTTGGTGGGACCAATTCGCCACCTAGGGCAACTTAGTCCCACTTGCCACAAAACTCAAAATTATTTCAAAATTTTGGCGAGATATTATTCTCTTAACCTTGAGGTCAACCTATGATGTATTTTCATGAAATTTTGTATAATTTTGTATAAATATAGGGTTTTCCTCTCATTTCTTCCCCCCCCCCCCAAATTCATTTTCAAGCAATCCATTCATTCACTTAATCATTCAAGCAATTGTCAAGCACTTTGGCATTATCAAGTCTACATTCATTTGAGCTTCTACTTGCATATCTTCAGATTTCTACATCAAGGGTTTGGTGAGTTGTAGCATTGCATGTTTTTCATTCATCATTCTCTTTCCATTTCATTTCATTTTCAAGGGTTTGATTGCCAAACCAAGGTTTGATCAAGGAAAAACCTTATTCTCTAACCCTTAACCCTTTTCCCCTCTTTTCATGTGTGTTTTTTAGGTCTTGTATGTAGATTCATCAAAGAGAAAGGTGTTAAAAGGTTTCATCATTTCATCAAAGTCTTTCAAAGTCAAAAATCCCCTAAACAAATCTTGGTGATCACCTACAAACCGAATTATGCAGATTCAGATTCAGACACTTGTCAAGAACCAAAGTGCAAATCGAGAGCTAGAGATTGCATCTTCGAAATTCCCAAAAGTTGAAGGTAGGCTAAGTTTCCATCAGTGGTGAATTAGTCCCACTACCAATCCTAAAAGGTTTTTTCTATAGTTTCAGATAACCTTTTGGCTAAAACCTATTCTGGCAGAATCTCCCCAAAACAGGACTAAGTCACCCAACTTTGCGTAAGTGTCCCAGTTGGCTTCAACAAAAAATTCTATAGGATTCTAGAGCCTCTCTACATCACATTATATTTTCTAGGTGCACTCTTTCTATTCATCCTTTCTATCATGTTCTACATTGCATTTAATCCATATTTTTGCATATCATAGTGTTTTCAAACATCTTGCATTTCATTAATTTTACATTAATAATAGACATCTTTGATTAGTTTATTGCATTTAGGACATTAAATTTAGGCATATTTCAATCATATTAGCATTAGTCTTGAGTGAACCCCCAATTTTTTGTGGAATACCTTTCTCCTTTTAGGTGAAAAACCCTAGAAGTGCAAGAGAGCATCCTTCTACAAAAAAATTTAGTTCATTTTGGTGAACCTACATTTTGAACATCCTATTTTTGATTTTAAGTGCATTCACATCCTAGGAATAGCTTTCATTGGAATTTCATTGAATTTTTCATTGTTTAATTTGCATCCTAGGGTTTTAAAAATTGCATTAGTGAAAAGCTCATTTAGCTTGCATTTTTGCATTCCCTTTCATTAAAAATTCACAAAATTCTACATATTCTTATTATATCTACATCTAAAAACCTAAAAATCATAAAATTTCATTTAAAAATCATAAAATTTCATTTAAAAATTCTAAAATTTCTCAAAAAAATCACCACCTAGATTAATTCGCCACCCTAGACAACTTAGTCCAGTTTCACATTTTGCACTATAATTTCTATCATTTCCAAATCATTTCCCGCATTTATGTTTTTTGTTACCGTTTCTATATTTTTTGTTTTCTTAAATTTCTTTCACTTAGTTTTCTTTCATCATGGCTATGTGTTTTAATAATTTTTGGATGTCATTAAAATCCTTAGTTGATATGTCAATTTCTGCCTTTGGAACTGATCCTAATGACATTGAACTTCCTCATGCTCCTTCAACTCCTCATGAATGTCCTCATGATGTTGACATCATTGGAGAAGTTGATGACTACATGAATAAGTTCCTAAATGAATTCCTTGACAACCTCGAAGGTAATGCATCCTTTTATCCATCCATGAAACAACAAGACCTTCCTATAGTACCACCTCCTAATATGTTTGGTTATTTACATCTTGAAACAAATGATGGACCTAAGTTCCCTACACAAGGTGAACCTAGTTCTTCTAAAAAAACCACACAACCATTCTATGATAACAAAGTAACAACTACTCCAATCAACCTTGAAGAAAACTATGGCAAAGGTTTTACCATTTTGAGCAAACAAGGATGTGACACAGCAACTGAACATGGCATTCATTAACTCTTAGAAAAAAATCCAAAAGATGACAACACAATAGGGTTAGGATATTAAGATCCCTCTCATGACAGCAAGTCTCCTATAGAATATTGGAGGCTTCATGATGATGGCACAATGATCTTTGATTCCCCTCCTATTCTCAATGTCCTTCTTCCTAGAGAACAACCCTTACCTGATAACAATGACAAAGATGAGAGGGTCACTTTGGGTCCTCCTCCTTCCATTCAAGAAAAGGGTGAATCTAGCAAATGCAAGAGGCCTTACAAGTAACAAAAACTCAAGCTTCCTCTTCATCCACCACCTAAATGTGAAAATAAATTGAAAATACTTTTAAACAAAGGACTCATACTATTACTACCTATGAATAGGCTGGTGATATATCCTAAAGATGCTAACATTCCCCATTGTGCATAACATCGTGTTCTTGTACATAGAAGTGGTGAGTGTCACCAATTGAAAGAAATACTGAGCAAGTATCATTTTGATGGTGATAATTGCTATCCAATAATTCCATAACCACCTGCCAACTCCTTATCATGTAATAGGTGTAGAAAATTCTCTTATCACTATTACATGACCTTTCCCATCACCTACCTCAGCTCATTCTTGTCTTGCACTTAGTTGGGGCAAGAAGATGCTAGCCTTGTCCTAGAAAATGCATTTGTTGTTGTCCCTTAGTTGTGTTATTCATCTTCCACTTATACTGATTGAGCCTGGGAGGCCAATGACTTGCTTGATGGTTGACTCAAATTTTCCTTACTAGTCTTTTGCACTTTATTTTTCTTTTTCTTTGGTGTATGTGCATCTGCATAGCATGTTCCTCTGTGATTTTCTATTTGGTGTTCTGTCTCTTTGTGACATTCCTCTATCTGTACCTTCATTCTTCTATATGTCATACATGGCTTTCGCCTTTTTCTTTTTCTTATATTTTCCTTTTGGGGATGATGCAAGGCATTGAGATATTTCATGTCTCTTTCATGTTGACCTAAAAGGATTTCTTTTTCTTTGCCTTTTATTTTGTCTTTTTCTTGTGTTTTCCTCTTGGGGATGATGCAAGGAATTGAGACATTTCATGTCTCTTTCATGTTGACCCAAAAGGATTTATTTTTCTTTTCCTTTTTTTTTGTCTTTTTCTTGTGTTTTCCTTTTGAGGATGACACAAGGAATTGAGACATTTCATGTCTCTTTCATGTTTACCCAAAAGGCTTTCTTTTTCTTTTCCTTTTCTTTTGTCTTTTTCTTTTGTTTTCCTTTTGGAGATGATGTAAGGCATTGGGACGTTCCATGTCTCTCTCATGTTGACCCAAAATATTTTTCTATTTCTTTCACCTTTTTGTTTTTATTTGGCTTGTGCTTTTCTTTTGGGGATGATGCAAAGCATTGAGACACCCTATGTCTCTTTGTTGTTGACCCAAAAGGATATTTATTTTTCTTTGTTTTCTATCTCTTTGTGTAATTCTTCTAGTTCTATGTATTTGGGGGATGATGACAATTCCAAGCTCCTTACAAAACATTGCAGCAAAGAACATACTAACCCCAAATCCATAGATCCCTTATGTGTTTGGTGTTTTCCTTTCAGGGGAAACCCCTTTATTTTCTTTTTCATTTTCTTCACATGATGTAGTTTTACTTGGAATAGGGTTTTCCAAGTTGGCTCTCATGTGTTCTTTCTTTCTTGTTAACATTTTTCATTTTCTACTTTAAAGAACTTGCTCAGAGTACAATGTGTAGCAATTCCTTTAAAGTGGGGGCATACATTGGGATTATTCTTTTGCATTTTTCCTTGTCTTGGTTCTTAGTGCAACATTCTTACTTCATACGATGTGTTTTTTTCTTTGAGGATGACATTGGATGTGATGTACTTCATGAGAATGATCTATCTTAGCATATGGCATTCCTCTTAGTGGTTTGATGTGACACACTACATCCCCTAAGTTGTGAATTTTCTATTCTTTGATTGGTCCTCTCTTGGAGACATTAGACACAATGTTCCCTAAGTTAAAGACCTCGCATGAACTAAGCAAGACTCCTTTGAATATCCCTTGCATGTTGCATTTTGTACTTGTTATATGGCCACCTTGCATAACACATCTTGCATGCCTATGGTTCCATTGTGTTTGTTCATGAGCTCCAAGCATACAAAGTTTTTCTTGTCTCGTGAAGATCAAAATGTCATTTTATTTTGTGGTACCTTATTAAAGTTATCAGGAGGTATAACTTTGGTATGGTTGTGTGGGAAGCCCATTCCAAGGCATGGCTTTCCCCATAGCCACCTGCATGTGTGTGAGTGCATACCAGCCATGAGTGTATGTTTCTCACCTTTTGGGCCTTCTCACCCTATGGACAACCATGAGTTTTTTCACCTCAGAGTGAGTATACATTTTCCAAACAAACAACCTATATCTGATCCACATCGGGATGGATAAATTATTGAAGGTTGATCCAACTCTTTTTTCCTTCTCCTTCTCTCCCTTTTGTTATTTTCATCATTTTCATGTGTGTTCCTTTGTGCTAATGTTTGGTTTTCCATGGGATCTTGATCCTAGGGGCTTGATCACCCCTCTTGATTGTTGTTGTCTCATATTTCTAGAATGGGTGGATTTGGATCCCTCTTGATATGCATGTTGGGCTACTTTAGTGTGAGTTTGAAGCAACTTCATCCTCTCACTAAAGTGGGGGATAAATGTGTCACAAAAAAATGTATCTTTGGAAATTTTTACGCTCATTTGAGTCTTTATTATGGATTTTGGCCTATTTTTTCCTATATTTAATGTTGTAATGTGGTCAAAAAATTCACATTAGGTCTTGGACCCTTGTGAATCAATAATAAATCTATGATGTCTTGTAAAAGTGTTGTGAAGTGTTGTAGCCCAATTTCACACTTTTCTAGGACCTTTTTATTATGATTCACTTAAATAACCTCTGTTTATCAGTTACCAAGCCTTATTTCGAATTGTTATAAAGTGTTGTAACAAACTTTCACTCTTTTCTAGGCTTGTCATCAATAATTCAACCCTTTCTTATGTTTAAATGACCCCTTAATACACCTTCCAACCCTACTTAAGTGTGTTTCAGAGAATAATCCCATTAAACATCATTAAATACACTTTAATTCCTGACACCCATTAAAATTTCCCTGGTGGGACTAAATAGCCACCTCAACTTAGTCCCACTTGGCACAAAAATCAGAATTATTTCAAAATTTTGATGGGATATTATTCTCTTAACCTTAAGGTCAGCTTGTGATGTATTTTCAGGAAATTTTGTATAATTGTGTATAAATATAGGGTTTTCCTCTTATTCCCCCCCCCAATTCATTTTGAAGCAATCCATTCATTCACTTAATCATTCAAGCAATTATCATGCACTTTGGCATTATCAAGTCTACATTCATTGGAGCTTCTACTTGCATATCTTCATATTTCTACATCAAGGGTTTGGTGAGTTGTAGCATTGCATGTTTTTCATGTTGGATGTTGTGGTTGTGTTGCTTATATGTGGTTTCCATTGATGTCAACACTATTAGAATTAGTGCATTAGAAGTTGTATATGTCAAGGATATTTGGAAAATTGTAATGAGTTGAGTTGTAGGTTGTCAGTGGTGAAGTGAAGTTCAGTATGTTGGTGAGTTTTGCACATTGATGATAAGAGGTTATCGACTAAAGGGTTTGTTTTTGAGTGTATCTAGTTTATCTACATTGAGTTTTAGAGATCCGCATGAAGATTTGATCATGTTATGAAGATTTGCATTCTAACAATTTTTCTGTAACTTCAGTTGGTGTTCCTAAATGAACATTATGTGATTTCAGTCAGTTCAGTTGCTACAGATGCTTCTCTAGTGATTCATGATGTTTTTGGATGCTTCTATATCATGCTCTATCTTTGTTGCATGTCTCCATTTATCATTATGCTCATGATTCGAGATTTTCTCTTCTGTGTTCATGGCTTTCTTGTTCATGGCCGACCTTGTTAGTTGTAGTGTGTTGTGGATCTTTGAGGAGTAATTAATTGAAGTATTTTTCCATTGGAGATGTTGATTTGGGTCTTCACTAAGTTTTGGCTAACCTTGGTTGATTTGCATTAATAATATTTAGTATTTTAGGTTGACAGTTTACATTCATTTTATTATTTTGTTTAAGCTAACTTGTAGCAATGAAATTTCTTGTTGTGGATATTTAATAGCAATTGCTTATTCAAATTCAAGTATGTGAGTGGATGCTTCTATGTGTGTGTGTGAATAAAGTCCAAATCATTCAAAGGTAGAATAGAGTGTGAAGAAGATTGAAGGAGAGTGAAGAATTGTTCTTGTGCTTAACTGGAACTGTCATCAAGCATTAGCAGATGCTATTTTCTTAGTTCAAATATCTGATGGATGTAATCAGAACCTTTCGGTAAGACAGTGTGTCTTTCTTTTGTAATTGAGTAGTGAGCTCTAGGCAGTGTTCCTAAATGCATGTGCATTCCTCATATTTCATTTCCTTATACTTTTAATAGGGTATAATCTTGTGGACTGACCTCCACCATGGTTTTTCCCCTAATAGGGTTTCCACATAAAAAATCTTGGTGTTATGTGTGTTTCTAATGTGTTGATGACTTATGCTTTCATGGTTAATAATCAAATATGAGAATAAGGTTAATAACTTGAATAAGTTTTAAATTCTATGACAACTGATTCACCCCCCCTCTTAGTTGTCTGCCTTTGTGTTGCCAACAATTGGTATCAGAGCAGGTTCCTTGGAAGAATTTTAATAGCTTGAGGTGATCCTGGATGGTGACTTACAAGGAGGATAGTCTGAGATTTGATCAAAAAATTTATTCTTTGTGGAAGACTTGAATGGAGTGTCATTTGAGATGCATTGGTGAACCCTACAGGCACATTACATGTAATACATATGTTATTCCTCAAAATGGTCCTACTACTACTATTGAGATTAGAGATGTTGAATATAATATTAGGGCTAAGGAAGCTTTTTAGAGTGCTTTGACTGATACTAAGATGACAAATGTGATGGATCTAAAGACTGCATATGAGATCTACAAAAAATTTTAAACTCTGTATGAAGGCGATAATAATGTGAAGATTGCTAAGTTGTAGAGTTTGAAAGGGAAATATGAAAAGTTGAGAATGGGTGATGATGAGAACATTAGTTTTTTTATGCAAAGAGTGAATGAACTTGTGTGTGGTATCAGATTTGTTGGTGGATAGATAGAAGAATCATAGATTGTTGCTAAAGTGCCTAGATCCTTTCCTGATTCTTACAAAGTCAAAGCTAGTGCTATTGAAGAACTCCAAACTATAACAAATGTAACCTAAGATATGTTGGTTAGTAAGCTTGTTGATTTTGAGTTGAGTGAATTTGGTGATGCCCTTCCTGAGGTTGAATCTTCATTTAAGGCTACTACTTTTGGAACAGATAGACACAAATATGATATGGGTGAGAGTTCATCTAGAAAGACATTCGAGTATGAGGATGAAATCAGACAGATTGAAGAAGAAGAGAATTGGAAGAGCCAGAAGCACTTATAGTCAATAGAATACTAAGAGGAAAAGGTAAGTATGAAGGAAAATTTCCTCTTAAATTTTTTTCTTGCAATAAGAGAGGTCATTTTGCATCAAGGTTACTATGTTGTTGATGAAGGTGTGACATATCAAGACATAACAAGCCTCTTATGTTTTTAATTGCTACTGATGATGATGTTTTTCTTGCCTCTTCAACCAAGACATAACAAGCCTAGATTTCAAAAGAAGTGTTACTATGTTGCTGATGAAGGTGTGACAGATGATGAATCTGATAAAGGAAATAGAAGTGGTGATGAATGTGTATTTATTGCTATCAAGGAAAACAATTATGTATCTACTAGTTGTACAAATGTGGAGAATGCCCTAGCTGCTAGATTTAAAGAAAAAGATGAATGGATGATAGAGAATGGATGTTCACATCATATGACAGGAGATAAAAGTAAGTTTGTGATCTTGGAAAAGTATGATGGTGGTGTTTTGAGATTTAGTGATAATACAACTGGTGTGATCTGTGGAAGAGGATGCATTTCTTTTGATGGATAGCATAATACTAATGATCTCCTATATGTGTAAGGCTTGAAGCATAATATTTGAAGTGTTGGTCAAATGGTTAATAAGGGATATAATCTTCAATTCAAAGATAGAAAGTGTAGAATATTGAGTTTCGGAAATGTAATTGCATCATGTACAAAAACAAAAGGTAATATCTTTCACTTGATTTTTGCTAGTAAAAGTTGTTTGATTTCTCAAGTTGATGAAAGTTGGTTGTGGTATAGGAGAATGTGTCATGTTAAATTTGATAATATTGTCAAGATAAGTTCTACTAAAGCTATGAAAGATCTACCTAAGTTGGTGAAACCTACTAATTCCATATGCAAGGAATGTCAGGTAGAAAAGAAAACTAAAATTTCATTTTGAAGCAAACAACATTGTTCAAATGAATTGTTGGAACTTGTGCATACTGATCTATGTGGTCCCTCTAAGGTAATAATTTTACAAGGTTACAGGTATTTCATGTTACTCATTGATGATTATTCAAGAATGGTATGGGTTACTTTCTTAAGGGAGAAATCTGAAGGACTGGAAAATTTCAAGACCTTTAAGGCTATGGTGGAGACAAAGACAGGTCTGAAGATTAAATTTTTGAGATCATATAGAGGTGGTGGATTCACTTCCAGTGAATTTAATTCTATTTGTGAAGAACATGGAATAAAGAGACAATTATCTACACCACAGACCCATCAACAAAATGGAGTTGTGGAAAGGAAGAATAGAACAATTAAAGATGTTGCTAGAACTATGATGTTGGAAGGAAATGTCCCTCATATCTACTGGAGAGAAGTTGTGAGTACTATTGTGTACACACTCAACTAGGTATAAATCAAAGTTGATACTAGTAAGACCCCTTTTGAGCTATGGAATGGTCAAAATCCTACTATTACATATTTCAAGATATTTGGAAGCAAATATTATATCAAGAGAGATGAAGAAATAGGAAATTTTGATGCTAGGAGTAATGAAGGTATCTTTTTGGGTTATTCTACTAATAGCAAGGACTACCGATGTTACAATAAAAGATTGAAGAAAATGGTTGAAAGCGCAAATGTCAAGGTTGATGAAGACTTAGGTAAACCATCCAAAACCTATGGATATGATTCTGGTGATTAGAATGATAGTACTAACAAGGGAAAGCAAGTTTAGACTACAAATCAAGTGCAAATCATTCTGGTGGACCAAGAAAATCAAGAAGAAGAAACTAGTGAAGTTGCATAAGGGAGAACACACGAGCCTAAAGTTGAAGAGCAACCTAAGAAGACTCTGAGGTATGTAAGATTCAATCATTCAGAAGATCAAATTATAGGTGATTAGAACAAAGGTGTCGAAACTAGGAGAAATATTGTAGAGGAATACTACTTGATTTCAAAGACTGAGCCTACTAGTGTGAATGAAGCATGTAAAGATGAACATTAGATTGAAGCAATGAAAGAGGAACTAAAATAGATTGAGAAGAATGATACTTGGATTCTTTTTCCCAGACCTAAGGATAAGGATGTCATTGGAACTAAATGGGTCTTTAGAATCAAACTGAATGAGAAAGGAGAAGTGGTTAGAAACAAAGCAAGATTGGTATTCAAAGGATATTCACAAATGGAAGGAATTGATTTTGAAGAATTTTTCCCCTATTGCTAGAATTGAAGCTATGAGCTTATTTCTTGCTTATGTTGCTTACAAGGACTACAAGGTTTATTAGATGGATGTCAAGTCAGCTTTTCTAAATGGTGAATTGGAAGAAGAGGTGTATGTTGAGCAACCTAATGGATCTCAATTGACTAATAAGGGAGATATGGTGTGTCGATTTAAGAAAGCATTGTATGGACTCAAGCAAACACCTAGAGCCTAGTATGCTAGATTGGACAAGTATTTGGTGAAGATTGGATTTAACAAAGGTACTGGTGATAGTAATTTGTATTTCAAGAATGGTAATAAAGATTTGATTGTTGAAGTCTTTGCTGATGATATCATTTTTGGAGGAGATGATGGTTTGTGCATGAAGTTTTCTGATGAGATGAAGAGTGAAATTGAGATGCCAGTGATTGGTGAGAAGAAATTCTTTTTAGGATTACAAATTAATCAGTTAGACAAAGGGATTTTTATATCTTAGTCTAAGTATGTGAAGGAATTGTTGAAGAAGTTTAGTATGGAAGATTCAAAGCCAGATGGTACACCCATGGTGACTAGATGCAAGTTGACAATAGAAGATGAATCTATGAAGGAAAATCATACTAGATATAGATCAATTATTGGTGGATTGTTGTAGTTAACTCAAACTAGGCCTAATATCATGAATGATGTATGTATTGTTGTAATATTTCAAGTTGATCTAAAGGAATCTCATCTTACTAATGTAAAGAGAAGTTTTAGATACTTGAAGGGGATAGTTGACTTTGGCCTATGGTATCTTATAGATGATGATATTACTTTGAGTGCCTTTATTGATGTTGATTGGGTAGGAGATGTGAATGACAGAAAAAGTAATAGAATGGTGGAGCATTTTTCTTGGGTAAGAATTTGAATTCATGGTTAAGTCAGAAGCAGAATGTCATTTCCTTATCTACTACAAAAGATGAATAAATTGTTGCTACTAACAATTGTACTCAAGTATTTTGGATGAAATAGATGTTGAAGGATATCAGAGTTGTCTATAATGAGCCTATTGCTATATTTTGTGATAACTCAAGTGCTATTAAAATTTCTAATAATTCAGTGCTACATTCAAAGACAAAGCATATATCTATTAAGTTTCACTTTTTGAGAGAAAGGGTGAGAGAAAAGGAAGTTAGATTGGAGTATGTTCCTACTAAGGAGTAGATTGCAGACATATTTACCAAGTTGTTGCCTAAGGATACTTTTGAGTATCTCATAGGAAAGTTATGGGTGATTACCCCTCCCAATCAGAACTAAGGATGCATTGCATTGCATCATTCTATGCATTTCATAGTCATATATTGTTCTGGGTTGATGTTGTGGTGGCTGCTACTTAGGGGGAGTAGTTAGATGTTCAAATATGTGGTTCAGAGCTTGTATAGAATAGATATTTTTCATTGATGTCAAAGGGGGAGAAGATTAATGTGAAAAACTATGAATTATTTGGGGAGAATAGCCTTGTGGGGAGAAGATCATGTGGAAGAGTTGAGGAGAAAATGAGTCAGAATCTAAGGGGGAGTAAGTGTCAAGAGTTAGTTGTGTTGATGGTGTTTTTCACATCATGTGTTTCCACAAATGCCAAAGGGGGATATTTTTGTATGTTGTAGTTGTGTTGCTGATATGTGGTTGTCATTGATGTCAACACTATTATCATTAGTGCATTAGAAGTTGTATATGTTGAGGATATTGAGAAAATTGTAATGAGATGAGTTGCAGGTTGTCAGTGGTGAAGTGAAGTTCAATATGTTGGTGATTTCTATACATTGATGATAATAGGTTGTGGATTAAAGGGTTTGTTTCTAAGTGTCTCTAGTTTATTCACATTGAGTTTCAGAGATTGACATGAAGGTATGATCGTGTTATGAAGATTTACATTCTGACAGTTTTTCTATTACTTCAGTTGGTGTTCCTGAATGAAGATTATGTGATTTTAGTTAGTTCAGTTGTTGTGGATGCTTCTCTGGTGATTTGTGACATTTGTGGATACTTCTTGATCATGATCTATCTTTGTTGCATGTCTTCATTGATCGTTATGCTCACGATCCAAGATTTTCTTTTACGTGTTCATGTTTTTCTTGTTCATGGTTGGCATGGTGGTTGTAGCGTGTTGTGGATCTTCGAGGAGTAATTAATTGAAGTATTTTCACATTAGAGATGTTGATTTTGGTCTTCACTAAGTCATGGCTGACCTTGGTTTATTTGCATTAAAAATATTTAGTATTTTGGGCTGACAATTTACATTCATTTTATTATTTTGTTGAAGCTGACTTGTAGCGATGAAATTTCTTATTGAGGATATATAATAGTGATTGCTTATTTGAATTCAAGTATGTGAGTGGATGCTTTTGTGTGTGTGTGTACGAATAAATTCCAAATAATTTGAAGGCAGAGCAGAGTGTGAAGAAGAGTGAAGGAGAGTGAAGAATTTTTCATGTGCTTAACTAAAACTATCATCAAGCATTAGCAGATGCTATTTTCTCATTTCAAATCTCTGATGGATGTAATCAGAACCTTTCTATAAGACAGTGTCTTCCTTTTGTAATTGAGTAGTGAGTTGTAGGAAATGTACCTGAATGCATGTGCATTCCCTATATTTCATTTCCTTATACTTTTAACAAGGTATAATATTGTCGACTGACCTCCACCATGATTTTCCCCTAACAAGGTTTCCACGTAAAAAATCTTGGTGTTATGTGTGTTTCTGATGTGCTAATGACTTATGCTTTCATGGTTAATAATTAGATATGAGAATAAGGTTAATAAGTTAAATAAGTTTTAAATTTTGTGACAAATGATTCACCCCCCCTCTTAGTTGTCTTCCCTTGTGTTTCCAATAGTTCATTCATTATTCTCTTTCCATTTCATTTCATTTTCAAGGGTTTGATTACGAAACTAGGATTTTACCAAGGAAAACCCCTATTCTCTAACCCTTAACCCTTTTTCCTCTCTTTGCACGTGTGTTTTGCAAGTCTTATATGCATATTTGTCAAAGAGAAAGGTGTTAAAAGGTTTCATCATTTCATCAAAGTCTTTCAAAGTCAACAAACCCCTAAAAGAATCTTGGAGATCACCTACAGACCTTCTGTAGATTCAGATCTAGACACCTATCAGGAACTGAAGTGCAAATCGAGATCTACAGATTGCATCTTCAAAATTCCTAAAATTTGAAGGTGGAAAAAGTCAGCATCAGTGGTGAATTAGTCCCACTACTAGGCCTGAAAAGTATTTTCTGCAGTTCCAGATACCTTTTTGGCTAAAATTTGTTCAGGTAGAATCTCCCTGAAATAGGACTGTCACCCAACTTGGAAAAAGTGTCCCAGTTGGCTTCAACAAATTTTTTTGTAGGATTCCAGAACCTCTCTGCATCACATTCCAATTTCTAGGTGCACTCTTTCTATTTATCCTTTCTATCTTGTTCCATATTGTATTTAATCCATCTTTCTACATATCACAATGTGTTTTTAAACATCTTGCATTTCATTAGTTTTACATTAATAATCAACATATTTTATCAGTTTATTGCATTTAGGACATTAAATTTAGGCATATTTCAATCATATTAGCATTAGTCTTGAGTGAACCCCCAAGTTTTTGTGGAATACCTTTTTCCTTTTAGGTGAAAAACCCTAGAAGTGTAAGAGAGCATCCTTCTACAAAAATTTGTGGCTCAACAAGTATCCTAGCCTCTTTCATATCCATGTTGATTTCTCCTCCTACATCTTTATATAAATTATATCCAAGTAAAATACCATAGGATGTTGGAACATCTACTACCAAGATTGTCATCTTAATCTTCTTCTCTAGATATGCATAAAATGCAAACTGTGCATCCTTAATCTACCCAATTAGAGGTACATGTTTTTTCTCCATAGAGAAACAACAACCAAATATTTTTTTGAGATTAAAACCCAAGGAAATACCTGCCTTGGCAAGCATGAAATTATCAGATGCACTAGATTCTATAACACAATTACTCAACTTAAAGCCATTGACAAGTAAAAAATATAAAATGGGCCAATCCTTTCAGAAGAAAATGGACGAGTAGTAACTAAGTTATTCTAAGAAGGCTTAGGTTTTTGAATAGTAGAAAAATATAAAGAGGAATCTCTACTAGGGGTAATTCCCTTGTCTCTAACCAATTTGACAAGTCTATCAAATTGATTAGGACTAGCCTTGAGGTATTCAGCTTCATAAATTTGGATTTTGGTCCTCTTCTCATGGTCAATAATGTCAAAAGATTGAAAAGAACTTTGCAAAGAGGACAGGGTAACTTCATTGATTGGTTTAACAAAAGGGACACTAGTTTTAGGAACTTGAATGTTGGAATTTGGTATTGAAGGAATCATGGGAGGACGAGGAGCACTTGTTTATTTTTTGTATCTTTGGGTTTCCAAGGCAAGGGAGATCCTCTTTTTGGAATAGTTACTTTTGGCTTGTCCTTCACTTTTGGAGCATCAGCTTGAGCATGATCAAGTTGATTCTATTGTGACTGTGTGAAAATAGCATATGCATTAGTTACTAATTCCTCATCATTAGATTCATTTGCAACCTATAAATAACAAATTTTTGAGTCGCCAGTTGGATATACTTCCTCATCTTGGAATGGATCAACATTTTCTTTCATAAGATATTTCAGTTGTGTGTACTCATCTTTCTCTACTTCATAATACCCCACAACTGCATTGGTATGTGGAGCTTCTAGAGGAAGCCTTCCTTGCGGTGTAGAAATATGGTTCTGATTTTTATTTTTGAAATAATTGGAAGAATTCGGGAAAGTTCTTCTAGGAACATCCTTGTAAGAAGTATTTGAGACTTATTTCTTCAAGGCCAACAACTCATTTTCCAACCTTTGTATCATGGGATCCACAAAATTGGATTTTTTATTATAATATGAAGAATTAGATGCTTGCCCTCTTCTATTTGGGTTCATCCTTATTTTTTTGACAAGTGTCAAATCATCTTCAATTCTTGTAGCTAGTTGCAGCTTCAAGATCAAGTATGACTACCCTATGACACAAGAATATTCCTCTGGAAGTTGTGTGTTGATGAAAAATCACTTAGTATTATGGGTTCATGTGCCTCTTCCCTCATAGTTGTAATATGTGCTAACAAGGCATGTGCATCTTCAATAGGTTTGAACCTCTCTTCAAAATTTGCGCAAAGAGAATTCCAATTGGTAACAACACCACAAGAAAGAGTATAGAACCACTCAACAACTACTCCTTGTAAAGTCTCAATGAACAACCTTATGGTAACATTTTCATGCTCAACGCTAAGAACACCACAAACAATATAGAAATTAGTGATGTGTTCATCAGGATGATGCTTTCCATCACCATACAATTTTAATATGTTCTTAGATGTAACACGTGGAATCTCATGTAAAAGAGCCACCAAATTAAGAGGGCCAAAAGCATTACCCCAAGGTCAAGGAGGTGGTTGAGGTTGATCCATAACAATAGGTATTTGGATTGGTGTGATAGGTAGAACTCTATGAAAAATAGAATATTTTCTTGGAAACGCTGATCTTATTGGTTGAGGTGGATAACTTGCAGTACATTGCAACAGTGACCTTGATCATAGAGGAGAAGAAAGAATATTATATATACGCAACAATTTTTTGAAAAATGGATCAACCACACTTTGCACCCTTTGACCTTGTGTATAACTTCTGTCTACCAGAGTGGAGACTTGAAGTGAAAGAAAAATTAGCAACAAAAATATACACAAGCTTACAATTAGACACTAGAGTATTTGTCCACTTCAACCAAAAGCATGAAGCTTTGATTGTATGTTTTTTTCCCTAATAGAGTTAAAAAAAAACTATTGGGTGAAAATTTTGTAATCCCTTTAGGGATTACAAAACTTGAATTTCAGCCACAGTTGTTATGAGATAAAATCTCTCCTCTCAAAAAAGGGAGGCTCCCTTCTTATTTCTTATAGGAATGAAAGTAAACTATTCTACAGTTAACAATATTTACACTATTCTAACCATGGGGATGTGTTACATTCATACTTCTCTCTTCTTTTAGAGTATATGTTTACAATTTTCCAGATTGTTACTTTGTGATACTTTTCAACTCTAAGTGATAAATAAAGCAATAATTTCCAATATTCTTAATTTTTCAAAGCATAATCTAAGAATACCAGCATAATAAAAAGATTTGTAACTGGAAAACCAACCAAAGAAAAAATTATTTATGTTGTCTTCAATGATGATTTTTTCAATAACCAGTGATGCCAATTGAAGCACAATTAAAATCTTCAATTCTATGCTACAAATAGATCTATGAATAGAATGAATGATTCCAAGGACAAAGTCTTGAATATTTTTTACCAAAAAGATATCCATAACACATACACAATTCCAAGTAAATGATATAGCACAAAGTCTATTAAATCCAACTTGAGTGCCCTCCAATCACAATTAATAAAATACCACTAACCCAATCATATAATAAGATAAATCAATGTGAAATATGTAAGAAAATTCACATTCATTTCAAAATTGATGCCAACACAAAGTTTGGCATGCAAGTTCACCTTCTTTATTGATTGAATATAGTATCAAAATATGATCTCAAAGTATCAAAATTGCTTTACAATTTAGTTGCACTTTGTTGCAATAGATTCAAGGTAAATAATACAATAGAGATCTCTCTTTTTTATAGATGAGAGCTAAGAGTTATTCTAGGAAAATACCTAGCTAACTTTTGTCTTATTCAACATGATGCCCAATATTATAGGAGGAAATCTCCATTTTTACATGTAGTTGGATGAGTAAAAAATGACATGTAAAAATGTCAACACCTATTTACATAAAGCATGTGAAAAATCATAAAAATAACTATCTTTGGAAATGCAAAAAAAAATATTGTTCCTTGCTTTGGGCTTGGAAATCTTCATACTTCATTAAGATCTCCTGCATCACATCTCATCTAGCCTTGAAGTGTAATTAGTAATGATATGAACCTTCATGATAGGCCTCTTTACAGAAGAACAAACCTTCTTGCATCTATCCAAATGTTTTTTGATATTATCAGAAGATAATTGTACATCACACAAAGTGTCCATTGAAGCCAATGAGAATGCTTCATCTTCCACTTGTTTCTGAATTGCTTCCTTGAATACTTGAATAATTTCTCTAGCCAAAAGAAATGTGTGATCATCATCAAGAAGCTTTCCCAAAAATCCCTCAATTTTATTCACCAAGAAAACACGATGTTCTTCAACATCCTCTTGAACTTTTTGTACATCCTTGATTAGATTCTTGATGACATGTATCTATTTTTTGATTGATTCTTTAATTTCTACATACTTATCCTTGTTAAGAATAATCCCAACTTCCACTAACCTACCCAGTTTCACTTTCTTTAACTATGTCCAAGAATCAAGATTCTGCTCCATCTCTTTTTTCTCAATGGACAGTGTATTTATTGTCTTGTCTAGCTCAAGCATATGTGCAGGATCATCATGTAAAAAATAGGCCCTTAAATGGCGAAAAATTCAAAAAAATCAAAGTTAGGCAACTTGACATAAAAATTCGAATAAGTTATCTAAATTATTTCAAATATATGTAAGAATAGAATCTGTAGCAAATTGAATTTAGTTTCTAAACTACTAGAATTTTTATTTTTAAAAATCTATTTGGTGAAAATTTGAAATTTCAATGCAGTAGTACTTAAATTTTAGGGAAAAAATAAGTAGGTGTTAACCACCCTAACCACAATAAAATGATAATATTTTTTTATAAGATTTTAGATATAACTAGAGCACTCATGTCTCGATGTGATGCATATTTTTTTGTAATTTTTTTCCAAGTAAATAATTAATTATGAATTTTTTATTACAAATTTTAAAAAATAGAAAAACTTGTATGTCTAACCACCTTAACTTGGTCAAAACTTCATGAAATTCAATTTTTTTTTAATCCTATAATATGTGAATCATATAATGTGACACATGTTACGAATTCAAAAAATGTGATACCGTTTGAAAGCTATAGATGTTTTTCAATTAGCCTATCAATCAGGACTTTACTCATAATTCAAATAGAAAATGGATAATAATTATTCATTAAATTCAAAGTAAAGAATAATTTATATTGGTGGAAAGTTGAGAATATCCTTTAAAACCCTTTTCATTTCATCAATTTTGGGTAAAAAAAAGTTGTCAGCCACATTCCCTACACATACCCATCATATCACCACTTTTTGGCCCATCATGATCCTACACATACCCTAAAGTCTTATCTTGGATATTTGTATGATCATTTGCACTGCAATGGTCATGAATTGTGAACCTTGCTCAATTATCCTATCCACAAGTTCATACATGATTTTTCCTTTTGAGTAATATTTTTCAACCTTATGAACCAAAGGTTCTTCAATACTCATTGCAACAGGTTGCACATTCTCAAAATATTATGTGATTCTCCTTAACATAGAGGTGAGGTGCTTAGCTTTCTCCTTATATGTATTTCCTTGGTCTCTTTTAGCTTGTAAAATTTTTAAATTAACACAGTTAAAGATGTTTGAGTATCCTCCTTTGTGCTTGCATGCTTGATTTTCCAAAGCTCAACCCTGGTAATAGTGTATTCCACTATGTTGATTTATTCATGGATTTTAACTTCAGGTGGTTCTGTCACTTCCACATATTTGTATCCTAACTTATCCATGTGCATCCTTGAGAGAACCTTCGGCTTCTTTTTCCTCTTAGGCTTTTACAAAGATAACTCTTCAAGATCCAATTCATTAGGATAATCTACTTTCTTTTTTCTACTTAAAAGCTTGTGAACCAAGCCATGGAGGGAGAAAAGAAACATAACCTTCTAGCCATGTTTCTATTTCTTGAGTAATGCTAATATTTGTGGGAATAAATGTGGTAGTTACAATAATTGGTGTCCTAGTCACTATGGCACCTGGAATCTACACATTTGAAGTATCTTGAAGTGATTCATTCATGAATCAATCAAATTCAACCTATGAAGATATATCAAATCAAGGGGATGATAAGCTAGGGATTGATGATAAAAATCTTGAAATGACCTTAGCATTTTGGAATACTAATCCTATGGAAGGAGATGAAAGAATTGAATGTACTATTGGTGGTATGGTTACTTTGAGTGCATGCAAAACTATTGATGGTGGAGGTGAAGTTGGAAGAGGAGGTGGAGGAGAGGTAGGAATAGGAGTATGAGGTGTTGTGGCAACAATAGGTGATGATGTATGCGAAGGATCTTGAATGAAATTTTCATGTGGAGATGTTTGCATTTCTTCATACTTCCCTTCTTCTTCTTGTTAGCCTTCATCTTCTTCTTATTCTTCGTCTATTTTCTCATCCCCTTCATCCTCTTCATTCTATTCTTCCTCCTTAGGTTACTCTTCTTCAGTAGTTGGTGTTGTACTCTTCCCACAAGTGAATTTGATCTTTGGTCCCTTGTGTGTGGAAGAGGGAGCAACACTTTCCTTGTTCTTGGTTCTGAGTTCTTGTCGTTTGCTTGCTTCTCCTTTAGATTCCTCACCCTCATAACTCGTATTGAAAGGCTTCAACTGAATACCTTTCATTTGCAACCATAAATTAGTATTACTTAGAATAGGAATAAGCCTTTGTCAAATAGATGTATTTTCCTTTCGAGACCATTGAATGAGAGGAAATGGTTTGTTTGCTATTTTCTTCTCATCATAGAATGCATTAAGAATATCACTAGTGTTAGAAAGGCACAAGACAACTAAGAGGGGGGGTTGAATTAGTTGTCACAATATTTCAAACATAAAACTTCAACACTTATCAATTCCACAATCACACTATTTTATTATTAAGTATGCGCATGAAACACAAATAACTGTAAGGAAAGCTAAGGTGCGGAAACAACTCTCCTAACGTCAAAAACTTAGGGAAGAATGCAGAGGTGCTTTTAAATTTTCAATTACAGTCCAATTAAGATACACTTGAAAACAATAATAGAAACAAAGAAATAATCATACATAGATGAACACTAGATTTACATGGGAAAACCCTTACGAGAGAAAAACCCACCACACTAAGAAAAAACCCTTTGTATTATAGTAATGAAATTACATACAGAGTCCGGGCTTCACTCTCTCTGATGTCAATTTACAACGGCATTCACAATGATCAACCTTGCTTCAGAACATTCAAGTTACAATACTCTCAAAATCAAATTCACACTGATCATACATCAAACTATTCATCCAACTATTCATGAAACCATCGAACTGATCACAATCTTCAATCTCTGAGTATATCCATGACGCCCATGGTTTGTCAATCTTCCTCTCAGTAATAGCCACAACAGTCCAACTACTATCGATTCCCATTCTGCTCCCTGATTGGTCAAGGATGAACCACATAGGATGGTCAATCGGTCAAAAGAATTCAAAATGTATTCGCATGTTGGTGAGACACTAACCGTGTCTCCCCGATGCCACAAGACCTGATTGAAGTTATCACCAAGAGTCGACCCCATTGGAAAAATGTTATACCAAATGCAAAACCACCTTGTGAAGATCTATCGGAAAGAGTTCAGCTATCGGCGAGAGTCATACAGATGTTCACAAGTCACATCGACCTTAGCATTACTATCAGAGAGACTATCGCTACTCACCAAGAGATCACACCGAAGTTCTAAAGTCACTTAGTCATTAATATTCCCATCGGCAAGACTATTGTCCTTCGCCAAGAGATCATACTAAAACTTCATGTTATTCCAAAATGTCCAACAGTCGGCAAGACTTCCCGCTATCACTGAGAGGTAATACCGAATGCTCACACCTTTCACCGAAGACTTCAATCACTAGGATTCTCACTGAAGACACCCGTTAACAAACACCAATATCAGCAGGACTTACCACTTTTTCCAAGAGGTTACAATGAAGATGCCAGCCAGTCAGCAAAACCACATCCATCGGTGAGACAATCAACTATTGCTAATACTTCATACCGAGGCCTTTTTGCTACTCCGATACTCTGAGTGTATAATGTCGGTGAGACATACCAACTGTCGCCAAGAGTTCTTATCGAAGTCACATGTTACACTGATGACCCAATCACCATGAGTCTCCCTCACATCTGCTAGACACCAACCCATTGGCCAGAGATCTCCACTCAGTAGAGGGTTACAATGAACACCACAAGTCATAGTGACAACACCAGTCGGCAAGACAGAAGCATTGTCTTCACGACCTATACAAACTATAAGGTTTCACAACTGCTAGTCGGCCAGACATAATTAATGTCATACCGACCTTGCTCTTCCAGAGGTTTTGGCCTGTGAGATTGAGGCACATATTTTCAAAAATCTCCCACTTGATGAAGATCACACAGGTACCTCCAGAGCACAAAAAAAATATTGAAATTCATGGGCACTAAGGCCCATCGAATTGGCACACCACCTGAACTTGTCTGTGCTCACTAGCTTCATCAATGCATCTGCAACGTTCTCTAGAGTATCCACTTTTTCTAATGATACCTTTCCATCCTCCACCATATCTCATACAAAATGATACTATACATCTATATGTTTCATCCTGGCATGGAAAGTAGGATTCTTTGCCAAACAGATAGCACTCTAACTGTCACAATAAAATGTTATTTTCCCTGCATTAAAACCAATGTTAGAACACAAACGTTTTAACTAGATTGCTTCTTTACAAATGTGTGTAGTTGCCATGTATTTTGCCTTTGTAGTGGACAAAACAACTATAGCCTACCGCTTACTCATCCAACTCACTACACCACCATTCAACATGAAAATATATCCATTGGTGGATCTTCTATTGTCAATGTCCCCTACCCAATCAGAATCCACATAGCCTCAAATGTTGAGAGTCCTCTGTGATTCAACCAAGTTCCCATGGTAACATAAAGCATATTTTGAAGTGCACTTCAAATATCTAAATACTCTTTTCACAGCATCCCAATGTGTTCTTCCAAGATTAGCCATAAACTGACTAAGTACTCCCACTGCTTGGGAAATGTCTGGCCTTGTACAAACCATTGCATACATAAGACTTCCAACTGCACTAGCATAAGGTACACTGGTCATGTCTTCCATCTCAGTAGGAGATTTTGGACAATCTTCAACAGATAGCTTCATTCCCTACAAAACTGGAACAACTAGCTGCTTACAATCATTCATGCAAAATCTCTCTAGAACAGTCTTAATATACTTACTCTAACTGAGCCAAAGTTTTCTACTCTTCCTATCCTTGGTTATTTCCATTCCTAGAATATACCTTGCTGCACCAAGATCTTTCATTTTGAACTTTGCATACAACTAAGACTTAAGATTAGAAATCATTAACTTACTATTGCCTATGAACAACATATCATCAACATAGAGAGCAATAATAAGAACTTGATCACTTTCAGCTTTGTAATACACACAATTATCAGATTTTGATCTTACAAATCCCAATGACAAAACAAAAGTTTCAAACTTCTAGTACCACATTCTAGGAGACTGCTTTAATCCATACAGAGATTTATTCAACTTGCATACCATTTTTTCTTTACCTTTCTCCACAAAGTGCTCCGGCTTGGACATATAAATTTCTTCTTCAAGATCACCATGAAGAAATGTTGTCTTCACATCCATCTGTTCGACCTCTAAGTCATACGTTGCTGCAAGTGATAAAAGAAATCTGATAGATTTCAGCTTAGCTAAAGGAGAAAAAATTTCTCCATAAACAATTCCCTCTACCTGGGAATAACCCTTCGCAACCAACCTTGCCTTGTATTTTTCCACATTGTCGTCTAGACCTATTTTCTTTTTAAATACCCATTTGTAGCCAACAACTTTTCTGCCTTTAGGCAAGGGCACCAAACTCCAAGTATCATTATTTTATAATGATGCCATTTCTTCATTAATGGCTTCCAACCAAGAGTTTGAATTAGACATTCTAAGTGCCTCTTCACACTCCTAGGTTCATCAGTGCTAGAAATTAAAGCATAGGCACAAGTGGAATCTATCAAAGAGAATCCATACCTATCAGGTTGCTTTCTTTCATGAGTTGACCTCCTTACTTGCTGAGGCTGAGGTTGTTCTTCTTCATCAGAACTCTCCGAACTACTTGAGCTCTCCTCAGTTTTAGGTACATTTTGAATTTTCAATTGCTCTTATCTAGTGTCGGAGGAATTTCAACTACATCCTTTTTATTTTCTGATTTTGTCTCTAACTGCAGATACAAGGTAGAAGGCTTCAGCTCACGAAAGATAACACTTCTACTGTACATAACCTTTTTCATATCAGGATTCCAAAGCTTGTATCATTTTATGCCAGCACTATAACCAATAAAAATACATTTGACAGGCTTGTTCTCCAATTTAGATCTTTTCTCATATGGCACATGTGCATATGCCTCACAGCCAAAAACATGAATATGGCTTAAAGAGGGCTTCTTACCAGACCATGCTTCCAAAGATTTTTTCTCAACAAGAGTGGAATTTAGAGAATAGTTTATCAAGTAACATGATGTAGCAACTGCCTCATCCCATAACTTCTCCTCCAAGCTAGCACTGCTCAACATACTTTGTGCTCTTTCCATCACTGTCCTATTGAACCTTTCTGCAACTCCATTTTTCTGCGGAGTGTAAGGTGTAGTTTTATGTCTTTTAATCCCATGATCTTTACAGTACCTCTCAAAATCATCAGAACAAAATTCACCACCATTATCAGTCCTTAAACATTTTATTTTCCTTCCAGTCTGATTTCTACAAGGTTCTTAAATTCCTTAAACTGACTAAACACTTCTGATTTACTTTCAAAAAATAAACAAATGTTCTTCTCGAATAATCATCAATGAACGATACATAGTACCTTGACTTAGACAAAGAAGGAACATTCACTAGACCAAAAACATCATAATGTATATAATCAAGTAAACCAGAAGATTTGTGAGGACTGGAGTAAAATGAAACACAGTGTTGCTTACCATATATACAATGTTCACAGAATTCAAATTCGAGGTTACAATCTTCAAGCCCCTCAACTAGGTTTTTATTCTTCAAGGTTTTTATACCTTTATCACCAATGTATCCTAGCCTATGATGCCAGAGCGTAGTCTTTTCTATTGGAAGTTTAACTTCCATAGAGTTTACACTATTAGGAACTTTTTCCTCTTTTCCTCCATGAGTACCTTTCTGTGACTTTATAGAGACACTATTGCTTTGCACAGCATTAGCATCAAGCTTATACAAGGTACCAACATGAGCACCTCTTGCTAGCACCATAGAGCCTCTAGTCATCTTGGAGCCATTTCCAGAGAATGTGACTTGCACTCCAATATCATTCAGCATACTAATAGAAAGTAAGTTTCGATCCAGACCTGGTATATGCATTACATCATTAATTCCCTTCACTCTGCCATCAGGGAATTGAATTATGACTCTTCCTTGGCCAACTATTTCCAATGATGAATCACTTGCCAAATACACCTTTCCACCATCATATTTTTCATACTTCGTGAACCAATCTCTATGAGATGTCATGTGGAAAGATGCTCCAGAATCAATCAGCCAGACATCATCTAATGCCTACGTAGCCAAAGTTGTAATGAAGGCGTCTGCATCACTATGAGAAGAATCATTGTCAGAAGAATACTTCTTCTTCTT
Source organism: Sequoia sempervirens (assembly GCA_007258455.2). Taxonomy (NCBI): domain Eukaryota; kingdom Viridiplantae; phylum Streptophyta; class Pinopsida; order Cupressales; family Cupressaceae; genus Sequoia; species Sequoia sempervirens. The sequence continues at coordinate 34,206,990 of VDFB02026320.1, read as the reverse complement.
TTTCTCCTCTTTACAATCCTTTCAGACATGACCAGGTTGCCCACAATTCCAGCACTTTACCTTGGACTTCTTGCCAGGAGACTTTTATCTCCCCTCTGATTTGGATTTGGAATTCTTGTCCATCTTCTTGCCTTTATCTTTCAATTTTTCTCTAACAGCAAGAGCCTCCTTCACCATCTCAAAATATTTCCTTCTCATCTCTTATGATAAAAAAGAAGCAACAACATCTTCCATCTTGAAAGTGGATGTCATACTTCCAATAGCCATCACCAAGTGATCCCAAGAATCTGGCAAAGAACATAATATCAGCATACAATGATCCTCTACATCAATCTTCATGCCCACAGATGTTAACTGTGCAATCAACATGTTGAATGCATTCAAATGATCAGCAACAAACCCTCCTTCCTACATTCTCAAAGAGTACAACTTCTTCCTCAAGAACAATTTATTCACCAAGGACTTGCCCTGATAAATAGTTGCTAGTCTTTTCCACAAGGAAGATGCAATCTTTTCTTCATGAACATTCAGAAGAATAGAGTCTGCTAAACAGAGCCTTATCAACCCCTTTGATTTTATATCTGCAAGGTCCCAATCTTCTTGCTTCATGCCTATAGGCTTCGTTCCATACACAGCAATCCAAAGATCATGATCAACCAAAAGATCCATTTTAAGTTTCCACAACTCAAAATTGTTGCCATTGAATTTCTCAATTTCAATCTTTCCTGACGTGCTTGCCATCTTAACCTGTAATTTGAATTACCAAACTTCTACAAGACTCCCACTAAATAGAAATTGACTTAAAAAACCTGACGTACCCACAAGGACAACACAACTGGCCAGGCTTTGATACCACTTGTAAGGAAAGCTAAGGTGCGGAAACAACTCTCTTAATGTCAAAAACTCAAGGAAGAATGTAGAGGTGCTTTTAAATTTTCAATTACAGTCCAATTAAGATACACTTGAAAGCAACACCAGAAAAAAAGAAATAATCATACACAGATGAACACCAGATTTACGTGGGAAAACCCTTATGGGAGAAAAACCCACCACACCAAGAAAAACCCCTTTGTATTACAATAATGAAATTACATACAGAGTATGGGCTTCACTCTCTCTGATGTCAATTTACAACAACATTCACAATGATCAACCCTGCTTCAGAATATTCAAGTTACAATACTCTCAGAATCAAATTCACACTGATCATACATTGAACTATTCATCCAACTATTGATACAACCATCGAACCAATCACAATCTTCAATCTTTGAGTATATCCATGATGCCCATGGTCTATCGATCTTCCTCCAGTAATGGCCGCAATAGTCCAACTACTACCGGTTCCCATTCTGCTCCCTGATTGGTCAAGGATGAACCATGTAGGATGGTCAATCGGTCAAAATCGTTCAAAATGTATTTGCATGTCGGTGAGACACTAACTGTGTCTCCTCGATGCCACAAGACCTGATTGAAGTTATCACCAAGATTCAACCCCATTAGTAAGATGTTATACCAAATGCAAAACCACCTTGTGAAGATCTATTGGCAAGAGTTCAGCTATCGATGAGAGTCATACTGATGTTCACAAGTCACATTGACCTCAGCATTACCATCGACGAGACTATCGCTACTCACCAAGAGATCACACCAAAGTTCCAAAGTCACTTAGTCATTAGTATTCCCATTGGCAAGACTATCATCCTTCACCAAGAGATCATACCAAAACTTCATGTTATTCTAAAATTTCCAACAGTCAGCAAGACTTACTGCTATCGCTGAGAGGTAATACCAAATTCTCACACCTTTTGCCGAAGGTTTCAGTCGCTAGGAGTCTCACCGAAGACACCCGTTAACAAACACCAATGTTGGCAGGACTTACCACTTTTTCCAAGAGATTACAACAAAGATGCTAGCCAATCAACAAAACCACATCCATCGGCGAGACAATCAACTATCGCTAAGACTTCATACCGAGGCCTTTGTGCTACTCTGATACTTTGAGTGTATACTGTCGGTGAGACATACCAACTATTGCCAGGAGTTCTTATCGAAGTCACATGTTACACCAATGACATCCGCTAGACACCAACCCATCAGCCAGAGATCTCCACTCGGTAGAGGGTTACAGTGAATGCCACAAGTCACAGTGACAACACCAGTCAGCAAGACAGAAGCATTGTCTTGGTGACCTGTACAAACTACAAGGTTTAACAGCTGCTAGTTGGCCAGACACAATGAATGTCATACTGACTTTGTTCTTCCAAAGGTTTCAGCTTGTGAGATTGAGGCACATATTTCCAATAATAACAGAAAGTAAAATCATCACAATGAACACAATATTTTTACATGGAAAACCTAATGAGGGAAAAACCATGGTGAGGATTAACTCATAATACAAAGAGATTATAAAACTGACTATAGAGGCTCACTACCCAAAAGAGGACTCACTATCGAAATACAAAGGTTCATTTCCTATAGAAATGACTCACTATCCAACAGGGAGGCTCACTGCCTACAAATACAAAAGAGAACAAAAGATCCACCATAACAATTAACGCACATCCCCAGCCTTGATCAGAAGATTGCACAAACCTTCAGCTCACTACCTTCAAGAATCTAACACAATGAAGTATTGTTGCCTCAACTCACTCACACACACTTCTTCACTTTTTATTTGTGGCTTACTTTGTCACTTTTTATCTACCTTCAAATCTTAGCACTTCAACTTACATTTATACCATATTCAACCTTAGAAAATTTCTCCAAGGTCAACCACATAAGCTTCATTTCATAAAATTAAAATTAAATTGGCAACTCAACATTCTCGTGGTGGAAAATAATGAGAGTGGACAAATCAAACATTTATCCAAGACCAAAATATAATGTCTTGAATCAACCACACACTTAATTAAATTTAATTCTTCAAATGAAGTGTAAACACTAGGTCGGTCAAACCTAATAAACAATCATGTACACACTTTCCAACAAGAAGATGACACATGGATGACCCAACATGCTTCATTATGCATGAGAACGCATCTCAGGTTCCTTCAGATACATCCACAACAAGTGCAACAATCTTCGAACACCCAACATCTTCCATTAGTCCATCCAAACTATGTAAACACATACAACAACTCTGAAACTTGACTTCCAGATCACCAAACCACATGCATCTTTGTTGGAACCAAGATAAAACCATTATAAGACACATTCCAGATCCACAAGATTTGAAATAGAACAATAGAGGACTGCGGAGAAAAAACATTTATCCTAGTACATAGAAGACCAACTCTGCCAGAATAGTTCACACACTAGTGAACATAACTTTCACATACCATCAAACCAGAAGCTAAAAGTCAAGAGATATCACCATCAAATCGCCATTAGAAAACATTTAGATTTTCACAAGCATAGGATCAACATAGGATAAATGTGGAGCACATACCAGAGTACATTCTAAACAAATTCATTGCTCTAACTTCTCTCTTTATTAATTTTCTCAAAAGCACTTAGAAACTCATCAATTTAGCACATCTACAACATCATAAGGATAGCTCTATGTACTCACAACATCTCAACAACATCTCAACTATACATGCACAATCTGCAACATACTAAACTATGTAAACATCAATGACAACATTAATGAAAACACCACCAAACTTGCTCATACTTGCAACAATCTCCCCCTTTGTCATTAATGACAACACGTGATGTGAAAAAACATCAAAGACAATGTCCTTCACATATTCTAGAACACCTTCTCTTCCTCTGCTACTATTTTTCACATGAATTTCTCTCCCCATTTGACATCAATGGAAAAGATCAAAAACACTAATCACTCCCCCTTAGGAGTGCACCCATCCAAATCATACTACAACAATGAAAACCTTTTCTAATCCCCCTGCAGAGTAGACCCATTCATCAATCCAGATAAATGAAGAATAAGTGAATTCACTAGACTGATGCACCTTCATGTGCACCTAGTTCAAAGGGCCAATGACCCCCAACTTCTCCCTAAGATACTCAAAATTATCCTTCAGAAGAGCCTTAGTAAATATATATGCAATTTATTCCTTTGTTGTCACATACTCCAACCTGGCTTCATTCTTCATCACATTTTCTCTCAAGAAATGATATCTGATAGATATGTGTTTTGTTCTTGCATGCATAACTAGATTCATTGAAATGTTTAAAGCACTTGTGTTGTCATAGAATATAGGAATAGGCTCATCACATATCACTCCAATTTCTTCCAAGGTATGCTTCATCCACAAAACCTATGTGTAGTAGGATGCTATAGCAATATATTCTACCTCTATAGTGGATAAAGAAACCGAGTCTTGTTTATTACTCAACCAAGAAACCAATCTTCCGCCAAGAAAGAAAGCACCCCCACTAGTACTCTTTCGGTCATCCACACAACTAGCCCAATTTGCATCGGTATAAGCACTCAAGGTGAAATCAACACCCTTAATATACCATAAGCCATAATCTGGTCTACCTTTAAGATATCTAAATATCCTCTTTATAGTTGTAACATGTGCTTCTTTAGGATCTGCTTGAAATATGGCAACTAGACATACTGCATGCATAATATCCGGTTTGGTAGCAGTAAGATATAACAGTCCACCAATAATATATTTGTATTTTCTCTAATAAGTTTTAGCAGATTCATCATTTTTTCTCAGCTTACATCTAGTTACCATAGGAGTACTAACCAGTTTGGAGTCATCCATTCCAAACTTCTTCAACAACCCTTTTACATACTAATATTGTGAAATGAATATCCTTTTATTAGTTTGATTCACTTGAAGACCAAGAAAAAAATTCAACTCACCAATCATGGAAATTTCAAATTATTTTTGCATTTCTTCTACAAATCTTTTACACATGCCTTCATTTCCACCAAAGATGATATCATCAACATATACAACTACTATCAACATTTTGTTACCTTGCACTTTGAAGTATAGATCGTTGTCAATAGAGCCTTTGTTGAATCCTTGATTTATTAGGTATCTATCCAATCTTGCATACCAAGCTCTAGGAGATTGCTTCAGTCCATACAACACCTTCTTCAACTTGAAAACCATATCTAGTTTGTCAAATAACTAAAATCCTTCAGGTTGTTCCATGTATACTTCTTCCTCCAATTCACCATTTAGAAATGCTAACTTGACATCCATATGATATACTTTGAAATCCTTGTAGGCAGAAAATGCCAAAGATATTCTAATAGATTCCATTCTAGCCATACGGGAAAATGTTTCTTCAAAGTCTATTCCTTCAACTTGTGAATATCCCTTGAATAAAACTCTTTCCTTATTCCTTATAACTTCTCTGTTTTCATTTAGCTTCTTCCAGAAAACCCATTTTGAACCAATTACATTATTATTCACAGGTCTAGGAACTGTTTCTTGTTGGATGTTGTGGTTGTGTTGCAGATATGTGGTTTTCATTGATGTCAACACTATTAGCATTAATTCATTTGAATTTGTATATGTTGAGGATATTTAGAAAATTGTAAATAAATGAGTTGCAGGTTGTCAGTGATGAATTGAAGTTCAGTATGTCGGTAATTTTTGTATGTCATTGACTAAAGGGTTTGTTGTTGAGTATATCTAGTTTATCCACATCGAGTTTTAAAGATCCACGTGAAGTTTTGTTCAAGTTATGAAGATTCTCATTCTAACAGTTTTTTCGTTGCTTCAGTTGGAATTCCTGATTGAAGATGATGCTATTTCAGTTAGTCTAGTCATTGTGGATTCCTCTCTTGTGATTCATGATACTTGTGGATGTTTCTATATCGTTCTCTATCTTTGTTGCACATCTGCTTTGATTTTTTTGCTTGTGGTTGGAAATTTTCTCTTGCACATTCATGCTTTTCTTATTCTTGGCCGACATAGTGTTTGTAGCATGTTGTGGATCTTTAAGAAATTAATTGAAGTTTCTTCATGCTAGAGATGTTTATTTGGCTCCTCACTAAGTTTTGGTCGACTTTTGCTGATTCACATTGTTAATCTTTAATGTTTTGGGCCGACAATTTATATTCATTTTGTTATTTTGTTGAAGCTGACATGAAGGGATGAAATTTCTTTTTGTGGATATATAAGAGTGATTGTTTATTTGAATTGAAGTGTGCAAGAGGTACAAGAGGTGCAAGAGTGTGCGATTGTATGCTAGAGTGTGCTTTTGTGTGTGTAAGTGTGAATATCATTTGAAGGCAGAGCAAAGTGTGAAGAAGTGTGTAGAAGAGTGAAGAATTGTTTATGTGCTTAAATGGAACTATAATTATGAATTATTAGATGTTATTTTCTTAGTTCAAAATCTAGATGGTTGTAATCTGAATCTCTTTATAAGACAGTGTGTCTTCCTTTGTAATTGAGTATTGAGCTCTAGGCAGTGTGCCTAAATGCATGTGCATTCCCCATATTTCATTTCTTATACTTTTAACAAGATATAATTTTGTGGACTAACCTCCACGGTGGTTTTTCCCCTAATAGGGTTTTGACATAAAAATCTTGGTGTTATGTTTGTTTTTGATTTATGCTTTCATGGTTAATTATCAGATGTGAGAATAAGGTTAATAAGTTGAATAAGTTTTGAATTTCTGTGACAATTGATTCATCCCCCCTCTCAGTTGTTTTCCCTTGTGTTTCCAACAATTGGTATCAAAGTAGGTTCCTTGGAAGATTTTTAATAGCTTAATTTGATTCAGGATGGAAAGTTACAAGAAGGATAGTCTAAGATTTAATGGAACAAATTATTGTTGGAAGACTGAAATCACTGAGAGGGGGGTGAATCAATGATTTATGAAAGTCACAAAACTTTTTGAGTTTAGTGTTCACTTTTAAATCAAGAAAACAAATGAATGTTTGTGAAGTAGACTTGGCTTGTGTATCAACTAAACATATGAATAAGACATTGGTATGAATAGATTTAAATGAACTATTTGTGCTTTCACTTGAATGGAAGATCATAACATTAACAAGACAACTTCAGTATAAACATTTGTAGAAATATAAAGACAATCATTTAACTATGTACTGATAAGGAAAAACATCACAATATTGCAATACTAACATAACAAAGTAGTGACACTATAATACCATGAATTTGATGAGTGGAAAACCCTCTTGGGGTAGAAAAACCACTCTAAAATGATGCCTTACTGGCTTAAATAAAACCACTATTTACAATGCCTTATAGGTAGAACTTAGAGCACCCACTCTAGGAGCACAAACTCCTTACAAATTTAGGAGCACTCATTTCAAGGAGCACCAACCCCCTTACAAATTCAGAGCACCAACTCCATTACAATGCAACACAATTATAGTATCCTATCAGAACCCTAGAAGTGTAGATTTTGCAACCCTATAATTTCAATAGAAGACTATGAATATCATCTTTAAGCACATTGAAGAATGTTGTATGAGAATGACATCTTCTTGAAATACAATAATATGAGAATCATAATAAAGATTTTCAATGTAGTACAATTTCTACACAATGTGTCTGAAGCTTCATATTCCTCTCTCTCTTTTCAAAACACATAAAAATAAATGAGAACCATCTTTTAAAGATATTCAATAATACCAATTGTTGTACACAATTTTTTTAAAGATAAGTCTTGTCTTATAATCTCATCTTCTTCTTTCAGTAACCTCAAATAAAAACCTAGAATCATCTTTTTAAAGCCACTGTGAATGAGCAGTTTCAACAACTATAAACCATCTTGGGTTAGGGTTACCCAAGTTTTCAACTAACATTATTCAATTTGAGCAAGAAATATAATCTCAAGTAACAAATTTAAAAGAAACTGTCAGAAACCACATAAGGGTTTACATAATACCCAATAACTAAAGCCCTCATTAATCACATAACCCATAACTATCAAATGATAGAACATAAAACAATTCCATTATCTGTTTTTCAAAAAACAAATAATATAAGATTCTTTTGATACCATTAATCAACTGTTTTAGCACAAAAATCTCAAGGAAAAACTAAAAGTATGTGAATTTTTTTCTTTCACCTATTCATAGTGGGAGGAAATGAAAAAAATACCATAAAACACTATTGAATACCATCGTAACTATCTAGCTGAAAGGTAGACCAACTTCCACAGTTGCAACTCATACTAGCTCATAGCTAGCATACCAAACTCAAAGCCAAAATAACAAAATGTTGGTCCTTTCTTACTTCCAACAAGCTCATAGAAACTAGAACATAAACCTTCAAAGTGTCAGTTGTGTGAAGACGCCAAAATCCTACAAATTATCATGCACTCCATGGTGGCTACAGTTCTTCTCAAAGATGTCTTTTACCCTAAAACAATCCTCTTCTCATTTCAATGACTTAATGTACAATAATAATCATTTTAAGTTCATTGTTGTTGTCAAATAATGTTGACAACATAATCACTTTTAAAATATGCTAAAAATATCGACATCATAATACCAATTATCCTTTTACTAAGTCAAATATAGATATCATGACCACTGAAAAGACCAATATCATATGATTAATTTGATTTAAACTAAGCACTCAAAAATGTCTTTTCCCAAGCTTTCTTAATAAACCTTTTAAACTTTAGTGCACGACTATTCAATGTCTATAATGCCCAACAAGTGCTCATTTTTCTTTGCTTTATAGAAGTTCGATGTCTCTTAAGTATTTGATACCATTTATAGTGTAAATGGTAGATATTTCAATATCCTTAACATAGGCCATACAAATATGAGATACTTAAGAAAAAAACATAAGAACTAATGTAACACAATGAAATATAAGTTTTCCAAAGTCATATGAATTTCTATGCTTTATGAAAAAATGTCTTGAAGACCTCTTTAGCAAAACAACCAATGAAGAGAATATATACAAGTGATTTGAACTTGTAATCTGCATCTTCTTGTAAACTTTTATGTTTTGTGCAAACATAAGAAGTGTCACTCAAATCACATTTGAACTGTCAGCCCATAAAGAAATAAATTGGCACAAATGTATAAGAAAATGTATACCTCACTAAGAACTTTCCAAACCACTGTCCATGATGTCAAATATGTTTAATCAAAACCCATGTTATTATGTAAAGACCTGTCTTGTAGCTTCCTGAAAGATAATCACTTTAAGTACCAGCATGCATATTTCAAGAATATCAAAAAACCATAGTCAAATGAATCATTTTGTACACTGAGTCAAGTAAAACACTAAGATAACCTCATATGTAAGATCATGAACAAGAATGTATCCTATGCTAGAGTTCCATATATCATCATATATGCCAAAACCCAGAAACCATACATTCCAAACTATGGAAAGCATCATATAATTTTGACATCAAGGACAAAAAAAAACAACTAAGAGCCAAAAATTATTCCTTGTGGAAGACTCAAATGGAGTGCCATCTGAGATGCATTGGTGAACACTACTAGAGCATTACAAGTAATATGTATATTATTCCACCGAATGGTACATATGTTGGGTATAATATATAGGCTAAGGAAGCTTTGTTGAGTGCTTTGACTAATTCTAAGATGAAAAATGTTATGGATCTAAAGACTACTTATGAGATATGGAAAAAGTTGGAAACCTTGTATGAAGGTGATGCTAATGTGAAGATTGCTAAGTTGTAGAGTTTGAAAGGGAAATATGAAAGGTTGAGAATGGGTGATGATGAGGATATTAATACTTACATGCAAAGAGTGAATGAACTTGTGTGTGGTATTAGATGTGTTTGTGGAAATATAGACAAATAAGAGATTGTTGCTAAAGTGCTTAGATCCCTGCCTAATTCTTATAAATTCAAAGCTAGTGCTATTGAAGAGCTTTAGACTATAACAAACATAACTAGAGATATGTTGGTTGGTAAGCTAATTGCTTCTGAGTTGAGAGAATTTGGTGATGACCTTCTTAAGGTTGAATTTTCATTTAGGCTACTACTTCCAGAAGAGATAGACAAAGATTTGATCCGGGTGAGAGTTCATCTAGAAATACATTCAAGTATGAGGATGAAATCAGACAAATTGAAGAATAAGAAAGAGAGCTAGAAGAGCTGGAGGAACTTATTGTCAAAAGAGTACCCAGAGGAAAAGGTAAGTATGAAGGAAAATTGCCTTATAAATGTTTTTTTTGCAATAAGATAGGTCATTTTGCATCAATGTGTCCAGAAAGAGCTTCTAAACCAAGACATAACAAGCCTAAATTTCAGAAGAAGTATTACTATGTTGTTGATGAAGGTGTGACAGATGATGAATCTAATAAAGGTGAAGATGAATGGGTATTTATTTCTATCAAGGAAAATAATCTTGTATCTACTGGTTCTACAAATGTGAGGAAAGCCCTAGCTGCTTGAGTTGAAAAGAAAGATGAATACATGATTGAAAATGGATGTTCATGTCATATGACTGGAGACAAAAGTAAGTTTGTGGGCTTGGAAAAGTATGATGGTGGTGTTGTGAGATTTGGTGATAATACAGTTGGTGTTATCCGTGGAAGAGGATGCATTTCTCTTGATGGTAAACATAATACTGATGATGTTTTGTATGTGGAAGGCTTGAAGAATAATCTTTTGAGTGTTGTTCAAATGGTTAATAAGGGATACAATCTTCAATTCAAGGATGGAAAGTGTAGAATATTGAGTTTTGAAAATGAGATTGCATCAGGTACAAAAGAAAAAGGTAATATCTTTCACTTGAGTGTTGCTACTAAAAATTGTTTGATTGCTCAAGTTGATGAAAGTTGGTTATGGCATAGGAGAATGTGTCATGTTAACTTTTATAATATTGTCAAGATAAGTTCCATAAGGCTGTGAGAGATCTACCTAAGCTGGTGAAACCTACTAATGCAATATGTAAGGAATGTGAGTCGGGAAAGAAAACTAGGATTTAATTTAGGAGTAAAAAGCATTGTTCAAATGAATTGTTAGAGCTTGTGTATACTGATATGTGTGGTCCCTCTGAGGTTAAAATTTTACAAGGTTATATGTATTTCATGTTACTCATTGATGATTATTCTAGAATGGTATGGGTTACTTTCTTAAGGGAGAAACCTGAAGCACTGGAAAAGTTCAAGATCTTTAAAGATATGGTTGAGATAGAGACAGGTTTGAAGATTAAATGTCTGAGATCAGATAGAGGTGTTGAGTTCACTTTTGGTGAATTTAATTCTTTTTGTGAAGAACATGGAATAAAAAGACAATTATGTAGATCGTGGACCCCTCAGCAAAATGGAGTTGTGGAAAGGAAGAACAGAACAATTGAAGATGCTGCTAGAACAATGATGTTGGAATGAAATGTTCCCCATATCCACTAGAGAGAAGTTGTGAGTATTGTTGTGTACCACCTCAACTAGGTACAAATCAAGGTTGATACTGGTAAGACTCTTTTTAAGCTATGTACTAGTCAAAAGCCTATAGTTAAATACTTCAAGATATTTGGAAGCAAATGTTATATTAAGAGAGATGAAGACATGGAAAATTTTCATGCTAGGAGTGAAGGTATCTTTTTGGGTTATTCTATTAAAAGCAAGGCCTACTGGTGTTACAATAAAACATTGAAGAAAATGGAAGAAAGTACAAATGCTAAGGTTGATGAAGACATTGCTAGACCATCCAGAACCTATGGATATGACTCTGATGACCAGGATGATAGTATAAACAAAGGAAAGCTAGTTCAGGCTACAAATCTAGTGCAAATCAATCTGGTAAATCAAGAAAATGAAGAAGGAGAAACTAGTGAAAGAGTAGAAGAAAGATCAAAAGAGCCTGGAGTTGAAGAAAATCCTAAGAAGACTCTGAGGTATTTAAGACTAAATCATTATGAAGATAAAATTATAGGTGATAACAACAAAGGTGTCCAAACTAGGAGAAAGATTGTAGAAGAGTATTGCTTGATTTCAAAGACTGGGCCTACTAGTGTGAATGAAGCATGTAAATATGAGCATTAGGTTGAAGCAATGAAAGAAGAGTTAAAAAAGACTAAAAAGAATGATACATGGATTCTTGTTCCTAGACCTAAGGATAAGAATGTCATTGGAACTAAATGGGTCTTTAGAAACAAACTGAATGAGTAAGGTGAAGTGGTTAGAAACAAGGCAAGACTAGTATGTAAAGTCTATTCATAGATGGAAGGAATTGATTTTGAAGAGACATTTGCCCTTGTTTCTAGAATTGAAGTTGTAAGATTATTTCTTCCTTTTGTTGCTCACAAGAACTACAAGGTTTATCAGATGGATGTCAAGTCTTCTTTTCTAAATGGTGAATTTGAAGAAGTGTATGTTGAGCAACTTGATGGATTCCAGTTGACTGATAAGGAAGATATGGTGTGTCGGTTGAAGAAAGGACTGTATGGACTCAAGTAAGCCCCTAGAGCATGGTATGCAAGATTGGACAAGTATTTGTTGAAGCTTGGATTTAAAAAAGGTATTGCTGATAGTAATTTGTATTTTAAGATTAATCATAATAAAGATTTGATTGTGGAAGTTTTTTTTTTATGATATTATTTTTGGAGGAGATGATGATTTGTGCATTAAGTTTCCTAATGAGATGTAAAATGAATTTGTGATGTCTATGATTGGTGAGATGAAATTATTTTTGGGATTGCAAATTACTCAGTTAGATAAAGGAATTTTTATATCTCACTCCAAGTATGTGAAGGAATTGTTGAAGACGTTTGGTATGAAAGATTCAAAGCCATTCGGTACACCCATGGTGACTAGATGCAAGTTGAAAATAGAAGATGATTCTATGAAAGCAAATTATACAAGATACAGATCAATGATTGGTGGATTGTTGTATTTAACTCAAACTAAGCCTGATATCATGAATGTTGTATGTATTGTTACAAGATTTCAAGTTGATCCAAAGGAATCTCATGTGACTATTATGAAGAGAATTTTTAGATACTTGAAGGGAACTATTGATCTTGGCCTATGGTATCCTAAACATGATGATCTTACTTTGAGTGCCTTTACTGATGTCGATTGGGCAGGTGATGTGGATGTCAAGAAAAGTACTAGTGGTGGAGCATTTTTCTTGGTTAAGAAGTTGATTTCATGGTTAAGCAAGAAGCATAATGTCATTTCCTTGTCTACTACAGAGGTTGAATACATTGTTGTTGCTAACAATTGTACTCAATTATTATGGATGAAGCAGATGTTGAAGGATATCAAAGTTGTATATGATGAGCCTATTGCTATATTTTGTGATAATTCAAGTGCTCTTAAATTTTCTAAGAATTTGGTGTTGCATTAAAGCACAAAGAATATATATATCAAGTTTCACTTTTTGAGGGAGAGGGTAAGTGAAAAGGAAGTCAGATTGGAGTATGTGCCTACTACGGAGCAGATTGTAGAAATATTTACCAAGTTGTTGCCTAAGGATGCTTTTAAGTATATCAAAGGGAAGTTAGGGGTGATTACCCCTCCTAATAAGAACTAAGGATGCATTGCTTTGCATCAGTCTGTGCATTTCATAGTCATATCTTAATTTGGATTGATGTTGTAGTGGCTGCCACTCAGGGGGAGTAGTCAGATATTTAGGTGTTCAGATATGTGGTTCAGAGCTTAGAGATATTTGTCATTGATTTCAAAGGGGAAGAAGATTCATGTGAAAAATTGGTGATTATCTAAGGAGAAGAGCCTTATTAGGAGAAGATCATGTGAAATTGTTGAGGAGAAAATGAGTCAAATCCTAAGGGGGAGTAAGTGTCAAGAGTTAGTTGTGTTGATGGTGTTTTTCACATCATGTGTTGCCATCAATTCCAAATGGGGAGATTGTTGGATGTTTTGGTTGCATTGATGATATGTGGTTGTCATCGATGTCAACACTATTCACATTAATTCATTTGAAGTTGTATATGTCAAGGATATTGAGAAAATTGTAAATAAATAAGTTGCAGGTTGTCAATGGTTAAGTGAAGTTCAATATGTCGGTAATTTTTTTACATTGTAGTTTAGAGGTTGTGGACTAAAGGGTTTTTTTTTCATATATCTAGTATGTCCATGTCGAGTTTCAGAGATTTGCATGAAGATTTGATCAAGTTATGAAGATTCTCATTCTAACAATTTTTTCGTTGCTTCAGTCGATGTTCCTGATTGAAGATGATGCTATTTCAATTAGTTAAGTTGTTTCAGATGGCTCTCTTCTAATTTTGATTCTTGTGGATGTTTCTAGATCATGCTCCATCTTTTTTGCACATCCAATTTGATCATTGTGCTCGTGGTTGGCAATTTTCTCTTGCATGTTCATGTTTTTCTTGTTCTTGGCCGACATAGTGTTTGTAGTGTGTTGTGGATCTTTGAGGAGAAATTAATTGAAGTGTCTTCATGTTGGAGATGTTGATTTCAGTCCTCACTATCTTTGGTTGACTTTGGTTGATTCACATTATTAATCTTTAATGTTTTGGGCTGACAGTTTATATTCATTTTGTTATTTTGTTGAAGCCGACATGAAGGTATGAAATTTATTTTTGTGCATATATAACAGCAATTGTTTATTTGAATTGAAGTGTGCAAGAGGTGCAAGAGGTGCAAGAGTGTGCAAGAGGTGCAAGAGTGTGCAAGAGTGTGCAAGTGTATGTCAGAGTGTGCTTTTGTGTGTGCAAGTGTGAAGAAGTGTGTAGAAGAGTGAAGAATTGTTTATTTACTTAAATGGAACTATAATCAGGCATTAGTAGATGCTATTTTCTCAGTTCAAAATCCAAATGGTTGTAATTTGAATCTCTTTGTAAGACAGTGTGTCTTCCTTTGTAATTGAGTAGTGAGCTCTAGGAAGTGTACCTGAATGCATGTGCATTCCCCATATTTCATTTCTTGTACTTTTAACATGGTATAATTTTGTGGACTAACATCCACCATGGTTTTTTCCCTAACAAGGTTTCCACTTAAAAATCTTGGTGTTATGTGTGTTTTTTATTTATGCTTTCATGGTTAATTATCATATGTGAGAATAAGGTTAATAAGTTGAATAATTTTTGAATTTCTATGATAAATGATTCACCCCCCCTCTTAGTTGTCTGCCCTTGTGTTGCCAACAGTTCCCATATCTAATTCTTTTCTATTTGTTGCAACTCTTCTTTCATAGTTTCATCCAACTCTCATCTTCACATGCTTCACTCACAAACTTAGGTTTTATTTTAAAGAGTAAACACATATTTACCTCAGCTGCTACTTTAATTCTTGTCTTCACATCTTCACTCTTATCTCCAATTATCTATTCCTCCAGATAATTCTTCTACACATACATAGGAGTCTTAACAAAAAATTCTGGTTCATTTTCTTCTCTAGTCTATTCTTCTTTCTCTTCTTCTTCCTTCTCCTTATTCTCTTTAGGTACTTGTCCACAACTAGGTTCATAAGGTTCAACCTCATTTATCTCAATAGGTTTGTGCATGTCCTCATCAACTTTCACATTAACACTTTCAACAATCTTCCTTAATCTTTTATTGAATCATCTATATGCTTTGCTGGTAGTAGAGTACCCAAGAAAAAATCCTTCATCATATCTAACATCAAAAATCCCAATATTTTTGTCATCTCTTTTAATGTAACATTTTCTTCCAAATACCTTGAATTGCTTCAGAGTGGGAGTCTTACCAATCCATAACTCAAAAGGATTCTTTGTGTTGTTACCTCTAATTTGAACTCTATTAAGAGCATAAATAGCAGTGTGTATTCCCTCTCTCTAGTACACATCCAGTACATTTTATTCTTTCATCATGGTTCTTGTAGCTTCCTGTACCATCCAATTTTTCCTTTCAAATACCCCATTCTACTAAGGGGTTCTCAGAGCAAAAAATTGTCTTTTATGCCATGTTGTTCACAAAATGTATTAAACTCACTAGAAGTGAATTCTTCACCTCTATTAGATCTCGAACATTTGATTTTCAAATTTACTTAATTTTCCACTCTTGCTTTGAACAATTTAAACCTATCCAAAGCTTGAGTCTTCTCTCTAAGAAAAGAAACCCATTCCATTTGAGAATAATCATCAATTAGGAGTATGAACTACCTATCACCATTCAGGCTTCTTGTTCTAGTCAAACCACAAAGGTTAGTGTGAGTTAATTTCAACATTCTCGTAGTAGAGTGCTATTTTCCCTTAAAGCTACATCTTGTCTATGTCCCCAACTGATAACTTCTGCAAATAGTATTAGTAGGATTTGTGATTCTAGGTAGACCTTGAACAACATCTCTTAAACTGATTTTGACCAGATTATCAAAATTTACATGTCCCATTCTCTGGTTCCATAACCATCTTTCACTAACTTTAGATACAAGGCATTGACCATCAACTCCCTTAAGTTGATAGATGTTTCCATGAGCTCTCCTTCTAGTAACAACCATATCTCTATTTTTGGATTCTTTTCTAATTTGACAAGTATTATTCTGAAACACAAGTTTAAAACCATTGCGACACATCTGTCCAACACTCAAAATTTTATCCCTCAATCCCTTCACATAATATACATCATTAGTGTTGTGTAATCCATCAAAACTAATTGAACCTTTCCCACAAATCTTAGCTCCTGAATCATCACCAAACATGACTAAACCACCATCATAATTTTCAAGTTTAGTGAACTTACTCTTATCTTTGGTTATGTGATTACAACATCCACTGTCAATCACCAAGTAGTCTTCATCCTATCTTGCATGAAAGGTGGTGACCAAATTACCTTCCATCTTATTCTTTTTGTTCTCTAGAGCATTCTTCCTTGCACATTTTCTAGGGTTAGCAGATACATGTTTTTTTTCCAAAGCTAAAAACAAGCATTCACTATCATCAACCTCATTTTTAGATTCATCATCAGAGATTTTGGCTAGTTCTTTAACATAATACAAATTCTTGTATTTCTTATCCTTTCTATCCTTATCTTTATAATCCTTGTTCTTCTTATGTACAACTCTATTTAGACATCTTGAAGCATAATGACCAATTATTACCACAACTAAAACATTTAAAGGGAAACATACCTTTATACTTTTCAGTAGCTTTCTTCAACTTCTTGGTGAAATTTGCTTCCAACTCATCAGAACCATCACTCTCTAGATCATCTTCAATCTTCATTTCCTTAAATTTTGTCTCTATCTTTTCTTCTTTCCTACACTTTTGCATCTCAAATGCTTGCAAGGTGTCAAATAACTGTTCTTTAGTATACTTCTTAGGATCATACATTTGTTCAATAATTGAGATATTATCACTGTAACAATATGGTAGGGTGATCAGGAATTCATTGGTTAGTTTCCCCTCTTGATTCTTAACTTCATTTGTTGTCATCTCAACTATTTGGAAATAGCTTTTAAACTCTTCACCTTCTTCCATTCTCAAATTATCATATCTGCACTTTGCCGCTAGCTTCTTTATCAACTTTACTCTTTCATTTCCTTCATACAGTTCTTCCAACTTCTTCCAAACTTCATGAGCAGTATCTAAATAAAGAACCTTAGTTCACTTAGTTTTAGATAAAGCACTATAAATAGCATACCTCACTTTCTCATTCTCCTCTTAAGAAGAAACCTCATCTATAGTAGAAGGACCACTCACTAGAGCAACATACTTCGTCTCAACAACCTTCTAGGTCTTGTAACCAAGAGAAACAATGTATCCTCTCATCTTCACTTTCCAATCACTATAATTAGATCCATTGAACATAGGGATCACCAACTTATGTGTCATCAGATCTTCCTTAAGAGGTTAAGCTTTACACCAAGGAACCAAAGCTCTGATACCAATTTTTAAAAAGGTGTAGGACAACTAAGAGGGGGGGTGAATTAGTTGTCAAAAAATTTAAAACTTAAAACTTCCAACACTTATCAATTCCATAATCACACTATTTTGTTATTAAGTATGAGCATGAAATGCAAATAGTAGAAAGTAAAATCATCACAATGAACACCATATTTTTATGTGAAAACCCAATGAGGGAAAAACCACGGTGAGGATTAACTCACAATATAAAGAGATTATAAAACCAAATATAGAGGTTGACTGCCAAGGGCTCACTACCCAAAAGAGGACTCACTGACCAAATAAAAAGGATCACTACCTACAAAAAGGACTCACTGTCTAACAGGGAGGCTCACTAACTACTAATACAAAAGAGAACAAAATATCCACAACAATAATTAACACACATCTGCAGCTTGGATCAAAAGATTGCAGAAACCTTCAGCTCACTGCCTTCAAGAATCTAACACAATGAAGTATTGCTACCTCAACTCACTCACACACACTTTTTCACTTTTGATTTGTGGCTTAGTTCATCACTTTTCATCTGCATTCAAATCTTCACAATCCAACTTGCATTTTTGCCATCTTCAACCTTAGAAACATTCTCCAAAGTCGGCCACATAAGCTTCATTTCATAAAATTCAAATTAGGTTGGAAACTCAACATTCTTGTGGTGGAAAATAGTGAGAGTGGACCAACAAAATTTTTATCCAAGACCAAAATATAATGTCTCGAATCAACCACACACTTAATTAAATTTAATTCTTCAAATGTAGTGTAAACACCAAGTTGGCCAAACCTAATGAACATTTATGTACATGCTTTCCAATAAGAAGATGACATGTAGATGATGCAACATGCTTCATTATGCATGAGAACACGTCTCAAATTCCTTCAAATACATCTGTAGCAAGTGCAACAATCTTTGAACACCGAACATCTTCAATCAGTCCATCTGGACTATGCAAACGCATACAACTTTGAAACTTGACTTTCGGATCACCAAACCACACAGATCTTTTCTAGAACCAAGATAACACCATTATAAGACACATTCTAAATCTGCAAGATCTGAAATATAATAGTGAAGGACTACAGAGAAGAAACATTTCTCCCAATCCATAGAAGACCAACTCTTCCAGAACAGTTCACACACCGGTGAACGTAACTTTCACATACCATCATACCAGAAGCTAAAACGCATGAAATATCACCATCAGATCACCATTAGAAAACCTTCAGATCTACATAGGTGCATAGGATCAACACATGAGAAATGCAAATCACATACTAGAGCACATTTTGACCACATTCATCTCTCTAACTTCTCTCTTTATTAATTTTCTCATAAACACTTGGAAACTCATCAATTCAACACATCTGCAACATCATAAAGATAGCTACATGTACTCACAACATATCAACTATACATGTACAATTTGCAACATACTGAGCTATGTTGGAATCAATGACTACATTAATTAAAACACCACCAAAATCTCTGATACTTGTAACAACTAGTATCTTCAATGTCCTTAGGAAGATCCACGAAGCTAAGATCAAAAATCTGCTCCACAATGAGCCTTCATAAATCCATATTTCTGACATCTTCTTCATCTTTGCACTCAGCCCAAATTTCCTTAGATTAGTAGACATGTGTATGAATCTTTTTAATCTTTCTTTTCATTCCTCTGTAATCAAAATCAACTCTTCTTTTCTAAGTCCTCAGAGTCACAATCTACATCTCTGATGTTGCATCTTTAGCCTTGGGCACTTTTTGTACTGAAAGCCTTCCAATGGAGATCATAAACTTGATCCTTGGCTTATGGATTTCTTGTCACTCATTATGCATAGAAATAATTTGTCTAAACAGAAACATATAAGGATATGATGTGTAGAAACCCACCCTAAGGTATGTGAAAGTAGGAAATTGTAAGAAGATGCATCCATATTTATTTACTACTTTACATGCTTCATCAAAAAAAAAATTCTTCTCTAATGGCAGATCAAAAATGCACAACAAGGGTGCATAGAAAGCATCATTTACCCTCTTGAAGTGTTTGATATTTCCTCTTAGAGTGATTTTGGAATAATACTTGTGCATAGGTAGATATCTTCTATCTCCCTTTGTTGAAAAAACTAGATATTGCCTCATTGCAGATGCAACATATACCAAGTATGAAGTCATATATAACTTTAAATTAGTGGGTGCCTTGATGAGTTTCTCACGAATTTCATCACCGATTTGTGTACCCTAGTCAATGTGGCTCTTCTTTCTCTTGATAACCCTAATGTATTCACACATCCATTCTTGGAATGTTGAAGAAGTTGGAAAGCCTTTCACTATACTTAGGAGAGTAATCATTTCATTCACATCCTCCTCAAAATCACTACAAGGAAAGATATTAGGCCATCTTGCAATGCTAGGCCTTAGGTGTAAGGAAATCCCAGTGTGGAAACACCTTCCAAATGAAAAATTCTCAAGAAAGAAGTGAAGAAAATTCTTTAATTCAAGTTACCAATTATTAAGATTTACAACAACAAAACAAGGGAATAGACAATTTAAATAACATACAGAACTGAACACGAGTTTTACATGGGAAACCCTTATGGAAGAAAATACCACACAAGTAAAGCCACTTTGTATTACAGTAAAAAAATTACATAAAAAGTTACAAACTCCACTCTCAGGTGTTAATTCATAGTAGTAGTACATTTCCTTGATCAACCTCATACACCAATTTTGATTACAATTATTCTCTCACACTGTTACAATGCTTGCATAGCATAAAATGTATAACATCACCAAATTGATCAAACCCACACTCATTGCAGAGTGTTACAATGTATACTCAACATCCATCCATGGTCGCTCCAATTCCAACAAACCAACCATTTAGTTTCTATACGCAAACCATCACAGACATGTAACTATTACAACTACATCTAGCAATCAAAGAGACTCCTTTCACTCTCTCTTTGAAATCAGTAAGTCACTCTGATTTCTGTTAATTTTCTAAGTCATTTGTTAAACAATTGTCAATAGCCAACAACCAATCATCGCTTTCCAACTTGACACTAGTCGGGTCCCACTTCAATGGAATTCATGAGTTACCAATTCAATCTCATCGCCATATCAAGGAGCCACCAATTCCTCTCCTTGTGACATAGGAAATTCCCTTCGATGAAGATTATCAGCTTTTTGAAGAGAGTTCACCCATGGTCCCTTTGATACAAGATGTTCCTTCGATACACAACTCCTAGTGGTCCCTACTACCAAATCGACACCATGTCACCACCACTAGCTAGGGTCCCATCTCTGTCATCAGACCATAGAGGAGACTCAAGGTAGAGTCTCTCCAATAAGGCTAAGTCTCTTTGATTAGCTTCCTTTACATGCTCCATCGGGCCATCGAAGAGACTCAGGATAGAGTCCCTTTGATGAAGTTGAGTCCCACTGATGAAGACCAAGACAAGGCTTCAGGTTGTTGAGGAGACCCTTTTGAAAATTCATGTCAACAAGAGTAAGTCACATCGATGAAACACATAACTTCCAATGAGAGATATTAAACCATCAATGGGACTATGGATTATGTCCCATTGAAAAGATATTGTCAAACCGATCAAGTAATAAACACTAACCTGAGGGGGATTATTCAGCCAATAATTTGAGTCACATTTCCAACATTAGGGTTGTCAACCATTTTGTATCAATTATCGGCTTGGCCTCATTCTAATTTTTATCATGTCTCTTGACCATATTCAATGGTCATATCTATGTATTTTTCCATAGTTGGGACTTGGAAATCCATGTCAAAGAAATCAACATCAACCCTCATCATCACTTGACCTAAGGAGTCTCTAACACTTCTATCCTCCCTAATATAGTGTGAAGCTACTTGCAAAGCAAACTATGGGCACTGAGTTTCCACTAAGAACAAAGCAACCCGATGGAGATTATTATAAACTATTTCCTCCAATTTTCTTTCTAGAGGATGCTTCTCTATTTTTTTGACAAAATAATCCATATCTTGGTTTCCAATCTTTATGTTCTTGATCTCATCGATCTTGGATGTAAGCACCATCATCAAATAAACACCTTGGTATTTATACTTCATATTGGCCTTCTTTCTTGATGATAGAGATTCCTCAATTTTCATTGAATGCACCAAGAAACACTAATTACTTGATGAGAAAAATCCTTCAACAAATATCTGAAAAGGAACATTGCAAATCAATTGCAAGGAAACAAGGGATTTTTCGATATTAGAAGAATATGCATATGTAAGCACAAGAGTGTGGAAAATCCAAGTGAACACATTAGGGAAAGTGAATGGAAGCAATACATCAAGAAAAATTGAGTGGTTGTGAGTGAAATGAAGCTTGGATAGCATTTTTGGAAGTTTCTAAGAGTTAGTGATTTTTTTTGCATTTTATGCAGGGGTGTTGAATTTCAATGCCACTGCATGTTGAGGGAAGTTCTGTTTGTGCATAGCTGTTGAATTTTAGCGCTATTACATAGCTTACATTTTTGCTTTAGAAGTGTAGTAGCACTAAATTTTAGCACTTTTGCATGAATTTGGTTGACTTAAGTGTAAGGGAGTTGCTTTTTTAAAACCTATGCATTTTGAGAAGTTCATCTGTGCATGAGTGGGGAAAAAGTGCACTTATACACCCTAGTACTAAGGAATGGTAAACCAAAAATGTAATGACCGGATTTTTCACTATTGTTGCAT
Source organism: Sequoia sempervirens (assembly GCA_007258455.2). Lineage (NCBI taxonomy): Eukaryota > Viridiplantae > Streptophyta > Pinopsida > Cupressales > Cupressaceae > Sequoia > Sequoia sempervirens. The sequence continues at coordinate 34,184,514 of VDFB02026320.1, read as the reverse complement.
ATATTGGAATATCTCTTTATGTAAAGGGGTAAAAAAATTTGATGTTACACCATAACTTCATACTTAGCAAATTGACATGTAATAGTGCTAAAAATTAGTGCCACTCCATGTAACACTGGTAGATTTGACATGTCTTGGCACTAATTTTTAGCACCATTATGTGTTGAGGGACTAAACGAAAATCATGATATAGTGGTGGGATTTTTCCACACCACTACATATGTTGATATGAAACAAAGGTTTCATAACAGGGTCTGGGAAAAAACCCAACTCCACATGGGTAGAACATGTTTAGATGGTTCGTTCAACATTTTTCAATGATATTTCAAAATGAGACTATCATTTATTAATGAGTGATCAGAAAAAAATGCTAAATGAAAAAACTTACATAAAATAAAACCTACACTAGGGCAAGGGTAACTAACATAACCATTTTCAAATTAATAAAGGAAGCAATGCATGAAAAACAAATAACACACACTTGCAAATGGATATGATTCAAAAGAAAACATTGTAAAAACCTAAACAATCACCGCAAAAATGAGAAATAATCTTAATTACTAAAAAAAGAAAGGAAATAACAATGTACCTGCATAGAGAAATGGAAACCCTAGACTAAACCTTGGTTGAAATAATCCAACAAATTCTCACAAATTTGGGCTTAAATGTGAAGGAGGTTTCAACAAAAAATTTGAAAGGTAGAGAAGAATGAATGAAGCTAGATGATCACAAATGATGTAAAATGAATTGGAAAGATATTAAAAATAAATTAATGAAGTCACATTAATTACACACTGTAGAATACTTTTCCTAAACCTGATCAAACATGGACAAGTAAGCAAACATTAGTCCTCAAACAAGTTTAAACCAAAAAATTCCCTATGAAATTCATTCAAGCATAAGAACAAGAAAACAACATAAAATATCAAATAAAAGCTAATGAAATCTCATATGAATGCTCAAACCAACATCACATAGGGTAATTGGTGCTCCTTTGATGTGGATTGAAGGCCTTTCCCAAATCCTTGATAAGCTTGATGATGATTGATTGATCCTTGATGAAAAATGTCAATAACCTAACTATGAATGATGAATTCTATGATGACTTGGATGAAAATGTGAATGAACTTGCATAAACTTGTGGATAATAGCCTTGCATCAAAATCTGGATGATTGTGGATGAACTTGTGGATTCAAATGAGCATGATGATCTTACATGGATTATGGATGCCAAATCAAATAGAGAAGGCCTCTATTTATAATGGAGAAGGATTGAAGAATGAGGAATAGGATGAATGTGGGATTAACATTTGAACCAATGGTATTGTGCCACTTGTCAACATACTAATGAAGGAGACTAGAGGGCATTTTGAACAATGTGCATGTTAAATGCATATAGATGGAATTTGAAATTCAAAAGATGGCTTGTGCAAGAAGAGTTTTAAGAGGAGTTAATGCCAAGTTGGCTCAAGGAGAGGACATGTAAGAGCCTTTAATGACAATTTGGAAGACAAAAGTCCTTTAGGAGGGAGAATTCAAATAAGTGGAATATTCCAAGAATATGCCATATTTGAATGGAAATAGGAGGAATTAATAAATCAAATAAATTGATTTACATGTGCAATTTGCAAAAGCTAGAGGAATGGAGGATTGGTGTTAGGAGTTAATTAGGATTAATTAACTTAGATGAAGTTAGTTTGATTTGACATTTGACTTAGATATTTACATTTATTTAAATCAAATGATAGGAGAGTTGGGAGATTTAGTAATTTAAAAAAATAAAATGATTTATTCAATTAAATGGAGAACATTAAGATTTAATTAAATAAAGTTGATTTATTTGATTAAAGAGAGAACATTAGGATTTAATTAAATAAAGTTGATTTATTTAATTAAAGGAAGAATATGATGAAATAACATAATAACATGCATTATTTCATTTTTAGGAGGAATTAATTAAATATATATTATTCAATTAATTGGTTAGTGTGGACGTGATAAAGGAAGAATTAGTGTTAGTTAATCAAGATCGAATGCATGATATCAATCAGGATATTTCAAGTGCATACATTTTTTCCCCTCTTTGAAGCAATGTACTTGTTGTTTTAGTTCAAATAATAACCTTTCCGAGATCAAAATTAAAATAAAAATAAAAAAATTTGGATGCCCCAGCAGAAAGAAGTATACGGGTACACTGCCCCCTCGAAGGATTGAGCAAAAAGTTTGATTTGAGGGTCAATCTTGTGATAAAGAGGTTCAAGATGGATGTATGGATGGTTATGATGATGATGAAAATGAGATCGTTTTAAGATGTAGGATGGATGCATTAGTGATGTTTAGTTGACTGTCATGGTACCATGTTAGCGCAAAGAGAAGAAAGAAGAAATGAGATGATGAAAAGAGGATGCAACAAGTCCATGACCTATCAAGAATTTATTAGAAATAATGATGAGAGATTGATGATGTTTCTCTTATTAGAGATTGGGATTTTAAAAGGGCTTACTTACCTTATGTTTGATAACACACATAGATACGATGCATCAAGGTATAAAATATAGGATGGCGTTGTGCCTAGTGTAATAGACTTTGACTTGACAATCAGATAGGAATATCCTTGTTCACAATTGGCATATGAAACCTTATTTAAAATGTAGTTCAGATATTTCAAACATCTCGAACCAAAACATAGAAAAGAAAGCCTTCCTATGTGGTCAACAAGATACCTAAAACACCCACCCTACAAACCAAACAAAGTAGTCATGACCAAGGTTATATTACAATAATATCTAACAAGCATAGCAGACAAAAGATAATGATCAATGCCCCATTCCTTTCTCTCTAAATCATTTTGATTAGATATCATCAAGAGGTGATTGGAATGAGTGCAATAAGATAATTCAACAAGACAAGGGCCAAGTAAACAAACAAGCTAATGTTCTTCATACCTATAGCCAAGACTAAACTACAGTGATGCCTGATGTTGATGTCCATTGTGGGAAGGATGCATCCTAGGAAATGATGTGATTAGATGATTTTTGGATTGATTGGATGATGGGCTATTAGTACCAAGGGGTAACCAACTTGTTTACCTACTGATCTAGACTTGAGACCTTGACATTTTGAGTTTTCACTTTTGATTCGCTATACTTGTTTCCAATTCTTTCACCAAAGGTTAAGGATGATGATGATTTATTATGAGTGGATGTTTATTGTAGGTGAAAGCAAGATGGGACAGATGGATTTTTTTGGGCTTTTTTTAATGTTTTTGATGTTTTTGAAATGTTTTGAGGCTGTTTTTGGTATTTTTTGAGATGTTTTACAAATGTTTTGATTTTCAAATTTTCTAATGTTATTGTGTTTTCTGAGATTTGTGAATGTTTTTGGATTTTGATATGATTTGGATGTTTTTTGGATTTTCACATGATTTTGATGATTTGGATGTGTGATAATATTAGTGATTTTCTTTTTGTATTTTTTTGAAAACCAAGCTAAGGTTGATTGATCGGATCGATGGACTGATAATGATAACATTGTTGAGAATACACAACAATGCAAGGATAGTGTTAAGCAACACGATGACTAGGAAGGATATCTCGAGATGATGATGGATTGATTGGATTTGATTGATCAGGATTCTGAAGCTTGATTTGGAGCAAAATTTGTTTGAATGATTTGATGTGATGTTGACGTGCAAATTATATGTGACTGATATTGATTGTTTGGATTGATGTTTGATGAAAGATAAATCTTGATAAGGAACATCCTCTCATCAAAATATGCCATGGGCTAGTGATTTGAATTTTTTCTGGCTTACAAATGTTTGGACCAATTTGATTTCACATTTTCCAATGTTCATATCACCACATAAGTTGGAGGATATAGATCAAGATTTTTTCTTGAAGCAAGATGTACATATCTACCCCCAATGTCTAGCAATGTATGGAATTCCATGGGTGGATGTTTGGATAGATGCATTTGTGGATGGAGGGATATGGTAAGCAGACAAAGGATGCAACATATTATCTTGTGATAAGATAAGGTGTTTGAACAAAGGATGCTCATTTGGATAATGCTTCATGGCTTAGATAATGTTGGGTAGGATAGGATCAATGAAAATTCCCATGTTAAGATGTTTACTATAAGTAAGTGTAAAGTGTGCACCAAATTTTGTCAAGATCAAGATAACTTGGAAGATGGATGTAGATGTATGAAAATGGATTGCATAAATGGTTCATGGATGAATGGATTTATTATGGATAAGATGGATGACATGTTGGATTTATTATGGATGGGATGAGATGCTTTCACCTAAACTAGTGCACGTAGATGCTCGATTATACACATGACGCCTGTGTTTCAGGTTTTCATCATGGTACATGTCTAAAGTGCCACTATAATGGTTTTCACTAGAGGACAATTTTTTTTTTATTTTTCAATCCTTTTTTTTTGGATTATCATTATTTTTCATTATTTTTATTTTTGAAATATTTTAAGCTCATGTTGAACCACTTGGTGGTATTGATGTAGATGCTTCTATCATAATGTGCCATCGATATCCTACTCAAATAATTTTCTTTGCTAAGATACATGCACTTGAATGCAACTTTTGATATTCTTGATCTACTTTGTTTATATCAGAGTTAACTTTGTCTTTGTGCACACATCACAATAGAATGCATTTTCAATCCTTATGATGAAGGGTGGTTGAAAATACATGGTTAATGTGAGAATCAAATATCATGCGTGAAGGTGTGGATGGAGTGTTTTTAGGAATAAAATATGGATTGGTTGATATTTTGGAACCTTTGACTCTCCAAACTTGGGAAGATGAGCAATGATAGGTGGATATGAAAGTGTGCTTGGAATTAGGACCACCTGCTTGATATACTTTGTACATTGCTTTAGAACCATGCTTTTTCCTTTGTGGACATCTTTGATGGATACTTTTTCCTTTTTTATTTTTCCCCATAGTTTCTTTGATTGATGGAGTTTGATAAGGATAATCTTTCTTTGTATTTTTTGGTATCCATGTGTATTTGATTTTTCCATTATGCTTCTCAACTTCTTTTTCTTTGATAATTTTCTTTGTACTTTGATTCAAATCTTTCTTTTGATGTTGGTCCCAATTCATGGACGGGGTGATGGGTGGATGAAGATTCATGACGTGGCTAGTTGTAGTATTGGCATTGGTTTCCTCATAAGGACTCTTTTTGCTCCCTATGTTGATGCTTGCACTAGATAAAGTTGCCCCCAATATTATAGAGGTATCACTGATATCTTTAGATCCATTCATTATCAAATAACCAAGATCTTGATGCTTAGGATTTCCAATTATTTGCACTAGTTCTAGGATATCTTGTTCATGTAGGCCTAATCCTCTACCTTGATAATTCATCTGTTGAAACATTTTATTTGCAATAGGATATGATTTACCTTGGAAACAAGGTGCTAATCCTTCTCTGCTCTATTGTGGATCTTCAAAGGTGATAGCTTCTTCATTGATAAGATATCTTACCCTAAAAAAGGTAAATGATCCAAGTTTATAAGTGATAGGATCCTCCATAAGTGATATAACTTCATGATTCATATCTTTGGCTTGATCTTGTGAAATATCATATTTTAATGCTTCTTCAAGAGGTTTTGATGATTCACTTTCCACATAAAAGTATCCCTCATGATTCATTTTTGATATGCCTTCATAGGATGTTTTTGATTCACAACTTCTGTAGAATCATTCTTCATGGCCAATTTCTGATATGTCTCTAGATTTTTTTGTATCTTGATCATGTGTACAAATGTTAAGAGTAGGAGATTGTTGTTCCTTGGTAATGATATCAAGAGTATGAGACTCTTGTTTTGAATTAAGATCATCTACATGTCCATTAGGAGTAAGCATCTCATGGGTAGATGGAGGAAAATGTTCTATATGGATATCATCATTATTTTCAACATCTTGTATAGATAGAAGAGCATTCATTAGATCATTGTAGTATCTTGGAGATACAAATTCTTGATCTTGATTCATTTTGGAATTTCTTTTGAGCTACTTTGGATCAAGTTCTTCACATGGGTCAATTTCAAAGGATGGATTGCTAATAAAGGGTTCTTGGATATCTTCATTAGGCATGGGAAGTGGCTTAATATCATATTGATCTTTGAGTGGACTTGGATCAAATGTTGATTTGAGGATCCCTTTAGTATCTATAACTATGAGGTCAAAGGACATCAATATGTCTTGGAAGGGACCATTGCTAGATTTTGATGAAAGATGTTGATCATGCTTTGGAATAAATCCTTGAGATATGTCCTCTAACTCATTAGGTGATGTAGAGACATTTTCAATATGATCATTGGTCAATGGATCGTGGATTATGTCAATAGGATCAAATAATTCTAACACTCCTTGAAATAGATCATTGTCGAATATTGTTGAGAGGTTTTTATCATGACTAAAAAATGACTTTTGATGTATGTTGAGTTGATCATCGGATGAGATAGAAACATCTTCAAGGTGCTCATTGATGGATAGATCTTGATCATGCCCATCAACAGAGATATTGTCATTTTTTTCAACCATGGGATCAAATGATGTTAACATTTCTTGAATTAAATCATTGTTGGGTATTTTTGGTGGATTTTGATCATGATTAAGAAATGACTCTTGATATATGTTGATTTGATCATTGGATGAGGTAGAAACATCTTCAAGGTGCTCAATTATGGATAGATTTTGATCATTGTTTTTAACAATTGTGGTGGAGAGATTATCACTACTGCCACTAGTGGTTGAATCCTAACCATTTTCCTCAAAAAATATTATTTTTTGATCAATAAGGTCTTGGGTGAAATCTTTGAGTTGAATACAATTTGATGTTTGATGAAGATTTTCTCTATGATACTCACAATAAGATCCACCCCTATTCCAAGTGAACTTTAGGATAGAGTTGAAAGCACTTACCTTTGGAAGAGTGATGAGTTTTTCATCAAGTATCTTTCTTAGCACTGATTCGATTGGATCTCCAAAAGGAGTGTATTTGCGTTTGTGCTCTTTTGAGATTTATGCTTGTTGAGGTGATTCTTTTTGTGATTGATCTTGGAGATGTGGTGATTGGGTTTGTTGTTGATGTTATTGATCTTGATATCCAACCTCTTGACATTGGATATATTGTTCTTTATGTGGTTGTGGACACAACTCAATGCTTTGATGACATGGTTTAACCAATGGAAGACCGTATTGATTTTGGGGTGGAGATTTTTCTTGGCACAATGAATCAATTATTTTGGCAAGTGAAGCAATTTGATCTAGAAAAAATTGATCTTGACACCCTTGATATAGTTTATTTGGTTTTTCTTCAAGCATATTTGGAATGTATACTTGTGGTGTTTATGTGGGATTATGAGCAAATTGATTTTGGACAATGTTCTGATTCGGGATGATATTTATATTAGGAATTATAGGTTGACTTTGAACATTGTTTTGGTTTGGGAACACACTACTTTGATTTACGTAACCTTGATTTTGCATGGTGTTACCTTGACTTGGAGCAATACATGGAGTCATTAACATATTGTTTGGCCTTTGAACAACATTGGTATGATTCACAAACATATCTATCCCAAATTTTACCAAGTGTGGATTTCAAATGTTCGTGTTTGGTAAAATTGTACTTGGTATATTCACATTTGGCATGTATGGATTTGGTGGGATAATATTGTTTTGTTAAAGACTCATGCATTGATTGTTTGGTTGATAGATTTGTAGGTTTGGACTTTGATTTAAATCTACCATAGGGAAAGGTGTTCCAAAATTTAGATTAGGCATAATCACATTTTTTGTACCATTGAGGTTTCTAGGAGATAACGATCCCATGTATGGATTGTATAAATGTCAGTTTTGATAGTTTGGTTTACTTAGATCACTCATGATGTATGGAGCAAGTATATATCCCCTGTTCATCTTGTGTTTTGACCTTGTTGAGCTCTAAGGAATTTAGGACCAATGATGAGCTGAAGGATGAAAGGTGTATCAATGGGTATTTTCCTAATTTTAGTAATGATTAGAGCATATAAAATAAAACCCAAAGAACTACCGAGTACAATGAAAGCAAACACAAGAAATATTATACCAATTAATCATCTAAGCTTCCACGATTCATCTCCATAGCACCTTCTAGCTTGCTTGCCCTCAAATTCGTGTGTGTGAGAAAATTCCTATGACTATGCCCTATGCAAGGTTTGAAGGATTTGAATGAAAAACAAAATGTAGATGCCTATGCCTATGAAAAAATAACTATAATTCCTAAGAGTAGAATTAAGTATACCAAAATCATAAATTACTAAGAAAATGCAAGTATATGCGTAGTAAGTTGGAAGTCCAAAATTGTGAGCGAAATTGACATTTTATAGAAAATGAAATTTTGGATGGATGGATGAGATTGAAAGCTGATGGAAGCCTAAAATCAGAGGTCAAGATTGCACATGAAAACCCCTAATTAGGGTTAGGGAAAAATTATTAAATGAGTGGTCAAGATACCATTTGAGAAAATCAAATCGACAGTCAAGAATAAATGTGATAATCAGCCAAAAGGATAAAGATTTTCAAAAATCAAGAAGATAAAGACTGTTTGATTTGTAAGATTCAAAAAATCAAGAGGATAAAGGTTGAACTAAAAAGAAGATTGGGAAAATCAATAATTTACTCCATTACTTGATTTTTGGAAGAAGATTATCTTTTTGAATTAAATTAATTCAAAATGTGGATTTTTTGTGACAGTAAATAATCGATTTTCTGATTATTTACTAAAAGGAAGTGACAATTAATAATGTGAGATCATTTTAAATATTTAATTTATTTAAAATGAGGGAAATGTTAAATTAGGAAATTAAATAATTAAACATAATTATTTAATTTAGATGATTATGACCAATAATTAAATAAATTAATAAATTCATTTAATTATGAGAATTAGTGACATATTAAATAAATAAATAAAATTCATTTATTTAATAATCAAGAAGACATAAATGGATAAAGGTAATTAAATAAATATAATTTATTTATTTAATAATCATGAAGAATACAACAGAAATGAATTAATTAAATAATAATTAATTATTTAATTAATAGTGGAAAGTGGACCAAGGACATAATTAAATGACATAATTATGCTAGGACGAATGTGGTAAAATAGAGCTTGTAGGCCTAGGTCATTTTTAAGTGTCTACATTTTGCCCCTCTTTGTCATAATCTAGCATGTCCCGTTGTGACAAAGAAAATAAGTCAGAAACATGCCCAAGTGAAGGTACAGAGTATCGATGCCCCCTTGGGAATTTTTGAATTTTTCCAGGTGTTAAAGAAAATTTGGAAAGTGTCCTGATAAGTCAATTTTGTGACAAGAAAGACAATGGCGCAAACGGTTTCAGATTTTGACATGTTTAGAGTAGCCAAAAGAGTGGTCAAAGTTGGTCAAAAGGGCCTCCAGTAATAAAAGAGTTGACAAATGCCATTTTGATTGTATAAATAGGTTGACAATGGGGTAAAAGTCAATTCATTTTCACTATTCACCTTAGCAATTTTGAGAGCACCGAGCAAAAAGGATTGTAGCAGACATGGTGATTCTAGTGACCGAGCATCGCAGAGAGATCGTGAGGACTTACAGGCGACCAGAGGGCTCAGAGCCAATGGTATGTACCCCTAACCCACTTTGTCATTTTGTCATTTTTCATGCAAAAATTAGGGTTTTAGGGTCAACAACAAATGTGTTGTGACGCATATGCATGCATGTAAGCAACATTTTCCTTTGCATTCAATGCATTTGATGCATTGTGATGCAAATGAAAGGGGTCACTAGGTTAGGGAAAAGGACTATGACACATTCACAAAATCGCACCATAAATGAGGTCCATAATGTTGCATTTGACATGTGACACATTCACGAGGGTAAATGATGCATTCGAAAGACATGACCATATGCCAGAAATTGTGACACAAATGCTCTACTACACTGCAATCATGGGACAAAATGATGCAATCAATGGTTCAAGATGCAATTGAAGTACGGAATGACACAAATGCCATTTCGTGATGCATTTGACTTTGACTTTGACTAAGGCTGACTTTGATGGGTTTCAAATTTTGAATGCTTTTTGAGTTACGCAAATGATAATGATGATTTTCTATAAGGTTTTGATGCATTGTTTTGCCATGTGTAGAGACAATTAGCACCCATTTATACGAGGGAGAGCAGGCCATTGACCTACAGGTTTCGAGATCAACTGAGTCCACGGGATCGATGATGGTTGATGTGGCTAGGTTTATACTATGTCGCCTATATGCCCATTATCCTAGAAAATAGGGGACTACTGACTACCTTGTGTGAGAGATTGCACTCGGAGACATGTTCGTTCCATCTACCAATAGGAGAGACCACTGTGACTCTCGAGGATGTATAGTGTATTCTGTATCTATCGATTTGAGGAGAGCAGATCATATATGACCCACAACATGACCACTAGAAAATTATAGGCTATTATCACAACCAGGGTGTAGGACTTGGCATTGAGGGTTATGAGATCTGTTAGGAGTTTATGGTGGAGCATTATGGCCAGTTTGATGCATTACTGGTGACATTGATTGGTAGGATACTAATACCATACCTATGAGGGCACATGTTTCCCATTGGCTAGGGAGATGTTCTGGTGGGTATGAGATGAGACAAAACTATTTACGCATGGGGACCTTGTTTGTTACATATGTTGTGTCATCAGTTCCACAAGGTAGCATACAAGAAAACATAGAGCATTGGCTGTGGTACGATGCTCTTGATGATTTGGGCATGGGAGCACATGGCTATCTTCTGACCTCTGATCTAGAGACCGCAGCTAGTAGAGCGGATGACATATGTTTATTATTATGTCGGTGCACTACAACAGACTAGGGTTGGGGAGATAGGTTGGTGGAGGCATCATATCGACACCATGATATCCTTCATTTGGAGGCCTTATAGGGATTGTGAGCAGTGGGATGATGAGGATGACCATCTAAGCTTCTACAAACAATACCAATATTTGATTGGTAGGATAGTGCAGAGTCAGCTCATTATAGAGATTTATATACCACAACATGTACTGCAGTAGTTTGGAGAGGAGCAGGGTGTACTAGTAGGCACAATCGAGTATGCCAGATCATCTAGAGAGTCAACCTGGGGTCCTCCTATTCCTGTAACTTTTTCCATGCAACAGATTGATGGGCTAGTGGCATAGTAGTGGGGATGGAGGGGTGGGACTACAGATCCATGGACCACTATTGACTATGACTTATGGTGGCAGACTCATCACCAAGTGCCACTGACAGATTTGGATGGCCCAGTGCCAATTGACAAGAGATCGGTTAAACCACGTGTTTTGTGGGGTGGCTGAGGAGGCAGAGGTGGAGACATGTGTAGAGGTAGAGGTTGGGGGAGAGACTGAGGCAGAGATGGAGACTAGGGTGGAGGGAGAGATGGGGATGACAGGGATGATGGAGGGGATGGTAGGAGATAGAGGAGAGGAGGGGATGGTGGCAGGAGGAGGGTGAGATAATGTGCAGTGAGAGGGGCACTAGATATCATCCAATAGGAAAATAAGGAGGAGGAGGAGGATCCTAGGTGGGAGCAAGAGGGCATGGGTCATGAGGAGCATGTGGCCAACGAGGAGGCCAGACATGAGTAGGAGGTTGGAGAGGAGGCAGTTCGATAGGAGGCTGAGATGGAGGTTGATATGCCACAGGGGGAGGGAGTTGAAGGAGAGGAGGATACGAGGGAGGAGGATGAGGATGAGGCCATTGATGAGGCTGAGAAACTACTAAGATGGAGCATGGTGGAGAGAGAGGAGGTACCATCCAGCTCGACATTTCCCCATGATGCCATGACAGACCAGAGGGTGGTAGATTTGTAGAGGAGATTGGATGAGAGTGTAGTACAAGTCAGAGCACTACAGGAAGAGTTAGAGGTGACATGGGTAGAGCGAGATCAGGTAGTGATCCACTAGCAAGAGGTAGCATAGTGTTGTATAGAGTTTTCATGACTATGTATAGGACCATATGCATATTTAGATTGGGATTTTGGTAGGGTTATTGTACAGCTTGGGTGATACAGGAAATTATATGAGCAGGTCATGCCATCTGAGAGGAGAGATCCCACTCTGACGAGGACATAGACGATGACAGGTAGTGATAGTGGTAGTCGAAGTAGTGTAGGGGGTTCAACATCTTCAGGGTAGTCATCAAGACACTGATCTGGCCAATCCCATAGGTCTGGGCATAGCATAGGTCAGGGCATAGCCATAGGTCTTCTCTCAATTAGCCTCCTTTAGTAGACCCGTCAATCACAACATTAGTGTAGCCTTCAATTACTCTTCCATCAATGTCATAGATACAGACCATCATGGCAGACCCTTCTAAATCATAGACACAGGTGACTGTTATCATGATGGCCTCTAGTACATTGACAAAGCACCAATCTCCTAGGTCTTTTCCTCAATGGAATGAGGAGAGTGCATCATATCTCTCTTATTTGTTTATCTTCATGACATTTTAAACACATATATTATGATATTTATATTTTGACCATTGATTCTGCATGCTCATATTTTTGGGATATCTCATGACTCTATCTCGTGAAATTATTTTATTTTGAGATGATATATATATGATACGGTTTTGATGTGGCCTATATGTGATGTGATTTTATTTATGCATTTATGATGTATGTTCATGTGATGATGATATGTCTTTCTATGCCATGTCCTATATGCATTTTTTATGGTTATTGATGATGTGATGCAATGATGATGTTGATATGTCTAATGTATTTACTTGAATGGATACCAGGTTTATGATTATGTCAATGCATGACTCCGTATAATGCAATATGTAATGTAATGTATATGATTTAATGATATGGATGATGTATGTATGGACCTAATACAATGTCTATATGATTATGTATGCACTTATGTTTTTGTATGTCACAGGATATCATCGAGAGGTGGACAAGAGAAGATGACAAGATAGAAGGAGATGCATGTTAGTTCCTAGACCAAATCCTTCAAAACCTTACCATAGGACTTTAATATTTATTTCTCTTAATCATCATTGGGAAGATTATTGTAATGGCCAACAAACACCATGATATGACATAGATCAAGGTGTGCAAGGTCATACTATCACATAAGACAAGTAGTCATAGACAAGGATGATCATGACTCATACTAAGGACGCAATTGCCCTAGTCTTTTTATCATAACCAATCGTAAGCAGTAAAAGACAAGAAGGACAAGTCATGAAATATTGTTTCTCTTCTAAATCCCGTCATTAGGACATCCTTGAACAACTAGCAACATGAATGTCAAAAAAATGAAACAAGACAATCATCATGATACATCACTGCTTCTCTAAATCCTGTTGTCATGATGTTGCAGACAAACTAGTAATCATGATATTTTGCAAAAAGAAAAGCCCATCATCATGAGACATCACTGCTTCTCTAAATCTCGTTGCCTGGACATCGCTAAGAAACTAGTAACATGATAAAAGATCAAAGAGAAAAATTCCAAGGTAATATTTTCCAAATGTTTGCCAAGTGTGTCTGAATTCCAAGTGTTTTAATGTCAAGATTCTAGGTTTGATGATGTCGAGATGCCAAGTTGTCAAGATTGCCAAATTTAGGAAGGACACATCTTGAATGATGTCGATTTTGAGAGGATCGATCCTTAAATGTCAAAAGGATCCCTCAAAATGTCGTATGACAGTGACGATGCTTAGGAAGGACACATCCTAAGGCATAAATGATAGAGCCATTCTTCAAAAGGACACATCTAAAGGATACTAATGTCGAGAGGAGTGATCCTTAAATGTCAGGAGGATCCCTTAAATTGTCAGATGATAGTGACGATGCCTAGGAAGGAAACATCCTAAGGCATAAATGAAAAAGGCTATTCTTCAGAAGGATGCATCTGAAAGATAACCAAGAGTTGAAAGTTTGACTGGTTGCAATAATTTGACTTGTTTTGACTAAGTTTGATTGAAGTTTGACTGATTTTGACTTCTGTTGACCATATGTCGATATTGTCATGATGATATGAATGACATGCTGATGAGATTGTCATGTTGAATAACTAATTGCCATAATTTGTTTTAAGAGTTTGTCTATTTAGACATGATTTTCTTTGACTTGAATACATTTTTGATGTGCGTGCCAATGTAGTGTCATGAACCCTAATGGATTGACCTAGTGTGGCCTCGGGGGCTCATCGACAGATGGCCTTGCCTACATCATGCACTTAGAGACCTCGTAGTTCAACATGACCAATGAATTTGTCTTGATGACCAAAGATTGAGTCATGATTTTATTTTGAAAAACCTAAAAAGGACTAGCCTAATGCCTCAAGGATTCAAAGATGAGTCTTTCCTACATAGAAACTGTGCAGAGACAACGTAGTTTGACAAATAACAAAAGACTGACTGATTGACATGATAGACTTTTGATGGGAAATGGCTTCATTTTTGCGCTTCTCGAGATAGTTTTACGTTTGTTGGGGTTTCTTTAGGACATTTTTCAATTTTTAGGTCTTTCTTCAGGACATTTTTGGATGTTTTAGGTCTTTTCTTCAAGACATTTTTTGATGTTTTGGGTCTTTCTTCAAGACATTTTATGATGTTTTCATCTTTTTTAAGAACATTTTACAATGTTTTTGTCTTTTCTTAGGACATTTTAGAATTTTTTTGTCTTTTTTAGGGATATTTTATGATGTTTTTGTCTTTTTCTCAAGACATTTTATGATGTTTTTGAAAACCATGCACGATACCCACTGCAGTCACATGATAAAAAATTTCCCCTAGTCAGGTCCAAGATATGTGTGGGATGCCGGATGGACTTGATGTCAACCATTTTTCAAACATGAGAGAAAGGGTCTGATGTCATGGATAATGTCATAGTGGTGCTAGAAAATGTGTTTCATAATAGGACAAGACAAATAAAGTGACAGTAGATGGCAGAGCAATGATTGACTACGCATGGCGCCTGTTTGCCAGGTTTTTTCCATGGTACTTATCCAAAGCACCTATTTTCCAGGTTTTCACTGTTGGACAAATTATTTGTCTTTACTATTTTTGTCATTTTTTCAATTTTTTTGGTGTCGCCAAAATGCCTATTTGCCAGGTTTTCATCAAGGTGACAATTTTCATCATTTTTTAGTTTTTTTGTATTTTTAAGGTTTTTTAGCTCAACTTTCTAATGCTATGCATAGAACTTGCAGAGATGTAGACTATTTATAGGATTCATCAATTGTTCACTGTCTATAGTAGCTAGCTGATATGCTCCAAAACCAAAAGAGGCTATGATGACATAAGGACCCAACCAGTTTGGTTCAAACCTATCTGGCTTTTCTCTATCAGCCTAATTCTTAGGATTTTGCATGAGGACTAGGTCACCAATGTCAAACTTCTTGACCATGACTCTTTTGTTGTAACTACGAAAAAGATAGTTTTGGTTTTCCTGTAGATGGTTGAGGGAATTATGCCTTCTTTCCTCTAGCATCTCTAGCTTGTGTAGGCGCGACTATCTATACTCCTCATCATCAGTCAAACCCTTCAGGGAGACTCATAAGGAAGGAATTTCAAGCTCGATGGGAAAGATGGCCTCAGCTCCAAAGACCAGGGTGAATGGAGTGGCTCCCGTAGGTGTACAAATGTTGGTGCGGTAGGCCCATAGAGTAGGGTTAAGTTGGATATGCCAATAGTGGCCACCATCATTGATGGTCTTTTTTAGGATTTTAATGATGGTTTTATTGGATGCCTCAGCTTGACCATTTACTTGCGGGTAATATGGAGTGGAAAAATGATGTTGGATATGAAATCACTCACATAACTCATGGACGTCCATTTTTAGCGATGATGGATTGTGGAAGACCATACTGGCAAATGATGTGGTTAAGAATGAATTTGGATATTTTTTTGCCAGTTATGTATGTCAGGGGGATGGCTTTGATCCACTTTGTAAAATACTCAATGGCGGAAATGATAAATTTGTGGCCATTAGACGAGGTAGGATGGATCTTTCCCATGAGGTCAAGCCCCCATTGTGTGGAGGGCCAAGGAGGAGTGATCAGCTAAAGTTCTTGCATTGGAGCGTGAATCAAATCATTGTGAATCTAACATTGGCGACAAGTCCTGACATATTCTAATGCATATTTCTCAATGGTCGGCCAATAGTACCAGTCTCATTATCTTCTTAGCTAGGGTGGGACCACTTGAATGAGATTTGCATATACCCTCATGTACTTCTCGTAAGGTTGTGTGTGTGTTGCATTGGTGTTGAGACATCTAAGGAGGGTATCATCAAAGCTACGATGGTAAAGGGTGTCACTGACGATGGCATATCTTGCAACTTTTAGGATAAAATAATTTCTTTGGTTATTGAAAAAATTAGGGGGAAGAGTTTGGGTCTTGAGGTAGTCATGAATATCTTGATACCAAGGAGAATCGGGACCAACAAGTTCACAGACCATTTTTGATTTGGGAATATCATAGGCGAGGACCAACAATTGTTCTACCAAGAACTCCAGTTGAGGCATATTTCCTAGAATGTCAAGGAGAGAGCCAATCATAGCCATGGAATATGCCACCTTGTTTGGTGTTCTCGGAACTTGCTCAAAAGTCACCATGTGAAAGTATGTCTGAAATTTGTCAACCATTCATTTGCAGGGAATTAGCTTCTCATCCTTAGTGTAATAGTCATCATTAACTTGGTTGATGACTAACTAAGAATCCCAATAAACATGCAGTGCTCTGTTTTTCCATTTTATTGCCATTTTAAGTCTTGTGACTAGTGCCTCATATTCCACCACATTATTTGTACATGGGAAAGCTATGCAGAAAGATTTAGGAATGGAATCTCCTTGAGGGGTAATAAATAGTATTCCTTCCCCCAAGCCATGATTGGTATGTGATCCATCAAAGTATAGTCTCCAAGGTGACTTAGGTTTCGTATGGAATATTGACTCATCTAGGAAATCTACCGATAAGGGGTGATCACTTTGCATGGGCGCATCTGCTATTTGGTCTACTATCACTTTCCCTTTGATTTCCTTTCGCTCTACATATTCGATGTCATATTCACTCAGAATCATGACCCATTTTTCCAGACATCTTGTCAATGTTGCACGACTCAATAGATATTTGAGGGGGTCAATCTTTGCTACCAACTGTGTCTCATGGCTCAACATATAATGCCTTAGCTTCTAAGATACAAATAGAATATCTAGACAAGCATGTTCAATTGATGTGTAATTCAGCTCATACCTGACCAGCATTCAACTAATATAATATATGGCCCTTTCTTTCTCATCATGGTCAGTTTGTGCTAGTAATGCCTCCAGTGCTAAAGTAGTGGCATAGATGTATAGAATTAAAGGTTTTCCTTGAATGGGAGGCATAAGGACTAGCAATGACAGTAGGTAATCTTTTATTTGTTGAAAGGCCTCTTAGCATTTATCTGTCCACATAAAAGGAATTCTCTTGTGCAGAAGATATTGGAATGGTTGACACTTGTCAGCTAATTGTGCTATGAAGCGCTGAATAGATTGTACCCTGCCTTGTAATGTCCTAAGTTCACTTATTCCTCTAGGAGGAGGCATTTCCATGATGGCTTTGAATTTGGCTAGATCAACCTCAATGCCTCTTTGAGAAATTATTTATCCAAAAAGTTTTCTAGATGTTACACCAAAGACACATTTCTCAGGATTTAGTCATACCTTATATTCTTCTAGTCTCTTAAAAATTGTGTCTAACACTTTTAGATGGTCTTTTCTTGTTACTGATTTATCCAAAAGGTCATCCATGTAATCTTCCATTATTTTATGCATCATGTCATGAAAGATTGTGGTCATAGCCCTCTGATACGTGGCACCTACATTCTTGATCCCAAAAGGCATGACATTCTAGCAGTATGTACCCCAAGGACAAGTGAATGTTGTTTTTTGTTGATCTTCCAGGGAAATATGAATTTTATTGTACCCTAAGAAGCCATCCATGAGGGACAGCATCTCGTATCCTATAGTGAGGTCAACTATGATATCTATATTTGGCAGTGGAAATTCATCTTTTGGACATGCTTTGTTCAAGTCTCATAAATCTGTGTAGACCTGGATCATCTCATTTGGCTTTGTTACTAGCACAACATTAGATATCCATTCAACATAATCAATAGATGGTATGAACCTAGTGTCTAGAAGTTTCTTCAACTTTACCTAGACTAATAGAGCTACCTAAGGATGTATTTTGTGTAGCTTCTGTTTAACTAGTTTTTTGTTTGGAAGTAGTGGTAAATGGTGCAAAAAAAGTTTTGGATCTAATCCTGACATGTCGGCATAGGACCATGCGAAGTTAATTTTACAGTTTGCAAAGAATTTGTGAAATTCTGGTTTCTCTTCTTCAGTCAAGGATGCAGCAAAGAGGACCATTTTGGGATCTTTTCTTGTTGATATGTTGGCTTCTATGGTGTCATCTATGAGCATAGCTAATTTCTCTTGAGTTATGGGAAGAAAGTCTAGTCCTCCATCTTTGGGTGCCTCAAAGAGGTTTTCACCCATAAATACGTCCTTTATTTTTACTTTTCTCTCGTCAGAAGGTTCCTTTCGATTTTCACCTAAAGATGCTTCATTTTTTGTCTTATTTTTTCTTTTCATTTTGCGACTAGAGGATGGAACAATATCCCTGAAGTAAGCTACACAGTTTAGGTCAATGGTGAATCATGCTTTGTGATCATCACAAGGTATGCCCTCACGTAGTCCCATAAATTCTAAAATGGCCTCATCATTCTGAAAGGTATCTAGGATTGGCAAGCCTTTTTGGTCCTAATTGATTAGTTGTGGGTAGACTAAGGAAATTCCATCGTCAGTTTTGGTGAATTGTGGGGAAGATGTAGAAAGCATACAGATGGATTCATAGACATTGAAAATTAAATTGTCATCATCCAATTCAACATCCTTCACTTGTGTCATACTCATTGGTAAAGTAGGGAATGAAGGAGTCAGAATCATGGTTGTTAATGTCATGTGGTGATTCGGATGGATCTGACTGATGGTTGTTGGGTTCAAATGGTTGAACCGGTATGTCATGATGAGGAGTAATGGGGTTAGGGGTAGAGTCTGGCTTTTCATTGTTCCTTAGGCCTTTGGGATTGTGATTATTCAATTCTTGATCAATTTTAAATGTTTTCCAAAATATTTGTTCAGAGGTAAGTTCCCCAGTTTCAAGGAACAAGTCATCGAGACAAAAATCACATAGGGATTGTTGGGAACCAAATTCCCACTCATGGGAGTCAGTTTTCCTTAATGGTCTCAACACTTTCTAAAGCATGCACACTCTCACTCAAAAGTCCATTGTTATGTCGATGGTCACTATTGGGCAATCCATACCCTAATCCAAGAAATTTTGGTCTTTCAAATGGCATCAAAGATTCTTGTAGTCATTTTTTGTTCTTACCAAGGCCACTAGTATTATCGTAGCCTTTTTCCTTCATCATGTAATAGCCTTTGCCATATATATGGACTGGTAAAGGGGGTAAGGCTTCATCCACCCTAATATATCTGTGAGGTCTTCGTTGCTCATGTCTCCCCATCTTATAAAAACAAAATTTTGTGGAACTTTAAAAATTACTTTAGGTTCCATTCTGAAACATGGCCGACCATAGACCTAAGGAGACTTGGGTATAGTTGTGATGTAATATGTCGTACTTAGTTTGAATTCTCCATAGCTTTGGTCCTAGATCATGACATTAGACTCAACATTATGAAGTGAGGGATATTATGGCATGGTGGAAGATGTGGGTGGAGTGGACATGGATGATGATGCAAGTGTGGATGGGTCAATGTATTTGGAAGCAGAAGAGCCAGGAGCTTCTTGGTTGATGGGCACTTAGTTTTTAGAAATATACCTTAGGTTGGTACAATACTGAAAAGGGTCAAGGTCTCCATATATGGTGATTTTTGTGCCATCAAAAGGGAATTTCAAGCATTAGTGATATGTGGAGGGAACGAACTTTACAACATGAATCTATGGGTAGTCGAGCAAGATGTTGTAGGGTAATTCTAGATCCAGGACCTGGCAAGTTGTTTCCACAATGACTAGGCCTACTATGATAGGAAGAGAAATAATGCCTCGAGAAGAACATTCTTCATCATCATATGCTTTTATAATTGTGCCCTTTTTAGGGTCCATGCATGCATCAGAAAATCCTAGAGCCTTAACCAGTTTTAAGGAGCATATGTTCAATTCTACTCCGCCATCTACTAAAACTCATCTAACCTTGTGCTTATGGATAAAAGTTTTGATATGTAATGCATCATTATGGTTGGTCTTGGGTGACGAATAATCCTAATCAGAAAAGGTGATGTGATGAGGTGTAGTGAGTATCCCACCATGGTCTCAAATTGGTTGACATCAATATCTTTAGGGACAGACGACTCTTGTAGAGTTTTATCTAGTATTTCCTTACGCGTGGGAGAAATGCGAAGCAGCTCAAGTATGGAAATTTGTTCAAGGGTTTTTCCTAACTAATCTATAAGGTTAAACTAACTCTTAGGTTGCCACTATTTTGTGGATGAGCCAGGTTGCAGTTGCTTAGGAGATGGACTAGGTATGGTGATCTTAGGTTGCCTATCAGGAGGCAAACTAGCTCTGGTGACCTTGCCACTTCGAGTAGTGGCATTGCATTGAGGTTCTCCTTTGACTATGATGGTATTGATGTATTCATCGTTAGTATGGACATTGTTAATAATAAGTCCACTGGAATAGTCATATTTGGCACAGGCATAATTGGCTTGATTATTGTTTGTCTTAGGACCTAATGTGGAAGCATTGTTAGAATGATGGTCTTGCAATGGGTTCTTATGGATGGTATCGTTAGCATTTGATGGAAATTTTGGCCCACCCAATTCTATTATTTGACTTTCAATAAGGTCTTGCACAATATTTTTGAGTTGTCAACAAGATGATGTCTTATGTCCTTTAGCCCAATGGTAATCACAAAAAGAATTATCCTCCCACCATGATGGTTTAAATTTATTGAGTCATACGGCTTAGGTTCTTCAAGTGTAATGAGACTGTTTTGGAGGAGCTTCTTAAGGACATCCTCAATTGGTTCTCCCAAAGCAGAGTATGTTCATCTTTTTGGGAATTGTCTTGTCTGACAGTATTGTCCTTGACTTTGATTGTTTTGACCATTTTGGATGTTTGGGGTGGTATTGGTGGAAGGTTTCAATATCGTCTGTAGTTTTTTTTGTGGTTGAACCCATTTTAGAGCCAATATAGGACCCATAGTGTTTACAGCCTTGGCATCAACAACACTGTCATTGGTAACATACTTGTTTTTGTCAGTGGAAGGATTTGTGAGTGTTTTTAGGACCATATTTTAGCTCTCCTTTTGCAATAAGAGCTTTATTGACCTGCACACCCTTTTCGACTAGGTCTGTAAAAGTTGTGCAACAATGCACTTGCAATCCATATTTTAAGGGGCGTAGAAGTGTTTGAACAAACATGTCAACCTTTTATTTTTTGGGTATGTCAATGTGACAATGACTAGCTCGACTTCTCCATTTTTGGAAGAATGGGATAAACATTTCACCAACGTCCTCTTGCGTGAGAGTACTTAAGCTAGTAATAGAGGTGTCCATGCTAATGTTATATGTGTATTTTTTTATAAATTTGTGTTTAAGTTCATCCCATGTTTGAATATCCTTTTGAGTGGAGAACCATTCAAGGGCAGGACCTGCAAGACTTTTAGAAAAGAGTCTCATCAAGTAGGTTTGTTCATAGGTGATTACCATACAGTTGGTTACGAATTCTCAGACATGTTCAATAGGATTTGGCTTTCCTCTCTATTTGGTAAAATTTGGTGACACATATCCCGGAGGACATGGCGGCATGTATAAGTTTGTGTCAAAGGGATATACGGATAAGTCATATGATACTTGCGATTTCTTGTTAGATATTTGCATGTTTTCTATGGTATTTTCTAAACCCATTAGTTTAGCTTGCAAGGAATTGATTATAGTATTATTTGTGGCACCATACATTGGAATGATTGGTACACCATGGGCCCCCATTTGTTCTTAAGCGATATTGGTGTTTTGTTGTGGGATGTGTTGTTGTGAAATGTGCAATGTGTTCTGGTTTGCATGTTGTTGGTACTGAAAGTTTGGATTGGAGACGTGTTGATGGGTATGGATATGGGATGAATATGTCAGAATGTGTCCCCCAGCCATTCGAGTCAAGGCTTGGGGAATATGGTTACCATGAATATTTTGGTGTCTGATAGATGCACTAGGTTGTGTGTTTTGATTTCCTTATCCGGGTTGTTGGAATTGTCTTGGAGGAATTTTCATTTTTTTTCCTTGGGAGGGGTTGGTATTAAATTGTGTTCATGTGTTAACATTTGGTTGTGGTCTTTGAATAAAGAAATGTTTAATTCCTCCCAAAGGATTAAGTGAGGTACCAATAAGAGGATTTGATGAGGATGCACTCATGGTACTAGATGTAGTCGTAAATGGAGGATTTGAATGGCTTGATTATGCCCCCATGGAATTAACCGAAGTGGTAAATAGAGGATTGGAATAACTTGCCCACATTGCCAAGGACCTAAAGGTGGCTCCAGTCGATTGTGATGATATTGTGGACAATGTAGGCAATGTGACAGATTGTGTTCCTCTAATGGATGTTGCATTGGGTGAATTTGAATTGTTTTGAATGTTGGGGGTAGCACTCATGGTAGTTGTGATAGTTTGCGAGGTGGCATAAAAAAAGGTATTACTTTTGTTGTTTGGAGGTTGACCACTATTGGAGATGTTGTTTGTATTCTCAACATTATGGTCAGGAGATGTTGGTCTCAAAGTATTAATGTCAAACCCACGGGGCAATTTAGCTCCTTGACTTAAAGGTATGGCCAAATATCTATCTCTGTCATATAAGACCATTTGTTCTATGAAGTAGGCTGCCTCTAGATCTTGTGCTACTACCTCTAGGTTTTCCTCAAGTCTTTGTCCATATTCATCCCTACGTAAGAATGGTTCAAAGGGTTTGTTTGATGAGGATGGCAAGGTCATGAGAGGTTGGGTATTCATGTTTTTAAATGTGTCATCAAAAGTCCAATTTGGGTCATAAGTGTGATTGGTAATATTGGAATTGGAGTCTTGTCCAAGGTTTGCCATTTGTCTTCTCCTTCTTTGGAGTCTAGTTTCCACCATAAAAGGGAATTGCTCAAATGAGGGTGATGAGAATGACAACTAAATGCAAGGATGATGTTGGCCTACGTTTTTGAATTTTCTTTTGATAAAGGATGATAATGCAAGACTATGTTTTTGGATTTTTGATAACAAGGGAGGACAATGCGACAATGTTGTTGAAAGAAAATGACTAATGTAAAATGAAGGCAAGTTATGACACTAATTTTTTTTGTATTTTGGAATAAAAAATGATAATGCAAGGTGATGATAACTTTTTCCTATGGAAATGATTAAGGCAAGATGACAAGGTTGTCGAGGCCATAAGTGCCAAATGAGGACTAAGGTGATAATGCTGACTAAGGACTAAGATGATAATGTTGACTAAGGATTATGATTAATGTAAAGTCTAAGTTCAAAATGAGGACTAGAATGGACAATATTTAATGAAAATTCAAGGTGCAAAATGATGACGAGGATGAATGATATCAATGCAAAGTCTAAATTTAAAATGAGGAGTAAGATGGACAATTCTTGGATAAAGGTTTTCCTAACCACTCTAAGCTTAACTTATGTCTCAATTTTGGTTATCAAAGGACTTGCTAAGGGGACTAAATGAAAAAGTAAAAATGATGAGTGAGCCTTCCTAACTAGATTGTTGAGTTGGAGGTTCTCACAAAAGGACAATGACTGAAAAGAGAAGTAATGACTATGTCCCAAGATAAGCTAGTTTTGAAAGTAATGGTTTTGCAAAGTGTGGTGAGTTAGCCTAATCGAAATTCTTGCCAACATGAAACCTAAGGACAAGTTTATGCTAGAAGTGATGATTATGATGCCTAGGGAACGCAACTAAAATCTGGAATTTTAAAATTATTGTCAAAATACAAGCTAGTGAATGCAAATGATGGATGTTTTGAGCAGTTTTAGTTTTGGTTTTTGACAGACTTTTTTGATAAATATTTTTGACAGCAGGCTAAAATGTTTGGACTCATATTTTGATCTAGAAAAGAGTTTAAATTTATGTTCAGTAAATGCATTATTGTAGGAAGCGAATGTGTTGTAGTGATCAAATGCAGGGATACAGATGGAAAATGCGGTTTAGTTTTTCAAATGTGGCTTTACCGATTGCAATTGCAACTTAATTTATCAGATGCAGCTTTTTAGATGTCAAATGCATTGCAGGATAGATGGATGCAGTGTTTGGACCAACAAATGTGTTTTAACATAGCATATGTGTTGCATAGATTGTCAAATGTGGTGCGATAGAGCGAATGCGGTTTAATAGATGTAGTGCAAAATGCAAAAAGTCAAATTTTTTTATGTTTTGGTCAAAAACCTGAATTATTTGAAGTTTGATTGTTTGTTTCTAGATGTTTGAATGTTGTTTGTTTCATTTCAGTATCCAGCAAACACTTGGAAAATATGAAATTTTGAATGTAATCAAACACAAAAGAGAACATGTAATGC
This sequence comes from Sequoia sempervirens, assembly GCA_007258455.2. Classification (NCBI taxonomy): domain Eukaryota; kingdom Viridiplantae; phylum Streptophyta; class Pinopsida; order Cupressales; family Cupressaceae; genus Sequoia; species Sequoia sempervirens. Next base: position 34,159,791 of record VDFB02026320.1, on the reverse strand, counting down.
CCCGCCGAGTAAACCCCAAAGGACAACAAAACCCCACACTTTTTTTTTTTTTTAAATGTGAAACATTGTATAAGCAGGAAATGTACAATCTTAACATGAAAAGAAATTATGCATTTGCAAAGTTATCTATGTCCTCTGGGGTACAAGGAATGGTCATTCCAAACACTAAACTTTTATCCAGATGAAAGAAAAAGAGAAACATAAGGATAATATACATTCATCCATAATTATAAGAGAGATACAAAATTTTATTGAGATTCAATTCATAGTTTCATGTTACAATTGTGGAGCATATTTCCATAGATACAACACATCAAAGATATAATAGAACATTAAATAGAGCTTCCCTTATATCATGGGGAAGATTACATTGACTACATAAATGAGGTTTATGGTACCAAAAGGAAGGAAATTCTTCATCCAAGAAAAACTCTAGAATTCTGCATTCGCATCTATCTCACAAACACATCCTGGGAACCCAATGGGTGCATAGCATGTTCCACCCGACCATGTGGACCTGAAGGTCCACCCCCCGTGCTAGGAAATGACAAGAAAGGGTCCACATCCAACAAGATCAAGTAAACAAGACTCACATCAACACTGACATAGAACAACATCCAAAGTACATCAACAAGTACCTCAACCAGTACATCAACAAGTACATCAAGTAGTATATTGACAAGTACATCAACAAGTACATCAACAAGTACATCAACACTTCTAGAGGCTATCAAGAAAAGAAGGGTAAACGGATACTGCGGGAGAGTGTCATCGCATGGCCTTACATGGATTATCCAGGCAACCTATCACAAGGTACCGCCTCCATCTATGGTTATCCAGGCAGCCTATCTCAAGGCACTGCTCCATAGGGTGACTCATGCGGGACCACTTACCTTTCGTGAGGACAAGGCAGTGATCTTACCAACCAGCTCTTCTCATCCCATCCTTAGTCTGTGAAAGCACTAACGGTATGGGTGAGGCACATCATTAATCTTGTTTAATGATTTAGCTACCCAAACCCACTAGTTTATTAATTATATTATCACTTGTTTAGGAAACTCTTCCATGAGTTACCCTAACAGCCCCTTTGTGTGCCGGCCCCCATGAAGAGCCACCCTCCCCAACAGCTCCACAATAAAGCTCACAACTACAAGGGGTGTACCAAACATAAAAGCCATAAAATGAAAACACATGCAAGGCATGTACCATCTCGCTCATAATTACCACCAAAATGCAAGGAAACCATGGAAAAAGGTACACCCATGAGCTCAAAACAGAATCACAATCAATGGAATCCAAAGGTCTAATCATGAGAATATTCAACACACACAAAAGGTTCCCATCACCTCTGGAAGTCTAACAGCCTACCACCCATGGCTATCAAAAGGAAGTAACTTAAACATTTGGGTTCCCATCATATCCAAAATATATCTAGACATAAAATTACCCAAAAAGTGCAATTAAATAAGAGGGAAATATGAACAACAAAGAATCACTATTATGCATAAAGAATCAATACCAAAGAGTATACAGATTAACTAAATAACAATCTAACATGTACAAAATAAGTTATAAATATCTTTTCACTTATACATAAACATAATCCAACCCTACTCAAGATAGTGTAAAGAATCATTAAATGATTAACCATAATTAAGTGCATTTCAGATCATAACGTCCTTAAAGTGAGTAAGCCCTAGAATATGGTATACATTTAATTACTTTTAAACTAAATAGATTTAATTAAAAATTTACTGTCCTCCTTAACTAATTTAAATTTTTAATTCCAATATAAGCACTTTTATCGCAACACGGTCTAATGAAAGAAAATTGTAATTACATTTAACTTTTAATAATTAGAAATTAAACTAATTTTTAAAAGCTAATTCAAATTTTTAATTCCAATCTGAGCACTTTTATTGCAACATAGTCTAATGAAAGAAAATTGTAAATACATTTAACTTTTACTAATCAGAAATTTAACTAATTTTTAAATGCACGTGAAAACAGATCTAACCTATAATTTTTAGCAACTGTTAATTACATTAGAAAATAACATTGCTTCAAAATAATTAAAGTTTTAAAATACGATCTATATATTTATATTTGATACTTAAAAGATAAATTAAATTTACGACAGTAATTTATTCAAAAATATCTCATACATGCAAATCACAAATCATTAGTAACAAAATTTGTAAATAGTTTAATTTTAACTAAACTTGTAATTAGAAATAAAAATAAAAATTATAAATAAATAAATTAGAGGTACTTGTTCATTATTCCCATATATATTACTTTTATTTTAAAAGAAAGCTGAAAATAAAGAATAAAAGAATATTCTTTTTATTTTATTTTAAAATGAATGGTAAAAATACTTAACCTTTATTAGTTATTGCCGGCAGGCAGGAATACTTATGCATTCGCCCAGAATGCTTTTAATCGGCAGCATCAGCCATTTTGGCATTTAACATATTACTTATTTTTTTGTATAGTTTGAATTTGGAGAGCTATTTTTTATATTGGAAAATTAGCATTTATCTATTTTTCTATTCATCCGAGTAGCTTTATAAATCATTTTCGTTTTAAAAATTTGGGAAAATGCGAACGCATAAATTGATTAAATAAATTTAAGCAAAGGCATAGTTTATAAAACTGGCGGCTAGAGGTACGTAATCCATGAATGCAAATTAAATGCATTAAAAAAATCAGGAAAATGCGAATGCATAGATTGATTAAATTAATTTAAGAAAAGGCATAGTTTATAAAACTGGTAGGTAGAGGTACATAGTCCATGAATGCAAATTAAATGCATTAAATGGCATCTAGCTGGAGGTGAAGGCACTGGAATGGCTTGGTGGCCACGCATGGCCAGGGTACTTTGGTCATTTAATATAGATTTAAGCCACTTGCTGTGCATCGCTGTTACTTTGTATCTTCGCCAAATAGTTAGGCTTGGTTAGACCACTCTGGATATGGCAGAGGATTCTGTAGGACCAGATCTCACAGTTTCTAGCCATTAACTAACCATGAAGCCCAATTTTTAGAATCTCTCTGTTTTTTGCAAGAAATTTCATCTTTTATGTATCTATTTGCAGGCATTTTTGTGGCTTTGGCTCTGTGTTTTGATGTCTCAAGAGGAAAGGGAGAGTGATATTTTAGGAGTGCATTCTTTGGTTATTCAGTAGGTCTTATTGTCATAATCATTGTGATGAACTGGTTTCAAGCAGCACAAGTAAGTTGGGGAGAATTCAGTTTAGGCTTCAGATTCTTGGAGGCTCTTATCCTGCATTAGGGCAGAATCTTTCTTTTCATTGTTTGTCATTTGTATATATTGTTCAAAATTGTCATTTTGAAATCTGCAGCCTACCCTTCTATATATCATGCCTGGTGTAATTGGATTTTTAGCAGCACATTGCTTTTGGAATGGGGAAATCAAGCCTGTAAGTGTGCATCTCTGAACAAGACTTCCTTGATTGCTCATTAGATGGATTTTCTGTTGAATGTTAGACAAAATTATGAGTCTAATTGGATTATATTTTTTAGTTGTTGGAGTTTGATGAGTCTAATACATCTGTGGAGTCAAGTTCAGTTGATTCCTCTCCACAAGTCAATGATTCAGCCCATGTTGTTGGCAAGTTAGATCACAAATTAGATTAGCAAGATAAGGAAGGTTGTGAAAGTAGTCATGGTAATTTTTTAAAATTCTTGTGGTTGCTTATTGCTGATAACATATATTTATACCAGTGGTTAAAAGGAAATAAAATGACAAAAAGAATCAATAAGTTTTGGACTAATAGAATCTGTTCTGTTGTTTCATGAATACATTGCTTGGTGGAATAATGATGGATTGATGTTGATGTGATATACAGGAAGTTTGTTCAATGCTTGAAATTGGAGCAGTTTCTTCCTTGACATCATATTTAATATTAATTAGTCAGTGTAGGCCAATCTATGCTACTGGCATTTTTGTTTCAAAAAACACGGTGGGGTAGCTAGAAATTTGCAATGTTTTCAAATATAATAGGATTTGCTTTATAAAATTTTCTAGGCAGTTTAACCAGAAGGCACACGTCTTCATTTTGCATGGAATGTGCCATTTTTTCTAAATTTGGAAGTAGCCCATGAGATATGATTAATTGAGATGGTTCATGCACTCCATCTTTGCTTGGACATGTTCTTTCGAGGAAACAAATGGAGCAGTATTATTAACAGCAAGGATGATTGTGGGAAGGGGCCTTAATTGGGGCAGTTATCCTTGCTCTCATTACATTTTTTTCTACAAAGTGTTGGTCACGAGAGAGGATGCCTTGAATTTTATCAACCTTCTATTTTGTATTGATACAACTGATCACATTCATAGATGATAGATTAAGATTTAGGAATTTTCAATCATCTATCTGCTAGTCTACCATCTCCCACCAATTCTTACAGAGCTTTTTTAATTAATGCATAGCTTCAAGTTCTGGCAGAGTGGCACTAATTGCCTAGTTTGGTCTAAACATGAGATATCGTCTATCAATGGTCTTTTAATTTTCTGCACAACAATTTACTTGTTTGTGAGTGTAATGCATGTGCGATAGACATTAAATTTCCTTTTTTGGGTCTCATCAGTATTCATTTTTTAATTTTTGTATAACTTTTATTTCAATTTTGGGTTTTCTCGCTACAAAACTGAACACAAAAAGGGTGACAATTTCAGATGTTGTTAGCATTGTGATCATGGTGTTAAGAGCAGGAACTCTGCAAGCGCGCTGGTGGCACATCCCACCTACATGGGAGGTAAGGATTCTAAAGCATTTTTTCATATATAGAATTTGATTTCAAAGATGGGTGTTGCATGCTGTGTAAAAAATATGTCCTTAAAATGTCATATTATAAGGAAATTCTTTATCAATGGCATTTTCACTTCTCTTTAGTCTACTGCCATTTTATCAAAACTTTTCCACCTTCCTTTGTGCCCTAGAGTAGGGTGAAGCTGGACAAACAGGTAACTGTACAAATCTAAATTATTAGTTTTTGTGTTTTCATTTAATAAAGTTAGGGTTGAAACTATTTAACACTGCTGCATGAAATTTATTTGAAGCAATTCTTTGGAGAAGGTGTAATGATGCTATCTCTTCTTTGGAACACGTTAAGATTCTCTCTTCAGTATAGCGCGATCTCTTCTTTGGAACACTAGCTTTTAGTCAAAGTAATCTGTGTCTAATTGCAACATGGTAAAGGTTTTGTCTTAGGTTATTGCCCAGCTTGACAGCTAAGTTTTCCTGTAAGGCACTTCCTGTGAAATATTATAAGGATATTTCTTTCCATTCGCTTTATATGGTTTCCAAATTTCATAAGGGATTAAGCTGAACCTTGTAAATTACCTAAACCTAGAGTGGTCCTCTAACAAAATCTTTGTGCTAATCTAAATGATATTAAACAGTATTTGTTTCAATCCATTTTCCCACGTGACGTGGCTCTCGTTACTTATGTTTCCTATGGTTTATTAGAGAACTTACCAAGGAATTTCAAACAACTACTCGAGCATAATTTATTTAGGGCTATTTCTAAATGGTTGACAGTAAGCATTATCTTCGTTTATTTTTTCATCTTATGGTTCTAGCTGACATAAGAACTCATGCTGCAAGTTCTACTTCCTCTCCAAAAGCTGCAGATAATAAGTAAGAGCTTCTTGGAAATCGGGCTTACATTTCCACAAAACCTCGAGAACTGCTAGCATGTCATCCTTCTTCAATTACATTCCAATCCCAAAAACAAGCTACTGTGGATATTAGATGATGCCTAGTACAAGCTTCAATTAGAAATAATTTAGATTCAACATCCAACATTACCTCCAGGCTTCTCGCCATGTCCATATGAGTTTTATGCACACATCAATTCTCATGTATGTCTGTTTGATTTAGGGCAATCACAGGAATTTCAAAATTAAATTCCAGTGTTGAAGATCTTATTGACTCTTCTGAAATCATGATATAATAGTTTCCTTTTTTTTTCAAAAATCCTGGATGGCATGAATTTTGTTTGAAGTGTTTAGAATTGCTAGAGATATTGCCTATTCTTTCCTACATCCTCTTAGTATGTAGGAATATTGATGGCAGAGTGAAGAAATATTAAAATTATCTGCATACCAGTAAATTGTGGTATGGAGTTTGAAACATTACTGACGCAAACCTTGTCCCCAATGCCATTATACAACACAGAAACAGTTCAAACTTCAACTGTGATTTAGTGTTTAGGCAAAGCTCTGTCAATCATAGTGAATTAACAAGATGCCTGGGGTCGAGGTTTAAAGATCGGCTGACTCTGAAACTATACCTTTTCTATACATAACCAAAGACCCTTCATTTAATGCGGTTATAATATGTATCTCAAATGTGGAACTTACTAATATAGTTTCCAAAGGCGAATGATATTCAGAACATATATTCTATCTAAAGAATAGCCATATGAAATGATGAAATACATGCGTTGTATATCAAGGAAAGCCAAACAAAATATAGAGAAATGCACATACAAAACAGTCATAATTTAAGAAATAGGATTTAAGAAACTGTTGATTTATTAATGAAGGAATGAGCACAAGTTACAAGCTGAACATATAGCTAAGAAAATGGAAATTGCGATTAAGCCAGAAAATCTAGGTCCTTGTTGTAAATGCCAAGAATAGAATTTCATTTTTCTTGGGATTAACTTTTAAGTCTCCACCAATAAAAGAACTTAGTGGCTTTAGTATATTTTGTAGACCAACACTTCTAAATAAGGCATTTTCAGATATATTGTTTTTTAATCAATCCTAAACAAGGAAGTAATACATTCTAAGGGATGAATTTTCCAAAAAGATATGAACCAACAAAACAGGGTAGGTATATTTACCCTAACAAAATGGAAAATAATTTCTAGAAGATTGAAGAAGTCATGGATTACCAATTGGTTTTGAATGTTGGTTTGAACAGAAAATTTTCACTGAAGAATCTAAGACAAGATAAAGGGGTCTATTTAGCGTAAAACCAATTTCTACTGTTGCCCAGAACTGATGACTTTATTTCTGCAGACAACTCAATTTGTTAACAAAATAGCAATGAAGGCTAGCATTATTTATCTCAGATTGCATAATTTAAATATCCTTATTTTTTTTTCTATAGTTTGAATTTAAAGACATATTTTATATATTTAAATTTATTTATTTATCTCTATTCTTATTGGTTAGAGTAGCTATATAATTCATTTTTAAAAAATAAATAGAAATTTTACCATAATAATTTTGGCTAATGTCACTATAGTTAATGCATTAAATGCAAGAGAAGCTGCTCGAAGCGTTCGTGTGCTGTAAATTCTGATGTGAATGCCTACTGCTTCTCTGTCTTCTCCTCTTGAAAAATGTTCTGTGTGTATGTGGCTCACAATTCTGATCATTTTATTTACTCTTCAATTTTGATTGAGAGGTTTGGTCTTTTGTTAACTTGGCTTGCGTTATTTGTAAGGATCTGGGTGTGCCTAGTAAAGGCCTATATTTTAGCAGGCTTTGTTGAGTCGCTGTAGCTAGGGAAAATTGCTTTTGTCTAGTGAATGTTGTCCTGCGAATTTTTTTTTACAGTATACAATGAAGGATTCTCATGCGAATCTTTTATTCCTAGCCCTATGATGTCATGTAATCTTTGAGACTTGAACTTTCGATATTGAAAATTAACATTTGTTGAGGGCCAAATATCTATTCATGTTGCAGTTTAGTTTTTTATTTTGGCAGGCGTGCCAGCATAATTTTGTTCTCATTTCTCATATAAATGTAACTTTCCATTAGGACATACGTCTTGTATTTTTTGCTTATTTGTATTTTTTTCTTATCATTTGTTAGTGTTTGAGATTCTAGAATATTTATGCTTGTTGCTTCCTGCCTCTAGGGTTTGTGATTTGAATATGTTAGAAATCGAAATCTTAGAAACATTTGTGTCCATTCAGACTTTCATTTCTAATGGCTTGCTTTTACTAGGGTCAAGCTTATAATCTGCTAGTGGTTGGAATAATGGTGGGTGTTTGAAAGGTATGTTCCTTCATTTTGATTATTGACTCTGCAGTGAAGTTTTTGGCAGTTAAGTGTGGCTTTTATCATTTGTAGATACCATTTTTTAAAAATTGTGAAAATAGAAATATGATTAGATTAGTGCAGTTTATTTTGAGAGAAAGGGAAGGAACTTGAGGCGGTAAATCACATGACAAAATAGGGACAAACTCGGCCTCGAATGTGGCAGTGACACGACCTTGCTGCTTGGAAATGCCAATGGATCAGATGCAAGCAAGGGAAGCAATGACATAAGTAACTTTCCTCAAAGGGAAAGCATTCAAGGGGTGGTTTTCTTTTTACGTAGGGCAAGCAGCAAAAGAATTATGAGGGAGCAATCCATGCTCATTCGCGAGATGACCATCGAGCAGTTAGATTATACATATTTTTGATCATTTTCCCCTTCATTTGTAAGTTGGCTATTTCTTAATAATCCACTGCATAAGCCAATATTTTTTTCAAATTCTCATATTTTGGTGAATTCTTTGTTGCAATGTTGTGTCTTTTGTATTATTACTTGCAGAGTCACACGATAAATCTTTTTCTCCTAGCCTTGCTTGGCATCAGCTTTTTTGTTGGATTAACTTGTGCTCTCACCAAAGTAAGGGTTTCTTCTAATGTTTTCCTTCTTAAAATTTTAGTTTTGTGTTCATGGTGGCCTTTTTGGTTTCAATTTTTTTTTCCTTGATAATCCTTAAAATTTTGGCATAATTAGTCTTCTGGAACCCCTAAATCTACACATCCCCAAAAATGAAGATTCACCCGCAAAGTCCAGAGAAAGAGGCATAGTATACTCTTCCAGCAGAATCCCCAACCCCTATTCAAGCTATCATGTTTTTCCCTCTGTATATTCTACTAACTACACTATAAACTCCTCCAAACAACCACACGTAACCTCAACTTGTACTGTTGCACCCAATTTTGCCTTAAAATCCACTAAAATTGATGCATGGAAGGGAAGTAACCCTTTGTCCTCAATTCCTTCACTATCTAGAAGGTATTCTATCATCTTCATCACGGATGGGTTCAAGAAATTAAAAATATTTTCCAATCTATGGTAAGATGCATTCCCTTTATGAAGAGGGTTCCTGGGCGAGCCCAATCCTGTAATAGCCATGATATAGAACCCTAAAGCTAGCCACGCACACCATGTTGTCAACACCGAAGAGCTTGCAAATAGAAATCTAACACACCAAAGGCACAAAAATACCAAACATAGAATTCCCATTCGTTAAGAACGATCCACCTAAAAACAAAGAGATCAATATAGACACCAAGAGTACCATAACTAGCATAGATGTTCCATAATCGACTCATCAATACAAATCCTAACCTATATGAATTTGAATAACTAAAATATGTTTGAAATCATCTAAGATTTATGCTTAAGAAACCAATTATATGCTTTGGAATTGTAATGTGTAAGTTCTGAATTGTTGCAGTGGCTGTATGACATGAATTGAATGCAAAAAAGAACTAAAACAAGTAAGAAAACAAAACTTCATGCAAGAGATTACCCTAGAGAAAGCTAGATCATCTAACCTCACAAATCAATCTTTCTCTAAAAATGCTGAAGAAACTTCTTCATTTTTACTTTCTAAATGTTAAACATGCCCCTATTTAAACGTTGTATATCAATAACCATGAAAATGTTGTCAGTATGGTTGGATAGCGATATCTTTAACATATAATAAGGCTGAATTTAACATTTTCTTCTGATTACTTATATTCTATTTGATGAATTTTCGTGTTTGTAATATAAAAATATGAAAGTATGGCGTACAGAAATGTTATGAATTTTTGTGCAATATTTTTAAAAAAATGATGCATCACTCTACCATTTTTTAGTAAATTAATTAGCAGCAATGGGCTGGCAAACTCAAATAACATTTATATCATGTTCTATAAGACATGATTGGATAATAATAGAATGAAACAGTAACTACAACATCCTATAACATATTTCTATATTTATGAGTGTTTGGTGAAATGTGAAGTCATTCAAAAAATTAGTCACATGACCCAAAATCCTACCTCAGAATGTAGTTAAAACCAGAGGTAGCTACCATTGTGATTTTGTATCTTCTCATTAAAAGCCAAGTTAGTTGTGATTATGATTTATTTCTTTCCTATGAACTTGATATGTTAAATATTAAAGCAATGTAACTGCGACCTTTGGAGAAATTAGCATGCACCAAAAATTCAGCAAAAGCAAAATATTAATCCTTGTTTAGTTCAGGCACAGGGAATAAATTTGGCACAAAAATAACTGTTTACATAAACGTAGTTTTTACTACTTAGTTAAACTTGCTGAAATGCTCATATTTTGTTGGTTTCCCATTAGAGGAGTGTTGGTACTGTCCATAGAAATTTGTTTCAATACACGTCCTAATGACACCTTCAATGTAGTAGCAGAGTTTTTTTTTATCTCTAATGCTTGGACAAACATCTATCACTTTCCTTTGTCATACCTATTTCCGACAAGAAACTGCTCACCATTACTCACCATCTTTTATTTTATTTTATTTTCTTTTTCTCCTGCATATAACCCTCTGTTATGTGTGACAATTATCCCCTTAATCCTCCATGACTATCTTGTCTGGTATTGTATTTTAATTTTCCCAAAATGCATTCAAGAGAATCCTTATTCATTTGTGTTCAGTATCCTTATAACCACATTTTAGCATCATTACTCTTGGAGCAGAGCTTGCACTCTCTTGATTAATGGTGAGAAGTGCAGGTTGGTCCTATCCCTACAGAATGGGCCCATTGTCTTACACCTTTGGTCAACTTGGAGAAAGTCAAGTTAGAGAGGCAGTGCAAAGCAGCTTCTGAAAATCTTGGAGTTATGGACAATATACTCCTTACTGTCAGGTTAGTGCGATCTTCCTTCACACTTTATTACATGGTTATAAATTGAATGATTAAGTAGATTTGTTCCTGCTAGGCATTATTTTAAGTATGAAGCTGGACTAACCAGTACTAAATTACAATTACCTATACAGTGGCTGACTGGGTACTAAAGGCACTATAATTAAACTTGCTTTTATGTCAGGACTAATGTTTTCTTGCACATAAATTCATCATCGTGAATTGACATGTTTTAAGTACCTATATGATCAAACATTTGTGATGGGCTCTTGATATGAACTTTATTTGTGTTGTGTGCAGCTTGTACATAAATAGTTCTATGCTCCAAAATTATGCTCAAAGTTCGTCAAAGTTGGTTCACTCCTCAACAGATGATACTATTTTTCATCCTCTTCCAACTTTGTTTAAATTGCTTGGCAAAGAACTTGTTAAGAAAGTAAGTTCCTTGAAAACAGGATCTGAAGGTTGTTCTATTGCATGATTGTTGTCTAGATAACTCGAGTTTTTGGTCTTTGGAAAGAAAATTTACAAGTACAAAGCAGAAATTTAGAAAACAAGTGAGTTTTGAAAAGCATGCCAAGATATGGTTCAAAATCTTGATACTTTCCTTATATCCTTTGATGATAATGGCCAATAGAATTCTTCAAGGCTGATAAACTATTATATGTATTCAATTTATTTGGTTTTCAGGAAAATTTCACTCCTGAAGATATTCAATTAACCAGAAACTAGAAAGCAATCTGTAGATGCCAAGGTACACAAGAGAACTATGTTTAAACTATATGTATGTCCATCTATTGGCAATCTCTTTCTTCTATAAGGTCTACTAAACTTCTAGCATGTGATCAGGGAACTTCTGGAATACCAACATCATTGTTGCTTGCAGACAAAAGGAGGAAATTTGTTTCTGATGGAAGTATACAGGTCACTGATGGTGAAGAGTGTCTGTCTGATTCTGATTTGAAAAAGCTTGTTGGTACCTCTGATAACTGTGATCTGGACGTAATTAAGCATATAAAATTTTGATGCTCATCTTGCCCATTGTTGATTAAATGTCAAATGAAACACATTGAACACCTAAAATTCCTTCCTTATAGGGGATCGATACACCATTGCACACACTTGCCACTCCCAAAAAATACATTGTTCCATGCACACAATGTGTCGCTACAAATGTTGATACCTCATCAAGCTTGCTACATCAAAGAACAACTGCATGCATGGAAAACATGGAAGCAAAGACCAAGGAACTGAAACAATCTTACGATATCCCCCAAGGAAATATTATCTCATGAATTCATTGACTACATAGTATTTTTTTGTGGAAGAGAGTAGAACTTACACATGATGCAATTGGCAGGTGTGACGCATATATCCTCATCCTCTGTGTTTCCAAAAAAAATCTGAGCTCTCCCCCGTCAGAGGCGTCCAGGATCCCCGTCAGATGTTTAGTTGAAAATGCCTCAAGAAGAACATTTATGCAAATATGGAAGCATAAACGAGGTAGGTAGACGTCTACCTTATTTGCATGCAAAATGTGGAAGCCTGGATAGGACACGTGGACTTACTGAATGCATGGCCATGAATCCTTTTCAACACACAGAGGCCAAATAGCCCAGATACTTTTCTAGGCTACCTCTATTTCCTTATAAGCCATGCACAAAAGCTTATTTTGAGAGATTAAATAGTATATTTATATGTTAAAATGGCCCACCATCCTTTTTAATTTAATATTTTTCCTAAGACCACAACTTTGAAAGCAATTAGGAATTTTTTAGATTTTTTTTAATTTTGTTTCTAAATAGCACACTGAGTAGTTGAGCACTCTAACTTCGTGCTTCTCAAAATTCTACGTGAAAATTTCAAATCATTCTCAATTTTTTACAGTAGCTTACTTTACAAGTTTGCTACTTATAACTAAGGTTTCATGACCACACCATCAAATATGATGCCACCTCTGTATGCTTTTGACCTATGCTACAAATAAAGTAAGGAAGTTGAGTTTTAGGGCACAATAAATAATAGTTTAAACTCCCTTATTAGTTCCTGCCACCAAGGAAAACTATTGCATTTGCTTGGAATGCTTTTCTCGGGTAGCATCAGCCAATCACATTTCGGCATTTAACATATTACTTTTTTTTTGTATAGTTTGAATTTGGAGAGCTATTTTTTATATTGGAAAATTAGCATTTATCTATTTTTCTATTCGTCCAAGTAGCTTTATAAATCATTTTCATTTTAAAATTTTAGGAAAATGCGAACGCATAAATTGATTAAATAAATTTAAGCAAAGGCATAGTTTATAAAACTAGCGGCTAGAGGTACGTAATCCATGAATGCAAATTAAATGCATTAAAAAAATCAGGAAAATGCAAATGCATAGATTGATTAAATTAATTTAAGAAAAGGCATAGTTATCTTTTGTGTTTGCTAGTCATGGATGAGTTGTTGCTTCACTTGTAACAATAGTTTATTGTGGATATTTACATTGACTCTCTTCCCCTATTCTAATATGAGTGCAATGTTTAGGGATGGACATGTGAAAGTGATTGTCATTTGAATATGTACAGTTCTCATTTCTCTTAATAAATTCTTTTGTGTTATATTTGCCATTGATTTCACTATTATACATGATAAAGACACAAATGATGCTCGGATAAATAGCATTGAAACATATACACTACGATTAGCCCACAAGGAACAAAATTTGATTTTTTTTAAAAAAATATACACAATATGTCAATAATTCTTCACTAATATACATATATATTTCTATTTCTGTTTAATATTTTTAGAATCTTTCCCACCTTGTAAACTTAACCTATCCAATTGTTAGTAAAGATTTGTTTTTTACCAAAGGGCCAGTCTAACGATTTTTGGGCTACATTTACTTAAAGGCTACAAAAACATCCATACTTTTTCCTTACGATATAGGAAACTTACCTCAAACTAAAATTCTATAATCTGTATACATACATATACATACACATAGCATGCTTAGAAGTAGAATAAGACCTTTTTATCTACATTCAACATTTACATTCTATCCAACGTATTTTACATTGCTTGATATATGTTCCCCATACACTTTCCCCTTCAACTGAATGTTGTAAATATTTTATAATTTTTGGATTATACTAAAAAAGTTATACAGAATTGCAATACCAAGAATACAAATTAGAGAATATAAAGTTTCAAGAAATCTCCTTACAATAAAAACAAAGTCAAAACCATATAAGACATAACTTGATGCTGCCTACATATTTATCAGACAATTACAACCTTGTGAATGTCTCATTGATCTAATTTAAACAAAACTAAAATCAATACAAATTCTAAGTTTATTCATTACATTTTTCCCTTCTCTCTCCTCTGAATCTAAATGCTCTATGCTCTCCGGCAGGAACTCAACGCTTGCGTCACTTGTTTTAAAAAGGAATGTTAAAATACTTAACTTTTATTTTAAAAAGGAATGGTAAAAATACTTAACTTTTATTTTAAAAAGGAATGGTAAAAATACTTAACCTTTATTTTTAGAAAAAGGAATGGTAAAAGTACTTAACTTTTATTTTAAAAAGGAATGGTAAAAATACTTAACTTTTACCCCTATACATACCTTTATTTATATTTTAATAACTTTATTAGATAGTGGGGGCTCCCTTCAAAACTATTTTATGATGAAATATAAATCATAAATATGTTTATATTTATTCCTTGCTTTTAGGTTAAGAAATTTCATTTCCTAAGATGTGTCAGGGTAAATTTTAGAGGAATTAGTTTTCCTCCCCTTTCTATCCCCACGTATATCTCCCACTCCTTTTTGTTTTAAATTAAAGAACAAACTTCCACTCACATGATATCAAGGCTACGAAATTAAGGGGATAAGTTCTTTTAGCATGAGTATTATTATCACCATGAGGTTTGCAACAATTTGTTCAAGGAAAAGAGTTTACCATTACTTAATTTTAGTTTAATAAACATACCCAAAATCATCATCAAAGCCCTATTTCAAGCAAATGCAATTAGCAGGTGTAAAGACAAAAATCTTATTCCTAACGTATAAATACTTCAACTGGGAAAAGGCTATGAAGGATATCAGGGAGGTTGTTTAGATTTATGTATCCTTCAAAGTATAACTACTATAGTTGAAACAGGTTGCCAAAGACATCAGGGAAAATATAAGTAGTAGTCAGAAGCAATAACCAATGCCACTGGTGACAGCAATAATGGGTTAGCAGCCAAAGAAAATCAAAGAAATGGTATAAATTAAAGATAGTGCATGGAGCATAAATAAATAAATAAATAAGTAATTAAAATAGAAATCCTCTTCCCCCTTGTTGGTGTTTCCTTACTCTCCTATGCTGTTTCAATCTCAAGAAGGCCACTCGAAGTCACACAGGCACAAGCTACTTTAACTAGCAGGAGAAACCTCCAAAGTCAGGCAAAATTAAACCAGTGCGCAGGAAATGGCTGGTACGTTTTTATTTATTTATTAATATTATTATCATTATTTTTCATCATTATGAATAATCTCTGTGAGCTCAAAGTTGGAAAAAAAATTTCTAATATATTATTATGTTGACCCTATTTTATTTTAAGTGTTGCAACTGCGATAGGTTGACAATAAAATCAAGAACGTTTTTTTTTTAACTTTTAACTTCCTATCTATTAAATGTTGCAGCTATGGGTGACAATGGAACAAGAGAGATTATCAATTTACCCTGGAGTAATCTCCATGAACCTTTAACCTAAACAAGACCATATCTATTTATTTATTGCACAAAGATTGGAGAAAAATGGAAACACATTCATCAAATGTAGCCAAGTCAGAAGTAGAGAAATTTATTTTACGGTGAAAGAAGAAAACCCCTGAACTCTAGGTAGGGTTAATTCAGCGGCAAACAGATAATTGCATTAAGAAGTTAAACTTTTATTGACTGAATTTTTAAAAAAATCTAGAATTCAACAATTAAAAAAAACTCAAATTCACTAACCTGGATTTGGCAATCCATGACAGAATTTTCCCTCTGTAAAATTTCTCTTCACCCTCTGTGTTTTCCACAACTCCCCCCTTCTTCTCCGTTTTCTCCTTTTTTTTTAAATTCAAGACATTCTTTCCAATGTTGATGAGCAAGGTACAGGTGTCCATCAACACAGTTTTCAATTTTACACCTGATGCCTAATATTTATCTCGTTTAACACTTGGAGGAATTTAGTAAAATAAGAAATCTACCCCCACTATTCTTGACTGCACTAACGGAGGGAATTACAATGTTAAATTGATTTGATCAAAACTAATTTATCCCGTATTAATTCATGCTTATTCAATTTAATGAAAACTCGGGTGGATAAAATAAAAATAAAAAAAAAACTTTTAATATAATTATATATATTTATATACATCTAATTATTATTTATTATTTGAATTTATTTTTAAAACTTTACTTTAGGGGTAATATTATATTGCATCCCTCCATCAAATAATTTTAAATCTAATATTTAAAATTTATCAAGTAATTTAAATTTAAATTATAAACTTTGTGAATTTAAATTAAAATAAACATCATGCAATTTTGTGTTTCATTTAAATTTCAATATAGTTTAACCTTTACATCAATCTAATATTTAAATTATTAAAATTTAATAATTTAATTTATTAAATCCATATTATAAAAATAAGCTATGAAGCTTCAAAACAAGGCCTAAATGGACATAAGCAATGACTATGCCTGATACAAGCACTACATTAATTAACCAATTATCCAGATTGATACACATCCAAATAACATGATAAATGCATCAAGATTTATGACTTAAAATGATCAATCATGAAACAGTACGATACCATAACAGGATGAAATACTGACAGATGACAGACACAGACATGGACACTTCCTTGTTAAATCCTTAAACCACATCATAACCATTGGGTATATTGAGCACGCTCAGACCTGACGTTGCAGGTGGAGTTGGTGCCCGGTACCTGCAGTTCTGCATAAAAAAAAAAGTGTTGGAACAACATATATATATCTACTGTCAAACACATTGTGAGGGAGAATTGCAGTGTGGCAGGGCACTCACATATGAGCGATGCAATATCGTCCCCCTCACCCAAAACTCAAACATCATACATAGCATGAAATGAGTATTAAACAGTCTACATAGTCACACAATATAGCATAATCAGGAAAGATGGTACCATGCATCATTATATTATCAACATCATAAAACACTATCATGTGTATCCAAGAAAAACACATAAGCTCAAATAGGAAAAACAATCACCCATGTAATCTCGAGTTTGCAACAAATGTAAACAGTATCCACATAGTAACAAAAGAGAATAGTATCATGAAGGGCACTACAAAACAAGTACAATCCTATGGTTAAGCTAGGACAATATTTGGTAGATTCCATGTGGGTTTCCCCAACTACATATCAGTAGCATATGAATTCAAAAGCTTGGCTGCATGGGCTCCCCCTTACAATGCACTCTCTTCTCAGGCCAACCAAGCTTCCAACCCCCATGAAACTCCCATGGGAGATTGATCACCTCTACTAAAGACTACGAAGATGTGGATGCCTTCACACTGACTGGTGTTGCGCTAGCAAATAGAAGGTTTTTGGCTACTACACAATGGTGTTTAATTTGGGAACCCCATTCGAGTGGCCATACATGGGGTACAAGATTAATCTCCATGTAGGAGGCACTCCAACTTGAAGAGGTTAAGTTCAATAGGGTTTTTGGGAGTACTACTTGGTCCATATGACACATCCACACTCATAATCTTAGGCTTTCCCTTAAGATTCACATTTATATACCAGTCGGGGGTAGCTTGGCTTTAGCTCCATTGCTGGTTTGAGTCACCTTGGGGTAGTACTTTTTCCCAACAAGGAAGGCCCAATTTCTAGAGGCAATAATCATTTCTCTTACACCCAGGATCACATGACTATGCAAGGGGAGAGGATACTTCGGTTATTGCATCAAGGTTACAGAGGAACAAGGTGGGTTTGGCTTTCTGATCACCTAGTTTGCACAGGGTGAGAGCATAGTCACTTACCACCTTCAAACACAATCAGATATAAAGGAAAACATGTTCACTTTATGTGCATCAAAATAAATGTTTTCTATTCTAAAAAAAATAACAAGCACAATGTTTTCGAGAGGGGACTTCTTGGACAAACGAATCTACAAAACCACCAGTTAGTAGTTTTAGTAAATTGTCTTCTACCGACAAAGTCTTGGTGCCACACACTGCAAATGAAGGTTAGTAACATGAAAAAACCTATGCTAGGCAGAATTCAGAAAGAAAATTCATATGCAAAACAAAAAGGAAAGAAAATTGAAAAACCCAAATGCAAAAAATGAAAAGAAATATTACCAAGAAAATGCAGTATAGTAGAGAAAATGCATCACTCTATGCTGCAAATGTGGCGTGGTTATGTGTTCTAGTAGTTGATAGGAAGATGTGTCACAAGATATCAAGTGTGTCATTTGAAGAGTCAGATGCGGCTCGGTCTGTCAAATGCGGCTTTCTAGACTACGAATGTGGCACATCAGAGCGTTTGTGCCATTTCCAAGTGTTAATGCATCACGATGCAATAGATGTAGCTTGATAAAAGGAAAATTCGTCATTCCATATATGTACCTAGAAAAACAACAAACAAAAAAAATGTATGGAAACTATAGAAGAAAAAAAAATTGGGTTCACCAATGTATCAATGGGTATTTGCTTAGTTTTATCAATGATTAGAGCATATAAAATAAAACCCAAAGAACTATCATGTACAATGAAATAAAACACAAGAAATGTTATACCAATTACTCCTTGAAGCTTCCATGATTCATCTCCATAGCACCTTCTAGCTTGCAGCGAATGTATGATTGTTGCCCTCAGATTTGTGTGTGAGCAAATGCCTATGACTATGCCCTATGCAAGGTTTGAAGGATTTGAATGAAAAATGAAATGTAGAGGCCTATTCCTATGTCAAAATGACTATAATGCCTAAGAGTAGAATTAAGTATACCAAAATCATAAATTACTAAGAAAATGCAAGTATATGCATAGCAAGCTGTAAGTCCAAAATTGTGAGTGAAATTGACATTTTATAGAAAATACAATTTTGGACAGACGGACGCAATTGAAAGCTAACAAAATCCTAAAATAAGAGGTCAAGATTGCACGTGACAACCCCTAATTATGGTTAGGGAAAAATTATTAAATGAGTGGTCAAGATACCGTTTGAGAAAATCAAATCAGTAGTTGAGAATAAATGTGATAATTAGCCAAAAGGATAAAGATTTTTTTAAATCAAGAAGATAAAGGCTGCTTGATTTGTAAGATTTAAAAAATCAAGAGGATCAAGGTTGAACTAAAAAGAAAATCGGGAAAATCAAGAATTTGCTCAATTACTTGATTTTTGGAAGATTGTCTTTTTGAATTAAATTAATTCAAAATATGGATTTTATGTGACAGTAACTAATTGATTTTCTAATAATTTACTAAAAGGAAGTGACAATTAATAATGTGAGATCATTTTAAATAATTTATTTATTTAAAATGAGGAAAATGTTAAATTAGGCAATTAAATAATTAAACATAATTATTTAATTTAGAGGATTATGACCAATAATTAAATAAACTAATAAATTCATTTAATTATGAGAATTAGTGACATTTAAATAAATAAATAAAATTCATTTATTGAATAATCAAGAAGACATAAATGCATAAAGGTAATTAAATAAATTAAGAAATTTATTTAATTGTAAGAAGATAATAGACCCTTAGTGATGTATTGAATAAATAAAAAAAAAAAAATTATTTAATAATCATGAAGAATACAAGAGAGATGAATTAATTAAATAATAATTAATTATTTAATTAATAATGGAAAGTGGACCAAGGACATAATTAAATGTCATAATTATGCTAGGACAAAAGTGGTAAAATAGAGCTTGTAGGCCTAGGTCATTTTTAAGTGTCTACAAAAGGGGTGAATGATATGGGTGTTGAAATTTTAGGAACCTTGGATTAATGCTAGACTATAGGATTTTTTATTGGATTGGTTTGATTTTATTTGGATAATGGACTTATAAACCCCAAGATTTTGGATGTTATCTTGGAATAAACTTGTCTGCAAGGATGATAATTTAACTAGATGTATGAGGAAGGATTCATCCACACACACTTAGCCAAACAATGAGATTTTGATGTTGATTTGAAGGATTTCACCAAAAGTTTAGTATGAATGATTTTTCCAATGGTTCAAAAGTTGTTTATGGGATGGGATTTGATTGATGTTTGAGATGGATGAAATGATTGGTTGTTTTGATCCTAAATGAACCTAAGAGGGATTTTTTTACAAGACCAAACTTTTGTAGAAAATGCTTTTCCCTAAGAGTACTTCAAACAAAAAGATCAATGTTTGCTCAAAAGACCATAAGACAAAAGATAAACAAGGACATGTGTGGGGTTCAATTGATTTCATCTTGATTAATGAATTGGTTTTACCACATCCACACTTCTTACTTAGTTTTTCAAACTGAATGTCTATGTCTCAATTTCTTTTCATCCAACAAGGTCCATTATGTGGAAATCAAGAAAATCAAGGAAATAGCTCCCTAATGTTGACTTTAGAGAGAAAATTGAGGTATAAACCCAAATACTTAGAAGCCTCTAAAGATGAAATCCCTAGGGACAAGCAGTAGCACTTGGATTTTTCAAAGGTATTTGCTCCTTCTAAAGGTTTGAAATTTAAAGACCTTGTTGAATTTTTTTTTTTGAGATTTTGGATCCAACCAATGTGTTTAATTGACTCAAAGATTGCACAACCCTAGGATGGAAAAGAAAATATTTGTTGAATTCCCACTTGGATAAATCTAGTTGCACTTATTTAGAGTAGATGATTAGAAGCTTGACCACACTGGCTCCCCTCCACAACACTCACTTCTACAGGTCATCCAAGCTTCAATTCTCATGAATCTCCCATGATGAACTTTTCATCTCTACAAAGAATCACAAATATGTGGGACAACTCCGAAGGTCTGACCTCTTGACGCCAACAAATATTGGGATTTTTGGCTACTACACAATGGTTCACAATAAGGGCATCTAGTTCAAAGGACACAATGATAAACTCCCTCAAGAGGTCTCCCAACCCTTAGAAAAAGGTCTTTATGCATCATAAAGATACTGGGGGAGAGTTATCATGCATCACTTTGTTGATTGCAAAATTTCCTTGCAACCATAAATTTGTATAGCGATTCGGAAGAGCCTGGCTTATGCTCATTACCGCTTGGGTCGTTCCCTTGGGGTGAGTACTTTTTACCAACAAGGTAGGCCCTCTAGAGGTAAAGAAAAAGTAAGTAGGTACATTCGTAGTTTGATCAATCTTTGTTTACGTGAACAAAGAGAGAACACATGCAATGCCTTTTCTCACACTAGCAAGATTTGTTCAATTTTAAGCCCAAATTGAAGTGTGGAGGAAATCTTTTAGAAAACCTAATATCACTAAAATTATTTTGATTCTCAAGATCATCGTGAAGAAAAAGAGAAGTGCATATGCATTTCAATGGTATTAACTTGTAGAAAGGATTACAAAACAAGAACTACACATGTTCTTTTAGACCTCAAAAGCAGTAATGGGTTCTTTTAGAGCACCAAATTTGAGTGTTTGAAGTTTATTGTTCAATTATTAAAACCCAAAATAAAATCTAGTGAGTTCCTAATTATTATTTTTAACCCTTTTATTGTTCTTTTTAAAGCCCAAATGAAATTTATTTGAGTCCTAAAGCTGAAGATAACAATATCCAAATATGGGATTATAAATGCTCCCAAACTGTTAAAGAACACATTTTTACAATTATGAAAAAGAAAGTGCCATAGGAAGCTCTTCTTATTTTCTTCTTTTCCTATACAATGGATATCAAATACTTTTTCTTTCGCTTCAATGCTCCATGCTCAAAATGTTAGATGAGATCAAGAAACAAGAAGATATGAGGGTTAGATGAATGATTAAGCATAAAACTCCTAAAATTTAACCCACGTTACAATGTGTTTTGACTTTAGGTGTAAAATTTAAAATTTTAACTCTACAAAATTGAGGAAAGCTTACACCATTTCATAGCTTATGAAATTCTACCCCATTTCAAAAAAAAAAATCTTTGAAAAAGACCTCTATATGACCAAGATATGGCCATTTTAAGATTGACTATAAAAGCGATAAAACAAAGAGCACATGTGCTAAAACAAAGAGCATGTGTGCTAAAATATCTTGTAAATATTCCAAAATAGGAGGTAAATGCGCTAATCTAGGCTATGGATGTGCTATAATAGGCATTTTATGCGCAAAAAGTCACCACCAATGTGTTGAAACAAGTAGTGGATGCACTACACCAGAATTCATGAATGGAAAAACAACAGAATTGACCACAAAAAAATGTGATGATTTTGAGACTTGCCCTCCTTCTAGCACCAAATGTAGAATTCTTTGCCTAAACCTACTCAAAAATGGAAAACAAGTAAACATTATTCCTCAAACAAGTTTAAACCAAAACATTCCCTATGAAATTGATTCAAGCATAAGAACAAGAAAACAACATAAAATATCAAATAAAAGCTAATGAAATCTCATTCAAATGCTCAAACCAGCATCCCATAGGGGGATTGGTGCTCCTTTGATGTGGAAAAAATCCCTTTCTCAATTCTTTGATAATCTTGATGATGATTGATTGATCCTTGATGAAAATTTTCAATAACCTAACTATGGATGATGAATTCTATGATGACTTGGATGAAAATGTGAATGAACTTGCATAAACTTGTGGATTATAACATTGCATCAAAATCTAGATGATTGTGAATGAACTTGTGGATTCAAATGAGCATGATGATCTTACATGGATTGTGGATGTCAAATCAAATAGAGAGGGCCTCTATTTATAATGGAGAAGGATTGAAGAATGAGGAATAGGATGAATGTGGGATTAACTTTTGAACCAATGGCATTGTGCCACTTGTCAGCATGCTAATGAAGGAGAGTGGAGCACATTTTGAACAATCTACATGTTAAATGCATATAGGTGGAATTTGAAATTCAAAATATGGCTTGTGCAAGAAGAGTTGTAAGAGGAGTTAATGCCAAGTCAACTCAAGGAGAGAAGTTGTAAGAGTTGTAAGAGGAGTTAATGCCAAGTTGGAGGACAAAAGTCCTTTAGGAGGGAGAATTCAAATAAGTGGAATATTCCAAGAATATTCCATATTTGAATGGAAATAGGAGGAATTTATAAATCAAATAGATTGATTTACATGTGCAACTTGCAAAAGCTAGAGGAATGGAGGATTAGTGTTAGGAGTTAATTCAGATTAATTAACTTAGATGAAGTTAGTTTGATTTGACATTTGATTTAGATATTTAGATTTATTTAAATCAAATGAGAGGATAGTTGGGAGATTTAGTAATTTAATTAAATTAAATGAAGAACATTAGGATTTAATTAAATAAAGTTGATTTATTTAATCAGAGAGAGTGCATTAGGATTTAATTAAATAAAGTTGATTTATTTAATTAAAGAGAGAACATTAGGATTTAATTAAATAAAGTTGATTTATTTAATTGAAAGAAGAATATGATGATATAACCTAATAACATGTATTATTTGAGTTTTAGGAGGAATTAATTAAATAAAGATTATTCAATTAATTGGTTAGCATGGACGTGATAAAGGAAGAATCATTGTTAGTTAATCAAGATCAAATGCATGATATTAATCAGAATATTTTGAGTGTCTACACACACAAGTTAAGAGCAAGTGCGACGACATTTGGAATTAAATATGCACCTACGCTAAAAAAAAAATGTCAATACACTTTCAAAATTTCCAATGTATAGTGGCACTAAAAAATAGCACCCTTACACATAAAATTGTTTCCATCATCCCATGTAGGAGTGTTGAACAACAACACCCCTGCATGGGAAAAAAAAATTCTAACTCTAGAAAGTTGAAAATCAACAAAATACTCATTTTGTAGATTTTCAAGAAACAAAGAGAGGTGAGCACTTGAGGGGATGATTTGAGGCTTAGAACCATGCACAAAGGCAAGTGAAAATATGCCTTGTTTTGTGTGCTTAGAGTGCATAGGACTACAAAATGGACAAGTTTTGTAGGAGTTGTCTCATGAATCAAGCGTAGCTAGATTTGAGGATAACAATAGTATATAAATTATATTATATATCAATAGGAATACATAGGGGAAGCTTCAAATCTTATACAATAAATAACGGATATTTGTTTGCTTTAGATTTTATAAACCAAATAATACATAAAACCAATATTATGTATTATTATTATTAATATATCATAATATATTATATATTATATGTTTTGATATATACTATATATAGTATATTTAATATAATACTATATATTATATTTTATATAATATATTTAATACATAGTATATATTATATAATATAGATTTTATATGATATAGTACATAAATAATATACTATATATCATATATCTTATACTCTCTCTCTCCCTCTCTCCCTCTAAAGTCTCTCTCTCTCCCTCTCAAGTCTCTCCCACTCCCTCTCTCTCTCTCAAGTCTTGTTGATCATCAAAGCTTGCACCTCTCCAACAGTCTTATGGGAAATTTAGTGAGTGGGGGACCAATTTATGCCTCACTGAATACCTCCAGGATTTTCATAGAAAGTTGGCTCTTATTTGGGGTTTGGAGAAAAAGTCGAAGGAAATGTAAACAAAAAACATAAAATGGTGATGCGCCAACACTTTTATAATATTTCAAACCCGATCATTCCTATGAGTAATATAATTAGACACAGAACACCACAACCCCTCATTGTTGGAAAGAGAATGAACAACAAAGGCTAACAACAAGCACATTGTAGACTTTAAAATATTTCCACAGGTAGTGTTCATTAAGGTCTAATCAAACATGAAGATTTCTAAAGGTGACAGAAAAACATTCATAAATTGCACAAACTCTTCCTCCTAATACAACATAATATAACAAAACAACAACCCTTTAGAAAAAAAGTGAAGTTCAATGACATAGCCCAGTTTTCACAAGTTATTATTCTACTATATGAGCATACAACATGGAAATCAGCAACTTAAACTATTTGAATTGAGCTTGCAAGACACGGTGTTTCATTCAGAATGAAAGCATAAAGAAAGAAAGCTTGATAAAGGCCATACATGCATAGTCTCAAAGATTTCTCCTCAATATTTCATGCTTTAAAGATTAAATGAACTTTAAAGCAGAGGTCAGATACAAATCTGACAATAGTTTAAGCCTTAAAGATATAGCATACCAGAGAAAAGTAGTTTTGCAACTTTTACTTCCAAAAAATAGTTCTATATCCTAAGAAAACTAAAGAAACTTTTCCTGAGCAAAGGAATTTGAAACTTAGAATCCAACCCTTTCATCTATCACCACCACTCTTTTATAGCTAAAGAAAGAGGAAATCACCACCACAACACAAAAGTAATTACAATAATCTTTTCTCATCAATTCTCAACCACCACATTAATGCATTTAAGATACTTAGCAAAGATAGAGGTTTGTAAATGATAAAATCCTAGAAAATAGCCTAGAAAAAGGTACAGTTGACCAATCATGTCACCCAACAGCACCAAATCAAAGCTTCCATCCCAAAAACCAAGAAATGAAAAAGGCCAGCAAGCTCTGACAAACTCCCAAAAGATCACTTCATAAGAAGTGCAATCTTCCCATAGCGAAGAGATGATGTGTCAAACAGGTGGAAACTTTCAAGCTCATGAATATAGCTCCTTGAGAAAATCTCTAAAAAGTTTACAAGTGTCTTAACTCTCTCCCAAAAGGAGGGTGAAAAATGAAAGCTACATAGCCACCACATAGCACATTTTGCACCTTTCTGATAACTCTACTTGAGTGTGGGCTTAACCAAAAATGAAAACATTGTACAAGCCAAAAATCAAAATGATCAAGGCAAATATGCTTCACAAGTCTCTCCCATTCCATTTCTCTCTCCCTCCCACCCTAACTAGATAACTCTCTCTCTCTCTCTCTCTCCCTCTCTCCCTTTCTCCCTCCCTCTATTTCTCTCTCACTCTCTCCCTACCAAGTATCTCTCTCTCTCCCTCCCTCTATCTCTCTCTCCATGTTTCCCTCTCAAGTTTCTCTCTCTCCCTCCCTCTATCTCTCTCCCTCTCTCACTCCCTCTATCCCTCCCACCCTCTTTGTCTCATGGGTGTCTCACTCCCTCCCACTCTAACTAGATAACTTTCTCTCTCAAGTCTCTCCCACTCCCTCTCTCTCTGTCAAGTCTCTCCCATTCCCTCTCTCTATCAAGTTTCTCCCTCCCACCCTAACTAGATAACTCTCTCCCCCTTTCTCTCTCTTAGGACTCTTAGCTCCTCTTCTCCTCTCTCCTCTCTCCTCTCTCCCTCTCTCCTCTCTCTCTTGTCTCTCTCTTTCTATCTCATCTCTATCTCTCTCCTCTCCTCTATTATCTCTCCATCTTCCTCTTAGGTATCTCTCTCTCTCTCTCTCTATCTCTCTCTCTCCCTTGCTCCCTCTCAAGAATATTTCTCTATTTCCTCTCTCTCCCTCCACCCTCTCTCTCTCTCTTGCTCCTCCCCCCCACCCTACCTATACAACTCTCTCTCAATCCCTCTCTCTCCCTCTCAGGTTTGTCCATCCCTCTATCCCTCCCACCCCCTCTCTCTCTTAGGTCTCTCCCTCCCTATCTAGGTAACCTATCTCTCATATTTCTCTCAATTCTCTCTCAATCTCTATCTCCCTCTCATGTCTCTCTCTCTAGTCTCTCTCACTCTCAAGTATCTCACTCTCTATCTCCCTCTCAGCTCTCTCTCTCTCTCTCTCTCTCAGGTCTCCCCCCTCTATCCCCTCCCTCTATCCCTCTCAAACCCCTCTCTCATAGGTCACCCCCTCCCTCTATCTCTCACACCCCTTCTCTCTATCTCACTATATATATTATAATGTAGTATATAATATATACTATGTATTAATTATATTATATAATATATATAATATACATTACATAATATTAATATAATATTTAATATATTAAATATATAGTATATAATATATAATATACTATATAAAATATATGTAGTATATAGTATATAGTATATATATAATATAATAATATAATATATATTAGTATATTAGTATATATAAATATATTAAATATTATGTATTATAAATAATGCAGGTAACACATATCTATTACAAATGGATATTCGTTCGAAATGAATATCCATTTTTTCTAACAAAATCAGTAGGCTCAAGATTTGGCTTGGGGTTTGGTTCAGGAATTCCAAAACTGGAAACTCAACTGAAAAAATATGTTTAGAAAATTTCCTTACATTTTTGAAGTTCACCCTTGTGGCTAATGACTTTTTTTAATCCAAATTTGATAAAATGAAAAAGGTTTATTGAAAATTTGTCAACTTTCCACCAATATAAGATATGCCTTATTTTGAATTTAATAGATAATTATTATTGATTTTCTACATACATTATGACTAAAGTCCTAATTGATACGTTGATTGAAAACCTTCTATAATTTTTAAACAATTTCACATTTTTCGAATCTAAAAGATGTGTCACATTCTATGCTTCACATACTATAGGATAAAAAAATTGAATTTCATATATTTTTTGACCAAGTTATGGTGGTCAGACAAATTTTTTTTAATAATTTTGAAATGCCCTAATAAAAAAATCATAACTAATTATTTACATGCAAAAATTACAAAAAAAATGCAACACATCCAGGCATGTGCCCTCTACATATATTGAAAGTTTTAGAAAAAATATTATTTTTTCTTGTACTTAGGTTGGTCAGACAAACACCTATTTTTATCTTTTTCCTAAAAAATTAGTCTATGCATTGAAATTTTAAATTTTCAAAAAATGGATTTACTTTTTCCAAAAAAGGACTAGTAGCCTAGAAACTATATTAAATTTTCTACAAATTATATTCTTACATAATTTTCAAAAATTATGTTAATAACCTATTCAATTTTTTATGTCAAGTTTCCTAGCTTTGTTTTTTTCTAAATTTTCATTGCCACTTAGGAGTCTAGTTTGGACTCCCATGATTATGCACTAACACTATATGTTAATACTTGTAAGGCCTAATGTTTGGTGACTAGATCCTTGGAACTAGTTGTATTTCATGATCATGGTCCATCTTAGGAGTAAGTACTTTAGGCATATCTTCAAAAACTATTAAATTTCGATCAATGATTACTTGTAAATCTGGATGGGTGGGTGTTGAGAAATGGTGCCTCAAATGTACTAGTGTTTGGGCCTCTACATTCATGAATAGATAGTTCAATATCACAGGAAAAAGTTACTAGTCTAATCAAAATCTCTTTGGTAGGAAATAGCTTGCTACTTAAGTCGTGGGGTTCTAAAATTTCATAACCATCTGACTTAGCGACTTTGTGGTTCTCTTCATTATTGGCATGTTGCGGGTTTTGAGAACTTTGCAACCTCTGAATTAAGGTTTGAAAGTTTGGGTATTGAGCGATAGTGTGATCCCTTTGTCGGTATGTCGTGGATTTTGAGAAATTCGCAACCTCTAACTCAAGGTTCAGAAGTTCAGATTTTGAACGACTTAGCGATTGGTGCTTCATCGATGGGACATGGCTACCTCGGCGGGACTTTAAAGTCTATTCCCTTGATAGGCCGATGACTATGGTGGGACCTAAGTTGTTAGGGTGGAAGTGATAATTGGTGCAAGCCATGTTGATTCGACAGTAGGGACCACATGGAATTATATGGACTACATTGGTATGACTTTATTATATTGGTGGGAGATGACATGCTATCTCACCGATATGGCAATGAGGTTGACTTGGTAATTTTGTTGAAGTAGGGACCATGTGGACTGGTACAGTGAACATCGGAGTGACTATCTTGTGTAGACACATAAAAATGACCTATGCCTGCAAGCCCTACTATCGCCATCTTCTTCCAAGCATAATTAAGACATTTTAATTATGCCCTTGGTCCACTTTTGACTATTAATTAAATAATTCATAATTATTTAGTTAATTCATGTCTTTATTCCTCTTGATTATTTAAATAAATAAATTTTATTTATTTATTTATTTAAATATGTCACTAATTGTCTAATGTCTCTCTATAATTAAATAAATTCCTTAATTTATTTAATTATCTTTGTCCACTAATTCCTCTGGATTATTTAAATACATAAATTTTATTTATTTATTTAAATACGTCATTAAGTCTTAAAAGTCTTCTTATAATTAAATAAATTATTTTATTTATTTAATTGTCCACCTTGTCATTTCCCCCCATTTTAAATAAAATTATTTATTTAAATTGGTCCCACTTTCCAATTTCCCTCTTTTAGTAAATAATTTAAATTAATTATTTACTATCATGTGACCCCACCTTTTGAATTAAATTAATTTTTATTTCAAAATAGTCTTTTTTCCTTCAAAAATCAAAGAATTTATATTATTATTTGATTTTCCATCCACCTCTTTTTCTATGCCAACCTTATCTCCTTGTCACATACATTGTCAACCCTTGATTTGATTTTCTCAAATTGAATCTTGTCCACTCATTTTGAATTTGACCTAATGTTTCCCTAACCCTAATTATGGGTTGTCATATTGAATTTTGTCCACTGATTATAGGGAACTTGTCAATCTTCAATCTTAGCCAGTCATCCAAAATTGCATTTTCTATAAAATGGAAAATTTTCTCTCATTTTGTCATCTCATCATATCTACACCTCATGCTATTTGGATTTCTTGCAATTTTGTCATTTTAAGCTCTTGTTTTAGGCATACTTCATCTCTCATTTGGAATTTTGGCATACTTTAATCATAGTTTATATTTTCTTACTATTTGCATAGTTGCATAGTATTGCATCTTGTCATTCAAATCCTTCAACATTTGTTTTGGTCTTGTCATTGTCACATATTGCTCACATAAAATCTAAGGGAAAACTTCATATTGCAGCAAGTTGAGGTGTAATGGAGTTAAATCATTGAGGTTGAAGACTTAAGGTGATATATTTCTTGTTTTCATGTTATTTCCTCCTATTTGCTTCGTTATTACTTTGGGTTTTGATTTATTTAGCGGCTAATCTGCTAACCTAAGAATTTCCTGTAGTTACATTGGTGAACCTGACGCCAAAATCGTGCATGTTTTTTTTTTTGTATAACGTTTCTTTCTATTTTGTAGCTACAAATATGGAAAGCCACATTCGCAGTTTCTAGAACTACAATCACTGTGTCATGACACATTTAGAAAGTAGAGTGACACATCTGTAGAATCGAGCCACATTTTCTATTTACAAAGATGCATTTGCCTAGATTTTGATGCATTTGGCATCCAATGTGATGCATCTATTTTGCATATCGACACATCTATTCTGCAAAATCTAGCATACATACCTGAGCCACATTTTCTATGCAGAGTGATGCATTTGCTTTGTTAAAATGCATTCGTCTGGTAAATTTTTGCATTCAATTTTTTTCCAAAATTTTCCTAATTTCTCATTGAAATTTGTTATTTTAGGGGTTTTTTGGTTACTAATGGGTTGTTGTAGCATTTGGCTTTGAAGTTTCATGGGTCCAAGGCATCTTTTTGAGACTACTAACAAGTGGTTTTGTAGGTTTGATTGCCCAAGGATTTGATTTTGAAACACTTGTGTTGTTTATTTTTACATTAGAAAACACTTCCATTGGTGCTCTAAAAATAACATTTCCTTGTCTCACTTAGATTTAATTAGGGGGTTAAATAACTTTGTGTGATTGTGCTTGAAGGTGGTAGGTGATTATGCTCTCACCTTGTGTAAACTAGGTGATCAAAAAACCAGACCCATCTATTTTATGTGTCACCCTGATTCAATAATTGAAGTATCCTCTCCCCTTGCACACTTGTGTGATCCTGGGTGCAAGATAAATGGTTATTGACTCTAGTAATTGGGCCTTCCTTGGTGGGAAAAAGTACTCACCCCAAGGAAACTCAAACTGGCAATGGAGTTCTTTGGCTGAGCTACCCCCGACTGGTATATAATTGTGAATCCTAATGGAAAACTTAGCATTATGAGTGCAGATGTGTCACATGGATAGGTGAACTCCCCAAAACCCTATTGAGCATAACCTCTTTAGGTTGGAGTTCCTCCTTATTGGAGCTAATCTTGCCCCATGTGTGGCCACTCGAACGGGGGTCCCAAACTAAAAAAAATTGTGTAGTAGCCAAAATCCTTTCTAATTGTAGCACAACAACGGTCATTGTGAAGGAATCCACATTCTCATAGTTTTTAGTAGAGGCGATCAACCTGCCATGGGATTTTTATGGGGGTTTGATGTAGGGACATCCAAAAGTCTTCACAAAATTGAGGCAGTTGGCAGTGAAGTTGCAAGTTGATAGTAGTGAAGTTTTGTATGTTGGCTAGATCCGTATGTTGATAATCATACATTGTGGATTAGAGGGTTTTTCATAGAGTGTGTTTATCCACCATAAGTTTTAGAGGTCCAAGTGAAGGATCGATCGAGTTGTGGAGATCTATGTGTTGATAGTCATTTAGTTGTTCTGGTTGGTGTTCTTGAGGGAAAATGATGTGATTCCAATACATGGATTTGTTGTGTACATTTTTGTGGTGATTCATGATGATCATGGATGTTTCTAGATCATGTGTTGTTGGTCCACATTGATCTGTGTTCCCATGATTGGTGATTTTCTCTTGTGAGGTCATGTTTACCTTGTTCTTGGCTGACAAGGCATTGTGATGTGTTGTGGATCTTCGAGGAATAATCTAGAAGGTGTTTGGGTGATCAAGGATGTTGATTTGGGTCCTAGATTTGTTTTGGTTGACTTGGGTTGATCCATATGGTAAATCTTTATTGTTTGGGGCTGACCTATCTGAGTTGGCACGTTATTTTATTAGTCATTGTATTTTAGTTGACATGTTAAGGGTTAGATGATCGATGGATGATATAAATAGAAGCTATAGGATTGTTACAAGGCATTAGAGGAGGAGATTGACGAAGTGCTCAATGGTGTGAATTATGAAGCACGGTGATGAAGTCTTCTGATCCAGGAGGATCTCAAAGCAGAGTGTGTGTAGTAGGAAAAGAAGTTGATGAAAATTATTGTTATATGAATTATTTGCAATCCCTAGGCTACAGCCTAGAACTGTAAGCCTATGAGGCATATGTAATGCATTTTGAGATTATAATATAGTGTGGATGATCTTTGAAGGATGGATTTTCCCCTATTAGGGTTTTCCTAGGATAAATCTTATGTCTGGTGTTCATGAATGTCTTTGATCTTTCTATGGATTAGTTGTTAATTTCAGTTGTGTATTTGCATGATCACGAAGTTGGTAGTCTAGGCTGCAAGGTTGGACAATCCTTAATTAGATCCTCCCACCTTGGCTACATCAAATGGTATTAGAGCTGGTTGTGAGTCTGTTTGATGGTTGTGGATCTAATAGTGTTGAAAGAAGTGTGAAACCCTAGAGGAGAGATCGAGGCAATATTTGGTTGTTTATCTGATTTGTTACAATGGGGAAGAGTGGAAAGAGTATGAAGAAGGAAAATGAAACCCTAGTATGTAAAAGGGATAATTTGGAGGAGTTATGAAAAATCAAGAAGTGTAATGAAGAATTCAGGGAGATAAATGAAGAACTAGAAGTAGAGTGAGATATGTTTGAAGATCTTAACAGGAATTTTATAGAAGGGTTCAAGTTGTTTGAAAAGGGGGAAAAGAGAAACAAAGTTCTAGAGGAAAGTTTGAAAGAACTGAATAGGGAGAACATTTTGCAGAGGAAGGAAATGTCTAGTTTGAAGGAATATGTTGATTAGTTGGAGCAGTCACTTATTGCATGCTGAAAGGAGAATGAGAATCTAATATCTAAGCCTGAATGATGTGATGTTTCCTATGATACTTTTGATTTGTGTGATGTTTTAGAAGTTTCTTTAGAAGAAGTTGAAGACAACAAAGTCATGAAGCCTACAATTGTTGGTGATGGAATTGGTTTCAGAATCATGCAGAGACTAGGATATAAAGGAAAAGGATTGGGAAAGCAGTAGCAAGGAATTATAGAACCTATTGAACCAATGATGAGATCAAAGAGTGAAGGCCTTGGATATGATAGAGGTAAGGATATTATTGCAAGTTTGAATCAAATAAGAGAAGGTATGTACTATTTACATTGTAAAAGGCATGGACATGAAAGGGAATTGTGTTGGGATCTATATCCTTGTAAGTTATGTGGGTTGAGGAATCATTCAAAAAAGATGTTGGGACAAGATGAGAAGGAGAAATCCTATGATATGTTATGAGTAGATGGATTATGGATGGATTCATGGAGAAAAGTGAAAGAATGTTACTTGTATGCTTAGAGGATTGTATAGATGGAAGAACTCATATCTTGGAGGAAAAGAGGATTCAAGATGCAGACCTTATGCAAAGCATAGAGGATTTTGGAGGAAGAAAGAATTAAGTGTTGAATGTAATCAAGAACCTAATGTCAAAGAATCTAATGAAGGAGTAGTAGCAAAAGATGTAGAGATAGTTTGTACAAATGAAGAACCTAAATTAATTTACCCTGAGGAAGGAGAACCTTTGGAGGAATCAGATTTCCTTGTGGAACTGGAAGAAGGTGAAGCATTGATCTTAAGGAGACAATTTTTGAACCAGAGTGAAGTAAGTGTGAATGAAGTAATTGATCTTGAGGCAACTTGTGGGATGGCTTTCTCAAACCACTGACAAATGAGGCAATGCAAGGCCTATAAGTAGAATGCCAAACCTTGGAGAGTTTGAGGCAGTTTGTAGGGTGGACTTGAACAAATCATCGACCTTAAGGCAGTTGCAAGTACTTGTAGACCAATTTTCAAACCATTTAAGGGGATGATGTTGGATTTGATACAATGTAGACCAAAGTTAAGAGGCTCACTTTTAAATTAACCTTGAGAGTCTAATGTAGGGGCATCCAAAATTCTTCAAAAAATTGAGGCAGTTGGCACTAAAGTTGTAGGTTGATAGTAGTGAAGTTTCATATGTTGGCTAGATCAGATCTGTATGTTGATGATCAAACATTGTGGATTGAAGGGTTTTTTGTAGATTATGTCTAGTTTATCCACTAGAAGTTTCAGAGGTCC
This sequence comes from Sequoia sempervirens, assembly GCA_007258455.2. Classification (NCBI taxonomy): domain Eukaryota; kingdom Viridiplantae; phylum Streptophyta; class Pinopsida; order Cupressales; family Cupressaceae; genus Sequoia; species Sequoia sempervirens. Next base: position 34,125,667 of record VDFB02026320.1, on the reverse strand, counting down.
ACATGAAGGATTGATTAAGTTGTGGAGATTTGTGTGCTGACAATCATTCAGCTATTCTGGTTGGTGTTCTTGAGGGAAGATGATGTGATTCCAGTACATGGAGTTGTTATAGATGTTGTTGTGGTGATTCGTGATGATCATGGATGTTTCCAGATCATTTTTTGTTGGTCCACATTGATCTGTGCACCCACGATTGGTGATTTTCTCTTGTGAGGTCTTGTTTATCTTGTTCTTGGCTGTCAGGGCATTGTGGCATGTTGTGGATATTTGAGGAATAATCTAGAAGGTTTTTGCATGATCGAGGATATTGATTTGGGTCCTAGATTTGTTGTGGGAAACCTGGGTTGATCCACATGGTAAATTTCTATTGTTTGGGGCCAACCTATCAGAGTTGGCATGTTATTTTATTAGCAATTGTATTTTGGCCGACATGTTAATGGTTAGATGATCAGTGGATGATATAAATAGAAGCGAGAGGATTGTTACAAGGCATTAGAGGAGATTGAAAAAGTGCTCGATGGTGTGAAGTATAAAGCATAGTGATGAAGTCTTCTGATATAGAAGGATCTCAGAGTAGAGTGTGTGGAGCAGGAAAAAAAGTTGATGAAAATTTTTATTATACGAATTATTTGTAATCCCTGGGCTACGGCCTAGAACTGTAATCTTGTGAGGCATATGTAATGTGTTTTGAGATTATAATATAGTGTGGATGATATTTGAAGGCTAGGTTTTTCCCTATTAGGGTTTTCCCAGGATAAATCTTGTTTCCAATGTTCATGAATATCTTTGATTTTTCTATGGATTAGTTGTTAATTTTCGTTGTGTATTTGTGTGATTAGAGAGTTGGTAGTCTAGGCTGCAAGGTTGGACAGTCCTTAATTGAATCCTCCCACCTTGGTTGCATCAGGGTTGGAAGCTTGGTTGGCCTTAGAAGTGAGTGCAATGTAAGGGAGAACCCATGCGGCCAAGCTTCTAGATTCATGCTCTAAGAATAAGTGCAGTTGGGGAAACCTTGTGGAATCTAGCAAATATTGTCCTTACCTAACCTAGGATTGTGCTTGCCTTCATTGTGCTTGTTTCAAAGACAAAATCTTGTGTTTTCCAAGTGTTTTCTTAAACATTCAAACAAACAAACACCATTACACAAATCTAGAAGCAAACATCCAACTTGAAACATTCCAAAAATTGGTCAAAATTGCAAACAAACTAGACATTCATTCTGCCAGCAACACATTTGTTGCTTCCTACACCACATGTGCCCTGTTGAACCACATTTGAAAATTTCTATGATACAACTACTTTGATAGAATGCATTTTCTACTTTCTGCACCCATGTGCTCTATTGAACCACATTTGAATCTTTCTAAGTCGTATTTATTCTACTATAGAAAACTTTTTCTTTCTGAAATGCATTCACCTTCCTATGCCACATTTGCTATTTTTTATGATGCATTCACTCTAGTCAGCCACATTGTCCATTTCTAGAGATGCATCTACCTATCTTGAACTACATTTGCTTTACAGAACACCATAATTATTTTTCTGAGTCACATCTGCCATCTGTAGAGCCACATTCATTGAATCTGAAACACATCTCCCAACTTGCAATGTATTCAAAACCTGGAATGACACATTTTCCTGGAAAAAATTAAAACATTGTTGCAAACCAAAACCTGAGAGAAAACTTGTACAATCTGTCATCAAACATCTTTTTCCAAAAATCTCTATCAAAAACTAGAAATAAAATTGCTCAAATCTTCCATCATTTGACATCTTTAGCTTGCATTTACCCATAGTTTTAACTTTGCAAATTTTAGTTGCATCCTTTAGGTCCATCGTTTTCATTTTTAGTCATAAACCAGTCCTTAGGACCTCACTTCATTTGTATATTTTGGATTAGGAAACCTTACCATACTTTTCAAAATCATTTCCTTCAAGAGTAGGTGTTCATTGGACTTAGTCATCACCATTTCCTTTAGTCATTGTCCTTTTTGTGATACTTTCCAACTCAAAAATCTAGTTAGGAAACCTCACTTTTTCATCTTGTCCTTTAGTCACATTAACAAGTCCTTTGATGACCCAAATTGAGACATAGATTAAGCCTAGATTGGTTGAGTAACCTTCCTCCAAATTGCTTAGACCTTGCATTTTCATACCTTAGAAACATTCAAGTCATTTTAGTCCTCATTTTGCATACTTTATTCTCGAAAACAAAAAAAAATTAGTGTCATACTTTTCATAATAGTCCTCATTGTCCTTTGGCATTTGTCATTTCCTTTAGGCAACATTGTCATTGTCATCCTTTGCATTTCCATCCCTTATTCAAAAATCCCAAAAACATAGTGTCATTTAATTGTCATTCTCACCCTCCTCCTAATTTGAGCAACTCCTTATATGGTTGAGACTAGGCTTCAAAGAAAAAGAAGACAAATGGCTAATTTTGGACAAGGAAACAACATATATATTTTCCAATGACATGAAACAAGACACATCCTTTATCAATCCTTTCAAAAAAATGAACATGCCATCTTCATCATGAAACCCCTTTGAATCATTCATGCATAGAGACAAACATGGACATGTGTTTATGGAGGACTTTAAAGCCACAATGAAAAATCTTGACATAGCTTCCTTTGTAGAAGATTTAGTCTTACATGACCCACAAAGATATTTAGCCATGCTCTTGAACCAAGTGGTTAAATTACCACGTGGCTTTGACATTAAAACTTTCAGACCAACCTCTCCTGATCACAATACCAACAACAACGACAACAATACAAACAACATGCCCAACACTAGTCAACCTCAAAACAAGACAAGCAATGCTTTCATTGGTGCCACCTCACAAATTGCCACAAGAACTATTAATGCCACCTCCAATGACACCTCCAATTAAAATAATTCCAATACAATCAATGCAACATCCGCTGGAGGAACACCAACTATGTCACAAGCCATATCGAAATAAATGCCAACAATGTCAACAATATCCTCACAATCAGTTGGAGCTACCTTTGGATCCTCATCAATGGGGGGCAAGTTTTTCAAATCCTCTATGTGGCGTTTCATCTAGTACCATGGGCGAATCATCATCAAGTCCTTTCATTTGTACCTCATTCAATTATTTCAGAGGAAGTAAATGACATATATTTATTTGAGGACCACAACCAAATGTCAATAGGACATAAAAATTTAATACCAATATTTCCCAAGGGAAAAACACAAACATTCCTCCTGGACAATTCCAACAATTTGGATAAGTAAATTTGAATACACAACATATGACCTCATTTGGACACCAAAATATTCAAGGTCAACATAGCCCACAAATTTTGACTCAAATGGTTGGAGGGAACATTCCTACATATGCATCACATATCCATACCCATCAACATGTCCCTAATCAAAAATTTCAATACCAACAACATTCAAATCAAAACACATCATACACCTCACAACAACACATCCCACAACAAAACACCAACATCGATTCACAACAAATGGGGACACATGGAATTCCTATCACTCCCATGTATGATGCAACAAACAATCCTATAATTGATGCCTTGATAGCTCAAGTGGATCACTTGCAAAAGACCATAGAGACTATGCAAATGTACGACAAAAATTCACACATTTCATATGACCTATGCCCATATCGTTTTGACATGAGTCTAGACATGCCACTATTTTCTCCTAGGTATGTGGCACCAAATTTCACCAAGTATAAAGGAAAGACAAATCCTATTGAACACATTCAAGAATTCACAACCAACTACATGAGCATTGCTTATGAACACACTTATTTGATGAGACTCTTCTCCAAGAGTCTTACAGGACCTACACTCGAACGGTTCTCCACTTTAAAGGGAATAAAAACATGGGACGAACTTGTAGAAAAATTTGTGAAAAATTATGCCTATAACATTGACATAGACACCTCCATCACTAGCTTATGCACACTTACACGAGAAGACACTGGTGAAAATTTTATCCCATTCTTCCAAAGATGGAGAAGCCTAGCAAGTCATTTCCATATTGGCATAACTAAGAAAGAAAAGATCGACATGTTTTTCCAGACTCTCCTAGGACCATTGAAATATGGATTGCAAGTTCATTGCTACACAACTTTCACAAACCTAGTCAAAAAGGGTGTCCAACTTGAGAAGGACCCCATTGCTAAAGGAAAATTAAAATATGGCCCTAAAAATACAAACACAAACCCATCCATAGACAAAAATAATTATTGGGTCAAAAATAAACATGTTACCAATAATGGCGTTGTTGGCGCTAATGTTGTAAACACGATGGGTCTTGTACTTACTCTTAAAGGAGCTCAGCCACAAAATAGACCAACAACAACACTGACACCTCCTGCTAATGTCATTCAAAATAACCAAAAAAAATAGTGTATGAGCTATGCTAGGGTTCTGTGTTTTCTGCAGTCACCCTTGTGTCATAATGTGCATCTTGCATAGGAAAACCCTCCTTTATTGTGTGTACAGCAATGTAGTTTTTTGTTTTAATATGCCTTCAACTAGCTCTAACCCAGCAGTTCTTGCTAGTGTTAGTGGTTCGACAGTGATAATCAATGGCTCCTCCTCTGAACAAACATCCCCAATTTTTTTTTCTGAAAGTATTTCACGAGGTAAGTGTTTTGATTCACCAGTTGATGTGGTTTTTCCTTTACCATATTTTGATTATGCTTGTCAATGGCTTGAGCAGTACACCCTTGTTGGGTATTTTATTGGGAGAACTCCCCCTGAAAGTGTGCTTAAAGATTGGGTTAAAAAGGCTTGGGTCCCTCATGGGGTCCGCCTTGATATGATCCAATACTTGACCAAGGGTTTCTTTTTGTTCCACTTTGCAGAGGTCAATCATGTGTAGGCCATCTTAAGCCATGGGCCCTAGTATGTCCGGTCCTCTCTATTAGTTTTTCAAGTATGGACTCATGACTTTTCTCTCTTGAATGACACCAAGTTGCGGGTCCCAGTCTAGATTGAATTTCCTGGTCTTCCCTTGCCTTGTGTGCCTTTCTTGAATAGTATAGCCAGATAGGTTCTTTCAAGCCCGACCCCAAAAGAGGGTTTGTGTGGAAGTTGACCTTTCCAAAGATTTAAAAGACTCCATTGATATCCAAATTGGAGCTTTCTACCACACCCAGAAGGTCACCTATTTTAATTTTCCCAACACGTGCTATAGGTGTCATTCTGCGGACAACAAGATGAAGGACTACCCTTTAGTAGTGCCTCATACAACTTCTCCACCATGAGATGCTGAAAAGCCTCGTCCGGTGGCTGCATCTAGTGCCAAACCTAATGCCAAATGGACCACGGTTACGAACCGAAAGAATAAGTCCAATGGTTCGAGGTTGGATCCCATGACCTTTGAGCCAGTGAAAGATGTTTCAAACCCTTCTGTTAAGGGGAAAGAAGCTCCAGTTGGAGCTGATTATGTTCCACAGCAGCCTAGGCCAAAGGCTAGGCCTCAGTCGACTGCTATCATGTTAAAGCAGCCAAATGTGGTTTGACAGCTGAATGTGGCTTCACAGCCAAATGTGGCTTCTCCTGTAATAGGAGCTCATAGGAATTCTCATAGCCCTTCCCCTCCTAGGGAAGAAGGGGAATATGTCCATAAAAATGGAGGATGTCCTCCTTATCCATTCAGATTGGTTCAGTTCCACCAGAATTTTTACAGAATCTTTTCTCTTCTCTCAATGAAGAGTAATCAGATTTCAACAATATGGAGGAGTTTCACTCATAAAGTTCCTTTCATGGAATGTTCAAGGTCTGACAGGCCTCTCCAGAAAGTATTCTATCAGGGATACCTTATGTAAGTACTCTGGTGTTGAAGTGCTTTGTCTCCAGGAAGTTAAAATCTCTAGTTTTTTGCTTGTTGTGGCTTGTTGCTCTATTTGGCCAGCCAGTAAAGTGTTTTGTACTACCCATGATGCTGGGCGTGGTTGAGCTATCACCCTTTTGGCCCCATAGTGGCAATATTCTGTGGTCGACCACAGGTCTGATCCCACTCACCAGCTTGTCTGGATCCTTCTCAACATTGATAATTATTCCTTTGGGATTATTAATGTCTATGCTTCTAATGATGTTGTGGAATGCTCTTTGCTCTAGTGTTGGATTGCTGATTCTTTACCAGTTGCTACCTAGTTACTCTGTGGGGATTTCAATATGGTAGAAAATGTGTCTAACAAAGAGGGCACTCTGCCATTCAAATGGATAGTTGGGGAAAGGGAGGCGTGGTTTTACATGCGCAATAAATTGTGGCTCTTTGATCCCAATATTGGTCACCGCCATTCTCATTCTCTCTGGCACACTTGGTGCAATTTCTGAGCCAGTTCTGACAGAATATTTAAGCGCCTTGATCGTGCCATGATCTCAGTGCAATCATTTTTCTCTTTTACAAGCTCCTCTCTCCCGGTTAAGCCATTAGTGGATGTGACCTTATCAGATCATTTCTCCATTTCCTTTTATATTGAATGGGAGACTCGACAGCCTCGAACGTGTAAAACTCAATTTTTTTTAAACATGTCTTTACTTTGCCATAAGCCTACCTTGGTCCATATTCATAGAGTTTGGAATTTGGAGTGCAGGCCAGCTCATCATAAAGGCTAGATTTCTTGGTGGAATGAGACTATCATTCACACAGCTAAATTTTTATGCATTTATGGGCGCTAGCTGGCTATTTTTTGTCTGCAATCTTACGAGGCTACCACCACTGACCTCCATGCTCCCTCTAAGGCTTTGGTGGCCAGCCCATTTTCTCCCTCTTTACAAATCAAGGTGGTGGAGCTAAGGCACAAAAAGAAAATTGTTGACAGCTATGCTGCTCGAGGAGCGCAAATCAAAGCCCGGTTGCACTAGCTAAAAGTTGGTGATCGTGCCTCCAAAGAGTTTTTCTTGACTCTACATGCCAGGCACACATCCCTGAGCATTAAAAAATTAAAGATGGTGGTCAAGTGCTCTTTGAGCTGCCTGACATTCTCCAGCCTTTGTGCATCATTATGAGCAGGTTTTCACTACACAAGATGTCACGCCTATGCAACAACAAGCCCTTCAGGATTTCCTTGTTATGCCAAATAAGATTTCTTCAGCTCAAAATTTTTTGTGATCAAATTTTATTAGTTGATGATCTTAAAGAGGTTGTGTACTCCATGGCTGATGACAAAGCCCCAAGAATTAATGGATTCCCTTGTGAATTCTACAAAGCCATGTGGGACGATATTAGGCATGATCTGCATCAAGTTTATTTAGAAGCGTTTCAATCTAATTCCTTGGGTAATTTAATCAATAAAGGTAATATAAAATTCATACCTAAATCAGGTGACCCAGAAGACATCTGTAACTAGTGACCTATTATGCTTCTAAATTTCTCCTATAAGATTATTGACAAGGCCTTGGCTCTCAAAATCTGCCATCTTCTGCCTCAGATTGTGCACCCGCAACAAACTGGGTTCATCAAATCCAAATTTATTCTAGATAATATCATTGTCATCTGGGAAGGCATGGAATGGGCTAGACACTTAAACTAGAAAGTTGTGTTCATTAAGATTGACTTTTCCAAGGCTTATGATCCCATTGAATGGCCGTTTATTCTTGCTACGTTGCAAGCCCTGGGTTTTGGGCCCAATTTCATTCAATCTGTTCCAATTCTTTTTGTGGATGCCTCAGCTTGTATCATCATCAATGGTCATCAATCCTCTACCTTTGTACTCTTTCATTCCATCAGGCAAGGGTACCCGCTAGCCCCCTCTTTATATGTGCTTGCAGCTGAGGGTTTTGGTTATCTTCTGGCCAATGCGGTTTCCCAGTGGTGAGTCAAGGGTATTTCTCTACCCAACTCTCAGGCTTAGCTTGTTAATGGCTATTTTGTTGATGACTCATTCCTCACCCTTCTGGAAGATGAAGACTCTATTGTAGCTGTTGTTGAGTGTCTTAATACTTTCTATCTTGCCTCTAGCTCTGCCATCTAGTGGCATAAAACTTTGTGTTACTGGCAATCTATCTTGCCCTCCCCACCATGGCTGCAACAGCATGGTTGGAAGTGGATTAGGCCTGGTGAAATTTTTTAGTTTCTAGACATTCCCTTTGCTTTTTGGGCATCTACACCTGAGCTTTGGCAAGCCGTGCTCTCCAGAGTTGAGTAGAAACTTATTGGATTACTAAGCCCCTTTGTTTAGTAGGGAAATTCTAGGTGTGTTCCAAAATTCTGGCGGCCACCCATGTTTATTACTCTTCTTGTTCAGCCCCCTCCAAAGCTACCTATGGCAAGCTTGAGAAGTTGCTTCGTGATTTTCTATGGGGCTCCTCTGAAACTCACAGAGGGTTTCATCATGTGGCCTAGGAATTCGGTTACCTTCCCCGAGATTCAAGAGGCGTTGGGCTTCTTTCTACTCAACAATAAGGGACCGCTCTGTGTGTTAAATGGATTATTTGTGCCCTTTCTGGGAATGAGGCCTGGAAAATTTTTCTCAAGCATAGTATTAAATCTGGCTTCCCTGTTCATAGATCTACCTAGAAGGGGATTGGCTTTCAAACCCTTCTGGTCATAAATGAACCAATCCAAATTGTTGGGACCTTTGTAGCCAAAAGCATCTGGCGGGCTTGGGAAGCTGTCAAACCCTGGCTCCATTTGGCTAGCTTTGGTTTTCGAGATGGGCTCTCTCTCAACCAGCACAATGTTTGGTGGTCACTTCTTTTTGCTAACAATGGTCAGCCATTGGCTAAGTCTCTAGGGATTAAGGCACTCAGATTTCACAAGAAGGGTATTCAAATATTGCATCAGATTTTTTCCAGACCCACCATGCATATCATGTCATGGGATGCTTTTTGTGCCTAGTATAGGCTTCGAAACTAAGACCGTGCTACTAATGATGGTCTGGTGAATGCCATTCCTCCTGAAATGCTTCATAAAGTTGGAATTTTTGGGACCAAACCTTGGTGGAAAGACTGGAAATGGTTTCCAAACACCCCTTTCAGGAACTACAAACCTCGGCTTGGTTATAAGTGGCTTTCACCACATTTTCCTATGATTCAGAGTTTGAACTAGAGGTGGCTTCTTCAATCTCCCACCCATGTCTGGCATAAAATATTTGGTACCACTTGGTCTACAAGTGTTGAGCCGAAGCTCGACCACTTTTCTTGGTGTATTCTTTTCTAATGCTTGCCTGTGGGCTCTCAATTGGTTCACCTAGGGGTCTGGGGACCCTCGCTGCCCTTTTTGTGGGAAAGCTAAAAACTTTAAGCATCTTTGCTAGTTTTGTCCTAGAGCTCAGCAGCTTTGGACTTGGATTCATGACATTTTTTGGCCCTTTCGGCCAGAACCTTTCTCCTAGCATATGGTGTTGCTTGGAGATTCTCCTAGAATTCTTGCAAAGTTCACCCAACTTTGGCACACTTTTAGGGTGGAAATCCTTTTCAATATTTGAAAGGACATAAATGCTTGCATTTTTTCACATTCTCAAATGGATATTTTTGTTTCTCTATATGCTAAAGCTAGCTATGATTTTCTCTAATGTTATTTTACAAGTTCAAGTGCAAGCTAACAAAGTTGCACTTGAGGTTGCTCACCTCCAGGTTCTTTTGGATCACTGGAGCAATGCCCCTTGTACTATTGCTTGGGTCCCCACTTTCCCCACCTCTTCTCGCAACTGGTCACCCTCCAAGGGCCGACAGTGGAGTGGCTATGTGCGTCCCTGTTCCCAGCCCCTGCCTCAGTGGGATTCGCGCACTCCTCGGCGCAACCGTTCTCCTCCGCCATGGGCTGCTCAAGGATGGCCTTCTAGCGGTGCTTTGGGGAGCGGTGGTGGTGGTGGGTGGCCCTCAACTGATCCTACTACTTCTAGCTCTGGGTGGCCAGGTACTGATAAAAAATTCTCGCATATGACACTTGCTATCTCACCCCGGTGCGAGGAAGAAGATAAAGAAAAAAAAGATGTTGATGATGGTTGGGGTCCTCCTCTTGACGTCACTCCAAACCCCATTGATGTATGGGGGAGAAATTTGGATGACAAAGACCCTCCTGGCTCTATTGGAACTACTCTAGCTGCTTAATGGTCATTTTTATCTTTGTTATTTTGGACTTCTAGGCTTAGCCCACGTTATCTGTTAATTTTTTGGGCGCTGCCCATGTGACTCTTGGGGTGTGCCTCTCTACCACCCACCCTTTTTTTGTGGATATGTATATTTATATTTGAATTAATATAGATACCTACCTATTCATCAAAAAATAATAAAAATAACCAAAACAGTCAAAATATTCAAAGTCAAGGACAACCCTGGCAGACAAGAAAATTCTCAAAAAGCATACACTGCATTGGGAGAACCAATTGAGGATTTTCTTAAGAAGCTCCTTAAAAATGGTCTCATCACACTAGAAGACCATAAGCCATATGACCCAAGATAGTTTAAACCATCATGGTGGTATGACAATGCTTTCTATGATTACCACCATGCTGAAGGGCATAAGACATCCTCTTGTCAACAACTAAGAAGTATTGTACAAGACCTCATTGAAAATTGCACAATTGAATTGGGTGGGGCCACAATTTGCATCAAATGTAGACCATACTATTCAAAAAAACCCATTGCAAGACCATGGTTCAAATAACCCCTCAATGTCAGGTACTAAGGAAAATAATAACTGTGCCAACTATACCCGCACCACATTTGATTATTTAGGAATAACTATTATTAACCACATCTAAACCGATGAAGGATATGTCAATACCATCACTGTCAAAGGAGCAGCTAAATGTAATGCCATTACTCAAAGTGGAAAAATCACCATAGCTAGTCCTCTTCCTCGAAAACCAAAAATTATAATACCTGGTCCATTTGCAAAACAATAACAATCAGGCCCATCTACAAAGAAGTCCCAACCTAAGAGTCAGTTTAACCTTATTGATCAACTAGGAAAAACACCTGCTCAAATTTCCATAATTGAATTGCTATGCATTTCTCCCACGCATAAGGCTATACTTGACAAAACCTTACAATAGTCCTCTATCTCTCAAGACATTAATGTTAACTAGTTTGAAGCCATGGTGCATTACCTTAGTACACCCCATCATGTAACATTTTCATATCAAGATTATTTGTCACCTAAGTCTAAACATAATGATTCATTACACATTGAATTTTTCATCCATAAGCATAAGGTCAGATGAGTTTTAGTAGATGGTGGAGCAAGACTGAACATATGCTCCTTAAAACTAGTTAAGGCTCTAGGATTTTCTGATGCTTGTGTAGATGCTACAAAGAGCATAGTCATAAAGGTGTATGATGATGAAGAACGTTCCTCTTGAGGTTTTATCACTCTTCCTATTAGAGTTGGACCAATCATTATGGACACAACTTTCCAAGTCCTAGATATTGAATTACCCTATAATATATTGCTTGGACAACCTTGGATTCATGCTCTCAAATATGTTCCATCCACCTACCACCAATGCTTGAAATTTTCCTTTGATGGTATAGAAATCACCATATATGGAGACCTCGATTCCTTTCAGTATTGCACCAATCTAAGGGGTATTTTAGAACATCAAGTTCCCATTAATTGAGAAGCTCCTAGTTCATCTTCTTCCAAATTCATTGACCCTTCCACACTCACCTCTTCATCCATGTCCACTCCCTCCACATCTTCAACCAAGCCATCATCCTCCTTTCCTCCTAAGGCTAAGTCCAATGTCAAGATCTAAGACCTAGGTTGTGGAGAATTAAAACTAAATACAACATATTGCATCACAAAAATACCCAAGTCTCCTAAGGTCTATGGTTTGGTTGGCCTTGTTTTAGAATGGAACCTAAAGAAATTTTTAAAGTTCCACCAACAAGAATTTTCATAAAATGGGGAGACATGAACAACAAAGACATTGAAAATATATCAGGATGGATTTACAAGGAAATGGAAAACTTGCCTACCTTACCAATCCATATATACGGAAAAGGCTACGATGGAACTAGTGGCCTTGGCAGAAATAAGACTGGAAGTCATGAACCAATCATGCCTCCCCATAGACCAAAACTTATTGGGCTAGGGTATGGACTACCCGAAAATGACGATCGATGTACCAATGGAATTTTGAGTGAGAACGTGAATGCTTCAAAAAGTGTTGAGACTATTGAGGAATCCCTTATCGAAACCAACTCCCATGAATGGGAATTTGGCTCCCAACAATCCCTAAGCAACTGTTGTCTTGATGAATTGTTCCTTGAATCTATAGAACTTACTATTGAACAAATATTTTGGCAAACATTTAAGATTGACCCAGCAAAGAATAATTACAATCCTAAGATCCCAAAGAAATGATAAAACTGGGATAGACTCTTTTCCCCAAGGAACAATGACAAACCTGAATCATCTTCTAGTCTTATTAGCCATAACCCCGACATAGTTGTCCAATCATCTAACAATAATGTCCATCATTTGGATTCATTTGAATGGCCACATGACACTATTGACCCTAATGATAGTCTTTTTGTCCCTTATTTTGACAATGAGTATGAATCAAGTGAAGGAGAAATTGGATAGAGTCAGACTGGGAATTGGATGACGACAACTTTATTTTCAATGTATTTGAATTTGTCTGCATGCTTTTTGTGTTCTTCCCAAAATTCACCAATATTGATGATGGTATCTCCTTTGTCTACTCACAACTAATTGATTGGGATCAACAAGGCCTACCAGTCATGGACATATTTCAGAATGATGAGGCCATTGCAGAATTAATGGGACTACATGAGGGCATACCAAGTGGAGATCACAAGGCTGGATTTTCCATTGACTTAGATTGTGCAACTTACTTTGGGGAGACTTCTCCATCCTCTAGTCACAAACTGAAAAATAAAAATAAAACAAAAAATGACACATCTTTAGGTGAAAACCAAAAGGCACCTTCTGACGATAAAAATGTAAAAAATAAAGGACGTATCTATAGGTGAAAATATCTCCAAGGAACCCAAATATGGAGGACTGGACTTTCTTCCCATGACTTAGGAGAAGTTAGCAATGCTCATAGAGGACAATATCAAAGTCAACATATCTACAACAGAAGATCCTAAAATGGTCCTTTTTGCAACATCCTTGATAGAAGAAGAGAAACTGGAATTCCACAAATTCTTTTCAAAGTGTAAGATTAATTTTGCATGGTCATATGTTGATATGCTTGGGTTGGATCCAGAACTGGTCTTACACCATTTTCAACTACTTCCAAATTCCATGCTAGTATAATAGAAGTTGTGTAAAATGTATCCTTAGATTGCCTTGTTGGTCAAAGAAAAACTTAAGAAATTGCTAGATGTGGGGTTCATACGATCTATAGACTATGCTGAGTGGATATCCAATCTTTTACTAGTCACAAATCCAAATGGTTAGATCTGCATTTTCATAGATTTTAGATACTTGAATAAATCATGTCCAAAGGATGAATTTCCATTGCCAAAAATTGATATCATAGTTGACCTTATAGTAGGATACGAGATGTTGTCCCTCATGGATGGTTTCTTCGGTTATAATTAGATTCGTATTGCCCCTAAATATCACCATAAAACAACATTCACATGTCCTTGGGGTACATACTATTGGAACATAATGCCCTTTGGTCTTAAGAATGTAGGCATGATGTATTAGAGAGCCATGACAAAAATATGCCACAACATGATGTACAATATAATGGAGGATTATGTGGATGACCTCTTGGATAAATCTTTGACATGAAAAGATCATTTGTGTTTAATAGACCAAATCTTCAAGACACTGGAAGAGTACAAAATCCACCTGAATCCCAAGAAATGTGTCTTTGGTGTGACGTTGGGGAAATTATTGGGATACATAGTTTCTCGAAGAGGCATTGAAGTTGTTCCTGCCAAGGATACATATTTTCTTGAAGAGGCATTGAAGTTGTTCCTGCCAAATACATAGTTTCTCGAAGAGGCATTGAAGTTGTTCCTACCAAAGTGAAATCCATATTAGACATGCCTCCTCTAAAAGGAATAAGTGAACTCAAGACATTATAAGGTAGGTTGCAATCTATATGATGTTTCATAGCACAATTGGCCGAAAAATGTTGACCATTTCAGTGGCTTCCACACATAGGCATTTCCTTTGTGTGGACAGATAAATGTCAAGAGGCCTTCTGACTAATAAAATATTATCTATTGTTGCCGCTTGTTTTAATGCCACCAATTGAAGGGAAATCTTTGATTTTATACATTTCTACAACAACTTCAACACTGGGGGAATTATTGGCACAAAATAACCATGATGAGAAGGAAAGGGCCATATACTACATTAGTCAGACACAAGTCAAATATGAGCTAAATTATACAACCATTGAATGTGCTTGCCTAGTAGTTGTCTTCACAACTCAGAAGCTAAGACATTACAAGTTGAATCACAAAACACAACTAGTAGAAAATATTGATCCCCTGAAATATCTTTTAAGTCATGCAGCCTTGACAGGTCATCTAGAAAAATGGGTCATGATCTTGAGTGAATATGACATTGAATATGTAGAACGAAAGGCTATAAAGGGACAAGTGATAGTAGACAAACTGGAAGATGCACATATACAAAGTGATCACCCATTAGTGGTAGACTTTCCTAATGAGTCCATATTTCATACAAAACCTAAAGCACCATGGAGGCTATACTTTGATGAATCTCATACTAGTCATGGCTCAGGAGTAGGAATATTGTTTATTACACCCCAAGGAGACTCCATCCCTAAATCATTATGCATTGATTTTCCATGTACAAATAATGTCACAAAATATGAGGCACTTATTACGAGACTCCAAATGGCCATCAAATGGAAAATTAAGACACTTCATGTTTATGGGGATTCTCAAATGGTCATCAACCAAGTCAATGATGACTATGACACCAAGGATGAGAAATTAATGCCTTATAAATGAATGGTTGACAACTTTCATACATATTTCCACATGTTGACCTTTGAGCAAATTCTGAGGGCACAAAATAAGGCAACAGACATAATGGCTACAATTGGCTCTCCTAGACAATCCAAGCAACGTCCCTCAATTTGAGTTCTTGGTAGAACAACTTTTGGTCCCTACATATGATGTTCCAGAATCAGAGATGATTTGCGATCTTGTTGGTCCCAATTCTCCATGGTATTAGGACATTTATGACTATCTCAAGTCCCAAACCCTTCCCTCAAACCTCTCCAACAACCAACGAAATTCCTTCATCCACAAAGCTGCCTGATACACCATCATCAATGACACCCTATACCGTCGAAGCTTTGGCAATACCTTTCTTCGATGTATCGACACTGATGAAGCATGAATGACCTTATGCGAGGTACATGAGGATATATGCAAGTCTCATTTGAATGGTCCTACTTTAGCCAAGAAGATAACAAGACTTGGGTATTATTGGCCTACTATTGAAAAGGATGCAGTTGAGTTTTTCAAAACCTATCACCAATTTCAAATACATAGTGATTTGATTCATGCACCAACACAAGAACTTGAGTCGATTACTTCTCTATGGCCCTTTGCACAATGGGGACTCGACCTCATGGAAAAAATTCATCCTACTTCCAACAGCCATAAATTCATTATCACTGCCATTGAGTACTTCACTAAGTTGATAAAAGCCATCCCCCTTACATGCATAACTGGAAAAAAAATTTCCAAATTCATCCTCAACTACATCATCTATCGGTATGGTGTACCCTAATCCATAATCATAGACAACAGGCATCCTTTCAAAAATCAAGATTTATGTGACTTATGTGAGTGATTCCATATCCAACATCATTTCTCCACACCATATTATTCTCAAGGAAATGGTGAAGTTGAGGTGTCCAATAAAACCATCATCAAAATTCTTAAGAAGACAGTCAATGACGTTGGTCATGACCGACACATCCAAATTAACCCTACTTTGTGGGCTTACCACACTAGCATCCGCACACCCATATGAGCCACCCTATTTTCCTTAGTCTTCGGATCTGAATCCATCCTGCCCATCAAGGTTGAAATTCCTTCCTTGTGAGTATCCCTGAAGGGTTTAATTAATGATGAGGATTATAGAAATTCATGACTACATGAATTGGAAATACTAGAGGAACACAGACACAATGCCTTGAATCATTTACAAGCATATCATAATTCTCTTTTTCATAGTTACAACAAAAGAGTCATGGTCAAAAAGTTTGATATTGGTGACTTGGTCCTCATGCAGAATCCCAAAAATCCTTCTGACAAAGAAAAACTTGGCAAGTTCGAACCAAATTGGTCGGGTTCTTATATTATCATGTCCTCTTTTGGTTCTAGATCACATCATCTAGCTACTCCAAATGGTGAAAATTTGACAAAGCCTATCAGAAGTCTACATCTTCAAAATTTCTATGCATAGCATCAGAAAGTCTAGCCAAAAACCTTAAAAATTAAAAAAATTTGAAAAATATAAAAAATCGTTACCTTGATGAAAACTTGGAAAACAGGCATCTTGGTGATGCCAAAAAAAATAGAAAAATGACAAAAATAGTAAAGATAAATAATTCATCCAACAATGAAAACCTGGTAAACAGGCACTTTGGATAAGTACCATGGTGAAAACCTAGCAAATAGGCGCCATCTTGACACCCCATCACGAGACCTCGCCATTCCTTTCATGGCTGACAATGGTTGGCATCAAGTCCCACATACCATCCATTTGTCACCCCAAGCATGTCCTTTACACATCCTTCAAACTTGGCTACTTTGAGACCTGATTGGGGGCATTCCTTTATTATCTGACTGCAGTGGGTATCGCACATGGTTCTACCAAATGAGAAATGGCCTGAAAAAAGACCTAAAAATTATAAAATGTCCTTAAAAAAGACCTAAAAATAAAAAAATGTCCTGAATTTTTATATTTTTTTTAAATATTAAAGACCTAAAAATTAAAAAATGTCTTGAAGAAATCCAAAAAAAAAAAAAACATCTCAAATAAAAAAACATAGAGTCATATTTTTTCAAGTCGGTCATGAGAGTTAGTCTTTGTCCTTTGTTGAACTATGTTGTCTCTATGCATTTGCTACATAGGCAAGACTCATCCTTGAGTCCCCAAGACATTAGGTCAGTCCTTTTAGGTTTGTCAAAATATAAATCATGACACAATCTTTGTTCAATGCTATGATATTTCCACAATCTATAATGCTAAAGATTTGTAATTTCTGGATTTTTTATTGTGTTTGAGTTTTTTCATCAACATTTCAGATCACACTCAGTTATCCATCATTAGGATGATAGAGAGCAAAGGAGATGAGAAATGGTTAGAGCATCATTTGGATTTTTTATTGTGTTAGAGCATCTAACCATTTCTCATATCCTTTGCTCTCTATCATCGTGATGATGGATCACTGAGTGTGATATGAAATGTTGATGAAAAAACTCAAACACAATCAAAAATCTAGAAATTACAAATCTTCAACAATCTTTGTTCATCAAGACAAATTTATTGGTCATGTCAAACGACAAGGTCTCTGAGTATATGAAATAGGCAAGGCCATCTGTCAATGAGCCCTCAAGGTCACTCTCATCTGGAATTTTGAGGGATTCTCTTGACATTTGAGGATCCATCCTTTCAACATCGACATCATTCAGGATGTGTCCTTCCTGAATTAGGAAAACTTTGGCATTTGTCATCTCGGCATCGTCAAAACTTGACACCAGACATCTTGACGATCGACAACACCTAACATCTCAACACTTAGATACCTAGCATCTTGACATTAAAACACCTGACATTCAAACACACTTGGAAAACACTTGGCAAACACTATGTTGGCATTTGTCTTTAGATCTCGCATCATGTTACTAGTTTCTCCACGAGGTCCTAACAATAGGATTTAGAGAAGCAATGACATATCATGATGATTAGCTTGTCTTATCTCTTTTAGGAAGTCATGTTGCTAGTTCCTCAAGGATGTCCTAGTAACAGAATTTAGAGGAGCAATGACCTTTCATGACTTGTCTTTCTTTCCTATCTTATGCTTGTGGTTGGTTGTGACAAAAAGACTAGGGAAATCGTGCCATCAATATGAGTCATGATCATCCTTTTCTATGACTACTTGTATCATGTGATGGTACGATCTTGCACACCTTGATCTATGTCATATCATGGTGTTTGTTGACCATTACAATAATCCACCCAATGATGATTAAGAGCAATAATTGTTAAGTCTTGTGGTAACATGTTGAAGGATTTGGTCTCTGCGCTAACATTCATCTCCTTCTATCTTCTCGTCTCATTTGTCTCATGATGATATCCTATGACATACAAAAACATAAGTGCATACATGACCATATAGGCATTACATTAGGTTTTTGCGCATTACATGTAGATGCATACATCATCCATATCATTAAAACACATATATATCACATCATAAGATTAAATTTTTCATACATATATAGTCATGCATCAACATACATAATCATAAACATGGTATCCATTACAATCATACATTATGCATCCATATAATCATCATTAGAACATAGCATCGTCATGGCATATAAGCATACATAACCACCACATCATCATGGCATCTCATCATAAGTAGATATCACAAAATTTATACATGGCATAACATATAAAAGACATCATCATAGGAATCATAAATGCATAAATCACATCACATAGACATCATATAGTCATCATGATTGCATCATCATACGCATCATCAGATAAACACATATCATATACATCATCATCACATAATGCATCATCGCATAACATAAAGCATTAAGGTCACATCAAAACTGCATCACATATACAATCTCAAAAGAATATAATTTCACAAGATAGAGTCATGAGATATCCCAAAAATAGAGCTTGTTGGCTTGATGGTCAACATATAAAGTGGCATAATAATAAATGTCTAAAGATAAGAGAACAATGTCAAGTTCCCTATGTTGTACTCTCCTCATCCCCTCATAGAGAAGAGTGTGGTGATCGGTGACCTATCATTGGAACTAACATAACCTATGAAGCCATAGTAGCCTGTGTCTGTGAAGCTGACATAACTGACATGGATTGAATCATCTCTACCATAACCTAAGGTTGTGACAAAACTGTGGCATGAGTCTATGAAGCTAATGGATCTATCATTGACGACTGACTATGCACAAATTTGTGTCCTAACCCTGATGACCCATGTGAATTCCTTGACCTATGACTAAAGGAATGCATGTGATGGGACCTGTGACCCGATGTGTGTCCTAAGGAATTCAATCCACCCACACTGCTCTAATTGTGATTGTTATAGGTATGACTACTCCCTGTCCCTATTCCAATCCTACTATAAGATTTGGCTAACCATGGCTCCCTCTGATCAGCTGGCACTACATGCTCATATAACATCCTATACAGTCCTCTACTCTCACTAACCCTAGCAAGCTCCCTAGCCACATCCACCACCGCCCCTATGCATAACTACGCAAACTGGCTACACCAGGTCTCTATCTCTCATCGTTGAATGTCAGCCTAATCCCTCTCCACCTTGGTAACCTCAAGCTCTACCCTTAGGGAACTAATCTCCATGGTGGCCTCATCTATCCTCCTCTACATGTCTACCAAATGCTGATCTACAATAGCATCCTACGACAATAATAGCACACTGGCTATCTTTGGATCCCTGTCAGTCATCCTCTCATGGAGCTATCACTTCACCTCATTGATCTCATCTCTAATATCCACATCCTCCTCATCACTAGTATCCTCCTCACCCCTGATAACTCCCTCCTCATGTCCTCCAACCTCAAGGGCATCCTCTGCTATGTGTATCTCCATCTCTGCCTCCTCTTTGATGGCCTCCTCCTATTTTCCCTCTCCCTCTTGCTACCTCTCTTCCTCCTGTCTCAATCCCTCCTCCTCCTATCTCGGTCCCTCCTCTCTCTCCTCCTCCTCCTTTGGCACCTTAGGGATAGCATCCAAGGCTGCTCTATCTACATTTTTTTTGACTCTCCTCGATTGTCTCCCTCTGTCCCCTCCTCTCCTCCTCTACCTGCCACCACCACCATCACCTCCATTATCTCCTCTGTCATCCCCGCCACCTCTTCTGCCATCCCCTCTCCCACCATTTCCTCTTCCACCATCTCCTCGTCCCCCATCTCTACCTCCCCTTGCCTCTTTTACCTCCTCACTTCACCCTCGAGATAATAGATGTTAGGTCAATAGATGCTGGTGCACAAGTCATAACCAGGATTCATCCTGAGATCGGCTACTCCTCCACTCCATCCTCATGGCTATGCCACTAATCTATCAATCTATTGATGAGAAAATGACACTAATATAGTTGGACCCCACCCAGGCTCTTGGGACAATCTAGCATACTTAGTTGTACCCATCGGCACACCCTACTACTCATCAAACTGTCGAAGAACCCATTGGGGCAAGTACATCTCTATGATGAGTTGGCTTTAAACAGTGCACCCAATCAAATATTTGAACTAGCATAAAAAAGATAAATGATTAGCCTCATCAGCCCATGGAACACAATCTCTATATGGCCTCCACACAAATTTTGTCATCATGTCAATCATGTGCCTCTAGTAGCTGGTCTCTCCAACTCCAGTCTGCTACAAGGGTCATGCATATAAATACGCATGCAACATCTCGTCTTCTAGCTGTGGCCTCTGAATTGGTGGCTAGAAGATGGTGATATGCTCCCATGCCCAGATCATTGTAGGTTCATGCCACAACTAATGCTACTCCCACCTCTATAGGCAACCTCATGGAACTAGTGGTACAACATGCCAAGAAGACAAGGCCCCCCATGCAAAAAAAATTCTATCATGTCACATCCACACTAGCACATCGCCCCATCTGATCAGCAATCCATGTCCTTGATGATCTAGAATCAGGACCTCAAAAATAAATGTGCACAACATGGCATCCCACCATGGGTAGTGCTCTATGAGATACTCCCATTGAATCTCGTAATCATCCACACCAAGGCCTATGTCATCATCCACCTCGTATAGCTATGTTATGGCCTATACACCTCGCTGAGGATCGTAGACCACCCGCTCTCCTCTGGTTGAAATATGTAGGATTCGATACATGTCCTCCAAGGTGATCATCACCTCCCCTATCAGTAGATGGAAGGAACAAGTCTCAAAGTGCCACTGCTCAGCCAACGCTGTCGATAGTCCCCTATTAGCTTGAATAATGGGCATATAGGTGACATAGTATAACCCTAGTCACATCAATCACCTCTACTCTTGGTCTGTCAACTGGTTCTGAAACATCTATGTCGATGGTCTGAACTCTCAAGTATAGATCAGTGCTAGTTGTTTTTGCACATGCAAAAATGGGAGTTAGCACATTCTTGAAAATAATTATTACCATTTTTCTAGCTAAACATGAGCAAAAATTAAGTCTAAAGCTAAGTCATCCCTAGTCAACCCTAGTCAAAATAAAATGTGTCACATTGATTTCGTTTGCGTCGTGGTTTGGTGTTTGCATTGTTTTGTACATCAGTTGTGTCTCACTACTTGCATCGTCTGGCATAACAAATATGTTGGTGGGAGATGACTTGTTGTCTCACCGATATGGCGATGAGGTTGACTTGGTAATACTGTCAAAGTAGGGACCATGTGGACTAGTACAATGAACATCAGAGTGACTAACTTGTGTAGACACATAAAAATGACCTAAGCTTGCAAGCTCTACTATCGCCATCTTCTTCCTAGCATAATTAAGATATTTTAATTATTTCCTTGGTCCACTTTTGACTATTAATTAAATAATTCATAATTATTTAGTTAATTAATGTCTTTATTCCTCTTGATTATTTAAAGAAATAAATTTTATTTATTTAAATACATCACTAATTGTCTAATGTCTCTCTATAATTAAATAATTTAAGGAATTTATTTAATTATCTTTGTCCACTAATTCCTCTGGATTATTTAAATAGATAAATTTTATTTATTTATTTAAATACGTCATTTATTCTTAAAAGTCTTCTTATAATTAAATAATTTATTTAATTGTCCACCTTGGCATTTTCCCTCATTTTAAATAAAATTATTTATTTAAAATGGTCTCACTTTTCAATTTCCCTCTTTTAGTAAATAATTTAAATTAATTATTTACTATCATGTGACCACACCTTTTGAATTAAATTAATTTTTAATTCAAAATAGTCTTTTTCCTCTAAAAATCAAAGAATTTCTATTATTATTTGATTTTCCAGCCACCTCTTTTTCTATGCCAACCTTATCTCCTTGTCGCATGCATTGTCAACCCTTGATTTGATTTTCTCAAATTGAATCTTGTCCACTCATTTTAAATTTTACCTAATGTTTCCCTAACCCTAATTGTGGGTTGTCATATTGAATCTTGTCCACTAATTCTAGGGCACTTGTAAATCTTCAATCTTGGCCATTCATCCAAAATTGCATTTTCTATAAAATGGAAAATTTTCTCTCATTTTGTCATCTCATGCTATCTAGACCTCATTCTATCTAGATTTCTTACAATCTTGTCATTTTAAGCTCCTTTTTTAGGCATACTTCATCTCTCATCTGACATTTTGGCATACTTTAGTCATAGTTTAGATTTTCTTACTAGTTACATAGTTGCATAGTATTGCATCTTGTCATTCAAATCCTTCAACATTTGCTTTGGTCTTGTCATTTTCACATATTGCTCACATAAAATTTGAGGGAAAACTTCATATTGCAGCAAGTTGAGAAGGTGTAATGGAGGTCAATCATGGAGATTGAAGACTTAAGGTGATATATTTCTTGTTTTCATGTTATTTCCTCCTTTTTGCTTCTTTATTACTTTGTTTTTTTATTTATTTAGGTGCTAATCTACTAACCTAAGAATTTCCCATAGTTACATCTTATATCGGTGGGAGGCGATAAGATATCCCTTCGATATGGAGATATATTACTTGCTTCACATGGTTGTTGTGAATTAGTTGGAGCAATTAAATCTTTGATACTCTTGACCATTAACTGTTATTGTGCATTGGAAGTTGAACCAAACTATTCCCTGT
Organism: Sequoia sempervirens; assembly: GCA_007258455.2. Taxonomy (NCBI): domain Eukaryota; kingdom Viridiplantae; phylum Streptophyta; class Pinopsida; order Cupressales; family Cupressaceae; genus Sequoia; species Sequoia sempervirens. The sequence continues at coordinate 34,102,623 of VDFB02026320.1, read as the reverse complement.
TGGAATGTTGTAACTAGGGTTAGGGTTAAGAATGAATGACATAAAACCCTAAAATTTTCTGCAATGAGAGAGAGAGAGGGAAATAGAATAGGGTTATGCTGCTAGATTCTCTCTAGAATGGAACAAGATGTAAACTTTGTAACGGATTAGACCCTGAATTGTATTTGTAATTATTTTTTTGTTGAATAATATGATGGCGATCTGGGCTTTTGGAGTGTGGGGTGTTTTACCCAAAATGGTTTTCCCCGCGTAAATCTATGTGTTCATATCTTTTCTTCCATATTTCATGTTTAATGGTTCTGCTTGATTGAATCTATTTAATGGTGTTGTTTGGAACTATTTTAATTAGCATTAACTTTTCTCTAAGGGTCAATGTGCGAAATGAACTATGTTTGATTCCACTTTCTGGCATACTAGTACATGTCTTTGAGGCAATCTAAAGGGATTAAATGCTACCAAAGGAATTATTGATCTTAGATGTTTATTCTAAGATGCCCACTTTTTCCCAACAAGTGGTATCAAAGACTTCTTCTAGGATGTGTTTCTTCCTAGTCTCTTGGTGGTTCTGGGTATTCCTTCTATGAAGATTTCTTCGTCTGTTAGGCTTGAAGAAATCTGGAGGAATCAACTATTGTATTGATCCTTCAGTGAGTGGAAATTCTTGTTGTTCTGTTTAAGTTTCTGAGACAACATGCATCATGGAATATGGTGAAGATGAAGAAACTAGGACTAGTCATACTGGAATGTTGTGATTTGAGGTTCCTAGTTGGCAGTGGTATAATCCTAATGCATGGAGTGGAATATTATTTTTTATTTATGGTTGTGTTGCAACAAATCTTTCATATTGGGTGTCTATGTAAGGGGCTCCTTGATGATATGGAGAAGCTTGGGTTGTTTCTCAACTATGGAGAAATGTATGTATGTTGGGTGGATAGTCCCGGTATTGGAAGGCATAGTTTTATGGTACCCCAATTGCATGAAGGCTATGGAGTTGGTCAATGAATGATCTGAAAGCTCCTGCAATAGCTTGTCTCCCTCAGATGCATGTACATGTTGGTGGTTGAGGAGTTATCCTGAAATGGGCCTAGATTTTCTGACTTCCTTTTCCTCTCATGGATGCTTTGTACCTCCATGGTTTAGACTCGTGCTTCTAGGTCTAAGAGTTTTTATAGGTTTTATTAAAAACCTATGGTGATGCTCATTCATGATAATCAATTTTCTAGTTTAACTATTATGGTGTTTATGTTTCATACTTTTAATTCATCAAGATTTGAAGTGGATATGGGTATGCATGGGTGTTCTCGAACACAATGGTTTTGTAGGTTTTACATGGTCAAGAAAAAAAAACTTGTTGTTTTGTGGAGCTGTTGTTAAACTATTTTCTAGGCCCTAGCTTTTGAGGTGTTGTTGGATGAGATAGTTGCAGCTCTGCATGCATTCCTCATATATGGTAAGATATGGTGTGTTTTCTTTCTCTGCATGGGAGTGTTGGTAAGCGATTCATCACTTAGCATTCTTGTGGTGGTGCTTGGTGGTTTCCTAGACTATGGTGCTCATTGTCGAAATGATTGGAAAATTAAATTTGGACTTGATATGGTGTTTGATTCATGTTGTCTGTGTGGTTATTCTCTTTGAGATCTTTTTTTTTTTGTTTCTAGTGTCATGATGTGTTTGCATGTTTGTTTTTATTGATCTTCAAGTTATGTGTTTGGTGGATTAGCTACCCATTGGTTGCAGTGAGATAACTCTGAAGTGGACTGTCTATATCCACGAGGTTGATTCAATGTTGGTGCAAACTTGTTAGCTGACCTTGTATGTGGTCACTTATGCATTGGTGTGGTTACTTTGAGATGAGAGGATGGATGGTGTTGAGTACCTAAATAGTCAGTTATGGGGACCTATAGCATATTGTATCACAATGTCATGGATAGCTTGGATACAATACTTTGTGTAATATTTTGACTGTGATGGTAATTTTTTTCTTAGTTTTGGAGACCTTGGTGTTGCTTGGTGTTGTTTTCAGATGGATATGTTAATGAGTGGACCTGGAGGTTTTTTCATTATAGAAAATGTTTGATTGTTTTCTTGGAAAGCTCAGTATCATGGTTCAATGGGAGCTTTAGCAATGACTAGATTCATCACTTGGTCATGGATGATCTTCTTTAGTGTTGTAGATGCTACTATAGGGAGCTCTTATATCTTGTTGTTGTTGAAGGGATCTTTCAAATTTGCATGGACACTATTTGGAGATGGTTCATCTTCATGATATTGAAGATTTGTAACATCAAGGAGCCATGGAGGACTCCTGGAGTCTTTGGTTGAGGTTTCAGTGGTGCTTGAAAGGTGATGTTGGTTTGGAGTTTGTTTTTTATTTCATGATATACTCTTGTTTTTTGCATTAGAGTTTTGGCATGATATATTTCTCTTAAGACCATGGTTAGTTCACTTGAAGCATGGTATCTCCTAAGGGGGATGTTTGTATCATGATGTCATGATAAGTTCTTGATTTAGATGAATGGAGCTTTGACAATGGTCTAGTAATTCTTTGTGTATTGGGTACATTGGTCATATGCTTGAGAACTTCATGATGGTGTGATGATGCATTTGGAGTTTAGCATGAGATGATTGGTTGTAGGTGCTCATGGATACATGAAGAATAATGTGAGGTTGTAATTATCTTGAGATGAGAAAAGTATACTGAGATGGTTACTCTTGGTGAGATTTTAGTAGAAGGTCTGAGGAGCCTACACCTTGGTTGGATGTGAGTTCAATAGAGACCAATGAGGAGATTTATCTTGGAGAAGTCATGAGGACTTGATTACCCTAGAAGAGCATTCTCATTCCCCACTCTTGTTCTACTTGGTAGATTATCATTTGAAAGGTATTTCCCATTATTTCTTTTAGATGTGTTCATGGTTTGATTCTCATGGAATGAGTTAATTCTTCATGATTGGATTTGGATACTCATTTGAGGATTGGTTTAGCTTGTGTCTATATGTTGTATCTTTCATATATGGATATTGAGCTCTGTAGTTAGTTTTGAAGGATTCATTTGAAGGATGTTTAGCATGGTTATCTCCTTGTGCTTTTGTGTGTTTTTAGTTTAAGATATCATTTATTAGTGAGGACTGTTAGGAGATGGTTTTATGGGCTAATTTCCTAAGATGGAAATGAAATAGTTTGATCTTCTTGGAGAAGCTTACATCCATATAATTACATGATATATATGTTGTGTTTGATCTTGGAGATTGAACAGTTGGGTGTTGCTACGTTTTTCTCTTTGGGGTGTTGTGAAGTAGATCATACTTGACATGGTTGGAACTTAAAGGTGAATGTAGGAGGATTTTCTATAGGTTCATGATGTGCAGAGATGCTCTCTTTGGTCTTGGTTGTCTTCCTAGATGTTTGGTTTCACTTTACATTGGTTTGAGGTTTGTTCAGAGCTATAGTGATCACTAGCTTGTGGCCATGTGCTTTCACTCATGTCCTTGGGTGATGACATGGAGTTTCTTAATCTTTTTCCTTTCTTGGGTGTGGAGAACTTGGGAGAGCTATGAAGACTTGTTGTGAGAGTTGTATTTACAAGTTTTGTATATCACTATGGATGGTTCCTTGAAACTACATGTTTACACTCTATGTTATGCTATCAGTAGACTCGTTATTCCTTGTTCTTTTAGATTTTGAATTACCCATGTAGTGGGAGTTCTTGGATGTGTTTGGTCTTCTTTGACTAGTTTGTACATGGATCTTGTATCTACAGTTGATGGGTTGGCTATGTAGGTGGCATGAGTTTTCTAATGAACATACCTTAGAGGTATGTGAGATTGGATGGATTAGCACTTGTTGTGGGTACTATTTTTTAGTTGTGTGGGTTGTTTAGTTGGATTGGAGTAGCCAGTTCTCTAGTTTTTGTTCTAGCTAGCATTATATCTTGTTTCCAGAGGATAACTTCATGGTTGTGTTCATGTTGAGTGATTTAAAGTTGACATTACTTTTGTATGGCTTGTTGAGCATAGTGGAGTGGTGACAATTTTTTCAAACCCTTTTTGTCAGTTCGTTATGATGGTGGTGTCTCAGATTAGACAAATGCATATGTACACCATGACTTGTTCCTTTTCTTTGAAGGATGGCTAGAACTGTAGCCTGATATGGTAGACATTATAGATGTTGTTTTTGTTGGCATCCCAGGTGATACAAAGGATTTATGCATTGATTGGTAGGAAGTGCATTCTTCAGCAAGTGGGAGAATGTTGACAAATGGTGCCTCAAATGTACTAGTGTTTGGGCCTTTGCATTGTTGAATAGATAGTTGAATATCATATGAAAAAGTTACTAGTCTGATCGAAATCTCTTTGGCAGGAAATGGTTTCCTACTTAAGTTGCAGGTTTCAAAGATTTCCTAACTTAAGTCATGGGGTTCTAAAATTTCATAACCTCCTAACTTAGCAACTTTGTGGTTCTCTTCATTATCGACATGTCACAGGTTTTGAGAACTTTGCAACCTCCCACTCGAGGTTCAAAAGTTTGGGTCTTGAGCAATAGTTGGATCCCTTTTTTGGCATGTCACGACTTTTGGGAACTTCACAACCTCCAACTCGAGGATGAAATTTTGGATTCTGAGTGACTTAGTGATTGGCGCTTCATTAGTGGGACATGACTACTTCAGCAAGACTTTAAAGTTTGTTCCCCCGATAGACCGATGACTATGGTGGGACCTAAGCTATTAGGGTGGAAGTGATAATTGGTGCAAGCCATGCTAACTCAGAAATAGGGACCACATGGAATGATATGGACTACATCTGTATGACTTCATTATATCTGTGGGAGACATGTCTCACCAATATGGTGATGAGGTTGACTTGGTAATACTACTGAAGTAGGGACCATGTGGATTAGTATAGTGAACATTAAAGTGACTATCTTGTATCGGTGGGAGGAGATAAGATGTCTCATTGATATGGAAATATATTACTCACTTCACATGGTTGTTTTGAAGTGGTTGGGGCAATTAACTCTTCAATATTCTATTAACTGTATGGAATGCTCTTGACAGTTAACTATTGTTACTCATTGGAAGCTAGACCAAATCATTCCCTGTTGGAATGTTGTAACTAGGGTTAGGGTTAAGAATGAATGATATAAAACCCTAAAACTTTTTGCAATGAGAAAGAGAGGGAAAAGATTAGGGTTATGTTGTCAAATTTTCTCAAGAATGGAACAAGTTGTAAACTCTATAAAGACATAAACCCTGAATTGTATTTGTAATTGTTTTGTTGTTGAATAATGAAGTGGAAATCTAGGATTTTGAAGTGTGGGGTTTTTTAACCGAAATGGTTTTCACCATGTAAATCTATATGTTCATATATTTTGTTCCATCTTTCATGTTTAATGGTGTTGTTTGGAACTGGTTTAATTAGCATTAACTTTTCTCTAACGGTCAATGTGGGAAATTGATGTAGACAAAGGGTGGAAACCTTCTCAAAATGACCAACAAGTGAGTGTCCAAACAACTTTAAAATAGATTCAAAATATCTTATCAAAATTCACTCCTAGTCATGCCTTTCCTTGTCGCATAGGCAACCAAGTTAGAGGGATTTTCCACTAATACTTTCCAAAACATTTCACAAAAAAAATGAAGAATCAAATACCCTTTTTAGGGTTATACAACATACATGAAAATCCACATGAACCCTTTTGGACCAATTCAAAGATTCAATAACATACCACCACCTAGGGCTAGTAAATTACCCCTATTTTCCAAAGGAAGTGCCTTTTAGATGTAGGATCTCCTCTCAAACACAAAGAAAAGTCTTTAATCATGACACAAATCCACCAATTCCATGATTATTTCTCCCATACAAGGCCATTACCCTATAGTAACCCTCCTAAAACATGCAAAAACCAAGGGTTTTGTTGGAAGTCTTATAACCTGGGCTTTCCACACTCCGCCAGAGCTTCAAACAAGTCACAAATGGTCTGAATTCACATAATAACCCCTCACAAGGACCACACTCTCAACATTCATTCAAACCCCTACTCTACAACTCAATTTCATATGAAAATGGTTCTACCTTGCCATAAGACATCACTTCAAAGCCACCAAAATATTCCCTTTATTTCCCTAACACCTATGAACATCTAAAATAGTAAAATGTATTCCATTCATTCAAGTAACAGGTCACAATAGTAGGAGGAATGGCTTCTACATTAAATGAATTTCAAAACTAGACTTTGCTAGTCTGTTACAGGAAGACCCAAAAATTTGAATGAGATCTTCCCTTAAAATTAAAAATAAGCCCTCAAAACCATTGGAAGAGAAAGTTAAAACATGTCACCATAGTATTCCATGAGTTTTAGATAAATGGAGGCCTATACAGCCCCGTACATAGTAGGAAAAGAGAGAAAACACAAAAAATTAACTAAAAATGGTGTTTTTTTATTGATATTCTTCTTCCAATGTGCTCCAACCAACCTAATCGAGCCTTTAAGAGGCCTTTTATACACCTTCAATTCAAAAACTACCTTGTAAATGTTCCAAACTACTCTTTAAACTCTAAACTCTTAATATCTGCATAAACTAAATTTTGACAACCTTTTAACAACTTAACATCTATTTAAAACTTCTAAGTGACTCCGAGGACATAATTGACTCAACAATCCTCCCATTACATAGCATATGGTCCCTTGGACCTTATTTAACAAAATTAAACACAAAAACCCTTCCTAACCCACTAATTTTCCACCTATCCTTCAAAGGAACAACATTTCTTGTCCATGAGGTGTAGGTGCTCCTACACCATACACCCTAGATTAAAAATTCTTCCAAGTCCCCTAGAAGTAGTCTTTCCTTGATCTAGCTAAATCTTCATGGTCTTCAATCTTTGTTTCTTGTGATTGCAATATCTTCATTTTGACTTTAGTCTTGCACTTGTTTCTATTCACCAACACTTCTCTTCTTGCTTTGTAATCATGAACCAACAACTGTAGACTATGTCTTGTCTTTATTAACCTTTTCCATCTACATTTGCTTTGTTCTTTAACTTTTTCCTTTGCAAAATAACTCATACAATGTCCTTTCATTTTCACCCATGGTTTGACTCTCATCATCACCATTAACAAAAAAAGGAAGTAGGATATAACCCCCTTCATCCTCTACCTCTTGACTCTCAGCCTCAACCTTTATTTAGTTCACCATGCTCAAAACCATCAACACAGTTGCACACATCTGCCACACCTGTAATTTGATCCACCTAGGACAATCCACTCTCTTACTTTCTCCTCTTGCCTTCTTTATCAACCTTTCCTTCTTAGCCCTTACTTGGCTAACCCCTATCAACTTATCACCATCATCCCCTTTCATCTTTGGGACTCTTGGAAAACTTGTTTCCTTTCCATATTCACCTTCCATAGTATCCACACTTTCTGCAAATGTATTCTCAGATTCTTTCACTTCTTGCCATTCCTCTTGGCATGTTGTCCACTCTTTTGTCTTTTCTTTCTTTTCTTGCATTTCCCATTGTCTCTGACTGTCCACACCTTGCTCCCAATCCTCTGTCTCTATGATCCCTATCCTAACTCTTCTCAACTATCCAACATCATCTTCTCTCAACACCACATTCTTATGTTGCCTCTTTACAACATATTTTTCATGCCTTTTCCAACCACTTTGACTCTCAATGCTTATCTCTATATTATTCTCACTTACCATGCTCTTCCTGAGCTTGTATTCACTTTTCACTTTCACATCCTCTTTTCCTATCCCTTTGTCTCCACTGTCAAGAACTCTTACCTTCACAACCTTCTTTTTTCTTTCTACCTTCTTGACTTCTAATCCAAATGTCTCTATCTCAGTAGTACATGGCTACTCTTTGTTCTTCTCCCTCTCCAAGGGACACAACATTGTTCCCACTATAATTTTTCCACTTGTTACAATCCCTCCATGGCTTCCTATCATCTTCTCATTCACTTTCCTCTTACTCAATTCCTCATTCCTCAATCTACTTTTCCCTAAGGCCTCTTTGTTTGTGGGTCTTTCAACACCTCTATTCTCACAGTCTTGTTTCTTGCCACTCTTTTCACCTTGCACACTCCATCCACTCTATTTTACCTCTTCATTATTTCTCTTTGCTTCTGAGACCTTCTCATCATGTGGTTTTGCATCTTCTTTTCCATTAGGCTACTGCTACTCTCTACCTCTTTGTCCCTTCACTGTACTATGCACTCCTTTCATCATGAACTCACTAGGCCCTTCCTAACTCTGCTTTTTCTTAACTTCCCTCTTCTTGTCCTTTCCTCTTACTAGGGTCTTTGATCCTATAAATTTTTCCTCACAAACTTGGGCTCTAGGTTTTCATCCTTTTGTCATGAATGTACTTGTCTATCCTACCTCTATTTCTACCTTTTCTTGACTCAAATTAGTCCTTTTCTTATCTCCAACCTGCCTTGCAAGCATGCCTAGATACTTCATAAAGGATTCCCTTTCTCCCATCATCAATTCTTCATCCTTTTTTCTTGCATCTTTGTCTAATTTTTTTGTCTCCATACCTTCTTCTTTCTTGTTGATTGCACCTTCACTATTCTTGTCTTCCTCATGCCCGAGGAACTCCTTCCTTCCCATCATCACTATCTTTACCATTTTGTCGTGTTCTCTATCATCTCCCTACAATGGGGTTAGTTTGAACTTGATTCCATCTTTCACAATATCATACTCATTAGTCCTACCATAATGTAAAACATACCTATCAAACTACCACTACCTTCCTAGTATCAAATGATAATAACTCATTAGAAAAACATCACACAAAATACTATCCTTCTATGCACCAATTTGAAACTCCACTAGGGCTTGCTCATTCACCACAACTAACTAATCACTATTCAACCAAAATTCTTTATATGTCCTTTCATGTGGGATCCTTTCTAACTATAATTTATCTACCATCTCAACTGATACAATGTTATCAAGAGTACCTGAATCTATCACCACATTGGATACCTTGTTCTTGCATTTTCATTTGGTCCTCAATAAGGCCTTCCTTTGTGTTATCTATTTCACCTTAACGTATCTCTCCTAGAATTATTTGATCTCCTTTGCCATATTGTCTTCTCGATGAAAAGTGTCTTTTTCAACTTCTCACTTGCCTTCCCAAACCTGCAAAATACAACCAAAGGTCTACTCCATGTGGCTCTAATACCATTTTTTTGCAGAAAAAGGGTGGAAACCTTCTCAAAATGACCAACAAGTGAATGTCCAAACAACTTTAAAATAGATTCAAAAGATATCATCAAAATTCACTCCAAGTCATGCCTTTCCTTGTAGCATAGGCAACCAAGTTAGAGGGATTTTCCACTAATATTTTCCAAAACATTTCACAAAAAAAATGGAGAATCAAATACCTCTTTCAGGGTTATACAACATACATGAAAATCCACATGAACCCTTTTGGACCAAGTCAAAGATTCAATAACATACAATCGCCTAGGGCTAGTAAATTACCCCTCTTTTCCAAAGGAAGTACCTTTTAGATGTAGTATCTCCTCTCAAACACCAATAAAAGTCTTTAATCATGATACAAAGCCACCAATTCCATGATTATTTCACCCATATAAAGCCATTACCTTGCTACCCCAAGTAACCCTCCTAAAACATGCAAAAACCAAGGGTTTTGTTGGAAGTCTTATCACCTGGGCTTTCCACACTCTTCCAAAGCCTCAAACAAGTCAAAAATGGTTTTCATTCACATAATAACCCCTCACAAGAACCACACTCTCAACATTCATTCAAACCCCCTACTCTACAACTCAATTTCACATGAAAATGGTTCTGCCTTGCCATAAGACATCACTTCCAAGCCACCAAAACATTCCCTTTATTTCCCTAACACCTATGAACATCTAAAATAGTAAAATATATGACATTCCTCCAAGTAACAGGTCACAACATTAGGAGGAATGGCTTCTACATTAAATGAATTTCAAAACCAGACTTTGCTAGTCTATTATAGGCAGGCCCAAAATTTGAATGAGATCTTCCCTTAAAATTAAAAATAAGCCCTCAAAACCAATGGAAGAGAAATTTAAAACATGTCACCATAGTATTCCATGAGTTTTAGATAAATGGAGACTTGTACGGCCCCGTACACAGCAAGAAAAGAGAGAAAAAATAGAAAATTAACTGAAAATGGTGTTTTTTTTATTGATATTCTTCTTCCAATGTGCTCCAACCAACCTGATCGAGCCTTTAAGAGGCCTTTTATACACCTTCAATTCAAAAACTTCCTTTCAAACATTCCCAACTACTTTTTAAACTCTAAACTCTTAATATCTCCATAAACTACATTTTGACAACCTTTTAACAACTTAACATCTATTTAAAACTTCTCAGTGACTCCTAGGAAATAATTGACTCAACAATCCTCCCATTACATAGCATATGGTCCTTTGGACCTTATTTAACAAAATTAAACCCAAACACCCTTCCTAACCCACTAATTTTCCACCTATCCTTCAAAGGAACAACATTTCTTGTCCATGAGGTGTAGGTGCTCCTGCACCAGAAATGACTTATGTTTGATTCCATTTTATGGCATAGTAGTACATGTGTTTGAGGCAATCTAAAGGGAATAAACACTACCAAAGGCAGTATTGATCTTAGACGTTCATTATGAGATGTCTAATTTTTCCCAATAGTGGGAGAATTAGATTAAGATACTTCTAATGAACATAATTGGGCCACAAATCCATCAAATATTTTCTTAAGAAACTTATACAGTTGATGAGAGCTTACCATTTTTGCAGATTTTTCCTTCAACCTTCTTAGCTCTACTATATTTCCTTCTGATTTAAATCTCATCAATTGTTCTCGGTTCATATCAATTAATCCCAAAGTATTAAGCCATTATACTCCCAAAATAATATATACTACACTCATGGAGATAGCATATATTTTTCCATTAAGGTGATAATATCCTACGGATAATTTAATGCTATGGTATTTTCTAGAACAATTATCAGTACCACCATCTACAATAAAGACCTAAAACTCTAGGGTTGGATATATAAACAATTTATATGAGTAACCAATTTTTTTAATGAAATTATGGTACTAGCTGAGTCAATCAACACTATTACTTTCTTATTCTTTAAGATACCTACTACCTTGAGATTTTGTGGGGTGCTAAAATCTAAGAGTGCATGACAAGAAATGATCAATTGGGAATCTTGTGATTCCTCATTTTATAAAACATTTGAAATCTCAACAATTCTATTTTAGGAACTAGTAACTTCTTAATCTATCATATTCAAATTGAAAACCACTTAGCCAAGAGGATTTTCTTCACATTTTAGGAATGAAGGTTTCCATGCTCTAAGACTCAATTTATAGAACTACCCTTCTCACAAAAAGAAAGCAAAGTAGGACATGTTTATTTATAATTTTTTAAAAAATACAATAACTATTTACTATATTAGAGCCTAAAACAATGAAAAATAGGCGGCACTATTCTTTTTAGGAGATGGATCACAAGGGGTAGGTTTCCTCCTATTTTGCCTAGTTCCACTCAAGGAAACCCTAGAGATCTTAATCCAATGATAGAATGGGAGAAAGAGATTTGCTAAAGGTTGTCCTAGGGTATGAATAATGACTAAATAAGGGTTTACCACCAAGCTAGGGATTGTAAAGACAAATAACATGCAAGAACTAATTATGAAACTCAGTGATATAAAAGACTACAATAAATGACCTAGAAATGAATGCAAAATAGAACAACAAACTAGGAAATCAAAGAGGTGCCCTTGGAAACCTGTAGAAGTTTGTATGAAGATATTAAATGATGAAAATATTAAATTTAATGCACATTGGGACTCATATGCCAGGCTAGGTGATTTAGTCCCAAATTAGGGTTTCTGGGCAGGAACATAAATTTGGCAGAGACAAGTCTAGAACACCTTAAAACTGGAAAATCCACTATATTGGGACTCAAACACCAGAGTGGCATATCAGTCCCAATTGGCCTTTTCAGAAAGTCAAAGTCTGAATCTACTCTTCAACCTCTACTCTATCTTCTCAACTTGATTTTTAGATCAGAATTGTTGAATTTTGCTTTGTAAGTGTCTTTTAATGATCTTTTAAACAAGGTGATAACTTTGACAACTTAAATGCACACTTGAAAACTTCTTTCCAATCTTTCTCCTTAGAGGGTCTTCAACCTAGATCTACAAATCACACACTAAAGAGAGGGGGAAAAAAAATTAGTAGAAAGGGGATTTCCTTGGTCAAACCTCATTTTGGTAATTAAACCTTGTAATGAGATCAAATGGAAAGGAGAAATGATGAATGAACATAATGATATTTTTCAACTCACCAAACCTTAGAAATTAAGTGTTGCAAACATGTATGATATGGCTCCAATTGATGTGGATCTTGACTCTTGATTGAATGTCGTAGATCTTGACTTGGATGCTTGCTTGAATCATGAAACCCTACATCACAAATGTTAGCTCAAAAAAACACATGATGCATGGTGAATTTGACATGATTCTTGATACTTGAATAATTATCGAAAACACTTGATAATCAACTCTTGAATTCTCTTGTAGAATCTTGTAATCTCCAATTTTCTAGAATGTATGAATACTTGAAAGATTAGGTCACTTGATTTCTTATTAGGAGAAAAATGAGTGAAATAACCTTGTATTTATACTTGTTTATGCCAAATTTTCAGAAAGTACAACACTACAAGCTGACATTAAATGTAGGAAAATAAAAATTTTCCAAGAATTTGAATTTAAATAAGGTCTAAGCTAAATGGGAATCATACACTAGAAGTGGTGTATGAGTCCCATTAGGCTAAGCTTGGGACACATTTTTCAAGAAATTCTTAGATTCATGTGAAATTTAGATCGGGGCCTCAAAACTTAGGTGGGACCCATACGCCTAAGGTAGTGTATGAGTCCTAGATCACTAAATCTAGACAATACAATCCAAAAACACCTAAATTATTGTTGGATGTTGGTTTATGTTGGGATTGATCTAAAAAATATGCATTAATTAAGGCTTATGGATGTAAATTACAGCCAAATAAACCATAAAGAAGCCCAGTTAATAATCAAAACCCTAGATTAGTGAGAAAGTGTTAATATACACTTTACAACACCTTAAATAAGGCACAACTAAGTCCATTTGGTTTACAAGGACCTAAGACCTAATGTGAATGCGTTAAACACATTACTACACTAAATCAAGCAATATTAAGTTCAATTTAATAGGGAGGACCCAAACAAGTGCAAAAGAGTAGAGGGATACTTTTTTCATTGCCACATTTAGCCCCAACTTTAGTGAGAGGAGGAACTTGCTTCAAGCTCACACTAAAGTAGACAAACTCGCACCAAGAGGGGTCCAAATGTACCAATGCTAGTGAGATAGGACAACAACTAGGAGGGATGATCAAGCCCCCAAGATCAAGATCTTATGAAAAACCAACATAGGTGTAAGAGCACTATGAAGTACTTATGTCACTCTTCAGACCCAAATTTCATGTTTGGGCTAGGCGAGCTGGTTTTCAAAGTTTGTACTGCACCTCAAATGGCTCTTTGTCTAAGGATAATAGTGCGGTTCTAGGACAACAATGTGGCATGTTGTAATCTCTCTGGTGTGTTGGAATTTGTATGGATAGAAAATAGGAAGTATAGTAAAAACTACCTAAAAACATACTAACAACCTAGCTAGTTGATGTTGATGGAAAAAAAACTGAGATATAGAAATTAAAGACGAATATGATAAAACAAATAAATGAGAGCTACAGTGATCAAGATAATCTCACCAAGGTGTCAATTCACCAAGTAGCTCCACAAGTGATCCCACAATAGTGGTTTACAATATTTGGCCAAACTGGACACTGAACTAATCTTTTCTAACTAAATCTTCACTTTCAGGCACCTATAGCGACTAAACTGTGAGCAATTTGAAGAAGATGCAAACTAGTGATTTGTGACATTTTTTCTGTAGATTCTAAATATATTTTTTCAAAAAATTTGGAATCAGATTGCACTTCTTTTTCCATCTCCTTCGAAAACTAGTTTTTTTAGTAAACACCATTTTTGAGTGACAGTCACCGTATAACACAACTTTTTTTCCATGAAGGATAAAATTTGAATTTTTTGAATTTAGATTTGTAACTATGATATCTAGTGCTTCCAATTGATTTCATAGTGTTTTTTTGAATATTTTTTCCTTAATCAAGTTTTGAAGTCAAACCAATTACAATTCAAACATAAGTGAACTGTATAACACAACTTTTTTTATATGTATAGAAATATATTTTTTATTTTTGTTGGATCAAGGACTACAATATCTAGTGCACTTATATTTTTCAAAAAAAAATTGATAATCTTCTATTTTTCCACATGTGTAGAACAAAGAGCTTGATTTTCAGTGCAAAACCTACATTCAAAAGAAATCAAAAATAAATATAATAAAAAATTAAATTTATTTAAAATTATACCTTTTGGGAAGCTTATAATAAGGACTACATACAAAAAATAAATTTTAAATGAATTCATTTGATCCCCCAAAAGGTAAATCAAAAGTGCTTTTTTATCAACATTTTGAAAGGTGTAAAGGAGACTTTGTTATAGGTATGGTTTAAAACTAGCGAGGTTTTATCCAAGGGGGTTTGATCAAAGGTAGTTTGATCAAACCCTATTCAATTGGAATTCTTTAAATGAAACATTTTAAGGCTTAAATCATTATATTTTCTAAAAATATGTGATTTCAGCAAAAATCAGAATCTCCTAGAAATTGTAAACCTACACACAAGAAAGAGGGAAAATTGTTGGGGATGAATAGGGGCCTACTTCAGTTAGACCCTCATTTTGGTGTTTCCACCTCCATGGATAGCCAAAAAGAAATGAAGTAGAATAGTACAATAAAGGAAAAGAAATGAAGCAAAGAACACTACAAATAATATTATGCTACTCAATCAAATTACAAAGGAGAGGAGTGAAGCGTTACCACCTCTACCAAAAATCTCACTAGCCAATATAAGGAGAATGCAAGGTATGGACTTGGAAAAGTCACCACAGCTATAGCGGTGATGAAGGGAAGACTCCAAGTTGACACTTCCAAAGATGCCTCACACTTGCAATGTTGAGTTGAAAGAGCTTCAAAGCTACTACAATGCTCAAAAGTAGAGTGCTAGAATGTTGCTTGAGAGTGAAAGAGTGTAGTGAATGAAATGAAAAACTACTTAGAGGATGTAAAAGAGATAGATTGAATGAACGAATAATGGATTTGAAGGTAGAATGAGGAAGAATCTTCCCTTTTTGGGATTGTTTGGTTGAAGAGGGATGTTACAATTCGACCCCAATCAAGTGTGTAACACCTCTTCCAACTTCAGACACATGAATCCATTAGGGACAAAAACACACTGCACAGATTTCTTCATGTTTTTCATGCGTCCCCAACAAATATCCTCTCACCAACACACATGAAAAATGCCAAGTTTATGGAAGGTAGGTGGGTGATGTGTAATTTTTCCTTCGGATTTTATTTTCTAAGGTAAGGGTATGTGAAAGGGGAATTTTCTTAAGGGGTGCAAATTCACTCCTACATATTGTTCCCCCACTTTAGCAAGCACGAATACTAATGAGCACTTGGTAAAGTAGATTGAAGAGTTAGTAGGGTTGGAAATGTATACTTGAACCATCGAGGAAGTAGACCACGATCTAGAAAACTCAAAAGTGTAGGGTAGGAAAAGGAATCCATAGGCACTCTCCCTGAGGAGTTTCAAACAAAAGGACTTTGTAGCTCTGCAAAACTAAGAAGTTGCAAAAAGTACACTGAAGTCCCTTGAACCAATGATGGACAAATCTCATAGGATGAAAGTTCCTTTTAGGCCCACAGACCTACAAGGAGGAAACCCCCAAGTTCTCTCTTATGAAGGAAGCCTGGTAAAATAAGTGCATTATAGACCTACAAACCTACAAGAAGGAATCCCACAAGTTCTCTCTCATGAAGGAAGCCCAAATAAGTAAGTTTCTTACATGCTCGTAGACCTACAAGGAGGCATCCCCTAAGTTCTCTCTCATGAAGGAATCCCAAATAAGGGGACTCCATAAATTTGGATTGGAAAGTAGCTTTACAGGCACACCTACAAAGTGACATGTTAATCCATAGATAAAACATGCCAGAAAATAAAGCAACCACATGAGAAAACAAGCGAACAGTCATGCACACCATCAAAAAATTGGAAGGATTTCAAAGGGGTCCCTTGGGAACCCTTCAAAAGAAGAGGGGTCTACTCAAGGGATGCATTGTTTGAAAGTGTAACAGAGATGTGTTTTGTTAAATCAAATCATCATCAAGCAATCCTTTTGAAAGATGTTCACTTCATCAAGGAATTTGAAAGGAAGAAAATGCCACTTCACAAAGGGAAAGTTGAGGCTTCTCCCATAGGAAAAAGCTACTCCCACTTAGAGGAAAACTCTCAAGTTCTTTCTTTGTGAACCCATGATGAAGGAAACGTGTTTTGCTAGGGATTCAAGTTAAGAATGAGATTTTTGAGAAAGCTTGCAAGGGATTTTCAAGAAAAGATTCATTGGCGACGAATGCATTTTCTAAAAATTGAAGTATCATTGAAATGGCATTGTCACACATGAGAGGGACAACTCAAGCAAAGAAGAGAGAGATACAAGAAAAGAGTGAAAAGGAAAAAGCCATATAACAAACAAGAGACATAAGGGTGATATGATATTTTGGGGTCAAACCTTCTCATAAATATATATAAGTATAATAATAGTATGTAAATGAACTTTCATCAACACCGTACTATATCAAACCACGTGAAGAATGCATGAGAAGACAAAGTAAAAATTAAAAAAAAGATTGTGTCAACATAGAAGGGAAGCCTAAATGCCCCCAACACTTTGCATCATCCCCAATTTACCAAAAGTCAAAAACCATAATAGAGGAAGAATGATGATACAAATAGAAGAAGGTTTATGACACAAAACCACTCTTGTATCCAAGTACCAACAAGGGTGACAAGGGTCATCCAGGAGCACATAACACAAGTACAGGGGAACACATCACAAAAAACACACCTAACCTAAAGATAAAGAAGAATCCTCCCCCTGACACTCATCAACCAGGAGGTCATCTACTTCCCAATCTAGATCATTCTAAGGGGAAGGTAGATGAGCTTACAGTGGTGGAATATTAAGGGGAGGAGCTTCTGACCCTCCCATAACAAGTGCTAAGGAAGAAGCCACCGTAAGGTCTTCTTCCCTCGGCTCTTATGGAGTTATGGTCAATGATTTCCTGAAGATTTTTGAAAAGGCTAGAACTTCATCTAGAGAGTTGAACATGCACTTTACAAGAGTGCCATGTTGTACCTCAATGGATAGGGAGGATGGCACCCAAGATTTACCGCTTGGCTCATCAAGTGACTCAGGAGAGGCCATAACTTGCTATGTCACTAGAACATATTAAGCTAGAATAGGACCACCCTTTGGAGAAGGTGGGCTCCTCTTACACCCTCCATTACTGGAAGGACTAACGTCCACCTTCTTCCTTATTGAGGGATGTGAACTCCCCATGCAGACGAGGCAAGAGGCATAGAGGAGGAGGAGGAGGAGAAAATCACAGCATATACCACCAAGGTATTTGGCATATCCACAGGTTTAGGGAATGGTGGGATGTCTGAAAGGGAAATAAACAAGGGCAACTTAACCAAAGGAGTGATGAAAGCTTTCACCTTTTTAGGGTCAAGCATGTTCATACTCATAGCAAGATTCGGAAGCAATATTGAACTTGACTAAAAAGAAGTAGAGGGAAGGAGAGGGAAGGACACAACAAGAGGCCCTAAAGCAAGAGCAATCATCTCCTCTTCCTTCTTCTACAAAGTGTCTACTCAGCTGCTAAATCCTTTTGTTAGTGCTTGGGATCATGTGCAAGGAGATTTGTACAAATCTTCAAGCTAGAGGGTGGGGGCTATGAAGAGACAAAATGCTCCTACACAGGCATAAGAGGTGTCCATCACAGTTGTTTTTCATGAAGGGACATGCTCCTAAACGGGAGCATGAGGGAGCTATTAGCTCTCAAAAATGTAGGAAAAATGCCTCAAGAGGTTGCCAAACTCTTGGTACATTTTAGGGTAACAAACAAGGCCAAATGGTTTAGACCTTCTTCTCTTTAGGTGTTGCTAGACCTAGGTTGGTACACCTATATGGATGAGGCAGAATTGACTCATGTTTATTCCTTAAAGTAATTTACCCACAATGGAAAATGGGAGTGGATAAATGAGTTTTTTTTTTAATAAATTGTATAAGCAATATCAAGGCTAAAATATAATATGTTTAGTTAATAAATGTAAAAATGAATAGAACTAAATGGTGGAGTGGTAGAGACTAGTGCCTTACTGGGTGTACGGAGTCAAATGAAAGATCTAAAATGAGTAACTTCTTTCTGGTAGATACTCTAATTGTTTGGCATATAAATTTGAGTTTACAACTTGTATAAACATGCAAGAAAATGATTACCAAGTTCTTCTTAATGATCCAAATGAGATTCCCTAATTACTATGATTGACTAAAAGGTTTTAATCTTTCCTTGAAAGAACCAATTAATCAAACCATACAGATACAACAACTGTGCACTGATAAATTGAATATACGCGTGTTATATCAATTTAAATAACTAGAAAACATCGACTTTGGAGACAACTTCAGCAATACTTTCAATTAACACAACAAACAACTGATACCAAAAATACACCACCACATCAAATGATTTCCATTGATATCTCCATAGTTTCAAACATGCATCATAGTATCATGATTATCAACATTGTAGTCTACTGTATCTTTTTCCTATTCACTCCCCTTTTGTCACCAAAAATGCATATTTATACATCAACTGTTTGAAAGGACACATCCTTTCAGAAATGTCTTATGTTAAAACAACAATAAATTAAAATAAGTAATTAGGCTCTATTAAGCCATAAGTGAATCTTTGACAAGTGATCCAAGTAGTATCGGTGCTCATGCATATCTGTGTCTCCCAATGCATTCTGAATTGTGATTTCCATTTTCACCATCTTTTCATTTTGTTTGCATGCTTCATCCAGTGTTGTATCTTTTGCGGTAGCTGTCTTCAGAATTTCTTGCAATATTGATTCATTTTCACATTTCCACTTAGTAATTTATTTTAATTTTCCTCTATCATTGAAGAATGCAGTCAATTCCTATTTAGTGGCATCAATTAATCCCTGTGCATCCCCTCACAACTCTTCAAGGAAGTTTTTGTGCTTTCTCATAAGATGATTTGCAGCCTCAATTGCCACATTATTAGGAGC
This sequence comes from Sequoia sempervirens, assembly GCA_007258455.2. NCBI lineage: Eukaryota > Viridiplantae > Streptophyta > Pinopsida > Cupressales > Cupressaceae > Sequoia > Sequoia sempervirens. Next base: position 34,083,271 of record VDFB02026320.1, on the reverse strand, counting down.
ATCCCTTTGGTTTATTTCCTGGAGCTTATCTAGGATCCTACCATCTATTCTCTCATGTTCCTATAATGTAGTAAAATTATGTGAGTGTATTCCCTAGAGCTTATTCAACCAAGTTGTTAGGCTGGATTATCTCTTCTTGATTACTACTACAAGAGCATCATATTTCCCTTGAGAATATGCACTTGATCCTTCCCAATGATCTTTTGTCTATGAACTTTCACCATGAGTGAGCAGCTTGGTTGATCCCATCGTGACTCCCAACAAATCCTTTAGGTGGTCATTTTCTCTCAGCATTCTCTCATTATTCATTTTGTACATTTCTTTTTCCTTGATCAACATCTATATTTTGGCTTTTATCAATTTTTCTATGTTGATCCCAATCTCTATTGTTGCCACAAGATCAGCCTCCCCAACCTTTAGATTCATAACATGCCTGAATTCCTTCTTAGTATCAATAACAACTAACTTTCTGTGAGGTGGATACAAGGCCCAAATCATTAATGACCCTTCATCTGGATTGTATTTTGAACTTGCATATACTTTTGTCATCTTTTCTGGGCTGAGCTTGTGTGTAGTTATATTGTTCTTCAGGAAACTGTCAAAAACTAATTCAGAATTGAGATCCAACCTTGGAAAAATCATAACACCAGCATTTTCTAACATTTTCCTTCCCTTTTTAGGGGTCATACCCACCATTTCTTTTTCCACACTTAGCTTTAGATCATTTAGTAACTATTCTTCATTACCTGGTGTGACATTGTCAACCATTTCTCTGATCTCTTTTCCTTTTTGTTTAGATAAGAATGCCTTAAATTCTAGAGAATTCACAAATTCATTATCTGCTATAAATGACTTGTACTCCACTTGCCTTGCATCTATATCTAAACTCTCTTCAGCACTCAATTCCCTAGCAGGGCATGCATAATCTTGAGTTCTCAATCTTGACATCTTATTAGGTAGACTTTGTGGCACATTATTCCCAGATGTCTCTTCCCCCAAAGATAATAACTCTATATCTTGCAACCCTTGATTATATTCTTCAACCACCATTTATGCTTCTTCTACTTCCAAGTTCCTAATCATATCATAAAATTGATAAGGCACATGTTGATACCCTCCAAAGTTTATCTTTTGCTGAGCAGAATTGATATATCCTTCTAGATCAAAATTCTTTCTTGGTGGTCCTCTTTTCATGTGGTATTGCAGTAACTTATCAAGAATCAAGTTGTACCCTTCCTTTACCAATACAGTAAAATCACTGAAGCATAGTGTACTAGGAATAAATGCCTACTTTCCAAAAGATCTCAAATTCATAACAATGGAAAAGTCCATTTTCCTAAAAATTTCCAAGTATGCAATCATGTTTAGAAATTTTTTAGGCAAAACCAATGGGGTATCCTCAAATACATATACCCTAATCATGGTAGCATCCTCCAAACAGTACCAATCCCCCCAATTGTGACTAATTGGCCCATTGAAGTCCTTAGTCCTGAGAAACCTCTTTATCTAATTAGATAAAGAATAAGGACATGGATGATTATAAACTTTGTACAATGGATTTACAAAATACTCCTCAAAGTGTACAAAACAAAAATTAGCAAACCTATTGTCCCAAACAACAGTCCATAATTGAATAGGTAATGACATACATTCCTTGTCAAATTGTGAAATTATCATCTCTTCAGGCCACAACCCTAACTCCTGTCCAAAATATAACACTATGTGCATCAATAGTGAATAATGCCTAAGATGTAAGATAGGGGCTCCACCTTTTACTGCCATCAACCCATAATCAAGCCCTTTAAAAATGTATGAGGTGTAATCAAAAGGTCTAGAATTGTGATACTGAATATTTGTTGAAATTATCATGGGCACAATTGACATATACTCAGGGACTTCCATTCCCAATACTTGGCCTACCGAGAAATAAGTGTATTTCATATAGGGCTCAAAAATATCAACATGGAATTGGGGTCCATCACTATCCTCTAGCAGAATTGGTTTGCCGCCCTGTCTAATTTTGTGCAATGGAAACCTCCAACCTTTATAAATTGTGTCCATCCTCCTGAATTCCTTTTCTAATTCTTCACATATGATATTTTCATTACATACCCCTTCCAACTTGAAGACATTTCCTATTGCATCTTCTGATATGTGTATCAATGGTTTCCTAGATGGGTCACAAATAGCTTTGAGTTTTGAATTACAATGGGCGGCCAATAATCTCACCAATTCTACATTGAAAAATATATTAGGGAAAACCAGCTTCCCCAGATTAAGCTTCCATGGGTTACATATAGTTCAAAGTGATTCCTCTGATAGTAATGAAATCTAAAAAGCTCATAATTGGAGTCCAAATATCTCCTATGAGCTTACATTTGTCATCTAATTTATCCACTTCTACCCTAAGTTGTAAAGATTGTCTGGCTTTGGGTCCAGAGCCAAGTAATTGGTTGATAAGATCTTGAATTAGTTTTCACTCAATGCCCTCTGGCTCAATTTCAATTGTCTATTTTTTCCCCTTAGGCTGACTACTTTCCCCATGTTTTCTACCTTTTGATTTTCCTAAACTGGTGACTTCCATTCTTCAAAATTGCAAAAATTAAGGTACAAAGAATTTACTATATTTTGCTCAAAATCTTTGAGCTAGAAGAATGCCCTAGTCCTTCGTTCACCCCTCTGCTTCCTTCGCTATCAATTTTACAATATTTTTTTCAATTGATTTCTCCTTGATTCATGAAATTATTTATGCTATGTGGCACCATTAATATTTTAGCTAAAGCATGAGTGTAGCAGGTTTTTTCAAAATTCTCACTGTCACATCTCGTAATCTTGTCAGCAAGACATTTTCAAATCTTGGGTGATCCTTTTATTCATGATTTAACCAACATTCTTTAAACACCCACTAAGACATCTTGTAGTTTCCCCGACACTCTAAGTCTTCCTAATAGTTATTTTGATTCACTCGTATCTTTTCTAGCAAGAGATCATATATCACTAAGATGTCCTGTAGATTCACCGACATTATGAGTATCCTCGAGAGTTATTCCTTTAGTCTCAAGTATATTGCTATAAATCCTACCGATGTAAACCTATCATTGTGACTTAATAGGTTGGGAAAACAATCCTAAGCTTACTCCAAAGATATATATCTCGCCGAGATATTTCCTTTGTTCTTTATTGACGAGATCCCCAAGCCAATCCTACCAGTATGTTTTCTTCAACAATTTTGATCGCTAAGACATGACGGTTTTCTTTCCAATGGAACTATATTCGGTATGACCTTCTTATCTCTCTCCACTGAAGTCTGTCTCACTGATGAATTTCTTCATCAGCAAGACCATGAATCATGTCTTTCTGATGATCATTCCCTCCAAACATATCACCAATTCCCTTCCCGATGCAATTATGTTGGTGTGTCATGGAGGGTCAGTGGGACACCTTGAACTCATCCCAGTAGCATTATCCTAATGACAAAATCCTCCTCTGCTTTGTCGACAAGGCCGGATGGATGTCTCAGGCTGACTTTAGGAATTTTACTAGTCTGATGGTGCTGGTCTGACTGACATACTTCCTTGTACTTCAAGAGGTAAGACATATATAAGTTCGATATGACTTCTCACTATTACCCTGATGATCATTATCTCGCCGATAGAACCTATTTGTTTGAGACTGTGAATTGCATCTTCTCGATGTGTATCCTCATATGAAATTTTATCAGCATGACATTCCCAACCTCTTTTCGATATACTAAAAAAATGTTTTTTAGTATAAAATGATTTATGGATCGAAGAGCCATGCATCATCTCATGCCGATATGACTTATACATTCAAATACTTGGGATCAAGTGAATTCTATGGGACCAAATGATAAATACTGACTAGAACATGGGCGAATATATTATGCAAAGCAGATTATATCAATTTTATACTCATGATATGGGATTCTTTGGAAAACTTATGAGTATAGATAGCTATAAAATTTTCAAAATTTTACAGTTCTAATAGGAGCAATTGAGAAATAGTAGGGGTAATCGACTCTAGCACCTCGGCAGTAGGCCTCTTCTCATTTACTACTTTTGGAGTAGAAGTGGTAGGAGGCCACGAAGTCTGAGACATAAATAATTCCCCATGGGGACCCTTCCTTCTACCATATAGGTAGTTCCAAAGTCTAGGAGGTATAGTAGGAAGATCAGATACCTGAATCTTGGGTTTGCTCCAAGCCAATATCATCAAACTCTTTAGCTAAAATCTAGGATTATTCATCCAAAACTCTTCTTCAAAAAGAGGAGTGGAAGAAGCACCCTAAGGATGGGCAGGATTATTCTTTCCCTTTTGAGAAGAGGAGGAAGCTTGCTGATGCACTACCAAAAGGGTCAAATTTGGCTATCCCTTGCCCTCGGTCTTATACTTTGCATAAATTTTGTAAAGTAGGTACATTTTTGGGGGAAGAGGACCAACCAAAAATGATCCAATGAGTAGCCCCTATGGGACACCAACAACTAGTATCCAGTGTCATGCACCACGTGCACAACACCTTCATGGGAGAATTTCAAACACTTATGAATGACACAAGAGATTTCATTCATGGAAGCTAGCCAAGGTATGCCTAACTTCACTATGAAAAAATCTAGCTCCAAAATGACATCAAATATTGTGTCTACAGTTCTAGGTCCAACTAGGATGGATAGAGTTATTGAGCCATACGACTTGAGAGCAAGGACATCATGTGTACAGATGATGGGCTTCATTTCTTCATACTCTTTCCTTTGCAATGAATTCAGCCACAATGTCTTCTCTGTGATGACATTCACTTAGATCATAGGGTCAACTAGGACCCCTATCACAATGTTCCCATTAAGACGAGTGGGAATTTAGAGGGGAGAGAGCTTGTTGTTCAAGGGCATATCCTGCAAGGTAAATATCATGTCTGACAAGTCGGTCGTAGGTTGCATGGAAGGAGTAACCATGACCATGTTAACATACACCTTGAGCTGAGTGGTAGAATCAGAGGGATCAATAATTAAGTTAGCAGAATGGGTTGAAAATAGGTCTGTGTATATCTACAACTCACTATTTTCTTTTGCCACCAATTTTTTCACATTTTGTTTTCTCCCATCAAGATGAATAGTACCATCCTCAATGTGATCCTATATCTCCTAATGTAGGTGTTGTCACTAAGATTGCACCTGAATACTAAGTTAATACACTTAGAAATCTAATGAAACATGGAAACATCTTCAAGCCTATGGGTATGCTCATAGTGAAGATGACTCTCCAGATTATGGGAATACCCATAGGCTTGAAGATGTTTCCATGTTTCACGAGATTGTTGAGCATATAAACTTAGCATCTGGGTGCAATCTTTGTGACATCAATTTTTGGCATGCATGGTGGGACTCTGAAGCTCACTTTAGAGAAAGAGTTCAAATTCCAAGCTATTGTTAGTATATACATTAGTGTTTTTTACCTTTTAGAGTTTACAATTTATACCTGATGACTCAAAGTTTAATCTACTGGTTTCAAGCAGACAAAGTGCTAGTATGTTTCATCTTTGCAAAATAAATTTGATTCACTTTTATTTCAAGAAGTTTTCTAGGTTTCAAATTCTTTAACATGTTAGGTTTTCATGAAAAAAGCATATTTCCACCTTCGTTTCATGCAAATCCTACCTACCCAACACCTTTTCAGCCATATCAGGCCAATCATGCTACTATTTGTATCCCAAAAATCCATGTAACAATAGTATATCAGCATGCTCAACATGCTTACTACCCATTCACACCTGCTCAACCTCCATATCAGCCTACACACACTCAAATTCAGTCCCAAGAGGTTAGGGATATGCAAAATAACATGAATGACATCAAAGACACATTTTCAGACTTCACAAAGTAGATAGAAGAGATCAAAAGACAACAAGAGCTTGATTTGCAGCAACATGAATTAGACTATTAGGCCTACCTTCATGAGCAAGAGTTGGAGGCACAAAGCGTATAGTTTGAAGAAAAGCTCAAGAGGGATTTAACTACAAAAGAGGGGCAAATCAAGTTTTTGCTTACCTAAAAGTATGAAATTCAAATAGCTTTTTTTCATTCTAGATCAACCCATTCAAGATGAGGTTAGTAGGTATGTAATTCTAAGTCTTACAAGCCTTCATCCTTTCGAATTTGATGAAAGTAATCAGGTACAACCTAGTATAGTTACAGAGCAACCCATTGATCAAGATAGCCCATTGATCATGGAGAAGATTAAAACATTACCTATAGAGTATTACCAATTAGAGAAGCAAAATAATGAACAAGAGAAGTAGGAGGTTGTTTTTGTTTGTATTGTGTCCCCAGCTCAAAATAACAATAGTACATGTGAAGAGGATGTTGGATCAAACTTGCTACTGAAACCCCTGCATTTTGATTCATTCGAATAAATTTCTAATGTTGTTTATAAGATGAATGAAATCACAGTACATGGATTACTAGTTAAAGATCTTCACTTGTAGAGAGAGGACACCCAAGTTTCACTGAAGAAGGCACCACCTGAGAAGGAAAAATTGGTTTATTTATTTGACCAACTACCTGGTTTTATTGAGCAAGCTAAAGAGAGCACGTAGGTTCCTAACTTATCAATTAATTTAGAACACTCAAAATATATTGCAGAACATGATGTACTATTGTTTCAAGATGAGATTCAAGCTTCAATCCATATGAGACAACAAGAGGTCAAACCTATTTTGGAGGTTAATGAAAATGATCTACATGAAGTTTATGTAAAGAAAATAGAAAGTGGATCTCAAAAAAATTCGGACTTGCTTGTTGAACTTTCTCAAATTTTTGGTGAAAATTAGGATATCTCATGCATGATAGCATCTATGCCTAGTATGGAACAACTAAATGATAAAAATCATCTGGATTTAATGAAAATTTATGAGTTAGATGAGAACATTTTTTCAGGAATCATAGAAGTTTTTTGTTCTAACATAGATGATAAGCTAGTATTATATGAGCCAACAACATGTGATCAACCTATTCAGGTCAAAGAAACTATTGAGAAAGAAGAGGAGAACACCTTGCAACCTATGGAAGAGTACAATATGAACTTATTTGATGAGCTTCCCCACTTTGTAGAGGAGGATTTGTATTCTATCATGGATGAAGAACATAAGGATCAATAGTTTGAGGACTTTTTTTTAGTAGTCCAATAGGGATATCAACTCCTTAGTGAAGAAGATCCAACCATTGAAAACATTAATGGTTTCTTTTTAGAGAATATTATAGATGATGCAAAGAAAGAAGATTATCTTTTCATTGAAGAGTTGAAAGGAAAAATAGTTGGTCCTCCTATAAACAATAATAGGCAAATATTTCAAGAAGATCATACTGTAACAACCAATGAACAACCTGTATATTACTTCCAATCAACACCTTTTCAAGGAAAGGATGAATTATTCAGAGATCAAGAAAAGGGCGGCTCAACTTCATTTCATGTTCTTGAAAATCATGAACAAAAGGATGAGAAAATAGAGCATGAGAATGAGGTCGAAAGTTACAAATTGAGTGTCATGACAAGGGGATATCCTATCAGACACCTAGCATAGTAGGAGGGAAATTAGGAAGAATTACCAATTGAATTACCTGCTTGGGAGCACAATATTTAGCATCAAAAGTGATCAATGCAGGTTGTTGATCCTATTCAAAATAGTTGCATGCATCTCTTCTCTAATACAGAAAGGGAGGTGGTTTTCATGATTGAATAAGTGTTTAATTTGAGCACTCAACATCTACTTTGCCTCCATATTTGTTGAACAATTTGCAAGAACGAAGCATGTCCTAAGTTGGTGAGAAGGGGCAATTTTTTCAACCAACCAATCAATGTTCATATCTAGACCCGAGTCTTTGTACATGTTTAGAGTAGGGGTTTTCAAGTTAATAAGTTCTCTAAGCACATTTCCTTTCAATTCTATTTTTCTTTTCAATAAGTGCAGATGCATTATTTGTTGGCCTTGTCCTAAATAGAGCCATGTTAGTTTGTTTTCTATTTTATTCTATTGTTGTATAGTTCCTAACAACTGAGTTACAATGGTTTCAATAGTTCTAGGAGGGAAGAATTGACTCCATGCCCAATGGATTTTTAAGGCAACTGGTCTAGCATGCTTAGCAGGCAAGCATTTAGCAGAAATCACTAGTAATGTTACCAAAATTTCACCTACAACTCAATTTGGTCGAGCTGAAAAATCTGTTACATATAAGGTGAAAGGTACTTCAATAAATTTCTGCAAATCTTAATCTTTTGCATGTGAATTTTCAAGTTGTCGAGTTCGGTTTTGATTATGCAGTGATTTACAACAGAAAGAGATTATACAAATTGCATAATATTGTCATATTTAATTCATTTTAAAAATGAAAATGTATAGAATATTGTTGTTTCATTCATTGAGATCAAAAGAATGCTTAAATATCACACACAAGTCATGGGAATTGTTGATGGGTGTTTTTACACCTTCTCAACACAGGCAGTGCACAAGTGCACTACCTCTCTTGAAAGACAATTTACAACAAAACGTTGCTAAAAATTACCCCAAGGTCTCTCGAGTGTCAGGTCATGACAAGATTGGAATAATTCAGTTGGTTCAATGTGATCTTGCTAGTAATCACAAGGCAGCCTTACGTGAGTTAAGTTGGAGGGAATTGGCTCTTTGAATGGAGTTCATGAAATTTATAAAGCATTGCTCTACTGCTGTAAGTTCAAAACAATAGTCTAAAACTCCACTTTGACCTTCAAATTCTACTTTACAATGTGCAATGAACTTTTTTTAAAGTTACTATTGAAAGAAAATTCAAAAAGGGCAAGGAAAGGGAGAAGTTCCTAGACCTAAAACTACTAATGAATAGTGACAATGGAGGATGCTACAGTGGACATCCTTCCTAAAACTAAGTCCCACTTAACCAGATTAACTCATAGTCTCAAGAAACTAGTGCAATCTTATGAGGTCTACATATTTCAACCATTCATTCACCATAAAGAATGAAAAAAATATAGAATTTAAGTGTGACATTCAAATAATGTTCAGACTATCTTTACACTATACTTTATCATCAATAAATAGAAAAAAGCATGAACAAGGAAGGGCATGAACACAGTAGAATCATTCACCATCAATGAACAACACTGACTAATCTACTAACAACATGCTAATACATAGAACAACAAAGTAAATCTACTCAAATTAACTAACTAAGAGGAGAACAATCATGAAACATGAATTTGGAACTCAAGAATCCACCAAAATCAATGAACTTCTATTAAAATTCTAGTAGCATGTCTTTACAACAACTTAATTCTCTCTTGAAAATGAGAGGAGACCCCTATTTATAGTGCCCAAAAAGTAAAATGAATGGCCAATATTTAATCTCATTGTTTGGCCAAGATTCAATACAAATTAGGGTTTCACCTACCCCCAAATATTTTACAATATATAATTACATTTGTCCTCTAGCCTATTTTTCCTGTAGTGGGAAAAACTGTAGCATTTTTGTCTTGTAGCTGATTTCTCTTTGTTGCAACTATACTGTGAGGAATTCATCATCAATTACTAGATTCCCTTCATGCTTCTTCATAGTAGCATATTCCATTAACTTTTTGATCAATTTCTGAAGCTTATTCCACTCCATTATATCAAATTGAAGCACTTGAAAGTTCAATTTCTTTGATTATTCAGTGATTACATCCTAGTCCTTATCACATTTGGGATTGTTCTTTATTAATTACTCAGATTGGGTGAAGGCATGAGCTGCAAAACCCATAAAATCTGGTGTGAGGACATTTGCAACTTCATCCTCCATCTTCTTGAGGAAATGGAGCCTTATCTTGTCTGGGTCTAGCTCACCAGATGGCATGCCAAAATCTTCCATCAGCTTTAGGTACTCCTTACATGTTGCTATGGTTTCTCTAGCCCAATCAATATCAAGGTCTACCTCATGGAGCACCCGCTCCAAGATGTCTCATCTATGATCAAGGCCCATCCTCCACAAGCTAGTGGTCATACTTTTCCATGCAAGCTCTTTTTCCCATGATTTCTCGAACATCTTGAGGATGGCCTCAAGTTGTGGGTATGTGATTCTATATAATTCAGGGAAGTCTGTGCAGAATACTCTTGTGCCTTCAAGTTGTTTTTGCACTTCCCAAAATTTTTTGGCTATTCTAGCGGCACAATTGATACCCATATGCCCATTGTATATGCCCTGCTAAAACCAATCTTTAGTTCCCTTTGTCTAGTTCTTTGTCCTTTCTAGCTTGGTAATGTGATCCTTGGATAGTAATTGCAATAGTGTTGAAGACATGGTGGGAAGCTCTTTGGTGGATGACCATTGTTGAATGTAGGCAATTAAATCTGACACTTGTGCTTTTAATTCCTCCTTGGTAGATTGGTCTTTATTCATTTGGTGCACAATGGTGGTAATTGATCCTTGAAGATGATCAATCTTCTACTCTCTCATTCTCATTCCCAAGTCAATGGTGGAAATGTTATAGCTGACTCCTTCTCCTTCCACCACCTAAGTAGTTATTTACACTATCCTTGATCCCGAAGCATCCATTGTCAAGTGGGATCTTACCCTTGGCTTCTTTTCCCTCTTCATGCTTATTTGGGCCCAAGCCAGTATGCCTTCCAGCCTCACCTTTAGATCCATAAGTGCAAGGGTCTTCTTTTCTAATTGCTCTTCCAGCCATTCAGGAATCTGGGATCCCCTTTTGGTGATTCACGATCACCTTCTTCTTCTCGGATATGTTGAATTTCAATTTATTTGCTACCCAAAGTTTTCTATTCTATCTTTTCTTCTTCTTCCTCATTTGAATCTCGAATGAATACTATTTTCTTCTCTAGGGATTCAATGGTTTTACATTCCTTAGGGCTACCTTCCCCTTCAGAGGTTTTCTCTTCTTCTTCTTATTGCACATGCTCTTCATGGTGCTCCACTTTTGTGCTCTTTCTTGTCTCAATCTCCTCTTGAGGCTTTTCTTCTTCTTCCTTTTCTTCTTCTTCATGGGAAGGAAGCACTTCTTCATCATGTTTAGGATCTTATCTTGCTCCCCAGTTGGAGGCTCAGTTTTTACCTCCAATTCATCATCGATCTCTTTCTTTTCTTCAGAGGGTGGTCTCTCAACTTCTTCACCAACATCCCTTAGTTGTTTGGAAAGTTCCTCCTCCAGTTCTTGATTGGAGGTTTCCATGATGTACTTTGACCTGGGATCTTCAATATCCTCCTCAAAAGATTTTGTTCCCTCTTCTTCATGCACCACTTCATCAATTACTAGGTGTTGATATTTAGGATGCTTATGGTAATCATCTACTTCTTCCTCCATTTCTTTGGTTTCTTTCCTTTCTTTCCTTTCCAAATCCTTGGAGATCTACATTGTTGCTTTCATTTCTGGTGGCTCGGTTGGAGGAGTAGGGATAGGAAGGTCAGAAACTTGTGCTAGGGCAGCCTGCACTGCAAGATTCATGAATACTCCAAATAGCTCCATTGGTGTGTGCTACATATGTCAAGCAAAAGCTTCTAGGAGTGAGAGGGTAGGAATTTTTGTCATCACAATGGCTAGTGGGAGGGTTGCTGATGAAGACATAGAAGTAGAAGAGAGTGGAGAAGTTATGGCGGAGGAAGAATCTACCACCAAGATGGGTGAAGTGGGAGAGGTGGAAGTAAGGTGGACTAAAATTTCCACCACAGGTGGAGAAGAAGCAACCATTGCTTGAGAAGTAGGTAAAGGAGAAATAGTAGTGGCAGCAGTAGCAGTGGTGACTATGAGAGCAGAGAGAGTAGGTGGAGACTTTGGCTACTCAACCTCTTATTCCTCTCCTTTACAGAGTGGGTCCACTTATATAGTTGTGAAACTACCTGAATTTTTTATTTCTTCGAAGGTTCACCTTCCGATGCTTTCCTTGAGTATACTTTGTGCTTAGGTTGACACTCAGCCGTTTCTTTTCTTTTTCTTGTCCTAGTAGCTAGAGGGGATTTTGAGGTTTCCCCAGATGGGGCAGCAGTTGTTCTTATGTCAGTATCACTTTCAGGCTCATCCTCAAGCTCACCGTAGGTTAATGCAGATCCTTCCAATTTCAACTGAGAAATCTACCCATCAATCCATTATTTTTTCCTTGCCTCAATGGGCTTCATTAGAATGTCGAGGTCACTGACATCTTCCTCATTCCAATCAATTAATGGAAGGGGTAGGTTGGCAACAACATTGTACCTTGGATCAATCACCGTGTTTTCATTTTCAACAATTTGGTCTAGTACTGGAAATAGGTTAATTGTTTTAATAAAATATGTAGTCATGCACATGTAATGCCTCATGCAGACTTCTTTATCATCCCTAAAATTCACCTAGAATTCCTCAACATTGTGGAGGTGGGAATGTTCTTTTCCATCCATTCTTTTTAGCTTGCCATATGGATCCATCCACAACCTACCAATGTGTAGCTCCAAGTTGTATTCATTCAACTCCTTTTCAGAGTATTCCACACACTAAGATGTGGGGATTGCATACATGCCTTGTCCAAAGTTGAGAGGATTTGGAATCCCTGCCTAGTGTTTGTCACTTAGCAACGTGTGAGCATGTTGTAATTGTCTGGAAAGCTCAAGTCATATCAACCGGTCATTTGGGTACTTGGGAAACTTATATGGCCTTTTCGAGAAGCCCTCAATTCGGATGTAGGTAAACTTGGGAAACTGAATGAATAGAAAACTAAACTAGAAAAGACAAGCGTTAGCACTGTGAGCGACCCTCCTCTGAAAGTCACCTCCAAGCAATCTGATTGTGTGCCCAATGAAGGCATTGTTGACTCTGCAACAGTCTTTCTTGAAGTTTCTAGATTAAAGTTGAGGGTACCTATCATGGACCTTCAATTCTCTCCTTGGAGTTTGGTTTGGAGCTATAAATAGTCCTCTGTATTGAGCCTAGTCAGCTAGTAGGTAGACCAAGTATGAGTTCATATAAAATTATGAATTTTTCTTCACTGCCACAAAATTTTCATGTAGGCAATTTTTGATCATCCCTACCCAATGGAATTGGGTCTTTCCCCTGATAATTTATTCTATAAAGTACAAAATTCACTCTTGGAAGAATGTTACAGTCAAGAGGCCCATAACTCTACTCAGTAAGGTTACCAGGTCATGTCAATCTTCATAGAAATTACTCCTAAAGAGCTCCTATGGCAGTTTGTTTATGTTGCCCCTTTTCTCCTTTAGCTAGTACTGATTAATTAGTTTCTTGCACTTGAGGGGGTTGGCTTTCCACATGCTCTTGGAATATTCATTAGAGGCCTCTTCCATTTCATCAAAGGTGGGTATATGAAAAGTCTGCATAATAGACTTGGCAGAGAATTCAACCAGTATGTTCCCATCCCTATCCACTATTCTTTTAGCGCTTTCCTGATATGCCTCTCTATAGGCCATCACTAGTTTAGGAGCTATGAGGGTAGGCAGGAAACCAACAGCCTTGGCCAACCCACTTCTTCTAATTCTTTTGGTATTCTCTGTGGTAGGGTTGACAATGACCCTCTACTTGAATTCATCGATGTTGATGTGCCCTAAGTTAGTGTTTGAGATCTTGTTTTGGTCTATGGTGACCTTTGATTTGAGTTCCTCTCCCTGGAACATGTACTTCATTTGGTATTTGTCTTCTTTTCCCCTTGGTTCTTTGGTTGGCTTCTTGCACTTCTCTTTCTCTGTAGGAGCCTCCGAAGGTCCTACAGCTAGTTCCATATATCCTACAAAAATGGCAGCAGTAAGCACATTCAATTGTAAAACATGAGAAATGTTAGTGAAATCCTACATAAATGACATTAGATCAAGTAATTCACTTTTTAAGGATCCTAACATTTCTTTCGAACCATTGTTAGACTTTTGTTAGAGGGAGTTATGGCAATGCGGGCCCAGGGGTGCGGACTTCCCTAGGCTAGTAGCCATTTTAAAGACAGATGTAAAAGGATGGAAATTAGGGCATGATGACCTACATGGTTCCACTCACATTTGAATTTCGGTCACAAGGTGGGGCCCATCAGTAGGCTAGGCCATTTCAACATGTGGGTCAAATTAGTTTTGAGGCTCTATAGGCATTAAGTTCATCATTCGGGCGTGCGGGTTCAAGGCATGCAGATGTAGGGAGCTTGTCGATTGTTTGAAGCTCTACCATTTGAAAATAGCTTTGGTGACATAGTGCCCCACAATGCGGGACTCATGTTTCTGAGGATGGCAGTTTTCTTTTTAAATTTTTCTTCGTTTAATCAAGTGCGAGTGAGAACTTGCGAAAGGATGCTAGTCAATAGTCATTCAGAATGGTGGGAAGAGGACAAAAGTTTGTTTTGAGTAGCTCACATCGTTGGATCCATAGGAGGCTTACACATCTTTCATTCATTAGCAAATGGCTAAACAAAGGTAACAGGGTCGGGCCTTGCATAGAGAGTTGATGGAGGCTATTGGCCATTTGAAGTGGTGAGAGTGGGATGGAATTCTGCAAGTAGCCACCTGCATGAGGTAGCCCACAAGACACTCCATACTTAAATTTTTTTATTTCAGACTCATTGGTGGAGGCAGTGAGTGTAGGCCCCACAAGGTAGAGGAACGATTGACTAGGGACATTTAGAATGAAAAACCTAAGATGGAAGCCTGCAGATGGAAGTCCCGCCAAGGACCAATACTTAGCAATTTTTAGTGCGGGGAACTAGACAGAGATGGCTGGAGTGGGGCCCAACCACCAGAATGATCCTTGAGTTTCACCATTTGGGAATGACTATGAGAGTGATGGTGAAAGGGTGGAAGGTTCCCGCATTGGATGGTCTATAAGGTGACTTATGTGCTCAAGTTTGATTAGCGAAAAAGTTTATGGTGGGACTCATGGGGTGGAGAGTCGAGGTAAGTCTGTCATTTGTGAACAGTGCATCAAGAGGCCGATCCAGATGTAGAAACCCACACAATCAGACTCGCTAGAACAAATGACCCTGATTCAACCCCATGTATTGTTTCAGGTTTGATAGGTGATGGCAAGGTATGGGTTCCTACTCGCAGTGGCAGGCCCAAGAGAGATGTCAGTCGTTTGAAGAATTAAGCATTTTTATAGAACACAGAAATGGAACCAAGCACTATATGGACCTACAGGGCATTATTTCCCTAGATCAAGAACATCCCCAGGGGCTCCAAGTTCCATCGATGTCTAATAAACCATTTTCAAAAGATTTTCTAAGTTTTAGAACATGGGTTTTTCTCATCATGGTGTCATCTAGCTAGTTTTTAAGTTTTCTCTCTTCATAATTTAATAATTCTTGTGAAAATCGAAGAAAAAATATTTCACAACTAGCAAGGAAGGACCAACCTAAAAAATCTGATGAATTATGTGAAGGAGTTGTAGATTATAGCATTTAGACAGTGGAGAGACCTTGAGGGCACAGAGGTGGTGATTGTTGAGGCTTCTAACGAGTTTCTTCAAATTTTGACAATGAAAATGACCTTTTGAAATCTCTATTTATAGACTTTTATGCATTAAATTCCTTCCATTAATGCTGGTATGGTGGCAGTTGAAGTTTGTGGACGGGCATTTCAAAAGGAAGTGATGGGAATGACGGGGTCCATGAAGCGGATGGAACCCAAGGATTGGTCGTCTGGCAGGTCGATAGAGAAAATAGTGGAGGATGTGGATCTCACATGCTGGGAGGATGTCTAGAGTGGGCCATTCAAAATGGAAAAGATTCCCTAGAATCCTGCATAGGGCAACCCACAAGGGTGGACTTGCATGACTCAGAGGATGATAGTTTTGAAACTTAAGGGAAAACTACCAAGGATATTTTGTAGAGGCCAGAGACTTGCAAATTTTGGAAGTGATGAAACTTGGTCAACTTGAGGTGATTCTTCTAAGACTTCTTGACCAATTAGGACTTAAAAAATAGGGGGCATGCAAAATGAGGTGAAGGAAAAAGTGACCCAATAAGGTGAAAAGAGAGGGTCCCCATTCTTAATGGGGCATGTGTGCTATAGGCACAACAAATGGCGACTCTGTTGGGGAGAACGATCCTGAGTGTTCTAAGGATAAATTCTCATTCAAAACCCAAAATCTCTGGTTTCATAGACCAGTGGAAAGTTTCTGAAAGTGAACTAGGGGACTCAAAGGAGAACAAGATCCTTAACTAAATCAAATCATGGAAGTATCTTAGAAGTGGGTGTATGTAGTGAATTCATTCATTTTTCTTAGAGACTATAACAAATAGTCATTAATAAAACCAACCAAGTTATGGATCATCTAACTCCAAAAGTAACTTGGACATTGCCCCACTCACAATTAGGCATCCATAGCCCCGATGGCTTTGTCGTTGTGATTCCATGAACATTGTTGTACTACTAGTCAAGCATCCATAGCCCCAATAGAGTTGTTTGCACACCCACATAGTTGCTTTATTTTATCATTTCTTTCTTTTCTTTTATTTTGATATCTCTTTTAATGTCCTTTCTTTTTCTCAATCGTGTAAGCATCAAATCTTATAGTGGGTTTGGAACCATAATGGTCAATGAAGTAGACCTAATATTTTCACTTGCTAGGTTGTCATAAAAGCCACTGTACAACTCTTCAAAAATAATTAGCATTCATCTTGTGCAAGATATGAGATGAAATGTGAAAGGATTCAATCAAGGGTCATGTACTAGGTCAAGTCATAGTTCAAATAAGGAGACCATTCCATAGCAGAAATCAGAGACCAATAGTTGGGAGTGAATATTTATCTAGAGAACACTAAAATCGATTAGCAAAGTGAACCATTTGTCAAATTGAGCATGACCACCACATCAAAGATAAAGAACACCCTCAGCAAAACAAAGTAGTCAGGAAATGAGCAAAAGAGCCATGAAGCAAAACAACAAAACAACAACACAAGGAAACCTAAACTAACCTATATACAAGTATTTACATAGAGTTAGCTCAAACGAGCTCAAGCGAGGAAATAGTGCTTTAGATGTTGCTCGTTGATGGGCAATGAGATGTCTTCACTAATTAATGTCTTGAGGTGGAAAGAATTATCTCCTAGGATTTCAAAGATTTGAAAGGGGCCAAGCTAGATCTTGTCGAATTTGTCATGTCCCCCTTTCTTTCCATGGGCCATGTCCCAACATAGGACCAGATCAACAATTCTAAAGGCCTTTATTTTGGCTCATCTATTGAACCATATTTTGACCACTCCCTGGTGTTTAGCAAATTTTTCAATGGCACGATCATGCACTTCTTCTAGGTGGACTAGTAGCTTAGCTAAATGAGCTTCTTTTCGATCCCCTTCTTCATAAAAGGTATTGATAAATTGGAGGGTCAGGATCTTAAGGTGAATAGGGAACATGGGCTCCAAGCCATAGACAAGGTGGAATGGGGAATCACCTAAAGTAGCCTTATGGTAGGTGTTATCTGCCCAAAGGTAAAATGAATCTGGGTGTGTCAGTCCTTGGGATTCCTATCAAGCAACTATTTGATGACAGTGACCAAATTTTTGTTGGTGGATTCAGCTAGGTCATTGCCCTGAGCATAACAGTTAGACAAGAATTTGAGGGAAATTATGTAATCAAAGGCCCAACTAGTGAATTTAAGCAAGGAGAAAGTGGGGACATTATTGCAAAACAAAGCATATGGGCAACCAAAATGATTTAAAATGCAACTTTCAAGGAAATTAATAACTACCTCTATGGTGCACTGTCTACATACAATAGCCTCTGTCCATCTAGTACAATAATTAGAGGTGGTCAGAATGTACCTATGACCCGTAGATGATGGTGGGCTTACCGAACCAATGAATTCAAGACCCCATTGTGTGAATGGTCTTAACTCCAAGACTGGTTGTAGCAATAGAATAACATTTCTTTCTCTAGTTGCGGCAGTCTGGCAAACATGGCACACACAAACATGACTATGTGCATCCTTGAAGGTGGTTGGCCAATAATATCCCACTCATAGGATCTGATGAGCGGTAGAAGGACAAAATTCATGACCAGTGCCAAATTTATCATGCAATTCCTGTAGCACTCGAGCTACTTCTTTTTTTTTGAGGCATATAAGGTAGACCCCTTCATGATTCTACTTATATAATATGGACCCTTGTAGCATATAGTTGCTACTTTTTAGATGGAAATCATGTTTTTGGACTCCTTGTAGACGAGGTGGGAACTTTTTGTTCAACAAGTAAGTCACAATGTCATCATAACATTCTCCAAGGGAGATGTCCTCAAGCTGATAATGTTGAACAGTAAGCTCAGGTCCTACTTCAACTGTTGCTTCATCTATCATTCGAGTGAGTGCTTTCCCTCTTACTAGTTTCATTGGTTGAATTTCCATGTCGTATTCTTACAGCAGGGTACCCACTTTTCTCTCCTTTCTCCCAACTCATTCTGCATTCTCAATGTTTTCATTGTTGGGTCTAGTACAATGGTGAATACCTTATTCTGAAGGATGTAATGTCTGAACTTCTTTAATCCTCTAATGAGGGAATGTGCCTATTTTTCCACATTGTGGTACCTTAGTTCAACATACTTTAAGGGAGCACTCAAGAAGGCAATTGGGTGCTCATTCCCTTTAACATCTTTCTGTGTCAAAATGCTGGCACACAAATGGTTTGAAGAAAATGAGTAAATATAGAAGGGCTTAAGATAATCTAGACTAACTAATACAAGTTCATCAACAATAGCTTTCTTAATTTCCTTGAAGGCCAACTTTCCCTCAGAAGTCCACTCAACTTTGGCATCTTGTTTCAACATTGCATTGAGTAGCTAACAATTTCAGCAAAGCCTGTAAAGAATTTTCTAACAAAGTTTATCTTTCCGGAGAAAGATTTCATCTCTTTCTTGTTTCCTAGCAACTAAATCTTCAAGAGGGACTGAATATGCTTGGGATCTATGGAGATTCTTCTTTCTAAAATCACATTCCCTAGCAACTTACCTTCCATAACTATGAAGATGCACTTGTTTGGATTAAGTAAAATCCTGAATTCTCTGGACCTTTGAAAAAATTTACATAGATTAGAAACATGATCACCCCATTTCTTTGAAAATATAGTAAGATCATCCATGTAGATAATTATGCATCTTCTAATCAAATCCTTGAAATTTCTTTCCATTGCACACTAGAAAGTGGCGCTAGCATTGATGAGCCCGAACGAAATTCTCTGATATGCAAAGGCTCCCCACTTGGTGTTGAATGTTGTTTTGTGTCTATCTTCATATCGCACCATGGCCTGATTATACCTGGAATAACCATCTAAGAAAGACATCATTTGTGAACCGTTGATGATCTACAACACCTCATCCAATGAAGGCATGGGATAGTTGTCCTTTTCTGAAGCTCTATTCAAATTGTGAAAGTCTACACACAACCTGATTTCTCCATTCTTTTTCCTGACTGAGACCAAATTGACCATCCATGTGGAGTTCCTGACTAGAAATATGATTCTAGCTAATAGAAGCTTCTATACTTCCTTGTAAATGATAGGCTCCAACAACACATTGATGGGATGTTGCCACTGTCGAAATGGCCATACATCCAGCTTAAGAGGAATGGTGTGTGTAATGATGGAGGTGTCATAGTTTTTTAAGTCTTCATAGCTCCATGCAACTACATCATGATACTTTTGCAAAGCGTCAATGATTCCTTTCTTTTCTTCTGGCATGTACACTTTACCAATAAACACATTTTTAACCTCCTCAACTATTCCAAGGTTGTGAGTGTCACACTGGTTGTTGATGGAGTCTTTCTTCATCTATTAATCCTGATCTCTAATCTAATCCAAGTCAAATATTCATTCAAGTTGAACCATGCCCCTAGCAATCATGTTCATTTTGAGGTTGATGATCCCTTCTATGTCTAATTCATATTCTTCAGGCCCAGCCTCATCAATTATCTAAGTTGCAAATACACCAGAGCTAGTGATAAACTCTAAGATATGCTTGTCATAATTAAAGACCTGAAAATGGGTAACATTGTCTGGCACGGATGGGGTGGAAGTCAACTCAACAGTGAATCTTTTGAGACCTAACAATGACAATGGTTTAAGGGTGTTGGAAGCTTGAGCCAAGGCATCAACAATATGGTTCTAGGATCGTGGGATCAACTGAATATTGAATGCATCTAGGATCTCTAACAAATCCCAAACCTTGTGCCTATAGTTTGCTAGTCTTTGGTCATGGCACAAATATAATTTTCTAACTTGTTTCACTACCAAATCTGAATCACCAAAGACTTGCAACATTTTGACCTTCTTTCTTAGATCCACTAAGAGGCCATGAACTAATGCCTCATATTTTGCTATGTTATTTGTGCAATAAAATTGGAGTCTATGAGTAGTGAAGTAGGTCTTACCTATAGGACTGATGATTTTGAATCTAGCTCTAGCTCCTTGCTTGGATTTAGATCTGTCAAAGCATAGTGTCCAAAACTTGGAAGGTTCTTTAACTTTTGCATTGACCATGAATTCATTCTTCTTTGGTTGCACACCTACATCTATCATTTCTGACATAGCCACTGGCTCAACATGGTTGGTGGTAAGTTGTTCTATTGGAAACTTCTCTTAAAGCATAACTTACCCTTTAATGTGCTCTAGTGTTGTTTGACACAAGCAACACTCGAATTCTGAATGAGCAACATTATGAACTCTACACTAATTAGGAAACAAAAGCTCTTGGAAATCCATTCTTACTTCTAGACTAAGCTGATCTTGTATGCTTTTTTCCACAAAATCTTGGAATCCATCTAGTAGTCCTAAATTATCATCCTCATAGGACTCATCATCATCTTATTCTACTAGATTTATGTTCTTTGAGGTGCATATGCTAGGTTAGCAGGAGGACTGCACAACACTAAAAGGACTTCATCATCCATTTCTTCTTCTTGAAGTTTTGATTCCTCCTGGTATGCCACAGGAGAATATTTCCTAATTCTATTTTGAAAAACAACACTTCATTGGTGTTGTTGCATTTTGTTATCATGAACTTCATTCGGGGTTCTCGGTCAATGCGGATCTGATTTGGAAGCCCCTTCCATGGTAGCCATAGGTGGGAGAATTTAGTTGTATACTCGTTCAATGTCTGGGTGAAGTCTCACCTTAGTATTATGTCGTAGGTGTCTAGAATGTCTACAACTTGAATATCAATTACTTGTTGCACTCTTGGATCTGCAGCAATATGCATAGGAATTCGATTGATCTCACCAACTATGTTTACTTTGGTTTTGTCTAGTTGAGTCACCTTTCTTCTAGAAATATTGGGAACTATTCCCAGTGCCTTGCAAATAGTGAGAGGCATGACATTTGTTGATGCTACTAAATCAAGCAAAAAATTGTGCAAGTTCTTTCTAAATATTCTAATTATAGTGAGGAAGGGTGGTGTCTCCAACTTCCCTTGGAACAAACCCATAGGTGTATCATCCTGAGCCACTTGGTTCTTGTCCTTCTCATTGGTTCTTTCCTTAGCTTTCACTTGGCTTTGCTCTTTAGCAGGTTGTTTTCTAGTTTGCTAATTAGAAGGGACATCTTTCCTTTTACCTATGATTTCTTGAATTGCAAGCTTGTGTGGGGACTCTTTGAAAGAGACTCTCTTGGCTAGTGTTTCTTGTGTTTCCTTGGAGGAAGGGTCCCATTAACCACCCTAAAGAAGGTGTGCCTAATTGCAGTAACCTTAAGTAACTCAAAAGTAGATAGCCTAATTTTGAATTTCTTGAATTCTTCAGCAACATACTCACCCATTTGCTCAATTTTAGCCTTGAAGGCTCTACCTGTGGAAGAGCTAGCTGACTAGTTTTGTGTTTGATTCAGTTGTTTGTTCTTGTTAAGTTATTGGGTGGGCACATAAGGATAGCCTGGATTGTTACTAGCATTAGGATCAGGCGAGGTGTTGAAATTATTAGGTTGAGTGGAAGTAGTGAAAGGCCCCCCTGCTTGTCTATTCCTTAATTTATATGGGGAAGCTCTCTAATGGAACATTTGAACTTCATCTTCATGAGAATCTTCTTCATCTATTGCATCATTATCTACTGAAGTAAAGAGCTAAGATAAAGCTTCTTTGTTACCTACCTCTTTTACTTCTTCATTTTTCAGGGAAGCAACCTCAATTTTAGGTTCGTTACTCTCTCTTCACAGGAATGGAGCTTGATTGACCACAAGCACGGAAGAGTCGTATGCTTCTGATGGGACTATGTCTTGGCAGCCCATGTTGTCAATGACATTTTGAACTTATACTTGAAAAATCTCTGCCGTTGTGAGGAACTTGAGGCAATCCAACTCGGAATGCCTATTCATTTTGTGAATCCAACACCATCTAGATAAGAAAGCTTCAATGAGATATACTCCACTAGTTGTCTTCTCTGTACTGGTAGGCTAGTCCAAGGGAGTGGGAACACCTCATTGTGTTTCCTTGTATTCCACGTCCTATTCTACCTTTGAGTAGGTATCCTTTTGAAATTTTGGTAGGATTTTTTCTATCGTTCATAATTTTGTCCAAATGAGGTACTCGCTTCATGGTTATCCCTATTGTCTTGATTGAGGTTGGCCTAAATGGTACGTTGAGAGGCATGTAGCTAATTATTTTTCTTCTTGAGGTGAGTCATTTTTGTGGAAATTTTTTTGATCATCTTTCTTAGTTCATCCAACCGATATTTCTCAGCATTGCTTGGTTGTGGTGTTTGGTTTTCGAGAAAGACGGGTTGTGCTATTGGTTGGTTATGTTGAGTGAGTGGGAATTCAGGCCCTTGTAGATATAATGGCACCTGGGACTACTATGAATAAACCTTATACTATTGGGGCTACAAATAATGAGGCACAAGAGGTGCTTGATTCATGTCCTAGATGAGGAACTATGGGAAGCTCTGTGACTAGATTCATGATGGGCATCTGGTGTTGTAGAGCTTGAGTAAGCCCTTGAATCTGCATGGCATGAGCAACCTATCCCAAGAAGAGAAGAAGACCAGAGATTTTTTATCCCAAATCGATGTTGGCTAAAACTACCTTGAAATAAGCATCCACCAATCTAGCTGGTGGTTGGTTCATTCTTTTCACCAGTGCTATAGTAAGGTTATCTAAGGCAGCATGGTAGATAGGTAGGACAACGACATCGTCGAGCACATATGGAGATTGTAACCTTTTGTACGCCTAACGAAACCAATTGTTGAAGGAGTTGATTGGTTTGTTGACCTCTCTATGAATTGCCATGAATTTTTGATATAGTTCTAAGGGGCTAATTGGGATCTTGTATTTCCTTAAGAAGGAATTCTTCAAAAGGTCCCAAGTAATGATAGATCCTATAGGAAAATTGATATACCAATAGAAAGCTTCTTCTCCCAAAGAATAAGGAAAAATCCTACAAGCCACATCATTATGATCAATCTGCATATCCTTCAATGTTGTTTGGAATATCTTAATGTGTTCTTCAGCTGTCCTTTGTGGATCTCAAGGGTTGAACTTCATGCAAAATCTCTTTGGATTCTTGGGCATGTCATGGTAAGCATTGAGCAAAAATAGAGAGGGGTTGTTTCCCAGCCAAGCCATAAGGGGAGGCATCAATGGTACTCACTATTGAACAATAACTTGAGGCTGCACATGGGTAGCAACAGCTAGGACTGCACCTTGGACTTGGAAGGTAGGAGTAGGAGCAACGCCCTAGCTTTGAAAAGCAAAGAGTTGGAAGGAAGTTTGGGAAGGCTGAGCGAAAGAGGTGAAAGTGGAGAAGGAAGGATGAGTGTGGGGTGGTTGGAAAGAGGAGGGAGGTGAATATGGAAGAAAAGTGGGTGGGTTAGGCAAAGAAGATGAGGTGGCTTCCCCTTTCTTGGTTGTCTTAGCCATGGTAGGGGGCTGCAGCTCTTAGAATTCCCCTTTGTTTGGAGTTGATCTTAGAACACTATAGAACCTTTCAGGGGAAAATGATCCAATTTGATTCACCTTAGCTCAAAAGGGCCCTCCTTCTAGCACCAGTTTTGTTGATGGGTGGTTTTGCACGTTCTCAACAAAGGCAGTGCACAAGTGCACTACCTCTCTTGAAAGACAATTTCCAACAAGTTAATGAAAATTACCCCAAGGTCTCTCGGGTGTCAGGTCATGACAAGCTTGGAATAATTTAGTTGGTTCAATGTGATCTTGCTAGTAATTATAGGGTAGCCTTATGTGAGTTAAGTTGGAGGGAATTTTCTCTTTGAATGGAGTTCATGCAATTTATGAAGTGTTGTTCTATTGTTGTAAGTTCATGACAGCAATCTAAAACAACACTATGACCTTCAGATTTAGCTTTACAATGTGCAATGAAATTTTTCTAAAGTTACTATTTAAAGAAAAGTCAAAAAGGGTAGGGAAAGGGAGAAGTTCCTAGACCTGAAACTACTGATGAACAATGATAATGGAGGATGCTACAATGGACAACCTTCCTAAAACTAAGTCCCACTTAACTAGATTAACTCATAGTCTCATGAAACTAGTGCAATCTTCTGAGGTCTGTATATTTCAACCATTCATTCACCATAAAACATGAATGAAAGATAGAATTTAAGTGGAACATTCAAATAATGTTCATACTAGCTTTACACTGTAATTTATCATCAATAAATAGAAAAAAGAATGAACAAGGAAGGCCATGAACATAGTAGAATCATTCACCATAAATGAACAACACTAACTAATCTACTAACAATATGCTAACACATAGAATAACAAAGTAAATCTACTCAAATTCACTAACGAAGAGGAGGACAATCATGAAACATGAATTTGGAACTCAAGAATCCACCAAAATCAATGAACTTCTATTGAAATTCTAGTAGCATGTCTTTACAACAACTCAATTCTCTCTTGAAAATGAAAGGAGACCCCTATTTATAATGCCCCAAAAGTAAAATGAATGGCCAAGATTTAATCTCATTGTCTAGCCAAGATTCACTACAAATTAGGGTTTCACCTACCCCCAAATATTTTACAATATAAAATTACATTTGTCCTCTAGCCTATTTTATCCTATAGTGGGAAACACTGTAGCATTTTTGTCTTGTAGTTGATTTCTCTTTTTTGCAGCTATACTGTGAGGAATTCATCATCAATTACTGGTTACCTTCATGCTTCTTCATAGTAGCATATTCCAAGAACTTTCTGATCAATGTCTAAAGCTTATCCCACTCCATTATATCAGATTGAAGCACTTGAAATTTTAATTTTTTCGATCTGCCAGTGATTACATCCTAGTCCTTATCACATTTGGGAGTGTTCTTTATTACTTGCTCAAATTGGGTGAAGGAATGAGCAACAAAACCCATAAAATATGGTGTGAGGACATCTGCAACTCCGTCCTCCATCTTCTTGAGGAAATGTAGCCTTATCTTATTTGGGTCAAGCTCACTAAAGAGCATGTCAAAATCTGCCATTAGCTTGAGGTACTCTTTACATCTTGATATGGTTTCTTTATCCCAATCAATATCAAGGTCTACCTCATGGAGCATCCACTCCAAGATCTCTCGTCTATGATCAAGGCCCATCCTCCACATCTCCATGAGCCAGTGGTCATCCTTTTCCAATGCAATTTCTTTTTCCTACACTTTCTTGGGCGTCCTGAGGATGGCCTCAAGTTTGCGGTATGTGATTCTATATAATTCAGGGAAGTTTGTGCATAATCTTCTTCTACCTTCAAGCTATTTTTTCACTTCCCAAAATTTGTTGGTTGTTCTAGCGGTGCAACTAATACCCATATGCCCATTGTATATGACCCGTTGAAACCAATCTTCAATGGCCTTTGTCCAGTTATTTTTGTTTTCTAGCTTGCTGATGTGATTGTTGGATAGTAATTGTGGCAATGCTAAAGATGTGGTGGGCAGCTCCTTGGTGGATGACCATTGTTGAATGTAGGCAGTTGAATCTACCACTTGTGCTTTTAATTCATGCTTAGTAGATTGGTTTTTATTCAATTGGTGCACAATGGTGGCAACTAATCCTTGAAGATGATCAATCTTTTGCTCTCTTGTTGCCATTCCCAAGTCAATTGTGGAAATGTTATAGTTGACTCCTCTTTCCACCACTAGAGTAGCTATTTGTACTATCCTTGATCTTGCAACATCCATTGTCAAGTGGGATCTTACCCTTGGCTTCTTTTCCTTCTTCATGCTTATTTGGGCCACAACCAGGATGGATTCCAACCTCGCCTTTAGATCCCTAAGTGTAGGGGTCTTCTTTTCTAATTGTTTTTCCATCCATTCAGGCATCTGGGATCCCCCTTTCAATGATTCATGATCACCTTCTTCTTCTCAGATATGCTAAATTTCCATTTCTTTGTTTCCTGGGGCTTTCTATTATATCTTTTCTTCTTCCTCCTTATCTAAATCTTGAATGAATATTTTTTCTTTCTTTGGGGATTCAGTGGTTGTACATTCCTTGGGGCTATCTTCCCCTTCATAGGTTTTCTCTTCTTCTTCTTGTTACAAATTCTCTTCATGGTGCTCCACTTCTAGGCTCTTTCTTGTCTTAGCCTCCTCTTCAGACTTTTCTTCTTCTTCATGTGAAGGAAGCACTTCTTCATCATGTTTATGGCTCTTATCTTGCTCCCCAATTGGAGGCTCATTTTTTACCTCCATTTTATCATCTATCTCTTTCTTTTCTTTAGAGCGTGGTCTCTCGACTTCTTCACCAACATCCCTTAGTTGTTTGGAAAGCTCCTCCAATTCTTGATCAGACATTTCCATGATGTACTTTGACTGGGGATCTTCAATATCCTCTTCAGAGCACTGCATTCCCTCTTCTTCATGCACCACTTCATCAATTACTAGGTGTTGATATTTAGGATGCTCATGGTAATCATCCGATTCTTCCTCCATTTCTTTGGTTGCTTCCCTTTCTTTCCTTTCCAACTCCTCAGATATCTGCATTGTTGCTTTCATTTTTGGTGGCTCAGTTGGAGGAGTAGGGATAGGAAGGCCGGCAACAAATTACGCTAGGAAAGCCTACACTGCAAGATTCATGAATACTCTAGATAAATTTGTTGGTATGTTCTACATATGTCAAGTAAAAGCTTATGGGAGCAAGAGGGTAGGCATTGTTGTCATTACAGTGGCTAGTGGGAGGGTTGTTAATGGAGACATAAAAGCAGAAGAGAGTGGAGAAGTTGTGGCAGAGGAAGAATCTACCACAAAGATGGGTGTAGCAAGTGAGGTAGAAGCAAGGTGGACTGAAATATTCATTGCAGGTGGAGAAGAAGCAACCATTGCTTGAGAAGCAGGTAGAGGAGCAATAGTAGTGGCAGCAACAGTAGTGGTGACTATGAAAGCAGAGGCAGCAAGTGGGGACTTTGGCTTCTTAGCCTCTTCTTCCTCTCCTTCATGGAGCAGGTCCTCCTGTATAGTGGGCATCTCTATGAAACTGCCTGAATTTTTTTATTTCTTGGAAGGTTCACCTTTCAATGCTTTCCTCGAGTATACTTTGTGCTTAGGTTGACGCTCAACTATTTATTTTATTTTTCTTGTCTTGGTAGCTGGAGGGGATTTTGAGGTTTCCCCAAATGGGGCAGCAATTTTTCTGCTATCAGTCTTGCTTCCAAGCTCATCCTCAAGCTCACCGTAGGTTAAGGTAGCTCCTTGAAGTTTAAATTGAGCGATCTACCCATCAATACACTATTTTTTCCTTGCCTCAATGGGCTTCATTATAATGTCAAGGTCACTGACCTCTTCCTCATTCCAATAAATTAATGGCAGCGGTAGGTTGGAAATGACATCGTACCTTAGATCAATCATTGTGTTCTCATCTTCAAAAATTTCGTCTAGTACTAGAAACAGGTTAATTTTTTTAACAAAATATGTAGTCATGTGCATGTAATGCCTCATGTGGACTTCTTTATCATCTTTGCAACTTTCCCAGAAGTCCTTGGCATTGTGGAGGTGGGAATATTCTTTTCCATCCATCCTTTTTATCTTGCCATATGGATCCATCTATGGCCTAACAGTGTGTACCTCGAAGTTGTATTCATTCAACTCCTTTTCAGAGTATTCTACACACTGGGATACAAGGATTGCATACATGCCTTTTTCTGAAGTTGAGAGGATATGGAATCCCTTCCTGGTCTTTGTCACTTGGTAGAGTGTGAGCATGTTGCAATTCTCTACAGAGCTCAAGTAGTATCAACTGGTCATTTGGGTACCGGGGCAACTTATACAACCTTTTCGAGAAGCCCTCATTTCAGATGTAGGTAAACTTGGGAAATTTAATGAATAGAAAACTAAACCAGTGGAGGAAAGCATCAGCATTGTGAGTGACCCTCCTCTTGAAGTCACCTCCAAGCAATCTGATTATGTGCCCAATGAAGGCGTCATTGACTCTACAATAGTCTTTCTTGAAGTTTTTGAATTGAAGTTGAGGGTACATGTTGTATACCTTCAATTTTCTCCCTAGAGTCTAGCTTGGAGCTACAAATATTATTTTATATTAAGCCTAGTCAGCTAGTAAGTAGACCAAGTATGAGGTCATATAAAAGTGTGAATGTTTCTTCATTGCCACAAACTATTCATCTAGGCAATTGCTAATCATCCCTGCCCAATGGAATTCAGTCTTTCCCCTGATAATTTCTTCTATAAACTACATCCATTCTTGGAAGAATGTTGCAGTCAGGAGGCCCATAACTCTACTCAATAAGGTTACCAGGTCATGGTAATCTTCATAGAAATCGCTCCTAAAGAGCTCCTGGGGCATTTTGTTTGTGTTTCCCCTCTTCTCCTTTAGCCAGTACTGATTAATCAGTTTCTTGCACTTGAGGGGATCAGCCTTCCACATTCCCTTGTCATATTCCTTAGAGGCCTCTTCCATTTCATCAAAGGTGGGTATATGGAAACTTTTCCTAATAGACTTGGCAAATAAATCAGCTAGTATGTTCCCATCCCTATCCACTATTCTTTTAGTTCTTTCCTGATATGCCTCTCTGCAGGCCATCACTAGTTCAAGAGCTATGAGGGTAGGTGGGAAAATAGTAGCCTCAGATAACCCACTTCTTTTGATTCTTTTGGAATTCTTTGTGGTAGGGTTGACAATGACCCTCTACTTGAATTCATCGATGTCGATGTGCCCTAAGTTAGTGTCTGAGATCTTGTCCTAGTCTATGGCGACCTTTGATTTGAGTTCCTCTTACTAGAACTTGTACTTCATTTGGTCTTTGTCTTCTTTTCCCCTTGGTGCTTTGGATGGATTCTTTCCCTTCTCTTTCTCTGTGGGAGCCTTCGAAGGTCTTGCAACTGGTTCCATATATCCTACAAAAAAGGGAGTAGTAAGCACATTCAATTGTAAAACATGAGAAATGTTAGTGAAATCCTACAAAAACTAGATTAGATCAAGTAATTCACTATTCAAGGATCCTAACATTTCTTTTGGATCATCATTAGCCTTTTGTTAGAGGGAGTTATGGCAATGTGGGCCTAGGGGTACAGACTTCCCTAAGCTGGCAGCCATTTTGAAGGAAGTTGTAAAGGGATGACAATCAGGGCACGGTGGACTGCATGGTTCCCCCTACATTCAAATTTTAGACACAAGGTGGGTCCCATTAGTAGGTTAGGCCATTTCAACATGTGGTTCAAATTATTTTTGAGGCTCTCGAGGCATTAAGTCCATCATTTGGGTATACGGGTTCAAGGCATGTGGATGCAGGGAGCTTGTCGACTATTTGAAGCTCTACCATTTGAAAACAACTCTGAAAAGGTGGTGCCCCACAGTCTTAGAGCACAACAATTTTCTTTTTAAAGTTTTCTTCATTTAATTGGGCACAGGTGAGAAGCTGTAGAAGGACACTGGTCAATAGTCATTCAGAATGGCGGGAAGAGGACATCAATTTGCATTAAGTAGCCAGCATCGTTGGATCCATAGGAGGCTTACGCATTGTTTATTCATTAGAAAATGGCTAAAGGGAGGTAACAAGGTCAAGCCCCATGTAGCAAGATGACAGAGGCTACTAGCCTTTTCAATTGGTGAGAGCGGGACAAAATCCTGGAAGGAGCTATCTGCATGAGGCAGCCCACAACATGCTCCATACTTAATCATTTTCATTTCAGATTCAACCACAGAGGCAATGAGTGTGAGCCCTATAGGGCAAAGGGACGATTGACCAGGGACATTCAAAACAACAAACCTAAGACGGAAGCCTGCAAACAGAAGTCCACATTGGGAAACCCGCCAAGGACCAATACTTAGCCATTTTTAGTGTGGGGAACTAGATGGAGATAGCTGGAGCAGGGCTTGACCACTGGAACAATCCCTGAGTTTCATCTCTTTGGAATGACCATGAGAGCAACAGTGAAAGGGTGGTAGGGGCCCACATTGGATGGTCCACAAGATGACTTATGTGCTCAATTTTGATCAGTGGACAAGGTTATGGGGGGACCCGCGGGGTGGAGAGTCGAGGCAGGTCCACTATCTGTGAACAATGCATCAAGAGGGAGATTTGGGTGTGGAAACCCGCATAGTCAGACCTACTAGAACAAATGTCCCCAATTCAACCTCATGTCCTTTTTCAGGTTTGATACGTGATGGCTAGGTATAGGTGCCTACCCGCAATGGCAGGCTCGAGAGAGATTTCAGTCATTTGAAGAGTTAGGCATTTTTAAAGAACACAGAAATGACACCAGGTGCTATGTGGACCCATAGGGCATGATTTCCCTAGCTCAAGAACAGTCGTGGGGGCTCCAAGTTCCATAGATGTCTTATAAACCATTTTCAAAAGATTTTATAAGTTTTAGAACATGGGTTTTGCTCGTCATGGTACCACCTAGCTAGTTTTTAAGTTTTCTCTCTTTAGAATTTAATAACTCTTGTGAAAATCAAAGAAAAACTATTTCACAAATGGTGGTGAAGGACCAACCTAAAAAACTCGATGAAGTATGTGAAGGAGCTACAAATGTTAGCGTTTGGATGGTGGAGAGACCTTGTAGGCATAGAGGTGGCAATCATCGGGGCTCTGACGAGTTTCCTAAACTTCTAACAATGAAAATGACCTTTCAAAATGTCTATTTACAAAATTTTATGCATTAAATTCCTTCCATTAATGTTGGTACAGTGGTAGCTGAAGTTGGTGGATGGGCATTTCAAAAGACGGCAGCGGGAATGGCAGGAACCGTGAAGCGGATGGCACCCAGGGGTTGCCCATCTGGAAATTCAGTGGAGAAAATAGTGAAGGAGGCTGCAAATCCCACGTAGTGGAAGGACGTCTAGAGTTGGCCGTTCAGAATGGTAAAGATGCCACAAAATCCCACATAGGGCAGCCCACAAGGGCAGACCCGTATGACCCGGAGGATGGCAATTTTGAAACTTAAGGGAAAACTACCAAGGAGATTCCACAGAGGCCAGAGACTTGCAAATTTCAGAAGTGATGAAACTTGGTCAACTTGAGGTGATTCTTCTAAGACTCCTTGACCACTTAGGACTTATAAAATAAGGGGCACACAAAATGAGGTGAAGGCAAAAGTGACTCAGCAAGGTGAAAAAGAGAGGGTCCCCATTCTGAATGGGGCGTGTGTGCTATAGGCACATCATGAATGACTAAATTGAATTAATACAATAGTGTATGCAAGCTATACATCTGAAGATAAAGAAAAGAATAAAAACATATGAGAAGAGTTCATTTCCATCATTTCCTTAAGGGCTTATGTTGATGTCGATCCTTTTATCTTCAACTTGATCCTTCTATATTCAACTCTTCTCATTCCCAATCTCCAAATGCACCTATAGATGATTGAAAGATTTTGTTAGAGCTTAGGACATGAAATCTAATCACATGTTTCATCAATAGACATATAACTTACAACTATGATGCATTAAATCAATTGAGCCATTATCAGATGTATGCAAGAGAGCCAAAACTAGATCATCACATGTTTATTGAGTTTCACTATTTTATCTAACTTGTGTGTTCATTGTATAGGTACATGTGCATATATCATTGCATCATTTATTTGATTTGACATTTCAGCATGTGGAGAAAATGGGCTCCCACAAGGGTTGAGCCCAATATGTTGCCCACTTGTTTTTCAAGAGGGATATGAAGTGTATTTACTTCACACCACAATAGTCACTATAAGCAAAGAGAGAGAGAAACATGGAAGAATGCAAACATATTTATAGTTATATATGGAGAATGCATCATACATTTTAAGTATGTGCTCAAAACTATGAAGATGATAACCTATAGTGGCAATAGCATAAGCAAAGTATGACAATGGATAACCATTCAAATGTAACAAGAGTAGCACTGTAAGGGTAGATTTTGTAGTGAGGTAAAGTTCATCCCTTAGTATTCAAGGTAGTCAACATAATGAGGTGTCACAAGGAATTTTTATGCATGAAAGATCAACAACTAAGTAGGGGCAGCAAATAAATCACTTTCCAAGGTTGATAGATCAATGACTAAGGGTGAATAGAACAAGGGCATGTCTTGAATCTTTTAGGACAATCATTAATGCATGGAGAACAATCATCTTTAAGAGGTATGAAATCAAGAGCATTGTAAGGAAGAACAGTTTCTTTGAGAGTTAATCATCATAGCCAAGTATGGTGTACACATCTACTATGAGGAGATTAGCATGGTAATGAGTTTTCAAGGTACCAATCACAAAGATGGTAATAGCTTTGAGTAAGAAAAACTCTATTTTTTTCCTTGACAATCACTGTATCTAGGGGATCCAATAAGGATATAGTATCACTATCAAAATCAAGGATATGTAGAAGGATTTTCATACATCAAGGATGGCATTGAGCTTTTCTTTAGGATAAGAGCTTTCCATATAAGCATAAATCATAAAGTGAACTATTAGGATGAAGTTGTAGTATGGTTTGTTTTCCCTTTCATTTCATATTGATATTTCCATTGTGCCATATGGAAAATATGGAGAGTGAAATATTCAGAATGAATAAATCCTATTTGTCAATCAAGGAGTATGCTTGATAGCATTACAAATTGTAGATGAAGCATGAAAAGATAGTTCTGGTAGGAGTAAATACACACCACAATTGCAGGAAGATTATAAAGGACAATATTTACACAATGAAAGATAGATTTATGCACTTAATCATGAGCCATTCAAGAGATTAAAATGAGAAATATTTTGAAAATCACCAAGAATACAAAGAATGGAGAAAACCATAAAATATAACAATTTTGTCATTTCTTTTGTCACGGCCAAGAAATTTGATGAATCTCAACAAAGGGAAAATCAATATTATCAACTCTATTCATGAAGTCAAGCATAGCCAATAACAATATATGAAGAAATTTTAGTATTTATAGCACATAAGAGTGACTTACCAGTGAGAAGAGCAGACTCAGCTTGCCAATGAAGATATCCAACATATGAAGGTCTCCAAACTCAAAGTTAAAACCCAACCATGGCGGCATGTCAGAGCAACAACAAGAAGTGAAATGAAATACAGTGTCAAAAAGATGCTCACAGCCAAATATAGGGTTTTTTTTAGGTTTCTTAAAAATCCCTAAGTTTGGTCGACCTAAGTGATTTTCATCACTTAATTTATTAAAATGTATTTGTATTAATACCTTGGCTTTCTTTAGTTTCTTTATTGCCAAATACCTAGTGAGAGGTGAGTCTAGAGGTCGAAATCAATTATTCCCCTTTTATTTTTGCATGAAATTGAAACAAAATAAAAAATGTAAACAAGTATTAAAGTAATGTTTTATAAATTACTTTAATAATTGCCATGAAAAGACAGAAGTTAAGCAAATCCATAACATATATTAAAGTTGGTCTTAACTTATCACTTTAATATTTGTTTAAATTGTTTACCTTTATCCCAAGATCATACAAAAATAGAAGAGGAGTGAAACTGAGGGATTTTCCTTGATTTATGGTCAAATTGAGGTAATTTTGGAGTTCTCCTTGGTAAAAATGATTATGACAATGAGTTTGAGCTTATTTTTTCTCAAATAACATTAGTTCTGACCCCCCTTTTCATGGCTCTTCTCTTTTGCTCGTGAGAGACATTTGAGAAGATATTTTGGGAGATATTTTCACTTTTAGTTAGTTGCTTGTGCCACCTCTTGGCACCTTGGAGTTACCTATTGTATATATCGACAAAGACTTAGTTTTTTCCTCAGTTATTGCTTCTTGCATTTGCATTCTACAAAGAAAGATTGATCTTGTAACTCACTTTTTACAGTTATTAATAAATGCAGGAGCTTTTACAGGTTATTTAATATTGTCACTTGCAGAGTTTTCCTTCAATTTTTTTATTGCAATTAAGTGTTTTCCTTCTCAAATTCAGGTGTTTTTCCTCTGTTAATGATTTGGGTGCAAATTTAATGAGTTTTAAATCTCAAAACCTTTAAAAGCTATGTCCCAGTAATGGATGCATGTACATAGATGTAGTTTTAGCCATAGGTCATAGATTGTGTTGCTAATTTATCTTTCCCTTTAGGTTGTGAAAGAATTATTTTTCCTTTGTAAAGGATATATTATCAGGCCTTTTTGTGAAACATTTATGTGTTTAAACTATTCAATTTGAGTTGTAAAAATAGATTTCTATGAGAGATAGTTGTGAATCAAGTTGCTCATCTTTTCCATTTTAGGTGCATCACTGTATTTCCAAATTCATTTTTATCAATTCATTCCATTTCCTTCTATCCCTTTTCCCATTAAAAACTAGTTATTCATTAGAAAATCTTAAGGGAACCAGCCCATAATCTAGAGATTCATCTTTGTTATGACCATACCCACAGGATCAAAGATGTTTCCATGTTTCACAAGATTGTTGAGCATATAAACTTAGCATTCGGGTGCAATCTCCATGACAACAACAAGTGCATACAGTGTTTGGTATCATGTCCATTGAATCAATGGTATTGATAGAAGCATTTTGCATCATACCAATTACGGTAAGGTTCCTTGAGAGGTCTAGGGTTCTCCAAGGTTATGATCTTATCCTTCAGCAAATTTTGCAAGATGGAAGAATAAGATTTTGCTAACTTTATGAACTTTTTGTTGTGTTTGAGGTCATTATCATTCATTGCAGCTACTACATTCACAACAACCTTTCCTTTTTCCCGAGATTGACACAATGGACTTTCCTTTTAAATGGGAGTATGAGGAGGGTCCCCAAAACTAAGCTACCATCTACTGTTATTCTCATAATGTCATACATAGATGTGAAAAAAAAGGGTACTTCATAAGGGAAAACTTTTCCTATCAAGGTCTTTGCATGTTCCCTATGAACACCTTATGCACGATAGAATCGAGCACTAGGTACAAGATCTATGGAAAGAGTGCTTGATACCATGCAATGAAATTAGTTATTTTCTCATTATCCCCTTGCTTACATTAGACGAGATCCAAAAAGGTCATCTTTGGTCCAATGTTAGCTTGGAACTGTCGGAGGAACTGATTTACAAGTTGATCAAATGAGAAGATAGAATTGTCATGTAAGGAACAATACCATTCGATTGTTGTATCCTTACGAGATTGAGGAAATAATTTTGGCATCAATGCATCATGATGGAAGAAGTCTATACACATGGAATTAAAGGTAGAAACATGTGTTTGTAGGTCCCCTTTGCCACCATACTTTTCAAACTTTGAAATCTCCATTCTATGTTGGAAGGGAGTGCTCAAAATTGTCACTAAAAATGGGCTATGTCAAAAGAAGGGCTGAAAGATAGGTTGGGCAGAGGCCTGGGAGAGACTCACCAGTTGGTTCTACATTTTACCCATGTTCTGAAGCAGGACATTCACAACATGGTTAGTAGATGACATAGGACTAGTGGAGCCTCCAAAGCTGTTGCCACCAACACCACCTCTGTATCCACCACCATGACCTCCATCGGGGCTACCACCACCAGTAGGCCCTCCACCAGAGCCACCTACACTACTGAGACCACCTCCGTGACATCCACCAAGGAAACCTTTTCTAGTGTTGCCTCCACTACCAAAGCCTCCACCACTCATTCCACTCAAGCCTCTGCCACCAAGGGTAGTAGGAGGAGTGAAATTAAACCAAAGGGGTGTTTTAATCACCATTAGAGTGTGGGGCTCTTGAGGGGTAGAAGAGATACTAATCAAGGTCCCTAATTCGGTTATGTGTAAACATGTTGTGGGCATCAAAACTCCTAATTGTCTTTCATAGGCATCGAGCATTTCTCCTCAAGTGGTACTTGATCTAGGCCTATATGAAGGGACATAAGCTTTGGTCAGATTGGTGAGGTTGCATAGAAAATCTATGCCTTTTCGATCTTCCCCTAGAAACCATCTCACCTCACTTGCAAGCCTAGTGGCTTTCTCCATGTTTGGTGATTTCTCTAAATGTTTTACAAGGTCTAGTAATATATTATCTAATTCCATAAGACTTTCCGCAGGAACATGCACAACATCATCCTCATCTATGGATGAAGGCATAGGTTATGTTCAAGGAGTAGGCACATGAGTGGTCTCTTCCATGAAACCCATCATGTCATCATAGTTTGTAGGAAAGCCATTAGTAAACTCATTAGTTAAACTAGTGGGAAAAGTAGAGGTGACACAAGAAGTGACCTTCGTCTTCTCAATCAATAGGTGTCACACACTTCTCTTGAAAACATACCCAAAAGTCATGGATTGGGTTGTGATTCTCAAAAACATTCACAACACTTAGGGTTACAACAACCACAAGGTATGAGGGAAAAGTCTCAACACTGACGAATGAGAAGACATTGTTTTACATTGGGTTCCCCAAAAATGTAAGAGAGGGGGACCAACCAAATCAAGGCTCTAGGTCATGGAGAGCCAAGAGTGGAGGGATGCCCTAAATTACCTCACTCTAAAGGATGGGAATCAAGAATGAAGAGCACTATGTAATAATTTTGTCACTCTTCAAACTTGAATTTCAAGTTTGTGCCAAGCGAGCTAGTTTTTTAATTTTGTACTACACCTCAGATAGCTCTTTGTTTGAGGATGGTAGCATGGTTCTAGGATGATAGCACGATGCGTTGGAATCTCTCTAGTGCACTCAAATCCATATGGCCAGAAAAAGGGAATTATAGTAAAAAAATCCTAAAAATGTACTAATAACCTAGCTAGTTGATGTTGACGGAAAAAAAAAGGAGATACAAAAAGTAAAGAAGAATATGATAAAACAAATAAATGAGAGCTAGGGTGATGAAGATAATCTCACCAAGGCACCAGTTCACTAGCTAGCTCCACATGTATGTTCACCTACACATAAGAAAGAGGGAAAATTGTTGGGGTTGTATAGGGGCCTGCCTTAGACAGACCCCAGTTTTGATGTTTCCACCTCCACGAATAGCCAAAAAGAAACAAAGTAGAATAGTATGATAAAGGAAAGAAAAGTAGGAAAATAACACTACAAATAATATTTTTCTACTCAATCAAATTAGAAAGGAGCAGAGTGAAGCATTACCACCTCCACCCAAAATCTCACTAGCCAATGGAAGGAGAATCCAAGGTATGGACTTGGAAAAGTCACCACAACCATAGTGGTGATGAAGGGAGGTCTCATAAGACTCCAAGTCCACACTTCCAAAGATGCCTCACACTTTCAATGTGGAGTTGAAAGAGCTTTAAAGCTGTTGCAATGCTCAAAAGTAGATTGCTAGAATGATGCTTGAGAGTGAAAGAGTCTAGTGAATGAAGTGAGAAATTGCTTAGAGGATGTAAAAGAGATAGATTGAATGAATGAAGAATGGATTTTAAGGTGGAATGAGGAAGAATCTATCATTTTCAAGGTTGTTTGGTTGAAGAGGGACATTACAATTCGACCCCAATCGAGTATGTAATGCCTCTACTAGCTTCAGATGTAGGAATCCATCAGGGACAGTAGCGCCCTGCATATATGTCTACGTCTCATGCATGTGTCCCTGACAAATATTCTCTTAGTGAGACAGGGCAGATGCCAAGTGGATGGAAGGAAAGTGGGTGACATGGGATTTCACCTTCATATTTTATTTTCTAAGGTGAGGGTATGTGAAAGGGGGATTTTCTTATGGGGTGAAAATTCACTCCTATACAATAGGCACAAAATAACACACATGAAAACGATATAAGGAGAAACAACAAGGCACAAGCATACACCGTCAAAGACAAAGAGAAAATAAAATCAAAACTAAAAGTGTGGATCAAGCTTTGACCATTTTTCTCGCATGTTGTGGATCAAATCTAAGTTGCTTGTCCAAAAATGTGCATTCACTATGAGGCAATGAAACTCTAGGTTGTCTATTGGGTGAGTATCCAAAAAGGTGAGGCACATACACATGCAGTTGGTATGCACTCACACAAATGGCAAGTGGCTATGGGAAAGTCACTCCTAAGTTCAGCTTCCCATTCAACCAAACCAAAGCTATACCTCCTAATAAATTTGATAAGGCACCACACACCAATGAACTTCGAGCTTCATGAGGCAAGCAAAGTTTTGTATGCTTAGAACTCATGAGCAAATAAGATGGCTCCACAAGTGAGAAAAGTGTGTTATGCTAGGTGGCCATATAACCAAAATTGTACATGCAAAGTAGTGTTTGGAACATTCAAAGGATTTTTGCTTAGTTCATGTAAGGTATTAAATAAGGGAACATTACGCCTAATTTCTGCAAGAGTGGATCAATCAAAGAATAGAAGATTCACAACTTAGGGGATGTAGTGTGTCGCATCAAGCCACTAAGAATAATATAATATGCTAAGAGAGATCATGCTTTTGAAGGAAATTACGCCCAATGTCAACCACAAAGTGAAAGGGGAATCACATGAAGTAAGAAGACTACACAAAAAACATAAAATGAAAAAGAATAATGTCAATGTATGATGCCACTTTAAAGATAGTGCTAAACACCATGCTGTGAGAAATTACTTTAAAGTAGAAAATGATAAGTGCTAACAATACAAAGGACATGAGAGCTTGTTTGGAAAGCCCTATGCCAAGTCATATGTTTTCGAATAAAGCTATGTCATGAAATGGGAGGGGTTTCCCCCAAAATGAAACTCCAAACACATGAGGGATCCATGGATTTAGGGTTAGTATGTTCTTGCTACAATGTTTTTAGAGAGCTTGAAATTGTCATCATTCCTAAAATGCTCATGGAACAGGAAGAATGAAACAAAGAGAATGAAAATAAAGAAAAAGTCTTTCAGGTCAACATGGAAGAGTCCTGAATTTCTCGATGCCTTACGTCATCCCCAAAAGGAAAACACAAGACAAATGAAAAAATAAAGAAAAATATTTTGGGTCAACATGGAAGAGACATGAATGTCTCAATGCCTTTTGTCATCCCCAAAAGGAAAAAACAATACAAAGAAAAGATAAAATGTTTATGATATAGAGAATAATGTAGGTAGAAATAGATGAATGTCACAAAGATCTAGATGTACATCAAATAAAACATCATAGGGGATCACAGTACGCACATGCAATCATGTGAAAGAAAAAGAAACAATGTAAAAGACTAGTAAGGCACATGCAATTCAACCTATTAGTAGGTCTTTCGCATCGCAATCATGTTCATTGTATATAGAAGGTAGAAAACTAGCCAAAGGGACAATAGCAAGTGCCAGACTAGGGTCATTACCAAGTTCAACACTCTTCTTAGGAGAACTATCATTTAAGCTCATAGAAGAGGAAAATAATGTATTCAATTCGTTATGCACTTCCTCATCAATTTTAGCAACCTCATCATCATCAACCAAGTTAATCACAATTGGAAGTCAAATGATAATGTCTAAAGAAGGATTTATCTCATATTGTAGTTGCGGTGTAGGATCCTTTTTTTTCAACGAAGAGGGAGATCCATCGTGTATTGCTTTAGTCAAGTTTTGATTTTTATTTTCTTTGTTTGTTTCTTCATTGCACAAGATCTACACCTATGCTCTCTAGCATTTCTATTTTTTTAGTATGACTTTCAAGTTTTTTTTGTGTAGGAGTGGGTTTATCAACCATAGGTTTCTTTTCTTCCCTTAGGGTAGGAACAAAAGGAACCATGGAAGTTTTTTCAACCACTTTCTCTTTTGCTTTGTAAACTTGTTTTATTTTAGGAGGTGTGATAGGATTGTTTTCGTTATATCTTGGTCTTTTGTAGGAAGTAGGCAAAGGACTTGTCTTGGGTTGGTCTTCATTGTTTGGAATGTCTTTAGGTTTAATCATGGTTTTGTCAAGGATGGTAGGCTCAATCGTAGGCTGAGGCATGTTTTCAAGGGATAGTTTTGCTGTGAGTTTCACCTTAAACTTTTGTTAGGATTTGAAAAATAAGTCCTCATGAGGTTTAATAGGTTCCATAGGTTCGGGCCAAAATAAATATAATGAAAATTTTCCATGAGAAGAAAAAGGATTAAAGCCACTATGATGCATGATGAAAATTTCATTGTCAAAGGGAAACTTTAAGCATTTATACACAACTAACAGGATGGTTCCTATGGAGTGTAGCCATGGGTAACCAAGCTTCACACGAAATTGGTCCAACATTGAGATGATGGATAATGATGCATCTAATGTTTTTGATCCTACTTGTAAAGTTAAGGTGATCGATCCCATGGTAGCTCAAGGGAAACCATCACGTGTCTTTATCCATTCTTTTGATTTATCATATGTTTCTTGATAGATTTCATGCACAAGTGTTGTGCAATTTTTTATCTTTATTAATCTGACGCTTAAAGTTTTGATAACATTCAATCAAAATAAAGATGCATGCACATAAGAAAAATAACCACAACACCATAACACAAGGATTTTTTATGTGGAAACCCTGTTAGGGGAAAAACCATAGTGGAGGTTAATCCACAATATTGTTCTAAGTATACTCAAAAGAAAAGATTACAAAATGGGAATGCACTTGCATTCAAGCACACTGCCTAGAGGTCACTGCTCAAAAACTAAAAGGCTCACTACCTTACAAAAGTTTGGAATACTTCCAAGGATTTGAACTAATAGAGTAGCATCTACAAATTCCTGATTATAGTTTCAATTAGGCTCAACAATCGAATTTTGGACCTTCTGACTGATTCTACTCTTCTACTTTGTTTTGCTTCAATTCACACCAAAAATATTTAATGCACAAGTGAAACTATGCATAATCACTCTACTAACCTTCTAAAATTTGCAGCATGCATCAATTCATGTCGAACACACACCAAAATGATATAATAGATCACTTATATATATCTACCACCAAGAATTCAATCGCTATATGTCAGCTTCAACAAAATAAGAAATATTCACAAATAGTCAGCTCAAATCATCCATAATATTCAATGCGCCTCCACAAGAGTTGGACACAACATAGTGAGGACCCAAATCAAAATGATAGAACACAAAAAAACTTAAACAATAACTCCTCAAATATTTGTAACACACTATATTCACCAAGTTAGCCTCCAAATACTGATGAATAGAAAATTAGTTCACCGGACCTTCTCACTTCCACCCAAATTGATACGGGGCACAAATATTTACAAAAAAATAGATTAAGCATTGAACAATATTCCCTGAGATCCACAACACAAATTATTAATAGAAAATCTACATATGAATCAAAGAACACGAAACTACCAGACCTTTGTTCTAACTTAACAGATAATTACTGATCTTCAATCTATTTGTTGGTATGAGAAAATTACGATGTCTAGATCCGTTAGCTGACAAGGGTTGCCAACAATGACAACACTAGAAAACATTTGCAGTGTCTCTTTCCAACAATCTCCCCTTTTGGCATTGATGCAACACTTAGTGAAAAATGACTAAGTGTCAGATCAGTACCAACAAAAATACACTGGCAACCAAAACTCCAAAAAGATCTTCATTCACCACTCAAAAATACAACTCCCCCTTAAATGAATATACATTTTTCACTATTCTATTCTCCCCCTTTGACATCAATGAAAAATACGGGGAATATGCATACAAAACTCCAATAAACAAACAGAAACTTCAAAACTACATATGTACAAACGTTGTTTCAAACAACTTACACAAACTTGAAGATATCTACAAATTTTTTCTTTAACAGGTTTAGGCTTATGTCCCAACACTTCTTGGAACTTTCTAGAATAGTTATGTGACCATAGAGTAAATAAGATTGCACTTCTATAGATTCAAGATTCACTGGATAATTGACCGCCATAGCATCGTGTGCTTCTTTCAAAGCATTCAACATGGTCTCCATCTTTGGACCAACTAACCCTCTAAGTTCACCAACTCTTTCCACAACTTTGTCATTATCATGCTTTAGACTCTTCATTTTTTCAAGGATATAACTTGACCTTCTTTCTCTCCAATAGAAACAGTTAAATGATCAAAAGTATTAGAAATAGCAGCTAACTCTTTCTCATGATCCTTAACCTTCTCATTTTCCTTAGTAAGTTTTGACAAAGAAAAACACGACTTATAAATCCTTCCACCTTCCAATAATGCACTTTGAACATTTTTCACATAGGTAACTAACAAAGATTTATCATTAGCTATCAATCCTTTCAATCTACTGAACTTTTTTTCATCAAACTCCTTCTGAACTTTGACCAGAGAAGACTTCTCAAGTGACCCAAAATGAGTACTTGTAGAATTTATAAGCTTCTTCAACTCACTAGAGGAATAAACAAATGGATCTTTAACATGTTTAGGCATGATCTTCTCCAGAATGCTAGATGCAAGATTCAATAACTCATTGTCATCAATGTGAGACTTCAGAATTTCTTCTCTAGCCTTAGCTTGTGCAAATGATGCAACTTTCATTTTTTGGATTGGGGACAAAGTGGACAAATGAATAGGAGCATCTCCCAACTCAAAATATTATTTTTCCTTTTACTCTTCCAAAAAATTAATCACTTCCTTTGTAGTGTCTCTTTCTTCTACTAGAACTCCCTTAACTTCAACCTTCTTTTCCTCGAGCATTATTTCCTCAACCACAAATTTTTGCTTGTCATTTGGGGCTTCAACTTCTTCAATTGATATTTCCTTTTCTTCAACAAACACAATTTTAGTAGCTTCGATCTCCATAGGTTCTTTTGAATCATGCACCCCAGGAGGAATCTGAGTGTCCTCAACTGTAACCTCTTCATTTACTGGACCAGATGAAATATCTTTCACATGCTCTTCCTTAGAAACAACATCAATTTTGTTCTTTAATAGAATTTTCTTCAGAATGCTTTCAGTTTCTTTTTCTAGTTCTTCAGTCTTACCCAACATAAGCTTGTTTATTCTTGTTTTGCTTTTGAACTCTCTTTTTACTTCTTTTATAATTGCTTTCATCTCTTCAATAGACATTACCAAACTTAGATTTGAAATAACTCATTCTCTCAGCTACTCTTCTTCAATTTTGGCACTAACTCTTATCATCTCCAAAATTTCATACAATTCCTTGGGAAACTATGCCATTATCTCAATAAGAGTCAGATTGAAATTGTTCAAATATTGGATTGTAGCTTCCTCAAGGACTCTTTTACCAACAGTATCAAAAGTACCATACACTTCACACAAAGGGTTAAGATTTCCATCCTTAATTATACCTCTTTCAACTTCCTCTACTGGCATACCTGGTTTGTTAGGCTTCATCTTCTTATTTTCTTTCTCCTCTTCACTAGAGGACTTGGCTATTGTTGTTGCAGGGATGCTCATATGCTTTATTTCTCTAACTTCATCAAATTTTGTCTCTTCATCTTCTTTAACAGCTATATACACTCTTGTGCTCTTATCCTTCTTCCTTTCTTCGGATGCCTTAACTTGAGCTTTTGTAGGGGTTGACTTCTTGACATGACCGGATAAGGGTGTTGAGCTCCTTGTTGTTCTATTTCAAGCAGAGGGTGCTGCCAGACTAGCTAATTTAGTGTTAGCATGCTCTTTTTCTTTTTCACTTTCAGCTTGTTCTCTTTTCCTTTTGGCTTCTCTTATAGCTTATGTAGGTATGCCCATGCTCTCTTCAAAGACTTCCATTTCTTTCCTTACTCTCTGGACTATCATTGGTTTCTTCAA
Organism: Sequoia sempervirens; assembly: GCA_007258455.2. Lineage (NCBI taxonomy): Eukaryota > Viridiplantae > Streptophyta > Pinopsida > Cupressales > Cupressaceae > Sequoia > Sequoia sempervirens. The sequence continues at coordinate 34,039,338 of VDFB02026320.1, read as the reverse complement.
TTGCTCATGGAATTACATGTCCTTCTCTACATATGTTTGAAACCTCTCTTCAGATGGATCCAAAGGATTACTCAACAGATTTTGTACTTATTGCTCCAAAATGCTCTCCTCAACTTCATATCCCATAGGCATAATCCAAACGGTTCTAGGTTATGTTGCTTCCATCAAGCACTGATCAATATCCACCATAAAATAGATTGTATCCTTATACTTTTCCACTATAGAAGTGGGAATTCTTTCCCTTGCTTGCATTACATTCTAAAAGTTTTTGAGATATCCCTAGATTGCATTTTTCCTGGCTTGCAAATCATCAAGGCCGAATAACATGTCTCTAATCTAAATAGCAACAGGCTTCTTGCTTTGCCAATGTACTTTCCCAACTCCCAGAACTTCATCCATGAAATAAAAAAATAGATGCATCAACAGATTACCATATTTAAAGGAATTCTTCTTGTATTTATTTATCTTTCCAAGATTTTCCATAAGTTGACTTCGAAGCAATTCACATAAATCATATTATACATTATCCTTTACCATCTAATAGGCTGCATATATGGTTGTACAGAATACAAAATTTTCTTGGCTCAAGTGATATATCTTATAACCAATAACCATCGAGGAAAACTTCACACCCACATCAATGATGTTATCAATTGTCATTGCTCTTCTATCAAATACCAAACCAGTTGCATCAGTTACTATTTGATTCTTCACATAATTCAAATTCGGCAATCCACTAGAGGAATTTATACCTATAACAACACTTATAGCCTCTTGTGTAATCTTGAAGGGTTGATTCAACCACATGAATTCAGCATGAACTTGACTCAATATGTACCAGACCCATTTACTTTCATCAAACATGGGGAATTTCACAATCTGCACGAATTTCTTTTCCTCTAGGGTTTTGAATTTGGATTTAACACAAAAATCTTCTCCAACAATATGATTAGAATACAAATTTAGCAACTGCAAGCTCCCTAGCTCCTCAATATTAGCATGAATGTATGCCCTAACATCTTCAATGTGCAAAACACCGTATGGAACATATGAAAATGCACCTAAGGGCTCGGTCTCAACAGACTTGAATGGATGCTATTTGAACTTCGGACGGGGTCTATCCTTGACTTCAACTACCAATGGAGTAGCCATTTTCACAAATTCATAGGTTTACAATTTTTCCCGATAAATACATTTTTTTGGATTATGGTTTGAACTTCGAATCACCTTCACACTTGAATACTCACCAAATTTTTCCAAAGTATGCTTTAGGGCTCTTCAAACTTCTTCTTCTCAAAATTCAAGGCGACAAATGAAAGATAGAAATAACCTTTTATCATTCGCACACCTAACCTTTTGATGTAATAAATTCTTTTACCCTAACTCATCTAGATACCCTATTTTCATGCACTCTAAAAGATAACACTTCTGAGGACCTCAGTTCTGAATAAATATTTTCTCCAATTATTCAACAGCATTTGTAGATCATCAATACAATCACTAAACTCATCCACATCTCGATGTCGATTTCTGACAAGGGGTTTTCAAATATTTTCTTGATAGCTCCCCCTAGGCCAAAGACCTTAACCTAATTCCCAGAGGAATTACCAAAAGCTGATTCTAGTGTTGGCTCATTTCCTACAATAGAGAGACTCTTCTTCACCCATGTCTTCTTCATCTGCTTCCTGATCTGATCTGTAGTGACTTTCTTTTTTCCTTTTTCATCCTTCTTCATGTTTCTTCTCTAATTTACGAGACCTCTTTTGCAGAATCTAGCAATATGAGCAATTTTGTTGCAATTAGAGCACACCACATTTCTTTGTCCAAACTAGTTGTTCCACAGTCTTTCTCTTGATCTGCACTGGTTAGCAATATGGCCAAATCTATTACATGTATAACATCTAAAATTTCTATAAAAGTTGTTCATCACATTTTTGCATTCATTTGACTTATGACCATACTTGTTACAATTAAAGCATTGACCAGCGAATGATGGACCATTTGAATTCATTCTACTTCTGCATTGCACTTCCATATGACTAAATTTATTGTAAACATAATAGATACCATTAAAATTTTGAGCATTAGGTTGTCTTACTAGATACCTTCCAGTGTTGTTCATTTGATTTCCTTGTCTAAATCTCCCTTGTCCAGATCTGTAACTTTCTCCTTCTTCATATCTAAGACCTCGCTTGTCACCATTAGTCCTCTAAATTTTAATCAGTTCATCAAGCTTGGCTGAGCTAATCTTGAACTTCTCCTTGAATTCATTTGTTGTAGAAAGTTAATCTCTGAGATCAACAATGTTCTTTTCAAGCTCTTACTCATTGTGTTTGGTTTGTTCTAACTCAAGTTCCAACTAAATGAATCCATCAGTAATTCAACTGCATTCTTCATATTTCTCTTTCAAGGATTGGGAAAGCTTTTCTTCATTCTTCTTTTTGTCTTCAATTTTATTAGTCATCCTCATCATGATAGATTCCATCTCATGCTTGTGAACTACATTATCCCTGGCAAGCTTTTCACATTCTTCTATCTTTTCCTTCAACGTTTGACTTAGTTTCTCATCTATAGTGTGTTTGCTATCTTCTTGCTTGATCTGATCATAGAATTCCCTTCTCTTCTCCCTGGACTTGTTGATTTTTTCTTTCAATCACTCAATGAATCTCTCAGCATTCATGAGATATGTTTGTAATTCCTAGACTTCATATTTTTCTTGATCAAGATCATCTAGGGCCACCATAAGTTGTTGTTGAAGACTGCTTGAATCCATTGAAACACTTTCCAAGATCTTCCCCAAGCTTTCAAGCTTCTTCTGAGGAACTAAGCTCTGATACCAATTGTAGGAATCAAGCAACACTAAGAGGGGGGGTGAATTAGTGTTGTGCAATTTTTAACTTTATTAATTTGATATTTAAAGTGTTGATAACATTCAACCAAAATAATGATGCATGCAACCGCAACACCATACCACAAATATTTTTTACGTGGAAACCCTATTAGGGGAAAAACCATGGTGGAGCTTAATCCACAATATTATTCTGATTATACTCAAAAGAAAAGATTACAAAATGGGAATGCACTTGCATTCAGGTACACTGCCTAGAGCTCACTGCTCAAAAACTAAAAGGTTCACTGCCTTACAAAAGTTTGGAATACTTCCAAGGATTTGAATTGATATAGTAGCATCTACAAATGCTTGATTATAGTTCTAGTTAGGCTCAACAATCAAATTTTGGACCTTCTGACTAATTCTGCTCTTTTGCTTTGTTCTGCTTCAATTCACACCAAAAATCCTTAATGCACAAGTGAAACTATGCATAATATTTCTACTGACCTTCTAACATTCACAACATACATCAACTCACATCGAACACACACCAAAATGATATAATCGATCACATATATATATCTGCCACCAAGAATTCAATCACTATATGTCAGCTTCAACAAAATAAGAAATATTCACAAACAGTTGGCTCAAATCATCCATAATACTCAATGCACTTCCAAAAGAGTTGGCCACAACATAGTGAGGACCCAAATCAAAATGATCAAACACAAAAATACTTAAACAATAACTCCTCAAATATCTGCAACACACTATATTCACCATGTCGGCCTCCAAATACTGATGAACAAAAAATTAGTTCACTAGACCTTCTAACTTCCATCCAAATTCATACAAGGCACCAAGATTTACAAATAACATAGATTAAGCATCAAAAAATATTCCTTGAGATCCACAACACAAAGTATTAACAAAAAATTTGCATATGAATTGAAGAACATGAAACTACCAGACCTCTTTTCTAACTTAACAGATAATTACTGATCTTCAATTTGTCTGCCAGTATGAGCAATTTATGACATGTAGATCCATTAGCTAACAAGGGTTGCCAAAAATGACAACACCAGAAAAAATTTGTAGTGTCTCTTGCCAACAGGTATAGGTAGGAATAGAGGCAATTGTTGTGGGAGGAGGAATTTGAATTCGTTCTTGGCTTGGTACATTGTTCGAAGGTAAAGCACAAATAGTGGTTGAGGTAAGATTTTTTCCAAAATATAAACTATTTTATGCACAAGGTCAACTAAATCTTCACTTTCAATCATGTGATGAATGTTATCTATGGTAGGGATAGCGGTGGTTGAAATGTTCTCAGTACTTATTTGATTTTGTAGGTTTTCTAATTCTTTATGGATTTGGATTATGTTTTCTTGAAGAATACTAGCAACCATTGTCTCCACACTTCTCACACTATTTGAAGGCAAAAGGTTGTTAAGGATATGGTCCATACCTAGTGAACTGGTGTGAGCATCAGTAGTGAAAAAGCTAGATAACCCAAGATCCATAATGATTGTGCTATCGCAGGATGACATGAGTCTCAAATTTTCTCTCACTATAGTATTAGAAATAGAACACTATAAGAGAGGGGGACCAACCACGTTTAAGGCCCCAGGTCATAGAGGGCCAAGAGTGAAAGGCTGCCCTAACTTACCTCAACTTAACAAGGTGTTAGGAAATGTGGGAGGAGAATGATGAGGACTATAAATTCCTTCAATCGCCCTATAGACTCGAGATATAGAATGTGGCTAGGTGAGCTGATTTTTAGGTTCAACACTACATCTTAGGAATCTCTCTTCCAAGGATGGAAGCGTTGTCCTAGGAAGACAGTGCGGTAGGCACGCTAGTGTCTCTCACTTCTATTGGAATCTGTATGACCAAACAACTAAAGAGACAAGGTCGAACTTCGGAAAACAAGCTAATGGCCTAGCTAACTACTACTAAAGGGCCAAAACATGTTATGAAATAAACAAAATATGCTCTAATATGATAAAGTAAAAAATGCAAGAGTTAGGGTTGCAAGAATGATCTCACAAATAAATTTTCTCACCAACTAGCTCCCAAAAGCACGTCCACCTACACATAAAGAGGAGGAAAATTTTTGGGTGGTTGTATAGGGTCCTACCTCAATTAGACCCCCGTTTTGGCATTTCCACCTCCATGGACAGCCAAGAAAATGAGTATGATCAAGAAAGTAATATAATAAAAAACACTAAAAATTTGCAAAACAATAAATATGATTACTCAACCAATTAATAGAGGAGAGGAGTGGGAATCTTATCACCTCCACCAAAAGCACTCAAGGCTAATGGAGGAGAGAATGAGATTACTCGAGCCTCTACTACAATGGTATTGTCTCACACTTTCTCTACTAAAGTGATGGACTGAAGGAGTTGCTGCTATGGAGTGTAAATGTGCTGCTAGAAGTGCTAGAAGAGTGTGCTAAGAGATGGGGTTGAATGATTGAAGTTGTGAAGAATCTTGAAGGGATGCAAAAGAAGTTGAACTAAATTCTTGGAAGATCTCTGAAGAAGTTGAAATGCATGTAGGAGGTAATTTGAAGGAGAGATGAAGAAAACGACCATATTTGGGTCGGTCGGTTGAAGAGGGTGTTATAATTCAACTGCCAATAAGAAGTGTAACACCTCTGTAGGTTCATCCACAGGAATCTGCCAAGGACATAAGCATGTTGTGTGGATGTCTGCATGCCACGTGGGCATCCCCAACATAAATTCCCCCACCTATGCTCAAAACAAGCATCAAGTGGAACGAAGGAAGTAGGCTTAGGTGTAATTAAGCCTCTAAACTTGGTTTTCTAAAGTGGAGAAGGGAAAAAGGGGAATTTGCATAAGGGGTGAAAATTCACTCCTATACATTTTTCCCCCACTTTAACAAGCGCAAATATTGATGAGTGCTTTGGTAAAGTAGATCAAATAATGAATAAGGTCATAAATGTATATCTGAACCATCGAGGAAATAGACCATGATCTAATGAAGCTGAAGGTGCAAGGAAAGTGAAGGGCTTCATAGCTTCTCAAAACTATGAAGCTGAAGGAAGAAAGCATCTTATAGGCCCGTGGACCTATAAGGAGGCAACCCCAAAGATCTCTCACATGAGGGACTTCTTGTCAAGTAAGCACCTTAAAGGCCTATAGAACTGCAAGGAAGGTTTCCCCCAAGAACTCTCACATGGAGGATACCCAGGAAGCATCCCCCAAGAACTCTCACATGGAGAAAGCCAAGAAAGCACCCTACAAACCTGTAGACCTGCAAGGAAGTTGTCCTTCAAGATCTCTCACATGAAGGAAACCCAAGGAAGAACCTTATAGCCCCGCAGACTTGTAGGGAAGGTAACCCCCAAGATCTCTCGCATGGAGGAAACCCAAGAAAGCACCCTACAGGCTTGCAGACCTACAGGGGAGCCACCCCCAAGATCTCTCATATGGAGGAAGCTCAAAGGAAGTGCCCTACAAACTCTCAGACCTGTAGGGAGGTATCCCCCAAGATCTCTTGAATGGAGGAAACCTACAAAAGTGGACTCCATAGAGTCAAGAAGCGGCCACATAGGCAAGCAAGTGGACAGTCACGCGAAATGTCAACAATTTAGAAGACTTTCAAAGGGCTCCCTAGGGAACCCATCATGAAGAGGGGGTCCACTCAAGGGATGCATAGTTTGAAAGCAGATGTTTTCTTTCTCAAATTGATCCATCATCAAGGGATCCTTTTGAAATATTTTCACTTCATCAAGGAATTCGAAAGGAAGAATATGCCCCCACACGAAGGGAAGGTCAAAGCTATTCCCACTTTGGAGGAAGGTTTTCAAGTCATTTCTTTACTAACCCAAGATGAAGGAAACATGTTTCATTAGGGTTCCAAGTTGAGAATGTGATTCTAAAGAAAGGTTTGCAAAGATTTTTGAGAAAAGATCTGTTGGCAACGAATGCATTTTCTAAAAATTAGAATGTTGAAGAAAAGGCGTTGTCACACATGAGAGGGACAACTCAAGCAAAGAAGAGAGAAAGATAAAGAGAAATAAAAAGAGAAAAACGAAAAAAAAGGGTGCAGGGGTAGCCTGATATTTTGGGGTCAGAACTGCCCATAAATATATATATATATATAGTATATAAATGAACTATCATTAACCCCTATATATCAAACCATGTAGTGAATGCATGAGAAGACAAAGTAAAAATGAAAAATTGGGTCCACATGGAAGGGAAGCCTAAATGCCACCAATGTTTTGCATCATCCCCAATTTATGGAAAATTAGGCACAACCATGGAAGAATGATCATAAAAATAGATGAAGATTCACAACACAAAAACCACGCCTATATCCAAGCACCAAAAGGGGTGACAAGGGTCATTCAGGCACAATTATCATGATCACATGGGAACACATCACAAAACACACACACACACAAAAGATCAAGAAGAGGTCTCCTCCTAACATTGATTGACCAAGAGGTCATCTGATTCCCACTCTAGATCATCATAGGGGGAAGGAGGACGAGCCTGTAGTGGTGGGATGTTAATAGGAGGAGCATCTAGCCCTCGCAATAAGGGCTAAGGAAGAGGGCCCCACAAGGTCTTTTTTCCTGAGCTCTTGTGGAGTTAGGGTCAACAATTTCACGAAAATCACTAACAAAACAAAAACTTCATCCATAGAGTTAAACATGCACCCTAGAGGAGTTTCATGTTTAACCTCAATGGATGGGGCAAGTTGCACCTGAGATTCATTACTAGGCTTACCGAATGACTTAGGAGCAATGATGAACTTAGGGGAAGCTGGGACTGGTTTTGTCACTAGGACATATCAAGTCAACACGAGACCACCTTGTGAAGAAGGTGGGCTCCTCTTACGTCCTTCACTTCTAGAAGAACCACACTCCACCTTTTTCGTCGCCAGAGGAGACGAACTCCCCACAGTCGAGGCTAGAGGTGTAAAGAAAGAGGAGGAAAGAACCATAGTGGATACAACTGAGGTATTAGTCATATCCACGAGCTTCAGGAAAGGTTAGATATCTAGAATGGATATTAGCAAAGGTGGCTCCACTGAAGGAGCAATGAACACCTGTACCCCCTTGGGGTTAGGAACATTTGTACTTGCAGTGGAAGTCGAAAGTAACATAGAACTAGACTGAAGAGAAGTAGAAGGAAGGGGAGAGGACACTACAAGATGCCCTAAAGTAGGGTTGTTCATCTCTTCCTCCTTCCTTTGCAAGGCGGCCTACTCAGCCAAGAGAGCCTTTCACTAGCGCTTCCTCTTGCGCATAAGGCAGTTTCTGTGACAATTTCAGTTGGAGGCCAGAGGCTACGAAGGAATAGAAATCTCCTACTCAACCATGGGAATGTCCACTATGGTCGTCTTTGGTAGAGGAATAGATTCCTAAATGGGAGCAAGAGGAGCAGGTTGAGAAGCAGCGAGGGGAGTCAGCTCAAGAGCCTCAGCAGCGGACCTCTTCCCATTTACTGCTTTGGGAGTAGGAGTAGTAGGAGGCCACAAATCAAATTCCCTTTAGGAACCTTTCTTTCTGCCATATAAATAATACCACAGTCCAGGGTATTCATTAGGGAGGTCTAAGATCCTAAGCTTGTTCTTGCACCAAGGAGGTATCATCGGACTTGTTGTGCCCTCAGTATACATGCCCCGTTCAAAATAGGGACCCTCTTTTCTTTCACCTTGCTAGGTCATTTTGTCGCTACCTCATTTTGCATACCCCTGTTTTGGTGTACTAGATGGTCAGCGTACCTCCAAACTCTCAACTTAAGTTGACCGTGTTTCATCCCCTCCAGTTTTGCTAAGTCCTGGATCCTTGCGGACTCTCCTTGGCAGTTTACTTTTTCCAATGGCCATGGGGCCTATTGGGCCCACCCCGTCGGGTTTCCCTTACCAGGCTTCCTCCGGGTGTTCATCATTTTGAATGGCAGAAGACTTCCACCTTCCTAAACCTTGGGGCCCGGCTCCTCGTTTTCTACCTGTTTAAATTTGTAATGTTTTGGACTGCCTTCATCTGCACCAGGTCTGATCCACCAGACCTCCGTCCTCAAAACTCCATGTGATTTTTTCCATTTTGAACGCAAAACCTACGACGAAACCTCACCCTCCGGGCCCTGAGCTCCCCTTCACCAAAAACTTCCAAAATGAAGTTTCAAGCAATCGTCTGACCAGGTCTTTCTAGCTGTTGGACCTCATACCTCCCGTCGTCGTCTAGGATTTGAATCCACTAACCCTCCTATCATTCATACGGGCATTAAATATGGGTATTAAATGTATATTGGGGTATAAATATCTCGCTTGACCTATCATTTTCATTTGTCAGGTTTTCCAGAGGAGTTCAGAGTGTGTTCAAGGAGTTCAGTGCATCTGTCACCTACCACCCTCACATCTGTCATCATCATTTGGTCGTCCTTGGTAGATTTTCCAACTTCCCTCATAGGACTTCTAAGGTAGGTTCACTATTCATTCCTCCGAGAGGTTTTTTTATGATTTTACACCTAAAATGATGAACAAACATGGGCCAAAATGCATTAACTTGATAAAACATGACAAAACCTACAAAACCCATGTCTTCAAATTCTTAAAAAACCTTGAAATCATCTCCTAAGATCAAACTGAAGTTGGACCTCACCACTGCCATTTTTTGCACAAGGCATTCACGCCCTCTAGGCCCGTGCCCTTCTACTGCCATTAAGAACTTAGAAAATGAAACAAAAATTTTCAAATGGTAGGATGCCCTCTCGAGCCCGCCACCACAAACCTCCCTCATCCGATTGTCATCAAACTTACCAAACTTCAAACTTAAAGACTATCCTCCATTTCTGCTTCTCGGGCCTGTGCTATCGGGATTCTATCCTTGGGATGCTCTCTTGCTTCTATCATTCCTAAACGGCGAGGAGAACCCGTCCACCTGAGATCCGAGGCCCGCCTCATCTTTCGCCGTCTGGTGTTGAACTCAAACCAACTGACCAAACATGTCGTTGGGTCTTGGTCCACAGACTTCTGTTGCAACTTCACCCCTTTGAAATGACCACCTATCAGCGACCTTCCACCTCCTAGGTCCTGATCCTCCTTTTGTCATTCTTGCTCTCTTTGGGTCTCGACCACTGAGATTTCGTCTCATCTCAACTAGTTCAAAAGGGAGGAATAAGCCTACCTTTCTGACCTTCGGGGTCCGCTCTCCTAATCACTGAGAGAAACTTCATAAAGAAAACCTAGCAGCCAAGTTTGATGTTAGGTCCGGTCCGCCGGGCCGCTCTTGTCAAGTTTTCGTGCCACAACTGCCATTCTGAATGGCGAAACCCTAATGACTTCCTGCCCCTTCAGGCCTAAACACCTTGAAGTAGAAAGTGAACATTGGTTGTCATTTGAGCTCCCAGGTCCCAGAACCCAAAGTTCCAACCCCAAAACTCTATTTCTTCCTAGTCATTTCAAACAACAAAGCTCTAACAACTTTCCAGCCTTGAATCTCTAGGAGCTCCAAAATTGATCAAAATAACCTCAAATTTGAAAACCAATCTTGACCCACGTGCTCAAATTCGACCCTCTTTGACATGAGCCTTTCAAACCATCAAAATATGAAGATCAAAGAAATCACCCAGATTGCCCTACCCTATTCACCCTTCAAAGCAACATTCCTACTAGGGAAGTCTGGACCCCTGGGCCCGAGTTGTCCAAAATCCCTCTAGAAAATCACTAACGACATTTGGAAGTAAAAGTTTTATTTTATGAATGATAAATTATCTAATTGGATTTTTTCAACAAGATTTCAACTAATGTTAATGCTTTCATAGTTGGTTGTACTCATTACGTCTTTGTTTATAGGATATATGGAATCAGGTGTAGGACCCTCGGGGGCAGCTACAGAAAAAGACAAAGGAAAGAAAGTATGAAAAACTCCTCATGGAAAAGAGGACAAAGACCAAATGAAGTACTAGTTCCAAGGTGAACCTCTACATTCAAAAATTGTCACCGACTGGAAGAAGGTCACAGACACCAATATCAACCACATCAATATTGATGAATTTAAGCAAAGGTTTAGGGTCCACCCAAAAAATGATAATGCAAGGTTAATCAGACAAAGTGGAATTGCAAAAGTTGTAGGCTTCCCTCTATCCCTCGTAGCCCCTGAATTGGTCATGGCTTGCCGGCAGGCCTATCGGCGACAAACCCGAACCATTGTTGATAGGGACGGAAACATCCTTGTTGATATGTAAGGTGAGGGAATTACTAAGACCTTTCACATCCCCACCTTTGGGGAGATGGAGATGCCCACCATAGAATAATGTAAAGCAACATGGAATGAGGACCCGATGGGTTGCAAGAAGCTAATAAATCAGTATTGGCTCAAGGAGAAAAGGGGCATCACTGCAAAGGTTCCTCAAGAACTCTTCCGCAGTAACTTCCATGAAGACTACCATGACTTGGTAACCTTGTTGAGTAGAGTGATGGGCCTCCCCACTGCTACATATTTTCAAGAGTGGATGGTATATTTTGTTGAGCAGATCCTCCGTGGGGATGAAGATGTCACCACAAAAACCTCATTCTACGGGGGAGGCATAATAAGCAACTGCTTCCATGAGCAATTCATGAATGTCAAGAAAATATCCAAGTTCTATATGGCATCCTATCTCATGTACTCACTAGTTGAGCAGAGACAATACAGTAGATTAATTGTGGCACCTGATGAGGAGTCAGGTCGAAGATTGAAGGTCTATGATAGATATCCCCAGCTCCAGTTCAGGAACTTCAAGAAAGAGTATTGTAAGGTGAACGACGCCTTCATTGGCCACATCATCAGATTGCTCAGAGGGGATTTTGAGAGAAGGGACTCTCATAGTGCTCAGGAATTCCTAAAGCAATACACCTTCCTATTCATACAATACCCCAAGTTTACATATATTTGTGCCCCAGGTTTCACAGAAAGGCCAAATAAGCTGCCCCGATACCCCAATGATTGGATTATATTGTTAGAGATTTCCTGGCAGTTACAGCATATACATTCAGTCCTCAGTGGAAAAAACTTGTTAGGGATCCCTTATCCCTTAGCCTTCAGTCAGGGAATGTACAAATTGCAAACTTCCCAGTGTGCTAGGAATTCTGAGAAGGAATTAGCAGAGTACCATTTTCGTCTACACACTGCTCGCCCATGGATGGACCCACATAGGCATGTAAGGAGGGCACTAGGACCAAGGTACACCCATTTGCATCATGTTGAAGACTTTTGGGTAGATTTCAAGATGACAAGGAGGTGTGTGCAAGGCATTACATGCGGATGACTGCATACTTAGTAAGAAGCGTGCAACTATTTCCCATACCAGATCAAGTCGAAGAAGATGAAAGCACTGTAATGGACCCCAGATACAACACAGTCACTAACCTGTCATTGCCAATGATAGATTGGGATGAGCAAGAGGTCAATTAACTTGGTATTATAACCAAACCAATCGTGGCTCGTACCAAAGAATGGGTTGATGGGCAAGTAGCCTAATTGAAGCAACAAGGGGTTGTCTTGACATATGAAGGGCTTAAGAGTGAGCCTAGTGCCATGGAAGATGTTGCTGCTACCACTTCAATAGGAGGGACATCCAAATCTCCTCCACTCACAAGGTCAAAGAAGAGGAAAGGGACTAAGGCAGAGCAGTCGCCAGATCACAAGGTTTATTCACGAAAGGATTCAGGAGGTTCACCCTCTAAGAAACCCAAACAGACAAGAGGTGTCATGAAGCAGCCATCCATTCAAGAGGGTCCCCTTCAAGAGGGTGAGGAAGGGAAAGCAGACTAGCCAAAGCCTCCTTTAGCTCTCCCTATTTCCATCGCCCTTCCATCTATTTCCCAGGCCATGGTTGCCACATCCCCGCCTGTGGTGGACATCTTGATCCATCTCGCCTCCTCTCCCCCAATTGGGCCCATAATAATGGTTGACTCCTCCTCTGCTATAACTTTTCCTCTTTCCTCTACTGCCATGTCACCTACTACATCACTTCCATTGGCAACAGGAACAATACCAATGCCCGCACTCACTTTGCTAGAAGCTTTCTCGAGGCATATGCAGAAAATCCCCTCTGAGATTTCTCAAATATTTTTGGATCCCACCATCCAAGCTATCATAGCACAGGTCCTCGCTAGTGCTACACCCTTGCAACCCCCAATAGGACCACCAACAATGGAGGCTATGGTGCTAATCTTAGAAGAATTGGAGAAGCGGGAGAAAGAAGCTTCGAAAGCGGTGGAGCAAGAAGCCAATGACTACCACAAACACCCAGAGTATGAAAACCAAAAAATTGATAGGGTGGTCTGTGAAGAAGAAGAAACAGGGTCTTCCGAAAGTGGAGACGAAGAAGAAGACGTCAGTGGCAAGGTTATTACATTTGATGATGATTTCGAGGAGCAAATGGCCTGACAATTAAGAGATGATAAAGAAGAAGGGCAAGGAGGTGACAGGGCAACATAAAATGTGGAACTCCCTATAGGAGAACAACAAGAGGATGTGTCATCTCCTCATAAAGAAGAAGAAAATGTAGAAGAAGACAAGCCTGAGGGTGAGGCTCAAGCTGGAAAAAGCCTCAAAATTGGACAGCCTAAGGAGCATGTGCACAAGGATGAACAAACCAAAGAAAGAAAAGGGAAAGAAATTGAGAAAGAAAAAAGTCCCTAGGAGAAATTGCCTACTAAGCCTCCCATCAAACACCTTGTGTTCATCCAAGACTCCAATGAGGAAGAAGGAGACAACACTAAAATGGAAGAAAGGGCTCCCACAGGTGAACAAACAAAGATCCAAACAAAGGAAGGTGAGGGTGATAGTGAACCGCCCAAGGGAAAATCCGCTATACCCGAATGGCTGGAGAGGCAACTTGAAAAGAAGACTCCTACCCCAAAGGATCCAAGAGCAAGACTGGACGCTATCCTAGCCCGAGCATAGATCACAACAAGGAAAGAGAAGAAGCCCAATATCAGATCCAAGGCAATGATGGATGCTTTTGGGTCCCGAACTGTGCAAGTAGCAATGTCGGTGGTAGGCAAAGAAGGAGTAAGCTATAATATCTCCACCATTGACTTGGGAACTGATATTAGAGAGCAAAAGATAGACAACCTCAAGGAGTCTGTGGCTATGGTGGTGCATCTAATACAACAAGATGAAGTCTCAAAAGATGAGCTTAAAGCACATGTAGCTAACTTGATAGCTTACATCCAACAATGGTCCTCAACTGAAGAAATGCCTACCACATCCACGGATCCACCCCAACTAATGTCCAAGGAAAAAATTGACAAGCTGGAAAAAAGAAAGAACCTAGAAAAAAACTACAGAAAGCTGGCTCTTATAGGTTCTATACGTTGTTGATATTAGCATGGTGTGATGGTTTAAAGGTGGCATTGTTGTTCTCACCACCAAGGTTCAAACCCCGTTGGGGTGGTATTGTTGATTGGTTGTATTCCAGTTCATGTATCCAGTTCAAAAGTGTTTATCCCTTGAAAAAAAAAAAAGTTCTATACATCAGAAATATGGGTATCAGTTGGGTTGTTCGAATAGCCAACAAGTTCCTAGATTTACAGCAGTCTCTGGAAGGCACAAAGAAACTTTGCACCGACTTCCCTGTGACATATAGGTCCACCTATCCAAAGATCAAGGCTATCCTTTGGCTGCCAAAAGCCACTTGGGAAAAGAAGCTCGCACTCAAAAGGGACGACCATTGGCTAATGGATGTATGGAAGCGGGACTTTGATAACATAAAAGAAAGGTTGGAGTAGGTAATTGATAAAGTGGATCTAGATATTGAATGGGTCAAAGAAATTAGAGCTGCTTGCACCTGATATTTGAAGCTGATGATGGGATATGACATACCCACAGTGAAAATTGATCCAGAGAGAATAAAGCCCCATTTCCAAAAAAAGATGGTGGACGGGATGGCAATAGAGATAATGATAGATTTCATGAGTTTTGCCACCCACGCCTTCACCTAGTCAAAATTTTCAGAGACCACGCCACCAAGTATGATGAAGACTAGAAAAGGCTTGAGGACAACTCCAGGGAATGGAGCTATCAAGTGTTGTGGTCCGAGATCATAGAGGTCGAGAAACTCCAACCGGTAATCTTGAAATTCATGGAGTATGCAACTTTGAAGAAGTAGGAAGGCAGTCCTATTGTCAGTGAAGAACTTCTAAAGGAATAACTACAGTAAAAAGAGCAATCAGCAAAAGACAAAATGCTACAGTGTTGTCACTAGAAGATGAAATAGGGATATGGACAAGATTGTATTTTAAATTGTAATATATTGGGGGGTAGGTAGAACCCTAGTTTACAGTGAATCTTGGCCACACAATGATATTAAATCTTGGCCATTCGTTCTACTTTTTGGGCACTATAAATAGGGGGTCTCCTCTCATTTTCAAAGAGAGTTAAGTTGTTGTAAAGACATGCTACAGAAATTTTAATGGAAATACATTGACTTTGGTGCATTTTTTTTTCTCTATATGTTTCATGATTCAATCTCTCGTAGTTGAATGCTCTAGTTAGATTTGCTTTGTTGTTTTAGTTAATTGTATCTTGCTTTGATAGATTTGGTTATGCTACTTTGTAGTTATGAAAATTTTTGTTGTGTAGATGCCTTCCTAGTCCATACTTTTTGTTGTTTGTTGTTGGTAAATGGCTGTGTAAAGTTAGTTTGGGCTTGAATTCAAAGTTTTTCCACACTTTTATCTTTGTTCATGCATGTATGTGGTGAATGAATGGTGAAATATATGCAGACCTTAGAAGATAGCACACATTTCATGAGACTATGAATGTTCTGGTTAAGTGAAATTCTATTTAAAGGAAGTTGTCCATGGTAGGAACTCCATGATTACTATTCACAATTAGTTGCAGACCAGGAACCTTCCCTCTTCCCTACTCTTTTTCCTTTTTTTTAGAAACAACCTGTGCTAAGGTTCATTGCACATTGTAAAGCCAAAACTTAAGGAAAACATTGAAGTTTTAGATTGATGTCTGAACCTACAGCAAAGTGCACCTTAACTCCCATCTTAGAAACTTTAGACATTAAAATTCACTCTGCATCCAGCTACGTAAGTCTACCCTATGATTACCAACAAAATCACATCAAACATCAATTGAGGATTTCCATGCAATTCATGACCTGACACCCGAGAGACCTTGGGGAGATTTTCAGCAACTTTTTGTTGGAGATTTCCTTTCAAGAGAGGCAGTGCACATACGCATTGCCTATGTTGAGAAAGTGTGCAAAAACACCCATCAATAGGACTCAATGGATAGTCATTGGGCCAACTCATCCAATACTCTTCCCAAGAAAGGGGAGAGGACGAGGAAGTTTGGGAAAAGGAAACCTTCTCTTTGCCTTTACGAGAAGGAGAGGGAGTTGGTGTGGACTTAACCTCTCCTTTTTGGAAAGGGGGAGTAGTCGGTGTAGGTTTCTCCTTCTCCTCTTAGGAAGAGGAGGTGACCAACTACTATATCATAGGAAGGGTCAGTTTTGGTTGTCCCTTGGCCCTAGTCTTATACTTTACATAATTCTTGTAAAGTAGGTCCATTCTCAAAGGAAGTAGACTGACTGGAGCAGGCCAAAAGTGATCTAAGATATATCCACCACAGGATACGAAGGACTGGTATCCAGTGTCATGCACTACATGCACGACACCTTCGTGGGAAAATTTTAAACATTTGTGAACAACGGAGGAAATTCCATTCATGAAAGCTAGCTAGGGTATGTCTAGCTTCAGCCTGAATAAATATGACTCTAGTATAACATCAAAAAAGTGTTTCAATAGCCATAGGTCCAACTAGAATGGACAAAGTTATCAAACTGTACGGTTTGAGACACATACCATCATGTGTATCGATGGTAGATTTTGTTTCTTCATATTTTTATTTATGTAGTGAGTTAAGCCACAACGTCTCTTTTGTGATAATGTTCACTCAGCTTGTGGGGTCCACCAAGACCCCTATCACAATGTTACCATTGAGGTGAGTGGGAATGTAGAGGGGTGAGGGCTCATTGTTTAAGGGAAAGTCTTGTGACGTGAATGTTATGTTCAGTGAACTAGGTGCAAGTAGAGCAGTAGACGTCACCATGACCATGTTAACATAGGCCTCAAGTTGAGTAATAGAATTAGTGGGATCAATAATCATGTTAGCAGAATGTGATGGAAATGGATCCGTATATATCTATAGTGCACTATTAGCTTTCTCCACTGATTTGTTAGCATTATGTTTACTCCCATCGAGACAAATGGTACCATCCTTGATGTGGTCCTTTATCTCATGATGCAGCTGCATACAGAATTCAGTATCATGTCCATTAACTTGATGGTACTAACAATAAGTGCTCTTATCATACCAATCAAGGTAAGGCTCCTTAAGAGGCTTAGGGTTCGGCAAGGGTACGATCTTATCCTTCAATAACTTTTGTATGATAGAAGAACAATATTTTGACAACTTTGTGAACTTTCGATTATGTCTGAGGCCATTGTCATCAATAGCAGTTACTACATTCATAACAACCTTACCTTTCCCAAAGATTGATATGATGGACTTTCCTTTAGAATGGGAGCATGAGGAGGATCCCCCGAACTAAACAACGGTCTATTGATACTCTCATAAGGCTGCACACAAATGTACGAAAGAAGGGTACTTCATAAGGGTGAACTTCTCTTGCCAAGGCCTTTGTAAGTTCCCTATGAATACCTTCTATACATTAGAATTGGGAAGATGATACGAGATTTGTGAAAGGACCACTTGATAATGTGCTATGAAATTAGTGATTTTTTCATTGTCTCCTTGTTTACATTGGACAAGATCCGAAAAGGTCATCTACGGCCTAATTTTAGCTTCAAATTTCCTAATGAATTGATTTACAAGTTGGTCAAATGAGAAAATGGAATTTTCAGACAAGGAATAGTACCACTCGAGTGTTGTATCCTTGAGCGATCGGGGAAATATTTTTTCCATTAAGGCACCATGATGGAAGAAATTTGTGCACAAGGCATTAAAAGCAGACACATGTGTCTGTGGATCCCCTTTACCTCCATATTTTTCAAACTTAGGGATCTTCATTCCTTGGAGGAAGGGAGTGTTCAAGATTGCAACTGACAATGGACTATGTCGAAAGAAGGGCTGAAAGATAGGCTAGGCAGAGACTTCAGAGAGACTCGCCAACTAGCTCTGCATCTTGCCCATATTATGAAGAAAGGTGTTCAGAATAGGGTCACTAGAAGATAGAGGGCCAGAGGAACCTCCTCCAAAATTGCTACCGAAGCCACCACCGGGACCACCAGTGTGACCATCGCTAGAACCACCACTAGAGCCACTGCCACTAGTATGGCATCTATCGGAGTAGCCACCACTTCTGAAGCCACATCCATGACCTCTACTGGAACCACTTCCACTAGTACCACCTCCACTTCAAAATCCACCGCCACTACCAAAGCCCCCACCACTCATCCTGCCAAAACCCCCACCACTAGAGGTGACAAGAGGGGTGAAGCTGAAGCCCAAGGGGACCTTGTTTACTTTGATAGTTTTGGGTTTTTTAGAGACAGAGGGTATTTTGATAGAAGGTACCACATTGGCCATGTAGATAGACATGGGAGGCATTGATACTCCTAACTGCCCCTCATAGTCCTCAAAATTGGCCCCTCTCATAACACTAGGAGTATTCGAAGGAGCACACACTTTTGTCAGACTAGTAAGACTAGCCAAGAGTTCCAAGCCTTCTTGATCATTTCCAATCATGTAATTTAACACACTAATGAGCCGAGCGGCCCTAGCCATCTTCAAGTTCCTTTCCAAATTATTTTCTAATGCATCCAACCCTTTACTAAGGGCAGAGACATATTTTGAAGGGATTTGAACAACCTCATACTTGTCCACTGACGAGGGTGTAGGGGATGTAGGAGGAGTGGGGAAGTGATCAGTCTCATTAGAGAATCCTAATTTTCCCCTTGATAAATTCTCCTACATGGCCACACTAACGATGGGACCAAAGAAAAGGCCCATATAGAAACCGGTAGTGACCTTCGTCCTTTCCATCGAGAGGTGTAGTACACTTCTCCTAACAATATACCTTGAAGTTGTGGATTGGGTTGTGATACTCATAAACCTTCACAACACTTAGGAATACAATAGTCGTAAGGTACACAAGAGAGGTCTTAACACCAATGAATTAATAGATGTTGGTTTATGTCAGGTTCACCAAAAATGTAAGAGAGTGGGACCAACCACGTTCAAGGCCCCAAGTCATGGAGGGACAAGAGCAGAAGGCTACCCTAACTTACCTCAACTTAATAGGGTGTTAGGAAATGTGGGATGAGAATGATGAGGACTATAAAGTCCTTCAATCACCCTACAAACCTAAGATACAAAATGGGACTAGGCGAGCCAATTTTTGAGTTCAACACTACACCTCAAGAAGCTCTTTGCCCGAGGATGAAAGTGCAGTCCTAGGGCAACAACAAAGTGTAGTCCTAGGGCAACAACACGACATGCTAGCATCTGTACAACCAAACAACTAAAGAGGCAAGGTCAAACTTAGGAAAACAAGCTAACAGCCCAACTAACTACTACTAAAGGGGAAAAACAATGTTATGACATAAAGAAAATATGCTCTAATATGATAAAGTAAAAAATGCAAAAGTTAGGGTGGCAAGAATAATCTCATAAAGAAATTCGTTCACCAGCTAGCTCCCAAAAGCACATCCACCTACACACAAAGAGGAGGAAAAATGTTGGTTGGCTTTATAGGGGCCTCCCTCAGTCAAACCCTCATTTAGGTGTTTTCACCTCCACAGACAACCAAAAAAAGGAGTATGATAAAGAAAGTAATGTATTAAAGAACACTAAAACATTGCAAAATAGTAAATGTGCTTACTCAACTAAGTAATAGAGGAGAGGAGTGGGAAGCTTACCACCTGCACCAAAATCACTCAAGGCTAATGGAGGAGAGAATGAGAGTACTTGAACCTATGCTACAATGGTGTTGTCCCACACTTGCTCTACTAAAGTGATAGAGTGAAGGAGTTGCTACTATGGAGTGTAAAAGTGTTGCTAGAAGTGTTGGAAGAGTGTGCTAAGAGATGGAGTTGAATGATTGAAGTTGTGAAGAAGCTTGAAGGGATGTAAAAGAAGTTGAACTGAATGCTTGGAAGATCTCTGAAGAAGTTGAAATGCATGTAGAAGGAGGGAATTTGAAGGAGAGATGAAGAAAATGGCCATATTTGGGTTAGTCAGCCGAAGAGGGCGTTACAAGTCGACTACCAATGAGAAGTGTAATGCCTTTGTAGGTTCACCCACATGAATTTTTCAGGGACATAAGTGTGTCGCGTGGACGTCTATGCACCACGTTGGTGTCCCCAACAGAAATTCCTCCATCGACCCTCAAAATAGGTGCCAAGTGGAATGAAGGTAGTGGGCTTAGGTGTAATTAAGCCTCTAAACTTGGTTTTCTAAAGTGGGGAAGGGAAAAAGGGAAATTTTCATAAGGGGTGCAAATTCACTCCTATACAGACACCAAGTAGAAAAGCTCATACAAGGGAAAATCAAGGAAATGCAAGATGTAATGAACACAAGACAAATGATATGCTCTAATTTTGATTCAAATGAAATTAAGCTAGATATGATGAAATGAAGAAAAAAATTTGGAAAATTGAAACAGAGAACTACTAGCAGCAAACAAAAATGTATAGAAACAGAGCTTTTAATGTTGGAAAATGTAGTTTAAAATCCAAAATAGGACTAAATCACCTATAGGGGAATATGATTCCTAATCAAGGTTTTTTAGGGATCTAAATGTTGAATAATAGTCACCATAGAATACCCAGAAATCAGGAAAAACCACCTTTACTGGGACTAAATCAGCCAAAGGGGCATATGAGTCCAAGATTAGGGTTTTTGCATCATTTTCAGCAAATTTTGTGTAAATGTTTTTTTTTTTGGTTTGAATGGTATCTAGACTAAGTGAAAATTCATATTTTAAATCAATTTCAGTCATGCAAGATTCAAAAATACAACTTATATACACTTTCACTAATGCATGATTTAGAAACCCTAGATGCAAATTAACTAATGCAAAACCTAATGCAATGTTAATGCAAGCTACATCTAGGATTATGTGCACTCCAAATTAGAATTAAGATGTTCTAAATGTAGGTTCACCAAAATGAAAAAAACAAAAATAGGGGCACTATTCCTTTTAGGAGATGGAGCACAAGGCGTAGGGTTCCTCCTATTTTGCCTAGTTTCACTCAAGGAATCCCTAGAGATCTTAATCTAATGATAGAATGGGAGAATGAGATCTACTAAAGGTTGTGCTAGGGTATGATTAATGACTATAGAATGGTTCACCATGAAGATAGGGCTTGGTAAAACAAATAACACGCAAGAACTAATTATGAAACTCAATGATATGCAAGACTACAATAAATGACCTAGAAATGAATGCAAAATAGAACAAAAATTTGAGAAATCAGAGAGGTGCACCTAGAAACCTGTAGAAGTTTGGACAAAGATTTAAAATTCTAAAACTACTTAATTTAATGTACACTGGGACCCATACGCCAGGATAGGCGATTTAGTCCTAGATTAGGGTTTTTGGGTAGGAACATAAATTTGGTAGAGACAAGTCTAGAACACCTGAAAACTGGAAAATCCACTATATTGGGACTCATATGGCAGGAGTGGTGTATTAGTCATGCTTGGCCTTTCTAGAAAGTCAAAGTTTGAATCTACTCTTCAACCTCGACTCTATCTTCTCAACTTAATTTCTAGATTAGAATTGTTGAATTCTACTATGTACATGTCTTTTAATGATCTTATAAACAAGGTGACAACTTTGTCAACTTTACACACTTGAAAACTTCTTTCCAATCTTGCTCCTTAGAGGGTTTTCAACCTAGATATGCAAATCACACACTAAAGAGAGGGAACAATGTTGTTTTGTTAGTAGAAAGGGGTTTTCCTTGGTCAAACCCCATTTAGGTAATCAAACCTTGTAATGAAATCAAATGGAAAGGAGGAATGATGAATGAACAAAATGATATGTTGCAACTCACCAAACCCTAGAAATAAAGTGTTGCAAACATGTGTGAGATGGCTCCAATGGATGTGGATCTTGACTCTTGCTTGAATGTTGTAGATCTTGCCTTGGATCCTTTCTTGAATCATGAAACCCTACATCACAAATGTTAGCTCAAAAATACACATGATGCATGATGAATTTGACATGATGCTTGATACTTGAATAATGCTCCAAAACACTTGATAATCAACTCTTGAATGCTCTTGTAGACTCTTCTAATCTCCAATTTTCTAGAATGTATGAATACTTGAAAGATTAGGTCACTTGATTGCTTGTTAGGAGAAAAATAAGTGAAATAACCTTGTATTTATACTTGTTTATGCCAAATTTCCTAAAATTACAACACTACAAGACAAAATCAGATCTAGGAGAATTAAATCCTACCAAGAATTTGAATTTAAATTAGGTTTAAGCTAAGAGGAACTCATATGCCAAAAGTGGCGTATGAGTCCCATTAGGTTAAGCTTGGGACACATTTTTCAAGAAATGCTTAGATTCATGTGAAATCTAGATTGGGGCCCCAAAACTGAGGTGGGACCCATCACCCAAGGTGGCATATGAGTCCTAGATCAATAAATTTGGGCCATACAATCCAAAAACACCTAAATTATAATTGGATGTTGGTTTATGTTGGGATTAATCTCAGAAAAATGCTTTAATTAAGGCTTGTGGATGCAAAATAAGGCCAAATAAAGCAAAAAGAAGCCCAGTTAATAATGAAAACCCTAGATTAGTGTGAAAGTGTTAGGATACACTTTACAACACCTTAAATAAGGCACAATTAAGTCCATTTTTTTTACAAGGGCCTAACACCTAATGTGAATTTGTTAAACAAATTAATACAATAAATCAAGGCAAAATTAAGTTCAATTTAACAAGGAGGAACCAAAAAAGTGCAAAAATGTAGAGGGATATTTTTCTGTTGCCACAGAGTGATGATGTAACAATGAGTTGCATGAAGAAGCACCAAGAAGCACATAACCCACCCTGTTGGTCTAAATAACTATTTTACTTATTACACTTTACTTAAGCTTACTTAGGGAATGCATATCATTGTAGTTTGCACTTGTGACACCTAGTCATTTGCATCTTGCATCTAGGTTTGTGCATACATTGAGAGATGTGATTAGGACACTTAGGGAAGTGTGTGTAGGAGAAATTCCACTATTTCTGGTGTGATCTAGTTATCACCTTTTTATCTCCACTTTTTGTTGCATGATAATTCCACTTTAGGTGGGTGATCCACCTTTCATAGAATTATCTAATGTTTCTTCCTACCTACTCTTCACATGATTGTGACACTTGTCTCATTCATGGCCCTTCCTTGAGTCCTAGCTTGCCTTTATAAGCAAGCCTCGTACATACTTGTAATTGAACATCTTCATGCATATTGAGAATATAATCATCATATTATGTCATCTTCTCTCTTTTGTGCTATCTTTGGTCTCTTGATCATATTTTTTCTTTTTATAAGTTCTTACATGGTATCAGAGCAGTTGGAGGTCTTTTACATAGCCATTGTTGAGAGATCTTAGTTCATGTGAAGGTGGTCAAGAGGAAAATATGAGGATCAACGACATTTTGGTGTGTCCTAGACCAAATTTGACGTCAAATTCAGAATCAGAAGATTTTTTCTAGTTAGGACAACCTTTCATTTCATTGAAATCAAACATTGAGAGCTCTAGATTAGAAAAATCGCCTATTTGGGTATTTTTTGAAAAAAAATTAGAAAAATTTATTGTACCAATTAAATATTTTTTGAAAAATTCTTTTATCAAAAATCAAAGAAAAAGTGGGCAAAAAAAAAGTATCTGGAAAAGTGTTAGCAAATTTTTTGCAAAGGGTACGAATTTATTTTTCAAAAAAAATATTTTTATATTTCTATGAAATAAATTTATTGTAAACTTTAAAAAAAAATTATTATTCACAGATTATATTTTTTCATTGTATAAAGTTTTATTAAAATCAAAGTTTAAAAAAAAAAATTACTTGCATACACAGGTACTACAACTTGCAGTACCTACGCAAAGGCAAGTACTTTGTACTACAGAGGCCACATGGCAGGTGGCCACTGGCCGCTACGGCCCCACCCCATGACCTCTAACTCGTGTTTCAAAATCAGCCAGCAACATAAAAAATCAGTGACATTTTATTTTCTAGGAAGTTGGTGAAAAGAAGATTCTTCCGGAAAGCATATTCACTGAAGATTCCTTCCATCGGCAATTAAAGATTCTCTGGCATATTATGGCTAGTTAGAAGATTCTGAACACCAGTGACCCTAGAGCATATTTCACAAGTATATTCTAGGGAGAGGAATATTCTCTTTTGACATGTAGGAGGCTGTCAAATTTCACCTTGTGTTGCTGATGTCAGCATCCTACAAAAACATTTCCCCCCTCACCGTTGGATTTTTTCATTTTGCAGTCCGACTTCAAATGCCCATATCTTGCTCATTTTAACTCCTTTTTCTTAGTAATTTTTTTTAATTTGGACTAATTTTTCATGTACTTTGCAGTAATGTGGTTGGTTTATGATTTTGGTAGAAATATTTTCTATTTTTTTTAGTTTTTCAACATTGTACCTGTCTAATCCTCATTTATGCAACTTTTGGGGCTTCGTACATGCACATATGAACTCCTTTTCAAGTGTTGTCTTTTTTTAAAGTGTATGATTTTTTGTATACTTCTTGAATCTACAATAATTTTGAAGCGATCTTGAGTGGATTTTGTACTTTCAACATATGGTCTTTTTTAGCTTATTTGGCAGTTGTATTGCATAGATCTGAATTTAGGTATTTGCTTCATTGTTCTAGTCTGTTCTCAGCCTATTTTTGGAATTTGTAAATAAAAAATGACAATTACACTTAGCCAAGTTGCAAGTGGCCTATTGTACATGCACTAAATTATAAAGTGACAAAATCATCTTTTTTTTGGGTGGGGGGTACTTTGATTGAGTGAATTTGGGGGGGTGTCTCTTGTGTGATTGTGCCTATTTTCTCTCTTTTTCTCTTGCAGTCAATCATGGGTTTATCTAAAGTTCCACTCTTAACTACACATAATTATGCTACATGGAAAGTACGTGCATGGAGTAAACTAATGGAAAAAGGTTTAATTTACTATATTGATGGAACCATAACTACACCTACGAATCCTAAGGCAGATCCGACTATATATATGGATTGGCTCACTAAAACTTCTATGGCATTAGGTACACTTAGAAATTTCATTTTAGATGATCTCATTTTCCATGTTGATAAATGTACTACAACCAAGGAAGCTTGGGATAAGCTTGCTACTTTGTATGGAAAGGTTGATAAGGTTAAGGGATACAAGTTTGAAAATGATCTCCTAAGCATTGATCCCAAGAATTTTGACACCATTCAGGATTATGTCACTAAGGAAAATGAGCTAAGAGCACAATTAAAGGATTGTGGTATTGAGAAAGAGGATGATCAATCGGTCTTCAACTTGTTGGACAAGCTTCCAACTGAGTATGCAGCCTTTATTTCTTGTTTTTCAGACTCAACGATTGACAATTAGCAATTTCACATCACCATATTTTGAGGCTCTCATAGATCTTTTGATTCTTGAGAAAAATAGGTTGATGAAAATGGGCATTCTCAAGTCTTCAACTTCAAAAGCATTGGTGGTCAATCATGGAAACAACAAGAAAGGAAAAGGGAAAGGCCAAAAGCAATCTTCACCAAACCCACAAGGAGAGAACAAACAATCCACTCCTCCACAACAAGGCTTATCACCATCTTCTTCAAAGAAAAACAACTCGTGCAAGAAGGAGAAACCTACTTGTGCATATTGTAAAAAGATAATACATGAGGAGCATTGTTGTCATGCCAAGAAAATTGATGAGTTGAACAACATCATCAAGAAGAGCAACAAAAATTTTCCTAATGCCTATAATCTAAGAATGACTCATCTCCTTCCACTTCTACTTCATCTCAGTCTAAGGAAAAAGGGAAATCTTTCATGGCAACAACAGGTTCATCACAATAGTGGATTCTTGATTCAGGGCCTACTCAACATATGTGTTCTTCAAAGGGGCAATTTTCCTCCTTGGAGTCCTCTTCAGTGCCTCACATCTTCATTGGTGATAATACACAAGTGGAAGTTGAGGGGAAAGGTGCAATTGAGATGGGTGATGGGACATTTGAGGATGTGCTCTATGTTCCAAACTTGAGCATCAATCTTCTCTCCATCTATCAAATCACACATCATGGAGATGGTAAGAAAGTTGAATTCACTCCTGACATAGTTGTGGTAAAGGAACTTACAAATGATTCTTTGGTTGCAATGGGTCGAGCTAATCACAATGAAAGGCTTTACTCATTCTCCCATTGGATACCTTGCGCTCCTTCTACAACATTGATTACTCATTCAAATTCACAAAGTAAAATATTGCATGAGCTGTTTGGTCATCTCAACTACTGCTATCTAAAATAACTTCACACCAAGGACATGGTCAAAGGGCTTCCTCAACTCAATTTTTTTGAGGGTGTATGTTTAGGATGTTCCATGGGCAAGCATCCCGAAGAGAAATTTGATAGAGGGAACTCTTAGAGAGCCTTGGATCTTCTTTAGCTTGTTCACAATGATGTAGCGGGCCCATTTCCAGTGCCATCCTTTAGCAAAGCTCGTTATGTCCTCACTTTCATTGATGATTTTTCATGATACACTTGGGTCTACTTCCTTTGTCACAAAAGTGAAGTATTTGACAAGTTTCTCAATTTCAAAGCACATGCTGAGAAACAATCTGGGAAGCAAGTCAAGATCCTTTGTACAAACAATGGTAGAGAGTATGTAAACAATAGACTTGAGGAATTTTGCACACTTGAGGGAATTGAATTACAACATTATGTTGCCTACACACCCCAAAAAAATGGTGTGGTAGAAAGGAAAAACATAACCCTCAAGGAAATGGCAAGCTGTATGATACATGCCAGGTCTCTTGGTCTATCTTTTTGGGTAGATGCAATTAGTTGCGCCACCTACATCCAAAATCGGGTTCCTCATAAAGCTTTGAAGGGTATCACTCCTTTTGAAGCTTGGTTTGCTAGGAAACTTGTTGTGAAACACGTTAGAGTGTTTGGGAGTCTAGCATGGGCTCGTATTCCTCCATAGAAACATAGGGCATTAGAGCCACATAACAGGCCTTGTATCTTTGTGGGATATGCAGATGGTGTTAAGGCATACAAACTGATGGATCCTGAGACTCACGAGATTTTCTTTGAGAGGAGTGTACATGTTGAGGAAAGCTCACCTAGCTTTCACTCTTCTACTCCTCCTCCTTCCTCCATAGTTGATAGCGATGATAGTGATTCAGATGATGGTGACTCTCCCTCCTCACCAAATCGCAAGGTTACACCTTCATAGGGTCAACTTTCTATTGAGAAGCCTCATTCTTCTACCCCTACTAGACCTCGCTGGGCTCGTCAGACTCTTGAGGCAGTTGGTCCACTTGTTGGGGATCCTTTGGATACTTGAAGGACTAGGTCACAACATGAGCATGAGCCTCTTCCACATGCTCTCATTGCGTCAACTTCAGATCCATAATCCTTTAAGGAATCCTTCAAGGATCCTGAATGGGATACAAATATGGAGGAAGAGTATAGTTCCTTGATAAGGAACAACACTTGGGAGTTAGTTCCTCTCCCTAAGGGGAGAAAGATGGTTCGATGCAAGTGGATTTATCGGATCAAATATGCAGTGGATGGGAGTGTTGATAATTATAAGGCACGACTTGTTGTAAAGGGTTTCTCATAGGTTGCAAGAGTTGACTACACTGAGACCTTTCCACTTGTTGCAAAGATGACTTCCATTCGCCTGACACTTGCCATTGCCACTTCACATGGTTGGGAAGTACACCAAATGGATGTTAAGAGTGCTTTTCTACATGGGGATCTTCATGAGGAGATCTATATGGAGCAGCCACAGGGTTTCATCCAAGATACTTCATTGGTTTGTAGGTTGAGGAAGTCCCTCTATGGCCTTAAGCAGGCCACTCTGGCTTGGTATGCCAAGATAGATTCCTTCCTTCTCTCCATAGGATTCACTAGGTGTCATTTGGATCAGAATGTCTACATCTTGAGGTAGGATGATGTACATTTGATACGTGTGCTCTATGTTGATGACTTGATCATTACAAGGATCACCTCATCCATCATTGGTAGTGTCAAAACTGATTTGTAGGACAGATTTTCCATGACCGACTTGGGCCTTCTTCACTACTTTCTTGGCATTGAGATTCAACAGTCTTCATCTGGGATTACATTGTCACAACCCAAGTATGTTATTGATCTTCTTTCATAGTTTTGCATGATTGATTGTAAGCTTGCTCTGACTCCCTTTCTTTCAGAAGTCAAGCTTGAGGTTAAGTGATCCACTCCACTTGTTGATGCCACTTTGTATCGTCAGCTTGTTTGAAGTCTCATCTATTTGACTCATACTCACCCTAACATCTCTTATGCAATTGGCATGGTCTCTCGCTTTATGCAGGAACCACATGAGCTTCATTGGAAATCTGCCAAACGCATCTTGCACTACATCTAGGGTACTCATCAACATGGGATTCATTATGTAGCAGGTGCACAACTTGACTTAGTAGGATATACCGAATCAGATTGTGCTGGTGATTCTGATGATCACAAGTCCACCTCTGGCTACAACTTCCATCTTGGTTTAGGACCTATTTCATGGCAGAGCAAGAAGCATCATGTCGTTGCTCTTTCATCGATAGAGGCTGAGTATAGGGGGTTGTTACTACCGCCACTGAGGTCATTTTTCTTCAACACATTCTTTCTAAGTTTGGTTTTTCCATTCCACATCTGACAGTCATTCAGTGCAACAATCAGAGTGCTATTGTGATCTCTAGGAATCCGGTCTAGCATTAGAGGACCAAACACATTGAGATTCATATGCACTTCATCAAGGAGCTGATTCAAGATCAGGTCATTGACTTGTGCCATTATCCGACAGTAGAGCAGGTTTCTGACATATTCACCAAACCCTTTACTAAGAGTAAGTACCATCAATTGTGAGCTCTCTTGAGGGTGCATGATGTATTAGGGGGAGACACTTGACTTCTCCATTCTCTTTCATGGGGGCAATTTTTCCTCATCTTCGAGTTTTTTCCTTCTCCATTTGTACATTTATTTGTTTCTTCTCTCTTTTGAGGGGGAGTTTTTCCCATGAGGTTTTCTCCCTTTCCTCACTTGTGAGAGATTGCATTGCATTTGTACATGGGTACCTAGCATGGCCTAGTTTTGACGACCCATCTTGTATCTTATCTTGCATGGTTAGCTTGAGTCTTCATTCCCCTAGTTGCACTTAAGTGGGGATGTTCGTGTAAATAAGTATTTTACTTATTACACTTTACTTACTTGCTTACTTAGGGAATGCATATCATTGTAGTTTGCACTTGTGACATCTAGTTATTTGCATCTTGCATCTAGGTTGGTGCATACATTGAGATATGCGATTATGACACTTAGGGAAGTGTGTGTAGGAGAAATCCCACTCTTTGTGGTGTGATCTAGTTATCACCTTTTTGTCTCCACTTTTCGTGACATGATAATTCCACTTTAGGTGGGTGATCCACCTTTCATGGAATTATCTATTATTTCTTTCTACCTACCCTTTGCATGATTGTGACACTTATCTCATTCATGGCCCTTCCTTGAGTCCTAGCTTGCCTTTATAAGCAATCCTTGTACATACTTGTAATTGAACATCTTCATGCATATTGAGAATACAATCATCATATTCTCTCATATCTTCTCTCTCTTTTGTGCTATCTTTGGTCTCTTGATCCTATTTTTTCTTTTTATAAGTTCTTACACACCAAACATCCAAATAATGGCCAATTTTGAATCTCATGTGACTTTTATCATGCCTTAGAAAACTTACAAAAATAAGTTAGACATAATGATTTTTCCCTTTAAATTTTCCTTGGAATCTTTAGAGAGAGTAGGCTTTGAAAACCTTGAAAATTGTCAAAAAAATCTATTGTCCATTGGATCTTAAAAATAAACTTAGTTTGTTGCCAATAGTGGCATGGTGTGATGGTTAAGTTGTGTTTTTATTCTTGCCATCAAGGTTCAAACCCCATTGGGGTGTACTTATTGAAAATTTATATTGAGGATGAGGTCCCCCATTTGTGACCTCATTGATTCATAGCTCTGGATCAAAAGTGTTTACCCCTCTGAATAAAAATAAAATAAAATCTTAGTTTGTTACTATTTTGATTCACAAATATCTAAATAACAAATGGTGTTCCCTCACTAGTTACATGTTGTAAAGAATGGTTTGAGAAAAATATAGTCTCCTTTTTTATGTATTTTATTGAAAAATTTCATGCCTTGTGTACACTAGTATGGTTATAAAAATATCATTCTTCAGATTGATTTTTACAAGTAAGGTAGTTCAAATTAAATAGAGAAAATTATGCATGCACATTAACAATATTTCTATCACTTTGACATGTGAAGACAAAAAAATAGCAACAATAAATGGCTAGGGATTTGATAAAGATCAAGATGAAAATGATGCCCATAAAGAGTTTGAGTTGTGTGTTTCCTTAAATCAAAACAACCTTTCAAGTAAATAAAACTAGAAGCTATAAAGTTGAATCCTTTAAATTTTGTTTGTATCCTACCTTCATGATAAAGGGATGGAGATAGTGAGAGAAATCTTGAGCATAAGGGATAAAAAATGAGTGAGATAGAGAGAGAAATATTATACAAGTTGCTGATTACTAAAATTTGACCTCATGATTACTAAAATTTGATATGCTAATTATGAGAGTTTAACTAAATCTAAAAAATTATAAGATCTCTAAAAACTAAATTTTGCATTATAACTCCTAGAGATTTGAAACCACTCTCAAACATCTTGTAACTATATACATGAAATATAACTTAAATTATAAAAAAGTAAATGTCCATTTATAAATGTCAACTTATAATTAAATATTTATTTTGAACATGTATATAGTTGGAATCTAATTGAGTGGGATTATTTATATCACAAAAAATCTCAATAGCTCCTTAAAAATATTCATGATGATCAAGGAAGTTAGTTTTAGCCTCAAGGGGTTAGGTGCCAAGTGGAGATTCAATCTCTTTTGAAGTATTGCTAGATGGCATTATAGGATCCCTTGGTGGATTATATTTATGTTGTATGAGATGATAGATATGATGATCTCAAAATATTTGTGGTTTGTATTCTTTAAATAGTTCTTGAGTAAAATGATATTTTTTTCCCTTAAAAATAAAGAATATACTAATCCTTATTTAAAATTTACTTCAATGTGGTAATCAAAGTAAACTTTAAATTCATTTTTTATCATGTGGAATTAGTCTCTAATCTAAAGTGTGTGTATATATATATATATATATATATAAAATCTAGATTCATGATAAAAATTTGGTTATGCATGATACTAAATTTATCTATTTTCTTAATTTGGTGAACTTTAAAGAATGGTTTTTACTGAATTGTGGGTGCTATACTTAACTCCCACAACACATTCAATCAATTTTACATAAGTATCTTGAGTCTTAGAGGACCATTGATTTTATTTCAAGATAGTATTTGATTCACAAGTTGGTTTTTCTTTTGACCCATCAAAATCCTCTTGGAGGAGAATGTATACATGCAAACTTATAAGCTATTATGCTTCTTAGGTAAAACACCACATGAGCCAAGATACATAGATGTATCAAGAAAATAATATAAGGATGTTTTAGTAACTAAGTAACTAGTGTAGAGCACATAAAAGCATCCTCATAAGATGTAGTGATGTAAGAAGGAATCCTTTTTAGGGAGGGGAAACAAGCATTGATCATGAGAATATATAGATACTAAAATAAAAAATAAAAAAAATCAATGAAAAATTAAAATTGAAAATGAAACCTTAAAAGGAGAAATCTAAGGGTTTGTGGGATGATAAATACTAAGGTCAAATGTTAATGCACGAATCTTAAAATGAATTGTATAGCAATGAACTAGTAATTAGTAAGAGTAAAACTCTAATGAGATTCAAAAAATAAACCAATTAGTGGTTAGATACTAACTCTAAAACCAATGAAGGTATATGCCTTATATTAAACCTAAGGGGTATAGCATTAGAAAAGTTCACCAAAAATGTAAGGGAAAAACATTTTTTTCCAAGTTAATCTAGGCGAATTAAATAAATTTACACAATTAGGAATAAATCAATTTAGGTTAATAAATGATAGCATAGAATGGATGACTTGGTAATAAATGTTAATTTACCAAAACAAATGCAATATTTTATGGTACTTAGCTCTTAATAATGATAAGTAAGCTTGAGGCCATAGAGAATTCAAAATCATTAGGTATAAAAAGAAATGACCTTAATATTCTTAGTACATAGAAGCCCATATAGAACTATAATTCTTTATGGGAGAATTTTAGAAATTTAGACCAATTTATGTACTACAAGTCAATCTAATCTCTTATGTGTGGTCCTAATCCATAGAAATATAGTCTTATGTGATTTGATTTTCTCATAACTCTATTTCTCACTTTCTCCTCAATAAACACCCTTAGAATGGATAGCTTTATAACCTATAGTACTTTTTCTTCAGAATTCAATTTGAAAACTTTAATTGTAAATGGTTATAAATATTAGTTCACTAATTGTTCAATTATGTACTTTGTAATGTTCCAACTAAATGATTCTTAATTCTTTCAAATTTCAAAGTTATGATTAGAAGTAAATAAGTGTCCAAATAAATGTGTATGGTAGTCTACAAACCAATAATTGGGAGTATGTGTGCATAAGTGAGGGGAATGTGGGGAAAATTAAGCAAAGAGAATAGAGATAAGGTCAAATGTATGGAAATATATGCAAAGAGAAGTAAACGAGGATGAATAAAGATTAGTGAATGAATCACACCTAGCACAAGAGTGTGTTTTATGTCACTATATAATTTAATTAAAGCATTTTGTAAAAATAGATCTAAACTAAATAGGCATTATCATAAGTATGAAAATTTCACCATTAAATTTATATGATAATTAAAAAATATAAAATTTTCACATTAAAATATAATCATCAATTTTAATTATTGATGTAAAATTTTCACCTTAAAATATAATCTTCAATCAGTATTAAAGGAGAATAAAATATTTAGTAAAAACGTTTTAATATAATTGTTGAATTATAATTTTCGTAACTCATTTTTATGTTGAAGGTGTTCCCTATTTGAAGAAGCCCAGCTGATTTTTGAAATGAATGATTTGGATATCCTAAAACGCATGCAAGACGATTGGAATGTTTCAAGCCGTTGGATATTTTTTGTCGCTTATAATTTTTCGTGTTTTATTTCACCGTTGTTTTCCGTTCCTGAGCATCACGCAGGCATTCCCTATTTGAAAAAGCCCCGCTGATTTTTGAAATGAACGATTTGGTCGATTTCATAAAATGCGTGCAAGACGATTGGAATGTTTCAAGTCGTTGGATATTTTTCGTCGCTTTTAATTTTTCGTGTTTTATTCCACCGCTGTTTTCCCGTTCCTAAGCATCACACTTTTATCAAGCAGACATTCTTTTATCCCATGCAGGGCCAAACGAGAAGCATGGCTGCGACTGGTAAAGGGGCGTACGGAGAGTAAGATTGTCGATGGCAATCAAGGAGCTACATGGAGAGGGAGGCACGCTAGAGATACCAAAGGGGCACTGAGAAAGGTGCGTAGTAGGCCAGAATATGGTGCCATAACTCCGATCTAAACAATGTTTAATTACTTATTTTTCACTCCATAAATCTGCAGCATCTACTGGTAAGGATGTTGGGCTGGGCAACGCAACAAGAGAGGGAGATGCAACAAGGACTGCAAGGTTAATCTTATTCACAGTATACAAACATTGCTCCCTGCAATTTTGTCTCCTTATCAAACCCTGCACATTGTACGGTTGTTTGTAAATAGGTGAATGGTAAGCACGCCATTGGGGTTTATAGCTTTTCCAACCAATTAGCAGGTGTAAATACAGACTCCACAACCTTTGCTACCATTCTCCCTGCCTGTGCAAAAATGGGGGCTTTGGAACAGGGTATGGACATCCATCAAAGCATATAGGATAGAGGAATTTTGTCAGATGTTGTAATTGCAACTGCCCTGGTAGACATGTATACAAAATGCGGAGGCATAGACAAGGCATGTGAAGTGCTTGACAAGGTTCCTTAAAGAGATGTGGTCTTGTGGACTACAACGATTGCAAGATATCCACGAAATAGATTTGTTGAAAAGGCTTTAGAGATTTCCAAGCAAATGCAATTGTCAGGTTTAAAGCCGGATTCTACAACCTTTGCTAGCATCCTCCCCGCCCATGGAAAAATGGGAGCTTTGGAACAGTATGGAAATCCATTGAAGCATTAAGGATAGAGGAACTTTATCAGATAGTATAGTTTAAAGTTTTAGGAGAATGATCTGGCTGAGAGAGACTGATTGAACAATTTATCCTAGGATGAAGCCAGGTGGTCCTAGTGGTTGATCTCCAAACATCCAATGCTGAAATAGGGCAGCATGTCTCTGAAAAGGTCATACCTATTGAAAGCACATAATAGGTGGAGAGAAGTAGACATGATAGGACAACTTTTCCCTGGTGTACTTGGTAAAGAAAATTGGATTGCCTTTGAAGTTTGAAGGTCTCTTTTAAACACATCGTGAATACAAGGACAATCAATTTCTTATTATGAGAAGGCTTGAAACAAAAATAAACACAGGGAAAGCTTCTAATAGCTTTGTTCAGTAAACAAAGCAGGTTTGGTCTAGTTTCACAGTGAAGAAATAATTATCCACACTGCCATGTGACAACAATACACCAGAAACCTGTTGCGTTTCATCACACATGGTCAATGACATCTGTACCAGCAAACATAGCTTGCGACATTTTCCTCACTCAGCATTTGACTTTCACTGATGTCCAATCCTAAGTCCTGAATATATATCAAATTTTTGGGCCTTTCAAAATAGTCTTACAGCTCTGTGGGTTAAGTAGATCCCTTTGGTCGTGTAGGCAGTTGCGATATAGGAAAATCACTGTGAGTTAAGTTGAGGTATTCAATCCTACTGCAGTACCTTCCTTATGGAATGTTGGCATGGGCTATTAGGCTAATGCTACTCAACTTTGCCAACTCATGCTTTCTGGGCTTCATTCGGTCTATTTTAGGGACCTGAGATTTGAAGATCATCCTTTCTATTTGAAAAAAAAATGCTTGTATTTTTCGCTATTCCTTTTTATATTATATCCATACCATATATTTGTATATAAGAAAAATTAAATTTCCTGCGAATCTATGTATCCCTTCTTTTATATAAGTGTGGGTATTCAGCAGTCCAAACTTATAGGAAATTTTCAGCACCGAAGAAAGCTATAGATCCTATAAATATATTCAATATTTTTCAAGACTAAATAAAATTCTACTATTTTTCTTGCATTCTATTTGATTATTAATGAATTCTGCATTTTTAACATTCACGGTTTGCATTTTACTGAACTAAATGGCAACCCAATTCAGCTGTGTACAACAACCATACTAAGTTTTCAAGAAGTCCACCAGAGCTTCAATCATTTGGAAAAATATTGGATTTAGCATCTTCAAGATAGCAAATATGATATTTTTCTCAATGATATTGTAAAAGGAAAAAAATGAAGTTGATCTTTGAGTACCTTTCTCCAATGTTAACCTATAATACATGTACTTTTTTTAAAAAAAATTGAAAAGATTTGCTTACGTGTACTTCTTTTGTTTAAAATTTGAAAAGATTTGCTTACTGTTTCAAACTCCTAAAGATATTTCTAGTTGCTTAAAATTTTCCCTGCTTTTGGCTAAGTGCATTTGTCCACAAGAAGAGGATACTTGCTGAATATCTCATTTAAGACTTTTAGTTAGGAATCCAGAAATACCAGGAAAACGAGTATCTTTCAGTTTGGTGTTTTGGTTACTAGGAAAGCAGGTGCCTTGCTGAAGATCCAAGTTTGGCCTTTTAGTTATAAACTTATGCACAATTAAGAAGAATGGAAGTTTGGTTTGGTTTTCTGTTTGATTTACAAATAGTTGGGCTTTCGAGAAATTGACTAAAACTAATTAGTGAGATGTTCTCTGGCTACAGGGGTTACTCTGTTTAACTATTTCAGCTTCTTTGGCGTTCCTTAGCCCATCCTCATGCAACAAAACATCAATTCTTTGCTCCAGGCATTTAGTGTTTCAGGTGATTTTTGTTTGTTTCCCTATACATGGTTGTGTTGGGTGAAGGAGGTCACAGACCTTGTTTAGAAGCATTTGGTGCAAATAAATTTGATGAGGGAAACCCAACAAAGAGGAAGTATAAGAGTTCATTCTTCAATTGGTGGTATTTTGGTATATGCACTGACTCTATTTAAGCTGTTTCTGTGCTTGTGTACATTCAAGAAAATGTTGGGTGGGTTTGGGTTTTGGCATTCCAACTATAGCCATGGGAATAGCATTCTCTGTTTTCTTGTGTGGGACAAGAATGTACTGGTATAAACTGCCTTTTGCCAGTCAGGTAACTCGAATTGCTCAAGTTTTTGTTGCAGCGATTGACAAGTGGAATGTTTATATGAGTATTCCTTCTCATGGAGAAAAAAAGTGTATGTAACTCAAGAATTTTGCAAGGGTGAAACAAGAAAGCTTATGCCCACAAATCAATAACAATGAATGAAAAATATACAGTTGAATCTAGAAACTATCTTATCAATACTGCTCAGAATATAATGGATTTTGCATTTTGCAAATGAATTGAATGAATAATATTTGTATATAAAAGTAAATGTAGAAAGTTGAATTATTGCCTATATTTTTTGGGAATAACAAAATTTAGCAACAGATCTCATTTATTAAGGCTTTTAAATAAAGTCCTTGAGTGGATAGTATTTTGTACATAAATTTATGTTTCCAGCTGAATTTATTCTAGCATAATTCCAATGGACAAAAATTCTACCTGCATATAAAGAACTCCGGAAGGTGATAGAATTTGAACAAGTATGAAACTCAGTCCACTATTCAGAAGCTGTCCAATTTGTTTGAAATTCTGAGACAAGTTGTTTTGAATCTGAATGTAGTGATGATTTTGATAGAATATTACAAAAATAATTTTTTTATCATGGAACATATAGAGTCACCCTCTTTCTTCCTGTTAAAGCCCCTCACACTAGCAGATGGACATTGTGGCTGTCAATATTGAGCAAAATCTGGTTGTACGTGTTTGCCAAGTACTGCAATGGGCATAGCACCAACTATTGTCAAGAAACATTATAAAATATAATTGAGCAAAAATATTAAAATTTATGCAATAGAGTGAAATAAAATTGGCCTGGTTTTTCCCAGAATTTATTAAGAAATACCGCAAATATGTGTAATAATGAAATGAAATTTCTGTTCTAAGCTGAAATTTTTCTTATTAAAATTCTGAAATTGTTGACAGAATTACACTATGAAATGCATTGCAGATTTTGGCAGAGACTATAGCTGCAGTGCAGCCCTTCTTTATTCACCTTATATTTTAGCCTATAAAAGGAAATGCCACATGGAATAATCCTGCCGCCTGAGTTAAATTTGGCTGTCAACTTTGTCCATTGATTGATTTTTTCTTGGTGGTTATTCATTTAGCGTAGGGCAGTCCATGCTTAAAGAAAGTAACATCAAAGACTAAACATGTTAAACATGTTCTTTCTGAATTTTCTTCTGCTAAAAAATCCCCCTTTCATCTAAGACAAGCTTTTCAGATATGATGTTTATTATTTTGTGGTAAAATTGCATGAATATGGCCTTACTAACTCCAAAATGAACCAATATCTAATGATGGTAAGATTAGGATTTTGAGGTGGATAGTACAAAGATTAAATGCTACTTTATCTTTATAAGGACATTCATATATTTACATATTCTTAAAAAAATAAAACAGTTATATTAATATTGGTAATAATCAGGTGGTTCTCTTGTAATCCAAATTTTTCACAGTTTTTTTGAATTTAAGTGTGTATGTTCTTATCACATTAGGTATATGGCTAAAAATGGAGAACATCTGAAAACTTTTTTGTTTTATATACTGTGCAATAAACTCAAAATATTTATTAAAAAGTACAAGTGTCATTTAGAGTACGATAGAGATCAGTTTAATAGCTGAAACATGGTGAAGTCATCTAAATCTGCACGTTCACACACCAAACTTACACTGTCATAGCTGCTGTTGCTGGATAACCCTGCAAACTCCTGTCTTGTTATGTAGAACAGGGCTGGGCTTAAAGAGCACATTCTAAACATTGACTGTTTTTGTAGCACATGTGAGGTCTGTTAAATTTTTTTATTTTTATTTTTAAACAATTTCGATTTTTATTCCCCTAAAAAGTCCTCTTAACCATTATAGTCAGTAGTCAGCTGCCTAGTCCCCAAGCATAAGCCAAACCAAACTCAAACTCTGTCCCCGAGTTGAAAAAGTTTGATGGATGCTCCTACAAAGTTTGATCACATAAAATAAAAATACATCCTCTCATAAAATATGGTTAATGCAACGAATGGAAGGCATGGCTATCTTCACGAGGTAGTCGCATTGTTTCACCATATGCAACAAACAAGTTTCCAACCAAATCCGTTTACATTTTCTAGCATACTTCCAACTTATGCAAAAATGAACTGTTTGACCAAATGCATCAAATAAATGTGGTCTCATGGTAAGCCATGATCGTAGGATATACACAAAATGGATTTTTTGAAAGGGTTTCAGGAACTTTCAAGCAATGCAATTGAAAGGTGTACAGCCAAAGTCTGCAACTTCTGCCAACATCCTCCTTGCCTATGCCAAAATGGGAGCTTTGGAGAATCCATCAAATGATAAAGGACAAAGGAATTTTGTCAAATGTTATACTTGCAACTACGTTGGTAGATATGCATCCAAAATGTGGAAGCATAGAAATACATGTAAACTATTCAACATAATACCTCATGTTTATAAAATGTGGTCTCATGGATTGCCATGATTTTAAGATATGCAAAATGTGGACTACAACTATGCGTAGGCTTTAGAAGTTTTAAAATCCTATTATTATTTTAGTACTTCCAAATGAGACATTTGTATTGCATAATTTTAATAAATAGAGAAGGTGATACATTCTTTAAATTTAACTGGACTCAAAGTAACGTGAGAGGTGTAGATTTTTTGACAATAAATATGGACCATATGGTTTCATGATATTTTAATTTCATTATTGTACCATTTTGGATATTTATTGTTACTAAAAGCTACTAAACTTGACCCTTGATCAATGAAATTGCTATAATGTTCACGTTTTTCTTTAGAATAATTCTAAGATTTATGTAAACAAAGACTAATCTGCTACTCCAATCCCTCCACATTCCCACGAATTAGCTCACTCCCTCTAGATACACATTAGACACTCCTGGTATCCCTTCAAAAAGGGATTGATTAATAAGGCTGTTAGTGAGGACATATATTGAAAGTACATTCATGTCACTTGGATCTCTTCTCTACATGCTTTTGGGGCTCTTGTTCACGCTTCATTGCTATTTGTTAGTGGCACAGTGCTTTATCTTGTTTGATATACTTTTATTATTTTTAGTCTAAGGTTCCCTCTTCCTCAAACTTTCTGTTGTTAAACTGCTGTAATATCTAGTCCTTTTAACCTACTTTTGGTAATTTGTGGACATTAATTTGTTTTTTTCATTTCTTTCTGCCACTTCTCAGGCATAAGATAGTTCTCTACATTGAACCCTTCATACAGATGGTCAATGGTACCATCATCCCTCCTGAGTATAGTTAGTAACTTCAGAAAAATGGCCTCAAGATTCCTTTTGGTCAGTAGAGAATTCACTCCCACTAGTGTCGTTGATTGTTATATTCCCACAAGTGTAGGGCATGCCAAGTTTTCTCTCCAGGTAGTGAAGATGGAGGAGCGCTTTAAATTCATTGTGTCCTATCTACTGAGAGATCTAAGGGAGATATTATTTTTTGTATACAGATTTAAGAGGATCACTCACTCCATAATTCTACTTTGACAATCAAAGGTGCTTAGCTCCTTACCTGTAAAAAATAGTCATCTTCAATAATTAGCCTTTGCAAGGGAATCTAAGAACTACCTTACTAATTACCTCATCCTTGTACATTCTATCCATAGGAAGCATTCCAAATTATTTGAATAGTACCACACAGATGGTGACAAATTGAAGAGACCACGTTTTGCTCCATGATTAGCCATCAAATTATTTTCATTCACCTCCTTCTATCACATTGGGTGCGGTACATATGATCTTCTTCTTCACAAACATACAACTTCTCCTCATTCCTCATCCATACTCCAAGAGATCCAAACAGATGCTCATTACTGACTTCCTCTCTAATTTCTGGTTGTAGTGATAAGAGCTCCCAAGAAAAGTTAATTGCACTCCCACAAGATTGCCACACCAGGCCCTTCGATCTAAGCTTAATTTCTATGGGCATTATCAAATTTTCTTTGCCTCATTTAGTGATAATGATGATGTTAATTCTTCAAACACTTTGATACGGACTTAGGGCCTGCTTCTACCTCCAACCATGGTTTCCATCAGTTTTATCGTCCTTCAAGATGAGTCTTCCTCTCACATAGTCTTTTTCAATGCTTGTGATATACATCGGGTCTTGTTTGACATATTTATTGTTTTATGATTTGAGGATCACCATACTAAGTTAGAATCTTCTAGTGTGCTTATTGGTCAACTAGAATTCATAGTGAAGTCATGAATGGAAAATTACTGCACTACTTATTAATTAGAAATTTAATTTTTATATAGCTATAAAAGAGCATTTTATTGTAAATATATACTAATATATACTAATATAGTTATTCCTTGTGCAAAACTTGTCAATCATCATTTTGTTTTGCATTCCCCTTTTCTTGCACATTGTGTGTTTCTAGTAGACAAGTACATAAATATTTGCACGCATGTCCCATGGGAAGGCATCACACATCTCGGTTCCTTGTTCTCATCCTCCTGGCCCAATCATGTACTCCCCATCCCCATGGTAATTTCCTATTCAAACTATATTCCTTACATTTTAGGGGAGCTTCCAGACATTCACTTTTAAGATTTCCACATACTCACTCTCCCCTGCATCCCCAGAAAACAGAATTGGAGGGCTCAATGAAACATTGAACCATAGAGATGCATAAATGTGTCTGAATACACATTAAGATTAAAGCCATCAAATAAGCATTTTCACAATGAACATAACTGGGGAAATTGCTATAAAGTATAGAATAACCTCTTTACGTCACTTTAGGCTAAATAATTCTGAATCTTCAACAGATCTATTCTGGTCCCGAAACAACCTTTTGAAAAAGCTCTCAGTGCCAGGACTACTTTCAAGAGTATTTAAGGAACAATTCTCAAGAGTTGTTGACAAGGATTTCCCAGCTTCTGGATGGACTCTAAATAACCTTCAGAATGAAAAGCAATTAGATCCCTCCTCTTCATCACAACTTGCATTGCCCTTATCATCATCATCAGCCTTATCCTGCCCATCCCTCTTTTCATGATCTTCATTTTTCTCCCTGAAAAACCTGCGAAAAAAATATCCTTGCAGAATCCTAGAAGAGGGATCTTTTTTCGGAGAAGTGTTAGAGGGACCAAAGCTTAAGAGAAGTGTTAGAAGATTCAGTATCACATATAATGTGATACTAAAACCACTTGATGAAGAAATTTTGGAGCAGAAGGCCATGTCTATGGGACGGAAGCCTAAGAGAAGAATTGGAAGATTCAGATAAGACATAAGGTGATACTAAAGTGGACTTCATTTTGACACTAGTTAAAGAGATGTAGTACTGCCTGAAAAAGAATTTTGGAGCAGCAGCCCCTATCTACGGGACCATAGTGGAAGAAAAATTAAAGCTTCAGGTCAAAACTATTTGAATTGGAAAAATACAAATTAAAAATAAATCTCAGAGTAGTAACCCCTCTTGTTGGGACCAAAGCCTAACAGAAGAAATACAAAGATTCATATCAGATATGCTGTGACATAGACAAAATACACTTCATATGAAAACTGTTTGAAGAAGCAAAAATACTGCCCGGAGCAAATAATTGGCCCCTCCCTATGGGACCAAATCCTAATAGGGGATTCAGATCAGATATAGACTGATACTAAAAGTGAACTTACTATTAAAACCATTCAAAGAGGCAAAAATACCAGCGGAAGAAGAAGAAGTTTTAGGGCAACAACCTTCTCTATAGGATATAAGCACAAATATGTTGGTTATAAATAGGTGAATGGTAAGCACGACATTGGGGTTTATAGCTTTTCCAGCCAATTGGCAAGCATCAGATCGAGAGTGCACAACCTTTGCTACTATTCTCCCTGCCTGTGCAAAAATGGGGGCTTTGGAACAGGGTATGGACATCCATCAAAGCATATAGGATAGAGGAATTTTGTTAGATGTTGTAATTGCAACTGCCCTGGTAGACACGTATACAAAATGTGGAGGCATAGACAAGGCATGCGAAGTGTTTGTCAAGGTGCATCAAAGAGATGTGGTCTCGTGGACTGAAACGATTGCAGGATATCCATGAAATAGATTTGTTGAAAAGGCTTTACAAATTTCCAAGAAAAATGCAAGTGTCAGGTTTAAAGCCGAATTCTGCAACCTTTTCTAGCATTTTCCCTGCCCATGCCAAAATGGGAGCTTTGGAACAGTATGGACATCCATCGAAGCATTAAGGATAGAGGAACTTTGTCAGATATTGTAGTCTAAAGTTACAGGAGAAAGATCTGGCTGAGAGAGACTAACTAAACAATTTATCCTAGGATGAAGCCAAGTGGTCCTACTGGTTGATCTCCAAACATCCAATGCTAAAATAGGGAAGCATGCCCCTGAAGAGGTCATACCTGTTGAAAGCACATAATAGGTGGAGAGAAGTGGACATGACAAGAAAACTTGTCCCGAGTGTACTTGGTAAAGAAAATTGGATTGCCTTTGAAGGTCTCTTTTAAACACATCATCAGTACAAGGACAATCAATATCTCATTATGAGAGGGCTTGAAATAAAAATAAATCCAGGGATAGCTTCTAATAGCTTTGTTTAGTAAACGAAGAAGGTATGATCTAGTTTCACAGTGAAGAAATAATTATCCACACTGCCATGTGAGCACAATACACTAGAAACTTGCTGCGTTTCATCACGTACCAATGACATTTGTACTAGCAAACATGGCTTGCAACATTGTCCTCACTCAACATTTAACTTTCACTGATGTCTAGTCCTAAGTCCTGAATATATATCCAATTTTTGTGCCTTTCAAAATAGCCTGACAGCTCTATGGGTTAAGTAGATCCCTTTGGTAATGTAGTCAGTGGCATCAGGCAAATTCACTGCCAGTAATTTATCATAGGAAAATTCACCGCCACAGAAAATTAATGGCAAACTTTTAATGTGATGAATTTTTCACTATGGTGAATTGATGGTGGTGAATTTTCCTTAAGGTGAATTTATCACATGTGACGGTGAATTTTCCCGCAGTAAATTGCTGATGGTGAATTTTCCTAGAACCGTAGTTAGTTGCCATATAGGCAAATCACTATGAGTTATGTTGAGGTATCCAATCCCACTGCAGTACCTTCCTTGTGGAATATTGCCATGGGCAGTGAGGCTAATGCTACTCAACTTTGCCAACTCATGCTTTCTAGGCTTCATTCTGTCTATTTTAGGGACTTGAGATTTGAAGAACAAATGCTTGTGCTTTTCACTATTCCTTTTTATATTATGTCCATACCATATATATGTATATAAGATTTAATAAAAATCCTGCGAATCTACATATCCCTTCTTTTATATATATAACTGGGTATTCAGCAGTCCAAACTTCTAGAAAAAATTTCAACATCGAAGAAAGCTATAGATCCTATAAATATATTCAATTCTCTTCAAGAATCAATAAAATTTTGCTGTTTTTCTTGCATTTTATTTGATTATTAACGAATTCTGCATTTTTAACATTCACAGAATGCATTTTATTGAACTAAATGGCAACCCAATTCAGCTGTGTACAGGAACAATATTAAGTTTTCAGGAAGTCCACGAGAGCTTCAATCAATTGGAGAAATATTGGATTTAGCATCTTCAAGAAAGAAAATATGATATTTTTCTCAATGATAATGTAAAAGGAAAAAAATGAAGTTGATCTTTGAGGTACCTTTCTCCAATATTAACCTATAATACATGTACTTTCTTTTTTAAATTTTTTTGAAAAGATTTGCTTACCTTGTACTTCTTTTGTATGAAATTTGAAAATATTGGTTTACTAGTTCAGACTCCTAAAGATATATCTAGTTGCTTAAAATTTTCCTTGCTTTTGGCTAAGTGCATTTGTCCACAAGAGGAGGTTACTTGCTGAATATCTTGTTTAAGACTTTTAGTTAGGAATCCAAAATTACCTGGAAAGCAAGTATCTTTCAGTTTGGTGTTTTGGTTACTAG
This sequence comes from Sequoia sempervirens, assembly GCA_007258455.2. NCBI lineage: Eukaryota > Viridiplantae > Streptophyta > Pinopsida > Cupressales > Cupressaceae > Sequoia > Sequoia sempervirens. Next base: position 33,994,887 of record VDFB02026320.1, on the reverse strand, counting down.
GAAAGCAAGTGCTTGCTGAAGATCCAAGTTTTGGCTTTTAGTTACAAACTTATGCATAATTAAGAAGAATGAAAATTTAGCTTGGTTTTCTGTTTGATTTACAAATAGTTGGGCTTTCAAGAAATTGATAAAGTGAGATGTTCTCTAGCTGTAGGGGTTACTTTGTTTAACTCTTTCAGCTTCTTTGACGTTCCTTAGCCCATCCTCATGCAACGAAACATCAATTGTTTGCTCCAGACATTCAATGTTTCAGGCGATTTTTCTTTGTTTCCCAATTGTCAATTGATAGATTTTTCCTTGGAAAATAAATACAGAAAATGACTCAAATTGCCCAAAAAGAAGAACAATCCGCACTAACAGTTAAGTCACTTGCAATGATAAGTGCAAGTGCTCTTTGCTTATTTTACAAGGCGCAACTACCTTCGAATGATTTGCAATGAATAGAAAATACTGGGTGTGCTTTTAACTAGAAAGCAGGAAAGGTATACTAACATCCATCCATAACCATGAAATAGACGTGCTCGTTAAGAACTAAAATGAAGAGGATGCAGATTAGATGACTCAAAGTTCACATACTACACAATCCCTATCGGTAAACAAGAAAAGGTGGACAACAGATCATTCCCAGAGATGATTTAATATTGAATTCACATATTCAGAAAATAAAGCATCAACATAATCTGACACAACATAATATCATATAGAAGAAAGACCACAAAGGCACAAAGACATATGTAATCAAGAAAATATTATTAAACTCAAAGATTTAGTCATATTTCCTTTTTTTCCTGAATACAAAATATGAGTTCAAAGACTCAATTGCTGTGAGGACAGTGTGAAAATTGAAACTACCCTTCAATTCCCTTGTTCCCGAGCCAAAAAGATATCCTCAATTATTAACCTGGAGACCTATATATAAATGTACATCCGAAATTGTTACATTACAAAAAGTAACGGTCTTGAAAACAACTGACGACAGCCATTTTTAAAAAAAGACATTACTATTCACTATCATGGAAAGATTCCACACATGTTGCTAAACCACCAGCGGTGCCAGAACTCTATACAACTCCAATTACATCTCTATAACCAAATTGTTGAACTCGGCACGTGCTTCTTCTTCATCTAAAACCTGGATAGTTCTGCGATACTTTGCATAGCTGGTTTTCTCCTTCCAAGCCAGTGAACGCAGCTGAGAGAGGATGTCGAATTGTTCTTCTTCAGGCCAATTCATATTAGGATTGAGCACAGGAACAATTTCATCTTTCCATTCCCTGACATCGCCTGGAAGTACCATTTTGAGAAGACTCTAAAATAAAAAAAACTACCACCTTTCTTTACATGTAGACCTATTTAACTTCGATGACTGAAAGTGTTACTTATTCGCTAAGCAAAATGTGTCAAACAGTTTTTCCAACTTTCTTATTAAAGAGCTGTCTTTTTTGGAGATCTTTAAAGATTACATTTAAATTCTCGTTGTCATCCCAAGAATTTAGAGAAAACATTCCTTAAGGCGTCGTACTCTTCATTAAATTCACTGTCACTTTGTAAACAACATGTCCGGTAGAGGTCGCCCCATCGCTATAAACTAGAACCTTGAAACCATAAGTCGGGAGTTCCAGAGTTTCCAAAACTTCTGATATCTCGATAATACAAAACATCTTTTCCAAAGGTTTACAAAGATTGGGTGATTCCTAAAACTTAAAACTTAGTGACTTGGTTCGGGAATTTAACAAGACCGCGATAGTTATGACATTTGATGGGGTTGCGATTTGCACGAGTTATCACAAAAGGATGTACTTTTAAACGACTTGTCTCAAAATAAAATTTTAAGGGGTAACATTGGCTCCAACTGGGGACTGTATTTCTTGGCAAAATGCAAAGAACTCTAGAATCACAGGTAGACCAGTCCAAGTCCATTGGGCACAGAGTCGATAGATAGGCATGAGGATGGGGGATTGCTTGTAGAAGGGTAGAGGGGAAACCAGGCACAAGCCAAAAACAAGACAAGAAGACCAAACAGGAAAGGAAACAACTACACTACCATCACACCAAAAACTTCTACTATATACATGGTCATAAGACCCTACCTCAAGAGACCTCAGAATGATCATGCAAAGCCATTCACGGGCTAGGAAAAATAGATGCCAGAGTGGAAGAAAGGACTATGCCAAAGGAGCACTATCATACTTACTATCGTACTTAGCTACAACTTGATGCTTTGAACAATTGTGTAATCTTTGGCACGTGCAAATCCTCTAGACAAGATATAAAGGCCAAATAATTGCTCCTCACAAAAAATATCAAAATTAGAAAGTACTTCAATGTCCTTATGCATGCTAAGAAACACTTCTTCCTCTATGACTTGAAGTACAACAATCTCAAGTTCTTGAATGCATGTTTCACGACTTGAATTCGAGAATGTATGTTGTAAATCCTCTTTAAGATCCAATGGAGCAGCAGATGAAATATTTTTAGAACAAAGAAAATTTGAAATGGGTACCTCAAGACATCAAGTTGAAAAATCATGCAATGTGTCATCTTCTTGAACATGTTCACGCTCCTTCAATATTTCATCTTCCTTTGGCTCTTTTGATACGACTTCACAACAATTTAGGTCTAGAACTTCTATATCCACAATAGCATTCTCTAAATCTTCATTATCATATTTATGATCTTCCATTTCTCCTTTATGATCTTGCCTCTGGTCTATGCTATTGCGAGCAAACACAATAGGAACACAACTAGAATCTTCATCTTTTGACTTCGGTTGTAAGTGCACTAGAGAAGGAGTTTCTCCTTTATCTTCACATGCATTTGCTGCTTTATCAGTAAGCATTCCAAAAGAATGTTTTGCCTCCATATTATCATCCTCTTCCTATAAATGGTGCATTGTAGCACGAGATTCTTCACCATTTGTATCATCTTCAGAAACAAAGGTCTTTTCATGGCCCTACAAGCAAGAAAACATGTATCCTTCCCATCCCTATGTTCAATATCTTGCAAATTTTTAAGTAAAGATAGGTGAATCATGTGGGGTTGAAACTGCATATGACCATAAAAAATCTTCAAAAAGTTCACTTGCATAGGATCATCAAGTACCTGACTATTTTGTGTTGGAGTCGGGGAAGAAGAAAAGTCTTCATCATCACTATCATCACTATCATCCTCCCTCCTTGAATACCAAAACATTTTTCCATATTTGAATCTTTCACGAAGTCACCAACCTCACTTCTTTCAATGAGATACCATTAAAATGCTAAGGGATAAGAATGCACCAGTCTTTAATTTTGAGTCCCCAGCAGAGTCACCAAAAATCTGTTAGTTGATAGATTTTTCCTTAGAAAATAAATATAAAAAATGACTCAAATTGGCTAGAAAGAAGAACAATCCGCACTAACAGATGAGTCACTTGCAATGATAAGTGCAAGTGCTCTCTACTTATTTTACAAGGCGCAACTACTTTCGAATGATTTGCAATGAATAGAAAATACTGGGTGTGCTTTTAACTAGAAAGTAGGAAAGGTATACTAACATCCATCCATAACCATGAAATAGACGCGCTCATTAAGAACTAAAATGAAGAGGATGCAGATTAGATGATTCAAAGTTCACATACTCCACAATCCCTATTGGTAAACAAGAAAAGGTGAACATCAGATCATTCCCAGGGTAAGTGCACCAAGATGGTTCCCAAAAAGGGGGCTTAAGTGGCCACTTTTTTTCTGAAATAAGGAAATACTGACCTTGGACATGAAATTGAGGATAGTTACACTCAAAATTTTGAGATGGAACAAAAACAAAGATCGAAGTGCTCCGAGTCTACTTTCTAAACTACTAATTTATTTTGAAAATGGTTGAGATTAAGGGGTTCAAAAGAGGGACGTACACAAATTGGTGCTATTTTTGTCAGAAAACATAACATATCAACTCTTGTATGACCTGAGCACGATGAATTTTTTTGTAGTATTTTTAAAATCGCTATAGTCAAAAGTTAGCTAACAGTATCTAGTTGATGCACGATTTTTCTGATAATTTTTTAATGAATATTTTATTTTTTACTAATTTTCTAAGTGGGCACTTCCTGAAAAGCAGAATTTTGGCCGTGCTCCCCCTAAAATTTTTTGAAGGTAATTGATTTTTT
>VDFB02026320.1:33940366-33990643 GCA_007258455.2 Sequoia sempervirens | reverse complement strand
GAAACACCAATATCCATTGCCCTGCGTAATGTTTGGCGGTGTTTACATTTGTCCTGCTTTATCTGAAAATAAAACAACAAATTATTCAATCACAAAAAGGTTACAATAACGATCCATGTGATGACTTATAACGTATGAGATCTAATAAACAAAATTTTGAGTACAAGTATTAAACATATATATTTTTGATTATTAGTTATCGAATTTTAAGTAATGCTTTGAGTTTGAATGATGTGTGATGCAACGTAACCAACAATATGAATATAAACTAAACAAATCTATTAAACTTATAATTCATTACTTAAGTTCTCTTTAAATTCTATATTACCTCCGTGAATGTTTGATCAAATCTACTGAACTCAGAGGTGTTTCCTTGAAAACCTCCACAAAGACTGTTCAACATCCAAAATCACATATTAAAATACCATTCGTAAAACAATGCTATTAACACATGTAATAAATTTATAATTGTTTACTAACTTTACATACCCCACCGATAGGTGTACTGTAAAAATAAGTAGGTGGATGACTAGTGTATCCAATCTCTACACTGTGACCCTGCAATTTTATTAAAATAATAAAACTAAATTAGTTAATATTTCATTTCACAATCAAAATTTAATAAATTAAATTCAATGAACATGCTGAATTTTACCTGAGTGTCAATGCCATATGCATCATGTAAAATGTCAGCCGTCCTCTCCATCCCTATAGATGCATATGGATCAGGCTGCATAGTAGCATATGGATCCTACGTAGCACCCTCTTGAGTGCCGGTAGGGTCATACGAACAAGTCACCTCGCAAGATTGACACACATGGGTTCGAAGGCCACCACCTGAAGACTCCCTTGGATGGAACTATACAATAGGGCTAGTGTGATGGATGACACTCTGGGTCAAAGTTGTGATCGCCTGCAATGTCTCTATGTTGGCACTCTCCTTCGCAATGACAGGCATCACAATTTTCTTGCAAGGCGGCCTAGCGAGAGGTCGTCTCCCTTGCCGCATAGGATCCGGCTGTGCACCGGGCCTATCCTGAGCTGACCCCCCACCTCTCCCCGGGAACTCCCTCATATCAAAATAATTTGGGATTTGGTTCAATACAAACTCACTGTATAGTTTCCTATGAAAATATTGGGGGACTTCACAATTATTGCACGGTGGGTAATCAAAGACCATATACCATCTTTCATAAAAACGGTTCTTAATCTCTTGGTGGTGGCACCAATGAATAGGAAACCTCTTTGCATTGAGGGTAAGATTTTGATTTGTTTTAGGGTCAGTGAATAGAGAGCACAAATCACCTTTAGTAATTTTTAAATCTTTTACTTGTTTATATGATAATTTGTCCATAATATGCCTTGTATTCCTCCTATCTTGCCATCCATATTTGTTGGGTGATTGCATCTACATTTTTAACATGTCTTTCAATGAATTTGCTAGCATTCTTTCTGTGGTTGGAGCATTTGGATCCAACCTACTGATAAGATCCTCAAGTTTTCTATTGTTCTCAATTTCTCTCAAATTTTCTTGAGTGCCAGGAGGGAATTGAGAGAATGGTGGGGAGGTTGATTTTGTTGAGATTTTACTATTGGATTTTACTCTCTTCTTGTTGAGGATTTGCGGGGATTTCCTCATTAAAAAAACAATCAAATCTAACCTAAAACAAACAAAATCAATTTCAAACTAACAAATTCAAAACAAATAGTAAACAATACTTACCTCCTGCATCTCTTCATCATCGTGGCACCATATTTGCAGACAAAATCCAACTATTCTTGATGAAATTTGCAGAAGTTCTTCCTCCTAGAACGCGAGCGCGAAAATGAGGGTTTTTGGCAGCGGGCAGAGCTGAGAAACAATGAAAAGAAAATGATACACATTTCACTTTTTTTCTTTCTTTTAAAAGCACATAACAGGCTCACATTATAACGCGAGTGAAAAATGTGTTTCTCCATTTTTTTCCCATTTGGCCACAAAAGTGCGACCAACTTCATGCACCCGCCCCCTAGAGATGATTTAATATCGAATTCACAGATTCAAAAAATAAAGCATCAACACAATCTGACACAACATAATATCATATAGAAGAAAGACCACAAAGGAACAAAGACATCTGTAATCAAGAAAATATTATTAAACTCAAAGATTTAGTCATATTTTCTTATTTCCTCAATACAAAATATGAGTTCAAAGACTCAATTGCTATGAGGATTGTGTGAAAATTGAAACTACCCTTCAGTTCCCTTGTTCCTAAGCCAAAAAGATATCTCCAATTATTAACCTAGAGGCCTATATATACATGTACATTCAAAATTGTTACATTACAAAAAGCAACGGTCTTGAAATTAACCGATGAGAACCATTTTTAAAGAAAGATGTTACTATTCCCTATCACGGAAATATTCCACGCATGTCGCTAAACCATCGGTGGTGCTGGAACTCTATACAACTCTAATTGCATCTCTATAACCAAATTGTTGAACTCGACACGTGCTTCTTCTTTATCTAAAACCTGAATAGTTGTGCGATACTCCGCATAGCTGGTTTTCTCCTTCCAAGCCAACAAACACAATTGAGAGATGATGTCAAATTGTTCTTCTTCAGGCCAATTCATATCAAGCTGGAGCACAAGAACAATTTCATCTTCCCATTCCCTGACATCGCTTGGAAGTACCATTTTGAGAAGACTTTGATATCGAAACCACTGCCACCTTTCTTTACATGCAAACCTATTTAACTCCAACAGCTAAAAGTGTTACTTATTTGCTAAGAAAAACATGTCAAACAGTTTTGCCAACTTCCTTATTAAAGAGTCGTCGTTTCTAGAGATCTTTAAAGATTACATTTAAATTCCTGCTGTCATCCCGAGAATTTAGAGAAAACATTCCTTAAGGCACCGTACTCTTCATTAAATTCACTGTCACTTCGTAAACAACACGTTCAACAGAGGTCACCTTGTCGCTACAAACTAGAACCTTGAAACCATAAGTTGGGAGCTCTAGAGTTTCCAAAAATTTTGATATGTCAATAATACATAACATCTTTTCCAAAGGCTTACACAGATCGGGTGATTCCTAAAACTTAAAACTTAGCAACTTGCTTTGGGAATTTAACAAGACTGCGATAGTTATGAAATACGATTTGCATGAGTTATCACAAAAGGATGTACTTTTAAATGACTTGTCTTGAAATAAAATTTTAAGGGGTAACACCAATACATGGTTGTGTTGGGTGAAGGAGGTCATGGACCTTGTTTGGAAGCATTTGGTGTAGATCAATTTGATGAGGGAAACCCAACAAAGAGGAAGTTTAAGAGTTCATTATTCAATTGGTGGTATTTCGGTATATGCACTGGCTCAATTTAAGTTGTTTTTGTGAGCTTGTGTACATTCAAGAAAATGTTGGGTGGGGTTTGGGTTTTGGCATTCAAACAATAGCCATGGGAATAACATTCTCTTTTTCTTGTGTGGGACAAGAATGTACGGGTATAAACTGCCTTTTGCCAGTCCGGTAACTCAAATTGCTCAAGTTTTTGTTGCAACGATTCACAAGTGTAATGTCTCTGTAAGTATTCCTTCTCATGGAGAAAAAAAATTCTATGTAACTCAAGAATTTTGCAAGGGTGAAACAATAAATATTATGCCCACAAATCAATTCAAGTAATCCTCTTTCTATATGTTTGTATGCATGTAATTATATTGTTGTGTGATCTGAAATAGTGAATGAAAAACATAGAGTTGAATTCAAAAGCTATCTTATCAATTCTTCTATGTGTCAACTGAAAGAATGATAAATAGCCCTAGTTTTGTTTAGTTTTATGATGAAAATTTATGCTTTTTAAAATGGAATTGACAAACTCTTAAAATAATTATCTTCTATTTTGTTGGCTTCTTGACAAAGCAACAACTGTAATTGGTTTAGACTAAACATAAAAAAAATACTGATTGGAGGCTATGCACTGTCACACAGGTTGAAGAGATGAAACTTGTTTTAAGGTTACTACCCATTTCGGTGGTGTTTGATATATAGGATAGTTTTTCAACAATCTTCAACATTTTTCACAAAATAGGGTGCCACAATGAATAGGAGGATTAGTGGAAATATTGAAGTTCTTGCAACAACCTTGCAAATCATTATTAGGCTGACTATTCTTGTGCTTGTACCTATGTATTATTGAATCTTTGTGCCACTTGCTAGAAGTATTACTGGAAACAAGGATGGTATAACATTGCTTCATAGAATAGGTGTTGGTATATTCTTTTCAGTTATTTCCATGCAACAATTCCCTTGAGCATTTTTTGGATGCTTCCACAATATAATCTGTTTGGCATATATGAAGCAATGATAGGCTTGTAAGAGTAAATTTATGATCAGATGCCTAACACAATGAGAAACTTGGGAATTTCTCTTTATTTGACTGTATTTTGGAGTTGGCAGTTTTTTTAGTAGTATTCTTATTTCTCTTATTGAGAGAGTGAGTAGAACAAGAAATACATAGAATTGGTTTGCAGACAACCTTTAAACAAAGCACATTTGGCCTACTACTATTGGCTTATGGCTGCATTGAGTGCACTATTTCTATCATCTATCTTTCTTTTTCTAGTTTTTTAATTTACAAGAAAGTAGAGACTAGAGAGCAACAATGAAGAGATATCCCAATCATTAAGCACCTTGCCTTGTGTAATTCTTATATGATGACCTTATCACTCTATTTATATGTAACATGTAGTTTATGCAACATACATCTGAAACTATTGTAGTATATATGTGCCAATCTGTTTCTTTGGAACATGAAGTCACTATGATTTAGAATATCAAGAATTATTTTCCTTCTGATTCAAATTTTGATTATAGGAACTAGAAGAGTAGTTGTATTTTATGAATCCAACAATAGAAGCATAAAAATTCACACTAATGCAACATCAAGGTATGCAAAAAATATTGAATCAATTTTCATAAATGATTGAAATAATTAAGGTTTAAGTTAGTGATCATCGGAAGTAAAATATACCATGCAAGGGTAAGATATTTTGACTTGTTAATCATTAGAGTTAACAAATTTATAAATTTTCTAAAATATCTTCAGTTTAGATAATTATGTGGTAGTTAAATTGTTCTTCTGCTAATGAAATACAACACTTATATCATTCTACAACACTTAATCATTTTGTGGATGAATTTGTAGTAGTCTACCACATTCTATGAAGAAAAGATAACCAAATTTAAAGCGTCAACTACCATTTAATTGGAAATATTGTTTCTCTTTGTAAAATATTTTGTGTATGATCAGGCATTCAAAATATCTTTTGTAATACAGTATAACTGCTGACCATTTCTATTGCTGATGCAAGTTTGAATACTGAACCCTGTGAGGGGATTGTGTGTGACTTCTAAATGATATTGACTTTACTTAGACCAAAGAATTTGACTGCATGGTAACTCACAGTTTCCTTTTGCCAAGAAAATGGATTAATAGAGAAATCTTTTGGATTCAACTTGTGTTTGATCTAAAAATAAACACAATTGAATCCAAAAGCTTGCTCTATTTCTTGATGGATTGTGGAAAAATCATACCAACTAATAAAATGGATGTTTGGGCTAATGCATAATAGACTGGAAAAGGTGTCATTTATTTACAAACTTGGTATATAAAGAATTTTGTTTTTAACATTTTTATGCAAAGTTAATAAATTACATAGTAATAAGGTTATGTTTGGGAGTAATAAGGGTGTAATTGATGTTATAAGGTGTTTATCAATTATTTTATTTTTCTATATACAATCATGTCCACTTTATACATTGATGACAAATTGTCTTTACAATTTTATGTAAGCACAATAAATGAGGCGTGATTAATATTTGAATGTTGGAGACAATATAAGCCTCTGTTCATACAATTTTGCAACCAATACATATTAATGAGAAAAGAACTTAATAGATTAATTACAAGATAAATTAGGAAACACACAACATAAAGATGCTAAATAGAATGTACATTCTTGTAACATTTCAACAAAGCAAGCATGTAAAACCAAAATCTCTTTAAAGAAAGGTATTGTGTCACATAGGAAAAATGTTGTGTCTAAGCCTATGACCCAAAAATGCAACCAACCAAAGTCACAAAAGAATAAATCCATTGAGTCAAAATTTGTTACTTCATCCAACATTGTGAGGGTTTGAAAATCTTAGTAAACAAATAGGGGCAAATGTGGTTCTGGTTATTAGGGTTTTATTAGCTCTTATGTCCCAAAATATTCTAAACCCATAAGATTTGTATCAAGGGGGCATATGAATAAATCTCATGTTGAGTCTATATATCCATTGATGATTTTTGTGAAGTTCAACACCTAAGAAACCTACAACAATATGTACTAATTCCAATAATGCCCAAATTTGATCTCACTCTAAGTTTGGTTTCTAAATACACATTTCATTGATAGGCATATAACATAGGCTTATATGAACATATACATGTATAAATTCTCATTGATACAACATGTACACATTGAAGTTATAATTGAAAGGATTCTATGCAAATTTGGTCCTAAATTCTTCTTTGATTGATATCCATATAAACCTACACTTGTGCACTTTTAGAGTATGTGTACAAATTTGATCTTAAGAACAGAGTACACAACTTGCTTATCTTTATAATATAAGAAAAAAAGGCTGTTAACACATCAATTTAATTATTTTCACCCCACAATTTTCTATATTAACAAATTTCCTTGTATAATAATATTATACTAGCAATTGCACCTTCGATCACATATGATATAGCTTGGGCTTCTATGGAAGTGAAAGGCTTCATTCACACAAACCTTAAGCTTGATCTCCACATTGTTCCTGCTAGCTACGATTCACCGAATTCAATGTCTCCTTTGTGCAATATTTTTATGAATGAATGAGAACACTCTCATTTTCTTGCATCTCTTCTCTAGCACTACATGGATGAGAATGGGTATAAGGAAAACAATGGAATAATGCACTTTAAGACTCCCAAAAGTGTACAAAAAGTGTAAACAAGAGAAGTGACAAAAAATATATAGTAGGTCAATCACAATGGATTCAAACCAACAAGCATGTTATAATTTCCTAGCTGTCTCCTCCCTTGGCCCTCTCTCCTATAGAAATTCCACCTTCCCAATTAGTACAATTGTGAATGACATGCCAAATGTTGTAGTTGCAAATGTTGGTATAGGAGCTCTATAATAGGGTATGGCATCTATCACAACATAATGGAAGGAATTTTTTTTTAGATGTTATAGATGCTATTTTAACTATTAATCTCTCTTCTCTCCACATCTATTTCCTTTTATCTCTTTTATCACTTTCCCCCTCTACCTCTTGGTCTCTCTATATCCCTCTTCCTCTTCGTATACCCTCTCTTTCTCACGTCCTCTCTCTTTGTTCTTTAAGCCTCACTCTATTTCTTCCTCTATCTCCTTACCCCCCAACACCCCCCCTCCTCCTTCCCCTCCTTCTCTCTCTCTTGCTCCTCCCCCCTCTATCTTCCTCATTCAGAGGTTTTGTGTCGCTCGTATTTTGATCCCTATAAAAGGATGCATAGTTGATTTGAAACTATCACTTCTCCATTGAGACCTTTGTTGCACAAATAACATCATTTGCTGAATGGCCTACCAAATTTGCAAAAAACAGACCAACTTTTTCCCTAATTGACCTTCCACACCTCTTCGGCGTACCCATTGCACACCAAGGTGTGATTGCTATTTTATTTTTTAAGGTAGACAATGAATTAAAAAACTTGAAATTTTATTGAATTTGAATAATATCGATTGAGGAGGGCAAGGAAGAAATTGGGCGGTGCAAGTTGTACAACAGAATCTGCAATCGATATAGCATAGCAGGGGTAGGTTGGATTAATTGGAAGCTTGCCAGGTTAATGCAACTGGACTACGAACGACTTGTGTCCCACCATTAATACAAGTCCAACGTATCTCGCCAAAGCGATTTTGGTCTCCGTCAGATGCAGATGGGCTTCTTAGAATGCTTTCAAATTTCACGCTATAGCTGGCTTTATCGTATAGATTTTTGAACACTAACGTCTGGGGCTCCACGCTGATGTTTACGCCAGGAGGGCTCTTCACACTCACTTGATACACCACATTACCCTCTGCACCCACATTCGTCACAGTTCTTCTATTCACCTTAATCGAACTGTTGCCCGGCTTAAATACAATAGAAAATGATGGGTAGTTGAGATCACCGGCTTCCAAACTGGAGTTGGGGCAGCAGATTTTTTTTCTTGGTGAGAAGAGAAATTTGTCGTCGTCTGATGTAGTTGAGAGAACAGAGAAAATCTACATAATCTTGTGGTGCCATGTCGTAGACAAGCCCAGGATCTAGCGCAGCCCTAGGGTCCACGTGGCCTGCGCCCATATCAAATGGGTTGGCTGCCTCCATGCTAAATGAATCTCTGATCGCCTGCTTTCCATTATCTACGATGTAGGAAGACGTCATGAGCGCGGATTTGATGGCGGCGGGGCTCCAGGTGGGATGTATGGCTTTTATGAGTGCTGCAATTCCGCTGATGTGGGGACACGCCATCGACGTCCCCGAACGTAAGGTATAGTTTATGCCTCGGGCGTCTGCTGCCAATATGTTCACACCGGGAGCGATGATATCAGGCTTGATAACAGAAGGATATGCTAAGCTCGGGCCCCTGGATGAAAAAGCAGCCACAATGGGAGCGGCTGTTGCCTTCCCCACGATAGTCAATCCTGTGAGATGCATGGTGGCCGTGGCATTGTTCCGCCTTGTATTGATGTAGGATTTTATTTTCTCTCCACCTGAAAAGCTCAAGCTGATTGCCGGCAGAATATATCGGTTGGTAATCTGCTGCTGTGCGCCGAGGAGCTCTCCATTGGACAAAATAACTCCTGCACTGCCCTTTCTGAATACTTCGCTCTCTTTCACCGCGGTGCTATCGGACAGCTGATCACACACAACGATTTTACCCTTCACCACAGTAGGGTCGAGGCTGCCAGCGAGGCAACACTTTGAGCTGTTGCTGGCGGATACATACACCAGAGGGAATGGCCGTTGCAATTTTTGGTTTCCTCCTATGTAGTTGGAGGTGCTTCTCAATATCTCTTGGTTGCCCGACACAAGGGAAGCAGGAAAATCTCTGTCGATGCTGCTCGCACCAACAGTTGTGATCCATGGCGCGACATTATTTATGGTAGACCGCAAAGGGCCGTCGTTGCCTGCCGCGGCAGAAACAAGGACACCCTTTTCTATGTCTCCAAATGCAGCAATAGCTATGTGACTCATGTGAAATGGCACATCTTCTGAGTGAATTGAGACAGAAATGATGTCCACGCCATCAGCAATGGCTTGTTCCATAGCCGCAGAAACGTCTCTGTCATCGCAACCATGCTCCCAACATACTTTGTAGATGGCCAGCCTAGCTTGAGAGGCCGTTCCTTTTGCCATTCCGTTGGCGAAACCGAAGAAACTGCCACCCGTTACCGTAGCTCCCGCGGCAGTGGAGGCTGTATGTGTGTCGCGGCCGGTGTCGTCTCTCGGAGACATGTGTTCCAACGTTTCATTAATTTTAGGAACACTATTTTGGTAGCCTTTGTAGAAGTATCGAGCTCCAATGATTTTTCTATTGCAGTGTGACGAATTGAAGGCCCGCCCGCTTTCACACGTGCCTTTCCATCTGGAGGGAACAGGTCCAGGCCTGCATCATTGAAGCTTTTGCTTTCAGGCCATATCCCTGAGTCAATCACGCCAACGATAATATATTCGCCGTAAGTAGAGTATTAAGACCATAATCCAGGAGAAGACGAGGAGGAGGAGGAGAGACCCAGAAACTCTGGCGTGTGTGTAGTGGCAACTTTATTGATGGAGGAAGGGATTACGGCCAAGCACCCCTCCATACCGGGCTGGCTTAACCAGCACACTCTAAGCGTTGACCGCTTAGAGTGGCTGGTGTGGGGCCCATTTAATCTGTCTCTCTTCCGTTCACTTTCCCGTTCTCCCTTAATCTTCATTTTTTTAGCGCCCAGTTTTAAACCGTCTACCTTAAATTTTTCGCGACCAGTTTTAAACCATTTCTCCTTCCCACCCGTGCAAAGCTCAAACTTTGAACCATTTCTCCTTCCCACCCGTGCAAAGCTCAAACTCATTGTCAAAGTTCCTGCACTGCAAAGGTTTCGGTGATGCGGGGTAAGTTTCAGCTCTTTCTCATGGCCTCTATGTAGGGATCTTCGAATCAGCGTATAGCCATCCATGAAAGCGAAATGGAGAAGGTATTTTTAATTTAATGGGCATAGCCATCTTTCTCCACATACTCGCATGATGAAGACCCACAAAAAAACTTCATTGTTAAAGCTGTCAGTTTTGGTGAATCAAGTATAATTTGTATTATGGAAACAATTTTTCAATTCCAAAACTTTAAAATGGCTGCTAGGACTGAATTTATGTTTCTAGTTCTTAATCTGCATATATAATTTATCATGTTATTGGGTTAAAAGTTAAATCTGGTACCCTACAGAACGTCAAAGCCTTGTTGAGGCAGATTGATCGTGTTGAGTAAACGGATCTGTTAGTTGAGAATGGAGGAAAGTCCTGTGTAGCATTGGGTGGAATGGGAGCAAAAATGGCATCCCACATATGATTCAGATGTATGCTATTCTTTGACCTGGCTGCAGAACATGCTACTTAACACCAGATCCAGCACCGCTATTGGTTTTGTGGCTTTGATCTCCTTCAGTGTTCCGGCTTCCATTTTACTTTTGTTTATATGGTTAAGTGGATTGACTACATAGTTTCTCAATAACTTGAATCTGTAGGCTTTCATGGCTCGTTATGTGTTGTATATTTGTCCCCTGCATCAGAATTATTTCTATCAAAATGAATTGCAGGGGCATTTTTTTCAATTTAAGTCTAAAAATTTAATGGTAATGTTAAAAGGGATTTGCTAAGATCACCCTGTTTTTTTTCATATTATGTAGTTTACTAGTTAAAAATGATTATTTTTTAAATTTAAATTAAATTTGATTATTTATGACTTTTGTATCTAAATTAGACAATAGATACATTGGTAAATGATTTAATGCTTACACTAGGGATGGAATGTTAAGCAAGGTATATGCATTAAAAGTTTAGGCATAGGTAAGTTCACTTATATATGTAAGTTTGATTTTGAAGGTTGATCATTATTTAATATTCAATTATACTCATATGTTATGTAATGTTATGTGATGATGTAAATGATTCTTTTTAATTAAATTATTGGGGAATTATATATGAGGTCTCTTATAATAATAATAATAGATATAAAAAACTACACATAATAATAATCATATATTTTAGTTATACAAAAGAACTTGTTAAGTATTTTTGTTTTTGTTTTTTTATTATGTAATTTAACCATTATATGATTAGTCAGCTACATCTTAACTATTTTCTTTGTACTTTTCACCTCTTTCCATCAAGAAGACATTCTCATCCACTTCATAATAAGCATATGAAAAATCAAACAAAGATTGATTAACAACTAACAATGATTCTTAAAATGAATGTTGTTCCCCATTCTTATTTATTGGATAACTTAGGAGGCAACTAGACCCCAAATATCTACCCATATATTAGTTAGGGAGAAAAATATGTAGCACATTGCTGCCCCATAAAGGAATTAGATTTCACAAAAAATCCTTTATTATTAGTCAAATTAACAAAGAATTTATGTTTTCCTTTTTATGTTGAGGAATTGTTGGATTTCTCTTACTAAGCTATTGGAAAATGAGTAATCTCAAAGTATTTTAGAGGCAAAGGTGACTACAAATTTATCATTTAATTTTGAGCTTCCTACTAAACATCAACCTATTGCTCCTTGTTATATATTACCATCTCATTCAATATCCTCTGACTTTGAAAAAGATTTAAGTGGTACCCTTTCAATTGATAAATGAGATAAACAATCCACTAGCCATCAAGTTGTCTACTTAACATTTTTGGGTTTCTCTTTTCTATTTTTTGCTACTACATACACCCAACCTACAAGAACCTACAACATCAAAATAGAATATTTTCAAACAAAAACTTGTTTCCAAATTTTATCTTCCACTTTCAACCAAATTCCCTACAATAATCCTTTTGTTATACCCAACTCCTTTTGGATCCTACCTAAAGTTGAGTGGATCAAATCATCTACTTTTGGATCAATTGCCAAAATTCTCTCTAACATATTTCATATCCCTTGGAAGCAAGCATCCACCCAAAAAAATTGCAAAAAATAAGGAACTTGAATCCATACTCTAGAAATCATGGTTTAAACAAGAGAAAATTCTTATCGCAAAACCAAGGCACATTCACTAAAATATATGGTCTATACTCTATAAATTGGCATAATAAAACAAAAAATTCATGGGCATTTAGATATATTTCTATTGTTCCTTTTATCTTTTTAAAATAATTTTTAGCCCATGCTTGAAGATAAACTAAACTACGCCATTAAGCATTAAATATACAAATTAACCCTTTGCATGAAAATTGATCTTCCTCTTACAATACTTCATGACCCATAGAAAGTATTGGATGTTCCCTAGTATAGGAGGCTAAATTTTTATTCGATGCATTTGATGTACCAAGACATTTTTCAGCTACCAATTTCTATTTTGAATTGAGTAGAAACATGCTATACTTTATGTATTTTTCAAACAAGCCTCCTATGTGCCACATCAATACATGATTTGTTAAATGTGATAAGGTCATAAGTACCCTCAAGCCTAACAATTAAGGGCCCTATACTAAAAACTCTACCTCTTAGTGGTTTCCAATGACCTAGCCCCCAACCACACTTGTTTACACTTCCAAAACCTACACATTCACACCATTACCACAAGGGTGACATTCTTTAGGTGCTATTGTTATATGGACAAGAGACTCCTTTTTAAAATCCATCTAGCTCCAATAAAAAATTCATTTTCAATTGGTGTGAATGAGTCTTATTCATAAGTAGTTAAGGGCTAAAACCCCAACCATAATTTTTTTAAATAAATGATTTTATATAGGATCTAACACTTAATGCTATAAATGGTGCATCAAGCTATGAATCATTATAATATAAGTATACCAATCACATATGTTATAATCATTTAGGGATCACATCAACTATAATAGATACAAATGAAAGAATAATTATAAGTGTTTAAATAGTATTTATGCTACACTAATTGTATGTGATTTAATATTTATGACAATTATTAGTTATAAAAATTCCAATGACTATTTTAATTATTAATGTAATAATATTTTGATGTGTTGTGAACAATTTAGTGGGGAGTCATCCTTGGAATTTTTGTTAGCCATGTGACAGGGAGAGTAGCATAAAAATATTTAGTGACAATAACTCTATCAAGATTGTATCCTTCATCTATTTTAGAGGAGATCTATTCACTAAGAATAATTCATCCATTTCTTCTTGGAAGAAGAGTTGATTCTTTAAGGTGGACCCCACCTTCAACAAACTTTACTTGTACCTCTTTTGAATATTATTTTTATTATCTATCTAAACTTTTAAATAGATGCATGAACATATAAACACATAAATAAGTAGAGAGATAAGAAAATACATAAACACTATTTAAACATTTACTTAAAAATAATTTTATTTTATACATTATTATTTATAAATATTTTATTTTTTAAAAGTTTTTTAAAATAAATAAAAATAACTATAATGAAAACAAGAGGTGAAGTGTGATGGTCTCATGTTAACAAAGCCTAAAAAATAACTACATTATATATATTATAACTATAAAATAACTCTTAAATAAATCAAGAATAAAATGATTCTTAAATCATTTTAAGGTAAAATTAAAAAACTCTTAAGCAAATTAATAGTTGTAAAATAGTTATTAAGTAAATAAAATAAAATAAAATAACTCTTAAGTAAATAAAACTACCATACCCTTCCAAAAATCTATGTAAAATATGTCAAGAGATATTATTCTCTAGGCACTTGTTATGAATTAGATTTTTTTAAAGATGGGTATGTTAGTTTCCTTTAACTTTTACATTAAAAACCATTTTATTTTTTCATAGCAATAAAACAAATAATATATAACATGAAAAAAACTATAAAATATTTTTTCACTTTTTGTTATTTAATAATGATCACTCATGTTATGTTTATTATTAAAAAATAGTGGTTTGAGATGTAAATGACTATTAAATTTAAGTTAAAAGGATTTTATTAAAATACTCACATCATTACAACTTGTCTCTTTTTATCACTATAATTATGTCTCTTAAAATTATTAATAATGAAACACTTATGTTTGGTGCATTAAAATGAATAAAAAAATTAAATGCATCATTCTTGGGTGCATGTCCATAGTCGATCTTTTACACACATTTTTTGGGTTGATGTAGGTGAACATGTCCCCTTACAATATAATGACAATCCTTCCATGAGTATTCTTAAATTATACATGTCTTTGATCTTTTACAAAAATCTTTGGAGTTGACCTAGGTAAAAAGTTCCTTTTGATATGATGATAATATTTCCAAGGTATTTGTAAATATTACAAGTCTCCAATATTAGAAAAGAGAAAACAAAACAAATATCATTTGGATAAGTTATAGAGTAGAAATACACACTAAGCAAGGTCAAATCCATGCACATAGAATAAATGGCTCTAGGAAAATTCATAGCAATGAATTTTCGCGCGGTGAATTGTTGACGATGAATTTGTTGTATGCCCGCTGAATAAATACATGATTGTAAAGACCCAAAAACATAACTTAGTCAAAATTGGTGACATCATAGAGATTTATTACATAATTCAAGACATTTCATTCACAAAAGATACATTTTAATAACAATCAAGAATATATTCTTACATTCATATCTTTATTAAACTCATGCATTCTCTAATCATAAAATTAAATATCCCTATTGGCCATAATTACTCATAATTTAACATTTAATACCAAAATCTATTAATCCACAAAATTAAACACAACTTTTAATTATTAATTTATATCAAAGTATAGATATATCATTTTATTAATCTCGTTTGCAGTTGGATCCGACTGCGAGACCTGACTGAGCATTGAAGCGTACCAGTGTTGGTGTAAATTGAAATGCTGGGGTTTCATGGACTTGATCATGTGAACAATATAGGGACTCCTTATGCCTTCTTCTTCCGCCTTGCCCGACCACATTGCGGACATGGCAAAGACAATGAGAATGAAGCTTGCAACCGCAGTGTTGCCCATAATTGGCTGCTAACAAGGGGAAACCTAAGAAGATGCGTTACTGACGTGTGAATAAAAGATAGCAGGAGGGGCAATTTATAAGCAGCGCACAGGCAATGATGTGTTGCAGACCAGATCAAATTGAAAGTCGTAACACGTTCTGTCCCCAAAGAAAAACATTGGTTTCGTGCTTACCCTTTCACATTCGAGTTTACAACGAAACCAAGTCAAATGGTTCAACTGTATCCAATAAATGACGGAAGTTCCAGTCCATATGGCTTACTAACACAAATCAATTGTTTTCATAATTTGAAAGTTTCAACGATTGTTTATCTGAAGCAATTTCATAAGAGGCCAATTACATTAAAATAAAGGTACGTGATTGTGATCTATGATTATTAGGTATATGTAAGTCTTCACCGAACAATTTTTTTATATTACTCGAATCAATATATTTAAATATTTTCTATATTATAAGATTCAAGAATAAAATAGGGAAGCTTGAAAAGGTCTTCTTCCTTTCACTTTCACGAAGCATTCTCTACGATGAATAATCTTTTCTCAAAGCTTTGAATTTTTTAAATCTCACTTATGTGAAAATTAATATTATTTCATAACATCTCTTTATTTTAAAGTCATTTTATTTGATTTGTTCTTGAAAATGAGCAATTCAATTGAGAATCTTTTATTTTATAGCCCTTTAGAATATATTTTACTTATTTTGTAGGAACTTCTTGCTGAAATCACTTATCCAATTTGTTAGGTGTCTTAACATGTGCTTCTTTCACGGTTTGTTTCCTCCATCTTATAGTGGCTATTTTTTAGAGCCCACAATCAAATTCCTCATGCACACACTTATTGGTTCATTTCTTATGGATACATTGGTTCACACAAACTTAGTAAACGTATTGATTATGTTTTATTAATCAATACATACATTGTTGATACTTGTAACCCATGATAATGTTATGAATGTTATGGATGCTTTTAGATTTCATGATTGATTAGTTCATGGTCTGTATAATGGATATATTATTAGAGACATAATGATTGACGGATTTAGTTAAATTGAAAGCACAAAATGCTCATAATTAATAGTAATTCTAATCTTGAAACTCTTGTGGTCTTTCCTAGGATGTCTTATTGTTTGATCTACACCATCTAATGTTACAACATTTATCTATACCCAAAATGATTCAACTATGAAACATTATATATGTTATCACAATGCATCATATTTTTGTGAATATAGTATACACACATATCATATTCTCTCATAAATAGATATGCCACTATCAAACAGAAGATAAGATAATATGGAATTATATGAGAAAATAAATTTATCATGGTATATTTCAATCTCCACATGGATCAATTAAGAATGGTCTTCAAACTATTTATGAAAAATCTATCATTCATTCCTCAATAATACTTTGTCCTTCTAATATAATCCCTAATAATATATATCATGCCGATTTAAAAATTAAGTATGTTATTCACTTTATGAATATTATTGATGCTCCTAACATTTTTTTATTATGAACTCTTGTACCATCCTCTTTTCAATATTAATGATTATTCTTAATCGAAGTGGATTCAAAGTTCTCCAGTGACCCCCTTAACATAATGTGAACTTTCCAATAGACCTATCTACTAACAAAAACGAAGAGTTCAACCAAAGTGAACAAAACCCTTGCAATACTTTTCCTAGCATTGAGATTTGTTTTACTTATTTTGTTTACTTTATACATTTTTTATTTGATTCTTTATGCTCATAGAGAATATGTGGATGATGTAAAGGTACCCCTAATGGATTATGTTTGCATAGTGATCATGAACCTCTAATGGATTCTTTATGCTCATAGATAATATGTGGATGATATAAAGGTACCTCTAATGGATAATTTATTTCATGCCAACTTTTTCTCTTTATTTCATTTTACATCTATGTTCACTCTCTATGAATTTTTTATGATGCAACACCATAAATTATCCTCAACATATTTTATTCATGTTTACCAAAATCATCATAACCTTAATTTTAGGTTTTATGTTTAGCCATTTTATGGAGCCACATTTGTTGTGATTCTCATTCTTCAACATCTATATGTCTTTAAATTTCTTAGTTTATCCTTTTGACTGATCTTTTTTTTCTCTATTTTCTTATATATTGGTTGTTGTGCTTCAATTATTTCACCTTATTTTTTAAGAAATCTCTTTGACACTCATTTAAGTTCACAATTTGTCTCACACATCACTATGTTAGGATTCCCCAATTGGGAGTTTAAATTTAGGCCATCTTTCAATCTTAGAAAATTTTGTTAATTTTCTCTTTGGATTGTTGCACTATCTAATTTTCCAGTATAGTTCAATGCTACTATCTCTAGAATCTCCTTCATAATACTAATTTATATCTACAACATTGAATGCTAGTGATAAGCCCAACCCTTTTGATAAGTATAATTCATATGTATTTCCCAACTCAAACTTATGGGTATTCAAGTGTATCCCCCAAATATAAATATTTCCTTCCTAATTTATACCATTACTTCATCTCCAACTATAAATTACTTATGCATGATTTTATAATTAGATTTATCCTTGTATCTACTATTTGTCTTATCTAAGTGACTTCTTACCTCTACACACACTTCATTCATATGTTCCATAAAATCATCTACTTCCACACTCATATTTTTTTATTAGATTTCTTGGACTACTTCCATAAGCAATTGTAAATGTCATTTTTCCTAGTAATGGTATTTACTTAAGTATTATATGTAAAATCTACTTGTGTAGATACCATTTCACAATTTTATATTACTAATTTAGATCTATAATGTTGAATGCTAGTGATATGACCAACCCTTTTGATAAGTGCACTTCAAATGTATTTCCCAAATAAAATTTTTAGAACTTCTTGTATGCCCTAGCCATAAATACTCCCTTCCTAATATACACCATTTTTCATCGCTAACTATAAAGTCCTTATGCCTTCTTTTATAATTCTATTTATCCTTATATCTACTATTTTTCTTATCTAAGTGACTTCCTACCTTTGCACAAACATCCTTCATGTGTTCCATAGAATCTTCTGCTTCCACACTCTTATTTCCATTATTGCTAATATCTCTCAATTTAAGTACATTCCTGGTGCAGGGGCACCATAGGTCACTTTATGTAAATGTGGTCTTTTGATAGCTTTAGATGTGTGGGGTCTTATTTTTTCATCAATAAGGTCATAATAGACCATTAGCTATGTTAGTGGAGTCATTAAGTTCATTTTGTCATATGTTTTGCAATATTGTCAAAAGTTGCTATGTAAAAGTGCAAAAATGCACAAAATTGAGAAACCAATGGTTGGGAAGTTTGAAATTTAGTTGGAGTCATTGGATTTGGTTGTAACAAGTTCAAAAAGGCCTTGAGAGGCTAGAGGAATGGTTAGAGAGTCATTTTGTGGAAGATTGAATAAAAAAGCTCTTGTTCTTCATTGAATTTATGTGTATTTTCATTGAAAATTGTTGTTGCAGGTCACTGTACTTGCCCATATAGTTTGCTTCCAACCTAAAATGCATTAAATTTGGTAGATATATGTGTTAAATCCACTCTTTTATAATTCTATTTATCCTAACTATAAAGTCCTTATGCCTTCTTTCATCTCTAACTGTAAAGTCCTTATGCCTTCTTTTATAATTCTATTGATCCTTATATCTACTATTTTTCTTATCTAAGTGACTTCTTACCTTTGCACAAACATCCTTCACATGTTCCATAAAATCTTCTACTTCCATACTCTTATTTCCGTTATTGCTAATATCTCTCAATTTAAGTACATTCCTGGTGCAGGGGCACCATAGGTCACTCTATGTAAATGTGGTCTTTTGATAGCTTTAGATGTGTGGGGTCTTATTTTATCATCAATAAGGTCATAATATACCATTAGTTATGTTAGTGGAGTCATTAAGTTCATTTTGTCATATGTTTTGCAATATTGTCAAAAGTTGCTATGTAAAAGTGCAAAAATGCACAAAATTGAGAAACCAACAGTTGGGAAGTTTGAAATTCAGTTGGAGTCATTGGATTTGGTTGTAACAAGTTCAAAAAGGCCTTTAGAGGCTAGAGGAATGGTTAGAGAGTCATTTTTTGGAAGATCAAGAATAAAAAAGCTCTTGTTCTTCATTGAATTTATGTGTATTTTCATTGAAAATTGTTTTTGCAGGTCATTGTACTTGCCCGTACAATTTGATTCCAACCTAAAATGCATTAAAATTGGTATATATATGTGTTAAATCCACTCTTGTTTTGGTTTGTATGAATTTCATTTAGTTTAGGGGATTTTATTGGCATATTGCTACATGCAGTTCTGTAAATACAGTCTTAAGGTTTTGAAACCAATCAAAATGCAATAAACCCCCATTCCACCATTGGATTTTTCTGTAACTTGGTGGAATGGGTTTTCTAGGGTAGGTCTAGGATTCCATGGGGTTTCAAGAGTGGGGGAGGCCATTTGATGGGTTTTTGTATGATGCCCTAGTTGACAAATTCATTGAATTTTGGTGAAAATTGGTGGTTAAAGGTGGGAAATGATTGAAAACCTTGGGGGAAGAAATTTTTGATGGTTGATTAATCTTGTGTAGGAATTTTTAGATGTGTTTGAGGTGTTGTTAGAGTGAGAAGGGATTGGGAAGGCTTACTTTCAATAAACCCTCTTGGAAAATTGTTTAAATGGGGGTTTTATAGTTTGATGTTTAGGAGGGCGTTTCACTGACAAAGACTGGTGGATTTTGATGTTTTGGGACCTGATATAAGAATATCCAAAGTAATTTTGGGTTGGAAGGTTGTTTAGGATAGGGTTGCTTTGTAATTTTGGGCTAATTAGAGCCCTGTTTAGCGTACAAGTCTAGTTTAAGAGCTGTTGTTCCAAAGTAAGGGTAGAAGGTTTTGAGATATGTTGAAGAGTGTCCTAATGGGTTCCTAAAATGCTATTTAGGTTGTGGGTTTGATGAGTATTGTGGAAGTTATGATCAATTTTCACTATTTGCACTACTACAAGACAAGAATGGTGGATTTGAGAGAATGTGCCAAGATAGGATTTTGGTGATTGGAAAGTTGGTTACTTTTGCTTGAGTTGTGTTTGTAAGAAGGTTGCCTCCTTGTTCTGCATCAGTTGGTATTAGAGCTTAGGAAGTAGATCTTGTGAAGGATAAAGTTGTAGGTTGAAGGAGTGAAAGGTTGAAAGTTGAAGAGTCAAGATGCCTCCAAAAGGGAAAAATGTGGCTAGAGAGATTGGTGAATTGAAAGACAAGCATGCTAGTGAGATGAGAGATTTGAGGGAAAGGCTTGCTGCTCTAGAGACAAGGAAGAAAAGAGATGTAGACATGAGTGATGAAAGTGATTCTGATGAATAAGAGGAAACTGACAGTGAAGAGGAAGAGGAATTGGATCTTGATGATCAGAGGATGGAAAAGTTGCTGAGAGCAGTCAAGGATGATAGAAATAAGGTGAATATTGATGTTCCAAAATATGGAGGGAATCTGAATGATGAAGAGTTGTTGGATTGGATTACAGCCTTGGAAAACTACTTTGAGTGTGAAGATGTTCTTGAAGAGCAAAGGGTGAAGATTGCAAAGAAAAAGTTGAAGGGCCATGCACTATTGTGGTGGGATTATGAACAATCTGAGAGGAGAAAGAGGGGAAAGTCAAAGAAAGACATACGAGTTATCCATAGATCTATTTTAGATATTTTCAATGGTTATCCATACCATCTGGAATATAGGATGGAGTTACAGTTTCTCTATAAAAGACATGGTCTATAGAAGTAAGATATACAGTGAAAAAGCAATGTTATATTGTCATAATGTTTCTGAAGTTTATGAATAAAGAGATTGTTATCTAAAAATTCTGAGTTATGAGTTATGGATGATAATTACGGTTGATAGAAGTGTTTTTGAAATAACTGTGAATGTGAGCTGAGAATGAATGTGATAACCCACGAGTTGGCCACTCAACGGGAGATGACTTAAGTAGATAAGTGTTTTCTTTTATTATGTTGATGTTCTGTAGAGAATCATTAAGTTTATTGTTATGAAATTTTAGTTCTGAAGTATTTGTTGCTTGTCACTTCTATATTTTATGTTATTAACTATTAGAATCTTTATTGTTAAGAAGATGTTTTATGGATTGTTATAAATTTTTCTGCTTTTATAATTTTTTAGCTTCTTAATTTAGTCATTTCTGTACTTTTCAATTCAATCATCATGCTTTCTAAATTAGTTTTCTTATGTTTTCACTTCAAACATTTCCTATTTTCTTAGGAATAAATTGCTTTACAGTTTTATAGTTAGACAATTTGAAGTTAGAATTAATATTAAGTTGTTCTTAAAAGTTAGAAAACTTGAGGGAGATACTCCAGCTTCTTCTATTGCAAATTGCCTTGAACACTACCTAGTTGACAAATTTAATTTTATATTCTAAAGTAATGGAACCTAACGACAGCCTATCACTTTTTGGCGTTGTTGTCGGGGACCCCTTAGCTTCTTTTGCTTGAGTGTTAATAGAAGATGCCTAGAATACCTCTTTTAGGCCAAAAATAGTATCTTTGGCTTCCTTTTCTGCATGGTTAGGAAAAGAGGCCCTCACAGATAATTTATACCAAAGACCCCTCCAAAATACGTCCCGGTTATACATAGGGAGGCCCAAGGCTCATAAGACCACTCTGTCGACGAATTACTTGAGCCTAACCCACCAGAGGCTTTCCACTATTTCCCTGAAGATCATCCTGTAGTGCAACCTGTTGTTAAGGAAATTATTTTTGAGGAGCATATTCCTTTGAACATCATGGGAGATTGAAGGGCAGAAGCTAACCATAATGATTCCAACCGTAATAACAATGATCCTCAACTACCTAGAACGTTCACTTATCATATTGCTCTGGATGTAGATGATGATATAACAATGAAAAACATCTCTCCAGCTTTCCTTCCAACCTCCTGTGGTTTATCTTCAGAAGACCCAGACCAATTTCTCTTTGAATTTAAGGTCCTTTGTCAAACCTATGACTATAAAAATGATAACAAGAAACTGAAGTTGTTTCCTTCTACTTTGAAGGATTCAGCCATGTGTTGGTTTACGGGACTACCGTTCAAAAGTATTACATCTTGGGAAGAAATGGAGACTATGTTCTTGAATAAATATTAGAGTTATTGTAGGGTGAGTGCTCGTAAGGAAGAGCTATTTAAACTTAGGCAGAATGAGGATGAGAGTCTAGAGGACTATTTGGATAGGTTTCTTTTCTTATCTAAACGATGTGGAGAAATGAATATCAGTGTTGAGATTCTCAAGACTATATTTCTTAAGGGACTTGATGATGATGCAAGAAGTCTTGATTTAATGGGAAAAGGTGATGTGTCTCAGTTAGCCCTTGAAGATATATGTGATTTGTGTCGCAATTTCTCACATACTCGAGGAGGAATCCGAAAAATAAATCTTTGCAGAGGGAATAATGAGATAGGTAAGCTTCAAGAAGAAATAGAAAATCTTAAGACAAACATACTTGTCCAATTGAACACTACGTTGGATGGTATACAAGCAAAGACACGTAACCCTAAGACTTTGTCAATCTATTGTTGTAGGTGTCGAAATAAACATCTTTTATGTGAGTGTCCTTTAGACAAGGTTAATGTTTGTCAACTTTGTGAGAAAAGTCACCCTACCAATCAATGTGAGCTTCTTACTGATCTTAAGAATACTAAGAAAAAAATTGCTCAGGTTGAAGAAGAAATAAATGTACTAAACCAATGTCAGGGAGGTAATTTTTCTTATGGGAAGAATTCCAACCTTGCATGGAGACCGCATAACAACTGGGCTAGTAATCAATGGCCTCCATCTTGGAATAAGCCCTATCCTCCACAACCTACTTGAGGAACTCCTTATTGGGGACCTCCTGAATGGGAAAGTCAATCATGGGGAACTCAGTAGTGGCCAAACCAATTACAACCACAATGGTATCCACAACATATTGCTCCCCAATGGAATCAAGGATAGAATCAATTTTATACTGGTCCTAGGAGGAATCAACAACAAAATTTGCTACCACCACCTTAGAATCTTCCTCAGACTGACTAGGTAAATCAACCTCAACTTCCAACACAACCACTTCCAAATCCTAAGAACAATTGACAAAATACTCCAATATATACTACTGAACAAGATAACATCATAGGACTTAATGAAATTCATTATGGAAATGTTCAGTTACGTTCTGGTAGGACACTTCAATCGCCCACTATTGAGGAAGTAGTGGATGAATATATTCCTCAAAATTTTGAGAAAGATACTCCATCTAACTCTACTGTACCTGTGAATATTACTGAGTCTTCTTCAGTGGCAAGAGCTACTGACTTACCTCGGGAGGAGGGAGGTCGGTCTTTGATTGAGTTCAGTAAGGATATCCCTTCAAAGGAGAAAATTCAAACACCATTTCTAGAGCGTCTGAAATCAACAATTCTAAAAGATACTCCAGAAATGATGTTAGTCTCTGAAACTGCATTAATTCAAGAAATTAAATAGTTGCAAATAGAGTTTCCTTTGCTGTAGGAAATAAAGGAAATTCCTGAGTTAAATCAGTTGATCAAACAACTCTGTATTAAAATTCCAAGAAGGAAACCAAAGAAAATAAATACTGTGCACATTGATGGTTATCTAGCTGATTTTTTTCTAGAAAGACTGTTGCTCCAAAATATGATGATCCTAGGAGTCCACTGATTACTATATTACAATTAATGAGGTAGCAATACCTAATGCACTGGTGGATTTGGGAGAAGCTATTAATGTAATGATGGTGGAAGTAATGGAAAAATTAAGTCTTACTGATTTAAGTCCCACAACTATAGTCTTACAAATGGAAAATCAGTCTATAGCCATTCCAAAAGGTGTTATTAAAAATGTTCTTGTTAAAGTTGATGGATGGGAATATCCAGTTGACTTTCAAATAATCCAATCACTTACACCCAAAGATAGTTATCCAATAATTTTTGGAAGACCATGGTTGGCTACTGTCGCTACTAAAATAGATTGTCGAGAAGGAGGAATGACCATTTCACATGGTCCAGATAGTAAACGTTTATTTTTATATCCTCCTGCTAAACCTACCGAATATAATAAAGTCTGGGTTGATGAACCAGAAGAATTTAGTGGGCAAGACAGTTTGGCCTCCTTGGCCATGGTAGTGATTAAACAACATGGAGAGGAATTAGAGGATGAGTTAGTAAATGACGTTGCACACCTGGCTATAGGCTTGAGTGAAGAGGTAATAGAGGAAGTACCAGAAATTTGGGACAACCGATTGATATAAGTGGGATGGAATAGAATTATGTTACCATGGGGATGCCTTGTCCCTTGGCTAATATAATTCCTAGAATGAGTTATTTCTTTGATGATATTACAAGATTTCATCGACTTATACCTCATAGTTGTCCTCTCAAAACTTTGTTACGAACAATACATACTGTCACTTCAGCCTATCCAGGAACAAAAACAATTATGTTGTTACCAAGAAAAACTATGAATGTCAAAAGTTGGTTGACAGAAATACAAGAGGATAAATTATTTAATGTGTTGGTAAAAGGGTCTAAAGCTTTTGCTTGGGACTATACAGACATGAGGGACATGAGGGGGATTCACCTGAGTGTTTGTACTCATCACATTTATACTGATCCTAATATGAGACTTGTTCATCAACCACAAAGGAGACTCAATCCAACATTAAAAGATCTTGTCAAAATTGAGATTGAGAAACTCCTCTGTGCAGGATTCATTTATCCTATCTCAGATAGTAAGTGGGTGTCACCTATGGTAGTAGTACAACATAAAAATGGGAAGTGGAGAATTTTTGTAGATTATAGAGAACTCAATAAAGCCACTTTTAGAGATTATTTTCCCTTACCATTCATTGACCAGGTTTTGAACAATTTGGCTGGGAGGAAATATTTTTCCTTTATGGATAGATTTAGTGGTTACAACCAAATTTAGGTAGCACTAGAAGACCAAGATAAGACAACATTTACTTGTCCTTGGAGCACATATGCATACTGAGTTCTTCCTTTTGGACTTTGTAATGCTCCAACAACTTTTCAGAGGGCCATTTTGGCTATATTTGCAACACTTGTCAATGATTGTGTAGAGGTTTATATTGATGATTTCACAGTATATGGGTCAACCTATGATGAAGCCCTTCAAAACCTGGATAGGGTTTTAGAGTTTTGTGAGGAAAATCGACTATCCCTTAGCCACAAAAAGTGTTTAATAATGGTGGAACAAGGAATAGTATTAGGTCATCACATTTCCTCAGAAGGAATAAAAGTTGATCCTAAAAAAATTGAAGTCATTCAACAATTGACTGTTCCTCAAACACAAACAGATGTTCTAAGTTTTCTTGGACATGCTAGATATTATAAAAGGTTCATAGAAAGCTTCAATAAGATAGCAGCCCCTATGTTTTCTCTCCTCCAAAAAGATGTGGAGTTTAATTGGACATCTAAGTGTCAACAATCATTTGAAATGATAAAAGAGAAGCTTGTCTCTGCTCCTATACTCGTGGACCAAATTGGAGTCTTCCCTTTCACATTTATGTTGATGCTTCGGATGACACAATTGGTATAGTATTAGGGCAAGAAGATGAGGATGGGGGTAAATATGTCATATATTTTATTAGAAAAAACTTAACATCTGCTGAGAGAAACTACACGACAATAGAAAAATAATTCTTGGCTATGGTTCATGCCATAAAAAAGTTCCATCATTGTATTATAGGATATAAAGTTACAGTTTATACAGATCACTCAGCTATAAAATATTTAATGATAAACTTGTAGTTAATGGTTGAATAATGAGATGGTTACTACTCCTTCAGGAGTTCAATGTGACAATACTTGACAAGCCAGGGAAATTTAACAAGGTGGCAGAATTTTTATCTTGAATCAAACAAGAAGAGGGTGATCGAGCACCTGTACAAGATGAGTTTCTAGATGAAAATTTGTTTGCCATCTCTATAAAGGTTCCTTGGTTTGCTGATATTGCCAACTATTTAGCTACTTTTGAAGTACCTCCTGAATTTACATCAAAACAAAGGAAGTGACTTATTCATGAGTGTGCGTCATTTAAATGGATTAATGGGATTTTATTTCATTGTGGACCTGATATGATTTTGAGAAGATGTGTCAGGGCTGATGAAACTTATAGTATTTTGAGGGCCTATCACGATGATCCTTCTAGGGGTCAGTACTCTGTAAAAAGAACTCATAAAATTTTAGGTGTTGGATATTATTGGCCTTCAATGCATAAAGATGTTAAAAATTATGTTCGTCATTGTGATGAATGTCAAAGAGTAGGAAAACCAACTGTTTCTACAGAAATGCCTTTGAAGCCTCAGGTAACTTTGGAACCATTTGAAAAATGGGGGTTAAATTTTATCGGCCCCATAGATCCTTCCTCTCAAGGGAAAGAATAAATATTAGTTTGCACCGATTATCTGACGAAATGAGCAGAAGTTCAAGCTTTACGAGTTGCTAGAGAAGAGTAAGTTGCTGATTTTCTCTATAATAAATTTTTTCTTCAATTTGGAGCCCCTCGAACTATCATTATGGATCAGGGACCCCAATTTATGTCCAAAGTTCTAGCATTTATGGACTACTTTTAGGTGAGTCATAAGAAGTCATCCCCTTATCACCCTCAAGCAAATGGTCAAGTAGAGGTGACTAATAGGGAGTTAGAAAATATATTGACAAAAACTGTCTCTTCAGGAAGAAGAGATTGGGCTAGGAAATTTCCTGAAGCCATTTGGGCGTACAATAAAACATGGAAATCTAAAACTGGATTCAGCCCCTATGAGCTTGTTTTCGGGAAGAAACCTCTTCTCCCCATTGAATTTGAACTCCAGACCTTACGCACAACTATGGAGTTGGGTCTAGATTTGAAACGAGCTCAAATAGAATGATTTTTATAGTTAAATGAGTTGGATGAGCTTTGTTTGGATGTTGTACATCAAACTGAACTAGTTCAACATCAACTAAAAGTTTGGCATGACAAATATATTAAAGAGAGAGACTTTCATAATGGTGATTAGGCCTTACTATTCGATTCAAGATATAAATACCATAAAGGAAAACTTAGGACTCATTGGCTCGAGCCATATGAAATTTCTAAAGTTTTCTCAAATGGCACAGTTCAACTAAAACCCATTGATGGTGATTTACGAACTCTCTTAGTTAATGGTCATTGCCTACGTATCTACCATAAACCTGTTAATAAAGAAGAATTTACAAAGTTGGTAGAAATGCAAGGAGAGATCCAATGCATTGACTCTACCAAGGCAGAGTCTACTTGATTTCATATCTATATGTTATCTATAAAAATTAAAATTAAAATTAAAATTAAAAAAATAAAATTAAAAAAATGATGAAAAGTTGTAATAAAAAGACATGTGTACCAATTTTTTTTTCAAAGCATTTTTCATAAATTTTCATTTCGGAATTATCATGTGTTTTCATTTTGCAGGACCTCTCATAAAGGAATAACAACTTCCGGAGCATCATTCCAAGATGCTTCAGAACTTGATGATT
This sequence comes from Sequoia sempervirens, assembly GCA_007258455.2. Lineage (NCBI taxonomy): Eukaryota > Viridiplantae > Streptophyta > Pinopsida > Cupressales > Cupressaceae > Sequoia > Sequoia sempervirens. The sequence goes on along the minus strand of VDFB02026320.1, from coordinate 33,962,788 downwards.
CAGCTGGCTAGTGCTCCAAAACTTGACGGTCTAAATGCTCGATGCTCCAGAACCTGCTCTTTAGCTTACCATGTTGGAAGGATGTTCTTGTAGAATGATATAAACTCCTGAAGTTTGAGTTAATTGGTGTTCATCATTTTCTTCTTTTCGGCTGCATCTTTCGGCAATGCTCCGAAACTTTTATTTGGTTGCTGCTCCGGCTGCATCTTTTGACGATGCTCTAGAACTTTCATTCGGTTGCTGCTCTGGCTATATCTTTTGAGGATGCTCTAGAAATTTCATTTGGTTGCTGCTTCGGCTGTATCTTTTGATGATGCTCCAGAACTTTCATTTGGTTGTTGCTCTGGCTGCATCTTTCGGCGATGCTCTAGAACTTATCCATCTTCTTTGTTTTGAATGCATGCTTTACGCGTGCTCCAAACCTTATCCATCTTCTTTGTTCTGAATGCATGCTTTACGCGTGCTCCAGAACTTATTCATTTTTCATTTCGCCACCTCCTTTCTAATTTTTTTTTCAAATCTTCCTCGATGCTTTGATTATCGTACATTGGTACACACGCCTTCTTTTGCCATTATAAATAAAATCCACCATAATAGCTTGTCTTCATTAATTACTTTGTCATCCATGAGCTTCCTCATTCATGTCATAATAACTATACCGTCACCTCAACCAATACCCTTGCATCATCCTATCAAATCGGTAGAGGTATGAGATCTTCAAGCGATCATGGAATGGAAGTAAGTACAAATTTTTGCTTTAAATAAGTAGTTATTTTTGAATAAAATATAATTGATTGGCAAGAGTTTCCTTTCCCAATTTAGTAAATTGAGCCACTTGGTGATTAATTGTTAAGTACGCTACTCTTTTTGTGGCCCTTCATGCAAATTGAAATTATTACATAGCAAGCTTTGAGCAAGAGTAGAGTAAATAATTACAGTCTGATCATATTTTCAAAAATATCAGTGCACAAGTTTCTAGCATTATTGAAATTTTTAGCAGGGTGGTAGAGACAAGGTAAAAATGGGTGGTACAAAGAAGAAATATGAGCCGGCTTCAGCAGAAAAATTGTTGGGGTTAAGTAACATCTCTTGGCTGTTTGAAGAAGTGGGTTGGTTGGATTTTGTCAGGAAGTTCGAAGGGTATAATGAAAAGCTGGTGAATGTATTTGCAGAAAATTACTCTAATGGAGAAGTGATTCTGCATGGGAAGCGTTTCAAGGTGAGTTCAAAAATTATCTCTTCTATTTCAGGGTTAGAAAATTTTGGCATTAAAATATCAGAAACAACACAAACCACATATTATAAATTATCAGAATTGTTTCTTAGACAAGGAGACCCTCAACCCATGATAGTTGTCAGTACTAGGGGACAAAATAAGGGGTTTCAACAAGCTTCTATATTAGAACCCTGGGGTACTGCTGTTGCATGGATTATTAATTATTTTACTTGTGAAGGTCAACTTACTACTGTGGTAGGACCTGCATTCCGCATGTTGATACATTTGCGACATGGGAAGGAAAACCCTGCTCTAAGGGTCAATTTGCCTCATTTCTTGAATGATTCTATTAATTCTTCAATAGAAAGATATAAAACTGGTTCAGGGCCATTAAAACATCATGGGTTAATTCAATTAATTTGTAAATATCACTTCCATAAGAAACCTAGAAGCAAATGGGAAATTTTTTTGGTGAAGTTTGATAAGCCTACATCAGGAAGGAAGTTAGAACTAGGAGAATCTTGAAAACAAGTTGCTTCACCTTCCGGAGCAACTTCCCCCGAAGACCCCAAGGCTCATGAAGCCCAAATTCCTACCATTTTTGGTGAGGATGTGCCATAATTTAGAAATGATGAATTTGAAACTCCGGCCCAAATAGAAGATGTGGAGATAATGAATCCAAATGTGGATACTCATCCTGTTAAGAAGATGAAAAGAATAACTATTCTTCTAAATGATCCAACAATTTTAAATTATCAGGATACTCCCCCTTTAAGGCGAAGCAAAAGATTATCCTCTAGATCTACAAAAACCCCAGTACAAAGTAAAGGGAATAGGTCAAAATCTAAAAAGAAAAAGAAAACCTTGGAAACTGAGGAGTCAATTCACCAATCCTCAGAAAAAGAAATGTCTGTTGAAGAAGTACATTTTCATTTGGTGTCTGAAGAAGAAGTTGTAGAACAAGAAAAACAGGAAATAAAAAGGGGACAATCTCCACTTCATATGGAGGTTGATGACAGTATGTTCGGAAATTTTTCTCTGGTTATCAATAAAGCTGTTGAAATAGTTGAAACTGAAAATATTAATAGAGAATTGGAAAAATTGAAATTAGAGATAGAAGAGTTAACAAGTCAGTTGCATAAAAATAAGGAAGAGATGGAATTGAAACAAGGGGAAATAATGGTATATAAGAATGTAATAAATAAAAGGGATCAAGAAATTTAGGATTTAAAGTTGGAAATGCAAGGAAAAGATACATCTATTAGTGAGCTGCAAATAAAAATTCAGAATTGTAATGAGGAAAACAGGATACAAAGAGATGGTTTAAATAAAGAAATTCAAATAATTTAAAAGGAAATTTTATGCTTATGTTTTCAGCCTTTGAAGAAGAAAAGAAAAGACAGAAGGAAGGATTAAATGCTTCTCTTAGTAAGATTATGGAATTAGAGCAGGACTTGCAGGAAAGCACAAATAAACCAATGATGGAATCTAGAGAAGTTCAAACCGAATCAACGGTAACTGAATGGTTCCAAATTCAGATTCCTCCATTATTAATTAAATGGATGGAATGGTGTTATTTCCTAAGGAATGCACAAATAGAGAATAATAGATTGAAAATGGAAATGGTGTTATTAAGAGAAGCATTTCATAAAGCTTATAAGGGGAAACAAGATGCATGTCAAATAGTGGAATTTCTTTTATCATGTAGAAGACCATCAAGATTATATTCAATGTTTTTGAATGAACAATGTTTTAGATGGAAATTGCTTAGGATTTACAATGACCAGCCTCATGAACCTAATGATAAAGAATTTGTTAAAACATTTGCAGACTCAAAGCCTGAAGAGCAAGATATGCTCTGTGAATTCTTTACTCATGATCCTTTTTTAGAAAAGCATACTAATTTCTTTGTTAATCTTTTTGTGGGGGAAATAGAATTAAGATCTCTATTGTCTACTATGTAGAATCAAATCCATTGGCAAGAATGTAATAAGGAATATGTTCAAGCAGAGAAAAGTATAGGACTTCAAATGAGATCTCCAAATAGTAGACCAACAGCTTTCAAGAAGACATTTGTAGCTCTTTTGCTGGATGAGAAAATGAAGGGGAGGTATGATGATAGCCTTCGAGTTTTTTATAATCATTTCATAGAACATGGGAAAAAATTGGTTGGCAGGGCTTGGCATGCATGTGAAGAGAGATACACTCCATTACCTATATATCTAAAGAAAAGAGAGGTGATCTCTCCTCTTAGTATCAGATGGTCCTTCAGAAGAGCAAATGCCTTGGCCAAAATTTTAGGAGATCTCAAAAAAAAATGGATAGGAATGAGGTACATACCTCCTTTATTGCTATATCCAGCCCTTGCTTTCCATATTAATACAGATCAAGATGATAGAATCTTTAGTGAATGGAAAGGGGGAGTTGCTTTTCATAAAGGTTTCCACAATTCCCTATAAAATTTGATGTTACAGCAAAAGATTTGTATGATATTAGTGCAAAATATGAAGAAGGGAATAGAGGGCAGAGTTATAATCAAGGGATAGGAGGAACTGCCAAGAATTAGGAAGGGGAGGAAATGATGAGGTAAAAATAACATCATCATGATAATACCATAAAGACCTAGTTCATACATGCAAATCTCTATCCTCTGCCAATTAATTAAATTTTAGGAGAAATAATTGCTTAATTTTTAGTGAGAAATTGTATAAACTTTATTTCTTTTGATTTCTTGAAGTATTTTGCCAATACAAATTTAATGGGTTATTTTAAGTGTTTTGTAGATAATAATCTGTCAATCAAAGTTGCAGATTAGAAGCATCTAGTTAGCACGTGCTCTAGAACAGGATGAAGATATACACTGGAAATATGCTCCAGAACTTTAGAGTGATGGACCAAAGATATAGTTGCTCTTAAAGTTGTTATTTATGTTATCTTTTGAGTTAAAGACTTTATGGCTCGACTTGAGCCTCTTAAATACTGTGTAATAGGTTTTTAAAGACATATGAGTTATCTGTAGATCTATTTTAGATATTTTCAATGGTTATCCATACCATCTGAAATATAGGATGTAGTTACAGTTTCTCTATAAAAGAAATGATCCATAGAAGTAAGATATACAGTGAAAAAGTAATGTTATACTGTCATAATGTTTTCGAAGTTTATGAATAAAGAGATTGTTATCTAAAAATTTTGAGTTATGAGTTATGGATGATAATTATGGTTGATATAAGTGTTTCTAAAATAACTGTGAATGTGAGCTAAGAATGAATGTGATACCCCATGAGCTGGCCACTCGACGGGAGATGAATTAAGTAGATAAGCGTTTTCTTTTATTATGTTGTTTTTTTGTAGAGAATTATTAAGTTTACTGTTATGAAATTTTAGTTCTGAAGTATTTGTTTCTTTTCACTTCCGTAGTTTCTGTTATTAACTGTTAGAATCTTTATTGTTAAGAAGATGTTTTATGGATTGTTATAAATTTTTCTACTTTTATAATTTTTCAGCTTCTTAGTTTAGTCATTTCTGTACTTTTTAATTTAGTCATCATGCTTTCTAAATTAGTTTTCTTATGTTTTTAGTTCAAACATTTCATTTTTTCTTAGGAATAAATTACTTTACAATTTTATAGTTAGACAATTTGAAGTTAGAATTAATATTAAGTTGTTCTTAAAAGTTAGAAAACCTGAGGGAGATACTCCGAACTTCTCCTATTGCAAATTTCCTTGAACACTACCCGGTCGAAAAATTGAATTTTATATTCTAAAGTAATGGGACCTAATGACAACCTATCAGATTGCTTTGTATTTGGGTGGTTTGAGATTTAACATTCAAGATGAACTAACCTTGGCTAATCTAAGAAATGTTGAAGAATGTTATAAAATGGCAATAAGGGTTGAAGAAAAGGTGAAAAGAAGGAAAAAAAAAGACAAGTATAGGTAGAGGCAACACTTCAAGAGGAAGGGGATCATTTTCTACTTCAAGATAAACAAGTGAAAGCCAAGAAGATGCACACAAAAGTCAAGAACAAATTGTTGACCAGAGAGGTGGATTCAGAGGCACATGAGGAAGATTTGGTGGAGGTGGGAGTTAAAACACATTTTTAGGTAGATGCTATCATTGTAACCAATTTGGTCATCTAGCATACAAGTGTCCTGAAAAACTAGGTTCTACATCAAGTGGTGGTGATAAAAGAGTCCAATTGGTTCAAGAAGATGAATGTGAAAGTGTAAATTCTCCTAGTCATCTTGCTGCTCCAGAAGTGGGAGAGTCATTGATGGTGAGTTCAGACAACTTCTAAAGACATCCAAGGAGAAGGAATGAACACAAAGGATGAAATTGTTCAAAACCACATGCAAGTGCAAAGGTAAGGTATGCAAAGTTGTGGTAGATTCAGGTTCCACTGACAATATGGTGTCTAATGAAATGGTAAATAAGTTGAACTTAGAGAAAATTCCTCATGAAACACCCTATAAGGTATCTTGGATAAATTATGATCTGTCCATTTTAGTTAATTAACAAGCCTTGGTTGATTATAGTTATGGTGGTTACAAGGATAGAGTACTTTGTGATGTTTTTCCAATGAGTTGTCATTTATTACTTGGGAGAGCATGGCAGTTTGATAGACATGCCATTTATGATGGGAGAATTAATACATATCAGACTGAGAAGGATGGGAATTCTTTTACATTGACTCCATTGGTTGAAGATGTGAAGGAACAAAGCAAGGCAAAAAGAGTGATCATGATGGGAGAGGAAGACAAAAATGAAGAGTGTGCAACCATTGCAAAGGAAGGTGTTAAGACAATAAGCTTGAAGGATAATTCAATGTTGAAGAGTAAAGAGGATAATGAGAATATGAAAAATTCAAATACACAGAAGGTAAAGGATGAATTCCTTATGAAAACTAAAAATGGGTTAGAAAAGAGTGATGAAATTGTGATAGGGATAGTGATTTGTCCATTGGTTAGAGAAAAGGATAGAGGATAGTCATATATTGTCAGTACAAAGACTTTTAAGTTTGATCACACAGTGGTATTTGGGGTAGAAAAACTAGTGACAGTGATGAAGACAAGAGATAGATTGACACAAGTTGAGAGGCACATGGACAAGTGAATGAGGTCAGCTATGCTTCAAGAGTAAGGCAGAAGCCAGTTCAAAACAAGGATGGTACATGTATATTTTTAGGTATAAAGCAAGTGTGACATTAGTTTTAACTGAAGGGAAAGTTAGACATTCACTATATGTTCAAAGAAAGAACCAGTTAAAGGGAAAAGGAAATGTATGGTTTCAATATCTAACTCAGTGGAAGGGGTCACCAGGTAGATGTGTAGCTTGGATATCATGGAATTTTATGAGATAACATGTTTTTGATGTTCCTCAAGGGACTTGAGGTCTTCTTTCAGGCCGGGTGTATGGTGTAGGGACACCATAGGTCACTTTATGTAAAAATGTGGTCTTTTGATAGATTTATATGTAAAGTGTCTTATTTTTTCATAAATAAGCTCATAATAGACCATTAGCTATGTTAGTGGATTCATTAAGTTCATTTTGTCATATGTTTTGCAATATTGTCAAAAGTTGCTATGTAAAAGTGCAAAAATGCAGAAAATTGAGAAACCAACGGTTGGGAAGTTTGAAATTCAGTTGGAGTCATTGGATTTGGTTGTAAAAAGTTCAAAAAGGACTTGAGAGGCTTGAGGAATGGTTAGAGAGTCATTTTGTGGAAGATTGAATAAAAAAGCTCTTGTTCTTCATTGAATTTTTTTGTATTTTCATTGAAAATTGTTGTTGCAGGTCATTGTACTTGCCCGTACAGTTTTCTTCTAGCCTAAAATGCATTAAAATTGGTATACATATGTGTTAACTCCACTCTTTTTTTATTTTGGAGGAATTTCACTTAGTTTAGGGGATTTTATTGGCATATTGCTACAAGCGGGTCTGTAAATACAATCTTAAGGTTTTGAAACCAATCAAAATGCAATAAACCCCCATTCCACCATTGGATTTTTCTATAACTTGGTGGAATGGGAGGTATAGGGTAGGTCTAGGAGTACATGGGGTTTCAAGAGTGGGGGAGGCCATTTAATGGGTTTTTGTATGATGCCCTAGTTGGCAAATTCATAATTGAATTTTGGTGAAAATTGGTGGTTAAAGGTGGGAAATGATTGAAAACCTTGGGAGAAATAATTTTTGATGGTTGATTAGGCTTTTGCAGGAATTTTTAGATGTGTTTGAGGTGTTGTTAGAGTGAGAATGGATTGGGAAGGCATACTTTCAATAAACCCTCTTGGAAAATGGTTTAAATGGGGGTTTTATAGTTAGATGTTTAGGAGGGCGTTTCTCTAACAAAGAGTGGTGGATTCTAATGTTTTGGGACTTGGTAAAATAATTTCCAAATGAATTTGGGGTTGGTAGGTTGTTTAGGATATGGTTGCTTTGTAATTTTGGGCTAATTGGAGCCCTGTTCAGCGTACAAGTCCAGTTTAAGAGGTGTTGTTCCAAAGTAAGGGTATGAGGTTTTGAGATATATTGAAGAGTGTTCTAATGGGTTCTTGAAATGCTATTTGTGTTGTGGGTTTGATGAGTATTGTGGAAGTTATGATCAATTTTCACTGTTTGCACTACTAGAAGACAAGAATGGTGGATTTGAGAGAATGTGCCAAGATAGGATTTTGGTGATTGGAAAGTTGGTTATTTTTGCTTGAGTTGTGTTTATAAAAAGGTTGTCTCCCTATTCTACATCAATTCCTTCGGTAAATTCCATTACAAATTCTAAATGTAATTTTCCTTGATCTCATATTTACTAAAGTATTATACTCAAACTCTACTTGTGTTGACACCATTTCCTAATTTTATAGGTTTTTCCAACTAAAAACTCAATAAAATATACAAATTCATTTTCAAAAATTATATATATGCATTAGTTTGTGATGGATATGCTAAACTGTAATTCATATTTATTTATGATAACCAATAAATTTTATACCCCTATTTAAAATAATACTCAATAATTTCCCTATAGATTAATTTAGCTACCAATAGAACATTGACATCCTTCTTACATGGATTAAACACACCATCATAGAAAATCTACCCATAGGTATAGATATTGAACCATGCTATTTTTTATTATTAGAAACACTAATACAATTTAATCTATACATATGTCTTAAAAATGAAATGTATTTATTTCTTCAAGACTTGAATTATGTGATGGAATTATTGATGATATATTTAATTTATTCTTCATACATGAGTTATTTATTTTATTGAAATAAAATACTAACTTTCCTATCTCAACAGGTTTACAAATATGTTTCCACTTGCATCACAATTAAGCTAGAATACCTTATTTAAATCTAACAATGTTAGAATCAATAATTTTCACCTTCTTCAACACTTAATTTTTTTTTTTGGGGTCATAAGGTCTACTTCAACTCATTCTATCCTCCTTTGATAGTTTAGTTAATGGTACAAAGGTACCACTATTTTTTTGATGAAATTCATTTATAAATTTTCCAAATGATGAAGAATATTACCTTTCAAACATTAACTTTTGTAGTTCTCTAAAAAATATTTACCTTTTTCCAAACCCATTCTCATTTTTTATGAGATTACAAATTTTATGTATACAAATTAACTTTTATGAAGCTACAATTCTTTATATTGATCAACAACTTCTATTCTGTCAACCTTTACAATATTTGTATAATATGCTCCTCCCTAATCATGTTAAATTTAATTTATCATCCATTAAAAATATTTAAAATTTTCCCAGACATTGCTTTAAGTCCTCTTTCATTATCCTTATAAATATACTTGGTGCATTGGTTAACCATAATGGTATAGCCAACCATTCATATACTCCATTTCTTCTTTCATTTATCTTTGCACTCATCCAATTTTTTGAATTTGATTTGATGATATAAACTCTTAAAATTAGTCCTCGTTGAATACTTTTCTTAGCTATAATAATCCATTATTTTCTCTATCCTTGGAAATGAGAACCTATAAATTATAGTGACCTTGTTTATTTCCTAGAGTTTATTCTAATCCTCCACTCACCATGATTATTATGTACTAGCATAATGGGTGTTGTACATGGGCTAAAATATCTTTGGTTGGTCCTTTCTTCATTAATTCTTACACTTGTTCTTTCAACTATTCATTCATTGTTTATGTCATTCTATATGTTATGTTATTTTGAAAACATATCTCTAGAATTAGGTCCGTGTGGTGGTCAATGATACACTACATTGATGGCAATTCATTTAGAATATTATTTGATATATATATAATTTTTCTCTTCCAATAGTCTTATAACAATTTCTTACAATGTCTACTAAGTATAGATGTAATGACACTTGTTGTGTTTGTATACTCACATATCTTAATAACTGGTGTTAAATATATATTCCCATGCCTCAAGTTATCCAAGAGTAATTTTCCATCTACCAAATAAATTATGTTTCTACTAGAAACCTTCCCTTCACATTCTTTTAGAATAATTAACATTTTCCTCTAATCATTCATTACTAGATTATGGGCATTCATTCTTCAATATAATGTATAACACTTAAATTGAAAAAAATTCATTCTCTCTATTATAAAATATCACACATCCATTAGTATTTTCATACAAAACTACATCATGATATGTGGATATTATGAATTTGAATGAACATTAACCTTTCACCAATAACATACATTATTTTTTAATCAAGAATTCATATATGGTTTAGAGTCTTCTAGCATTTACAATTTTATCTTATCAATTATTATTCAAACACTAAATTATTGATACCCCTATTGTAAATGGTTACCTTGCAATTCTTAAATCCTAATTTATATTTTATTTTAAATACATTATTTTATTGTTGTGTTCCACCTCATAATCATGCTTCAACAAAGCTATCCTTCTAGTAGGAAATTCACATCTTCCTAGTTCATAATTAAATCTTCAATTCCTCTCCTTCACCTCATTTTCTATTCAAACAAGCACGAACAAGGATCATATTCAACCATTTCAAAATATTTCTATTTAAGAGTAGATAATGTGATAGAATAAAATTTGAAGAAACTATTTCTAGGTGTTTTAAAGGATCACGTAAAATATGAAGTAGGATTGTTCCAATCACAATCCTTATCCCAAGCAATAGTAATGGAAAGAAAAATTGAGGAGAAGTTTTTGGATAGTAGAAAACAAGGGCATGTAAATATTAGTGAAATGAGATCTCCTACACATTCATTATCACAACCTACTAGGTTGACTCCACAACAAATTGAGGAGAAGAGAGAAAAATGGTAATGTTTCAATTGTGATAACAAATATAGTCAAGGGAATAAATGCAGTGAAATGAAATTATTCTATATTGAAGGTCCAAGTGAAAAAGAAGAGGAGGAACCAATATTAGGGGTGATAGGGAGTTAGATGATGAATGCCATGATCCCCAACCAATCATTTCTTATCATGCACTCACCAATTTTAGTTCCCCAAAAACTCTCAAGGTAGTGGGTTTATTAAAGAAGAAGAAAGTAACCATTTTGATCGACTCATGTAGTACTCATAATTTCATAAAAAATGTTGGCTACTCATCTAAATTGTTTTATATATCCATTTCTATAGTTTCAAGTCTTGATTGTAGATGGTGGTACTATTAGTTGTTCTAGAAAGTTCCATAGAATTAAATTCTCTATATGAGATTATTACCTTGATATCCCAATGTATGTTATCTCCATGGGTGCAATAGATATTCCTTTGGGAGTATAATGGCTTACTACTTTGAGAATAATTAAGATAAAATTCCAAGAATTATTCATGATATTCCAATCAGAAGGAAATACAAGAAAGCTAAGAGGGTTCAAGGAAAAGTCCACACAAATGGTAAGCTCTCATCAAATGTTGAAGTTGCTTAAGAAAGGAGTTGATGGATTTGTGGCCTAGTTATGTTCATTAGAGGTCTCTCAAGCTAATGCTTCCACCCATTCAAACTTACAAGCAATAATTGATTTTCATTTAGTAATTTTTGGAGATATGCCTAAAGGACTTCCTCCTAAGAGTGATCATGATCATGCCATACAACTAGTTCTAGGGAGGAAACTGATGGACATGGTCGTTGATGTCACAACTTGCCTCATTTAATCAATTATATATCGAACTGGGTGTGTCTATGAGAAATATGCAATAAGGATAGTTGTCACAGATTCTTTGGGGGGTTTCACACTATAAACAATGACTTAAAGTATCGATTTTTCTACTTCAGGAGCTTTCAAGAGCTTTCATGGTGTAGGAGAACCTATACCACAACATCAAATTTTGGTTATTTGAATGAATAATAGGTTGATGCTAGTGTCTTGGTGTTTATTCTGTTTAAATAAGCTCTAATAGACCAATCCTATATGTATTTAGGGAATTTGTGGGCTAAGGTGGTCAAATGTGCAAAATGCACTCTTGTTTCAAGGAATTGTCAATGTTGCCATGTAGGTAAACTATTTGAAATTTAAATGGAACTACAAGAAAATATTTTACAAGTCATATTTAGGATAACATAAAGGTATCTAAGTGGTTCTAGGTGTCTTAGATAACAAACTTGCATAATGGGGTTCATTTAGCACATAATTTCTTTTTAAGCCAAATGTGGGTTAAGGTGGTTAAGAGGTAGTTGTAGGCATTGGGGCAGATTGTCATGAATTGGAAAATGTATAAAGGCATTTGAAAGGCATGAGAAATTATTGATGGACCAAAAGGTGGTGAGCATTCATTGAATAAAGTAACAATTCTCTGTTGATTTCACTAGTTTTTCTTCTATTTTCACTGTATTTTTGTATTTTCTTCCATTTTACAGGCCGTACAAGTAGATTGATGCTCTAAATCCTTGTGATTTATTGTATGACATGGGAATATCATGTTTATGAATCCATTTTGAAGTCTTAATCACAAACTTGAGGAGTTCTTTGTTAATCTTTTGTGATCTACCTGTACAGGGGCAGTGAGGCACCGTTTGAGTTTCTTTAATGTTCTAAGCCATCCCCACTTACTATTTTGACTTTTTGCTCAATGGAGAAGCATGGAGTTAGGTTAGGATAGGTTCCTTTGTGTTTTATATTGGAAATAAAGTAGATTACAAACTGTAGGGTGTCACCACAGTGCGAAATAAAGCAAAGTTCATGTAAGGATGGATGGGACAATATTGGGATTTTAATGATTTGTTGTTGGTTTTGCTTAGAAAATATTTTGAAATGTTTGTATAGAACCTAAACAAGTAATTTGAAGTCTTGGTTGGGCTTGGAAAGCCCAGGAAAGGTGTAAGGCTGAAAACCCTAGGTAGTTGTGAGGAAATTGAGGGTTTTGAGGAACAGTGGCTTAGAGGTTGAGAAATTGCCTAAGACCTATGAAATTGGGTGTTTTGAGACATATTTGATGACTATCCAAGAGATATAAGGGTTAAGAGAAGTTTAAAGGACACTTTTTTTGTAAAACAAGGCTAATCTTGTAGCCTTTTTGTAGGGTAGTTTGGTGGTTCTGCAAGATGTTGTAAAGAAACCTTGTATGTTTGGTTTGGGAATTTTGTTGAGGGTATGATTGGATGTTATAATGATGTTGAGTTGGTTCTTGAGAGGCATTCTCTAAAAGATAAGTCTATTTGATGAGTTTTGGAGTCTAAAGCCTTGATAGTGTTAATTGATCCAAGTAGTAGACTGTGGTTCCAAGTATTGATGCTTATTTGAGATTTGATCAGAAGTTGAATCTTCTCCACCTTGTCTCTGCATCATAGTGGTATCAGAGCAAGGAGTAGATTTTGTTTGCATTTTTAAGGTTGAAGAAGAAGGTGAAGAGGCAAGGTTGACAAGATGCCTCCAAAGAACAAAGACATGGCTAAAGAGATGAAGGAGATGAAGGAAAGACACACTAGGGAAATCAGAGAGTTGGAAGAAAGAATCATAGCCTTGGAGACAAGCAAGAGAAGGGATGTGGAAGAGAGTGGATCAGATGAAGATGAAGATGATGAGTTTGAAGACATGGAAGAAGAACTTGATCTAGAAGACCAAAGAATTGCAAATTTGGTAAGGTCAGTTAGAGATGACAAGCCTAAGGTAAAAATTGATGTTCCTAAATATGGTGGTAGTTTAAGTGATGAAGAATTACTTGAATGGATTGCTGCATTAGATAATCATTTTGAATGTGATGAAGTTCCTGAGGAGCACATAGTAAGAATTGCAAAGACAAAGTTACAAGGCCATGCTTTGGTATGGTGGGATTACTTTCAATTTGAGAGAAGGAAACAAGGAAAGTCTAAGATCACATCATGGGACAAGATGATATCAAAATAGAAAGGTAAATTCTTACCCAAGGATCATCAAGTTCAATTGTTTAAGAAATTGCAAAACTTAAGGCAAAGGGAAATGGACATTAATTATTATGCTGAGGAGTTCTATAAGTTAAGTTTGAGGTTTGGTCATCATGAGAACGAAGATGAAAAATTTGCTAGATATATTGGTGGTTTGAGGCTTAATATAAAGGATGAATTGGTTTTGGCTAACCCTAGGAGTGTAGAGGATTGTTATCAAATGGCAATCAGGGTGGAGGAGAAGCTTAAGAGGAGACAAGAGAAAGTAGTAAGAGGAAGAGGTGGTCCTAATGCAAGAGGAAGAGGAATACCTTCTACAACAAAGCAACCAAGTGAAGATCAGGAAGGATCAAACAAAGGTAAAGAACACAATGTTGATTCTAGAGGTGGTTTTGGTTTTAGAGGTAGAGGAAGGTTTGGTATTGGTAGAGGAACTAATGATTTTGTAGGAAGGTGCTATACATGCAATGATTTTGGCCATCCTTCATTGAAATTTCTTAAGAGGGTTGGTAGTTCACATAGTGGAGACAAGAAGGTTGATAGGAGAGCACAGTTGGTTAAGGAAGAGGAATGTGAAATTCATTGTTCCACAAGTAAGAATGCAGATCCTGAGGTTGGAGAAATGTTGATGGTGAGGAAAACAATCTTGAAAGTAGCAAAAGAGGAGGAACCTTTGCATATGAAAAGTCTCTTCAAGAAAAATTGTAAGTGCAAGGACAAGGTATGTAGAGTGGTCATTGACTCTGGGTCAACTGAAAATATGGTTTCATGTGAAATGGTAAACAAGTTAGGATTGAAAAGGATTCCTCATGACTGTCCCTATAAAATCTCATGGTTGACTGATGACCAATATTATTGGTAAATGAGAAGGCTATTGTAGACTTTCAGATTGGTGGTTACCATGATAGTGTTGTGTGTGATGTTCTTCCAATGGACTGTTGCCATCTCCTATTAGGCAGACCTTGGAAATTTGACAAAAGGGCATTATATGATGGTAGGGAGAATACCTACACTATAGTTAAAGATGGTCATTCTTTTGTGTTGACTCCTCTTGTAGAAGACACTAAAGGAAAAGCTAAAGTGATCATGTGTGTGAAAAAGGAGCTTCTAAATGTTGTGAAAGAAATCAAGAATTTAGATGTTGTGCACAAGTGTAGGTTTGAAAATACAGAAGTAATGGACACAAAGGTAAATGCAGGGGTAATGAAAATGAACATGAAGGGCAGTGTGATGATAGGGAGCATTGAATGCCTTGTAGTTAAGAGCAAGGTTGGAGAAAAATTAAATTTTACAGGTATAGTGAATGGAAAGGCTGAAAGGAAAGTGGTAAAGCAAGGTAATGGGGCAGTGAATGACAACCAAAAAGGAAAGGGCCGTAAAGATAGTCATAGGCATGAATGTGAAAAGAAAGTGAAGTCAAGAAATATTGATGTATGTTTGTCTACAGGTGTCAAGCATGACAAACACTCAAAGGATGGACAAAGGAAGTTGATTGCAGGTCTAAGAACAGAAGCAAGGAAAAATGCTTGTATGTATACATTACACCATGATGGGAATTTAAGATAGTTTGTAGGTCCTGTGTGTATTCCTCAGTGGAATGCATTTGTGAATCAAGGGAGTTTATGTAATACTTGGAGATAGTGGTATCCACACCAACTCATGGGGCCTAAGTTTTTCTTAGGGGGGTGTATGGTGTAGGAGCACCTATACCACAACATCAAATTTTGGTTATTTGAATGAATAATAGGTTGATGCTGGTGTCTTGGTGTTTATTCTGTTTAAATAAGGTCTAATAGATCAATCCTATATGTATTTAGGGAATTTGTGGGCTAAGGTGGTCAAATGTGCAAAATGCACTCTTGTTTCAAGGAATTGTCAATGTTGCCATGTAGGTAAACTATTTGAAATTTAAAGGAACTGCAAGACAGGAGTTTACAAGTCATATTTAGGATAACATAAAGGTATCTAAGTGGTTCTAGGTGTCTTAGATAACAAATTTGCATAATGGGGTTCATTTAGCACATAATTTCTTTTTAAGCCAAATGAGGGTTAAGGTGGTTAAGAGGTAGTTGTAGGCGTTGGGGAAGATTTTCATGAATTGGAAAATGTATAAAGGCCTTTGAAAGGCATGAGAAAGGATTGATGGACCAAAATTTGGTGAGCATTCATTGAATAAAGTAACAATTCTCTGTTGATTTCACTGGTTTTTCTTCTATTTTCATTGTATTTCCGTGTTTTCTTCCATTGTACAGGCCATACAAGTAGATTGATGCTATAAATCTTTGTGATTTATTGTACGAAATGGGAATATCATGTTTATGAATCCATTTTGAAGTCTTAATCACAAACTTGAGGAGTTCTTTGTTAATATTTTGTGATCTGCCTGTACAGGGGCAGTGAGGCACCATTTGAGTTTCTTTAATGTTCTAAGCCATCCCCACTTACTATTTTGACTTGTTTCTTAGTGGGGAGGCATGGAGTTAGGTTAGGATATGTTACTTTGTGTTTTAAATTGGAAATAAAGCAAATTACAAACTATAGGGTGTCACCACAGTGCGAAATAAAGCAAAGTTCATGCAAGGATGGATGGGACAGTATTGGATTTTCAATGATTTGTTGCTGGTTTTCTTAGAAAATAGTTTGAAACAATTGTATAGACCCTAAACAAGTAATTTGAAGTCTTGGTTGGGCTTGGAAAGCTCAAGAAAGGTGTAAGGCTGAAAACCCTAGGTAGTTGTGAGGAAATTGAGGGTTTTGAGGAAAAGTGGCTTAGAGGTTGAGAAATTTCCTAAGACCTATGAAATTGGGTGTTTTGAGACATGTTTTATGACTATCCTAGAGATAGAGGGGTTAAGAGAAGTTTAAAGGACACTTTGTTTGTAAAATAGGGCTAATCTTGTAGCCTTTTGCAGGGTAGTTTGATGGTTCTGCAAGATGTTGTAAAGAAACCTTGTATGTTTGGTTTGGGAATTTTGTTGAGGGTGTGATTGGATGTTCTAATGATGTTGAGATGGTTCTTGAGAGGCCTTCTCTAAAAGATAAGTCTATTTGATGAGTTTTGGAGTCTAAAGCCTTGATAGTGTTAATTGATCCAAGTAGTAGACTGTGGTTCCAAGTATTGATGCTTATTTGAGATTTGATCAGAATTTGAGTCTTCTCCACCTTGGCTCTGCATCATTTTAGGAGCTCTCAGGAGCTAAACTCTAGCGACTAATTCCTAAGGTTTATTTCTATCTTATTTTCTAATTTTAACATTCTGTTGACTTATTTCTAACTTTATTGAACTTTGATTTAGACCGACTCATGGAGACAACTAATGATTACTTTAACCCTTAATCTAAAACAAAAAATTCAAATTAATTCTATTTTACTTTAAAAGAAATCCATAATTAGTTGTTGGAATTTAAACACTAATTTAAGAGAAAAAATGAAATTGTAGAGAAATGACAATTATTCTAGATAGCAGAAATACTAATCTCCATGAACAAATTTTTAACAAAATCCAACTCCATCTTTCCACAAGTTCTTATGATCACTTCTAATGAAACTTAATGCATAAACACCAAATTTAACTACTTCAAACAACATCTAAATCTGATTAATCTGATAAACATTATTATGATTTTAACAACTCAATATAATGATTCTAACAAACTAATATAACCATAATAAACTTGAAACTTGAAAGGTAATTTGAGCAGAAGTAACTATTCAAAATTAACATCCACTAAGTCGGATAATGAATTAGCAAATTAATGATTTGGAATTAACATCTACTTTAGATTTAATACAAAAGAATAAAAAATTGCATAACTTAACAAAATACCAACACAAGATCATTCCAAAGGTTGAGCGGGCCTTGATATTCCTCAGGTAGGATCCCTTAACACAGTGATTGAATTAACTTCTTGCTTTCATTCCCATTCATCAAAAGTAGAACACAGAACAAAGTATTGCAGTTGAATTACAAAAAAAATTGATTACAAATTATTTAACTCCTAACTAAAACCGAAACATGGATATTTATAGTAATATCCTTATTAGCTTCTTACATGACGTTAAATGCCAAGTCTTAAGGCAACCAACTAAAGATTACAATCAAACTAAAATAGAACTAAAGTATGACTAAAGAGAACTATGCCAGATTGGTGTTGGAAGTAAAAGTTCCATAACCGACTATAAAGAAGTCAATTTGGACTTGAGTGACTCATCACCTAGAAGGGCCCATCTATGGCACATTCATCCATTATAATTAAACATAGAGTTTAACCACTTCATCAATCTTTACAACACCTTGTTCAAAACCCTTAAGAAAAGGATAACAATTATGGTAGTAAAAGATCAATGCAACATAATTATCTCAGCAAATGTCATCATAAACTAACACAATTAACATAAACCATTACTTCAAATATATCTCTAATTTAGCTAAACATAAAGAAAAATAAGTAAATATGTTAATCTATAATCTACCGCCAGGCATGCTAATTAACAAAAATAATAAGTCTTTTAAACATAAAATTCTTTAAATGAAAGTATTATGAAGCTCTCATAATTTCTTCCCCACTTGATCTGAACCATGTCCTCATGGTTCCTCATCAATAATTATGGTGTTCTCCTTTTCCTTGTTTAGTGCCTCCATCCAAATGCAGCAGTCGAATACTCCATCCCTGTACTATTCTGGCAATCTAGTATTGAGTGCAAAGCCATAGTTTTTCCTCGTCTTTTCAAACCATGGTGTTAACACCCCAACTGGTATATTTGTTGTTTCCCTGAGCTTTGGTGTGGGAATAATGATTATTGGGATCTTGAATCTCATGCCGACCCAAAATTATTTTTGTTGTTGGATCAAGGTGATGATATGTCTGACTCTGATCAAACTCCAGCTGAATTTTTTTGGACTTATCGGCTCCCTTCTTCTGACTGTCTCAGGAATGAGCTGATACCTTTCCTCACAAGATTGTAGTGCTAATGGGGGAAGTGTTCCCTCAATATTTTGAAATGCGACAATAATGTCAAACAAGTTTGAGACATAAAGGGGATTAACTTGATTGAACCTTACCATTGATCTTACTGCTTTGATATTTTTTTTTGCATGAGGCATTTTAGGCCTCATTGGCAAGCCATACCTCCTTTGAACCTCCTTGTATTTTTCCATTCTACTTGATAATTCTATCTAATTTTTCATTAAAGAGACAAATGATCTAATTTGAAGTTCACCAACATAAATATTCAACATAGAGTCATCATTTTCCCCCATTAACAATCCATGTTGGTAAAACTCACACATTAAATTTTGAATGTTAGGGTGGCTATTAAAGTAATCCTTCAAAAAATCATGATCTTCATGGTAATCCAGGCTTCTTCCTAAGATTAATTGATTTAATTTCCATTCTAGAAACTTCTCTCTAAGAAACAAAGCATACATGCCAGCTGGTCTTCTCATGGAAAGCATTGTAGAACTAATTTCTGCTACTTGCTCAAGTCTCCTCTCAATTTTATCTTTATCTTTTTCTAATTTCTGCACATGTTCTTTCAACACTTTATTTTCTTCCTCATATTTCATGGCTACCAATGAGAGGTATCTAGGCTAAACTTAAGGAGGAATATCTAATGGAATGGGAGGAATATTAGAGATAATGGAAGGCGAAGAAAGGTGTCGCAAAGGAGTTGTGGAAGTAGAGGTTTCTTGCACATAAAACCACATAGATTGTTGTTTTAATTGCTCTTCCTTTTGTTGCAACTCTTCTTTTAGTCTTAAAATTTCCTCAGCATTTTCTAATGATTTTACACTAGCTTGTTGCAGGGCATCATCTGTTTTACTCAATTTTTCTCTAAACCTTGCTTCATTTTGTTCAACTTGCTTTTGCATTTCCTGAGTTTTGACGAAAGATTGTTGCAATTCTTCTTCTTTTCTTCTCAATTTTTCCTCAAGGAATTGCATATTTTTCCTGTCTTGTTCCAATTCAACTTCTAAATGGGACATTTTCATAGCCCTCAATAATTCTTTAGTTTCTAACTCCTCCTCATTCAATTTTTCATGGGATTCTTCTTCTTCAATCAATATTCCTTTACCTTTTCTTTGCTTTAAAGGGTATTTGCAAGATCATCATGGAAAAAACAAGCCCTTAAGTGGCAAAAAATTAAAAAAATCAGAGTTAGGCAACTTGACATAAAAATTTGAATAAGTTATCTATATTATTTCAAAAATATGTAAGAATAGAATCTGTAGCAAATTGAATCTAGTTTCTAAACTACTAGGTTTATCTAAAAAATAAATAAATCTATTTGGTGAAAATTTTAAATTTCAATGCAGTAGTACTTAAATTTTAGGGAAAAAATAAGAAGTAGGTGTCTGTCTGACCACCCTAGCCACACTAACATGATAATATTTTTTTATAAGATTTTAGATATAAGTAGAGGACTCATGTCCCGATGTGATGCATATTTTTTGTAATTTTTCTCCAAGTAAATAATTAATTATGATTTTTTATTACAAATTTTAAAAATATAAAAACTCGTATGTCTAACCACCTTAACTTGGTCAAAACTTCATGAAATTCAATTATTGTTTTTAATGCTATAGTATGCAAAACATAGAATGTGATGCATGCTTCAGATTAAAAAAATGTGATACCTTTTGAAAGCTATAGATGTTTTTCAATCAACCTATCAATCAGGACTTTAGTCATCATTCAAATAGAAAATGAATAATAATTATTTATTAAATTCAAAGTAAAGAATAGTTTATATTGGTGGAAAGTTGTGAATATCCTTTAAAAACCCTTTTCATTTCATCAATTTTGGGTAAAAAAAATTCGTCAGCCACATGGGCCATCATATCACTTACGTATTGCCACTTTTTGGCCCATCATGATTCTGCACATACCCTAAAGTCAAAGAAGGTGTAGGGGATCTCACAGTTTCTCCTTCTTCAAATTCCTCAGATGCTTCTTTTTCTTCAAATTGTGCTTCAGATTCCTTAGTAGAGTCATGAATTTCAAAGACAAGGGGCCTTTTAGGAGTCGGCATTGGGTTTTCAAGGGGACTTTGAGGAGTTGACATTGGATCTTCAGGGGGACGTTGTGGCCGCTTAGGAGATTGTACTAGTGTATGGGTTTCTTCATGGCCTATAACAGTTTCTTTTGGACTTTTCAAAATAGGGGTTTGGATTATAGGTGTTTCCTCAAGAGTTGACACTACGGTCTCAACAAGGCTATGGTTTTCTTCATGTACTTCTTGCTTCCTATTTTTAGAACTGGTACGGCCTACCCTAGAGAATTCTTGTGATTTTCTTTTTCCCATTTTCTTAGAAGATTCTCCTTTCTCAATTCTTTCCTTTTTAGCTGCAGGTCCCCTTGTGGGTTTCCCTTTTGGCTTTTCTAAAGGTGCAGACAAAAATTCTAACCAACCCTACTTCCTAGTTTCTTTGTTTAAGAAATGGTGTTTAATTATCAAATGTATTAATCCCTGATATTTCATAGAAGATTCCCCCTAGCTTTCACTCTCAAAATCATGTAAGAGATTTTATGAAACAAAAACGCTAGTAGATTTATCCTAGCAGAAGGTTTTGTTTGACCATACCTCAAATGTGTTAACAACCACATTCCTAGACCCAATATCATACCATACTCTTTATCACAGGTGAAGAACTTCATGAGCCACGTCGCAATAGTCCTCCATGGCTTGTCTAAATTGTTACGAGCTATGCTGTGTTGGTTTCCTTTTTGCATTTGTATCTCTGTCCTTCTTTCCGGCTCCTGGTGAAATGCAACTACCAATTTCTCAAACTTAACTTGGTCTTTTATAACCGGTTTTCCCTCATTTGGGATTCCAGAAATTTCACTTATAATTTCTGAAGTGACTTCAATTATCTCTCCCCTTACTCTGGTGACATTCACATTAAAGTTTCTCACAAATTCCCAAACCATTTCTGGCTGGAAGCCTTCATACTGCATCACAAAATTTAGCCACCCAACTTCTTCTAACAATCTTCTGGTCTCTAAATCAAGATTGAAGTTCTCAGGTTCATAATTTCTCTTATTCCCAATCTTTCTCTGTCAACAATGGCGGACTTCACTGGTGGACTTCAACTAGTAGTCTAAATTACTTACCAAAAATGTGGAATGATTAGTTTCTTGATTTGGGAGCAGCCAATTTTGAAAATGACATGATGTTCCATTAATTTCCTGCATTTATTTCCTTTACTGCTCTGGATGATCCGCACACTACAACTTGAAGCTTGCAATTCAATTCGCAAGGTTGGCTATATTCATTACACATGTCAATCTGTACTTGGGAGGATTTTTGAAAAGACAACTGAATAATGAAAAGATCTGTTATCATTGACTGACATCATCCAATGTCACATCATTCCTTACATCAGCCATCCACCACTTTTTGAAATGATTAAAAACTATTTATTACCTTTATTAATTAACAATATGGCAGAGATGTCTAGATTTCTAAATATTTACCTATTTTAAATTAGTCTAACTACCTTAGAAAATAAAATTCAAAAATAATATTCACATTAAATGCACACCTTAATTTATTTCGAGCCTTTAAGATCTTCAGGAGTCTTCAAGAGCTCTTAGGAGCTTGGAGTTTCAGGAGTCTTTAGGAGCTTTTCAGGAGCTATCAAGCAAAATAGAGTCTTCAAAGTCTTCAGTCTTCATGATTTTCAGGGGCCTTTAGGAGCTTTCAGAAGTTAACTTAGATAGACCGCCACTTTTGGTTTTCAATCATCATTTTTTTTATCGGAAAGTAAACTGCCATTTGCTGGTTTTCAATTTACTTCCATTTTTCCCAAGGTAAACCGCCAATTGTTGGTTTTCAATCTACCTTGTTTATTTG
>VDFB02026320.1:33848414-33940266 GCA_007258455.2 Sequoia sempervirens | reverse complement strand
GGCATTCCATCAGGTCATGAGATCTCATTTCTTTGAGGCATTTTTTCAAAGAGTTCACTGCCTTGTCTATGATATTGCTTACTATTATGCTTTTGATAGATTTTTTCCAAGCATCCATAGCTTGTTCGAAATCACTTGTTTTAGGCTTTCAGCCATAGCAACAAGGCAACACTTGAACTATTTGACAAAATGCTTTGGTAGACATGTATGAAAAATGTGGTAGTATAGACAAGGCAATGAACTGTTTGAAAAAATGCCTCAGAGAAAGGTGGTCTCATAGAATGCCATGACAACCAAATGCAATTGGCAGCTGCTCCTAGTTATTTTTTATGCAATGTGAAGTAATTGCATAACTGATTAGGTTGACTTTGTAAAAACTATATTGTAATTGAAATTTTGTCATCTATCAACATCTAGTTATTAGTTATGAAACGTGAAGCAATGCTTTCATTTTGAAAGATGTGCAATGCAATGTAATCAACGTTATGAATATAAACTACAAAAATCTATTTTTTACTAAGTTACCGATTCAGTTTTGGGTTTGGGATCGGGTTCGAGAACCCAGTTCGCCATTTCCGCAAAAAAAAATTGGGGTTGGGTTCGTTTTGGGTTCGGTCATACAAAAACATATAAAAATCAAAAATATATACATATTTGCAGTAGTAATCAAGTTCATAATACACCACCATATTAATAGTCAAATAACATAGCAAAAATACACCACCACTTTCATAGTGAAATATTAAAATATTAGTGATCTACTTGAATTTCATGATACAAAATTATTAATTAAAGTTCAAACATAAAAATGTCAAGTGTTTACAATC
Source organism: Sequoia sempervirens (assembly GCA_007258455.2). NCBI lineage: Eukaryota > Viridiplantae > Streptophyta > Pinopsida > Cupressales > Cupressaceae > Sequoia > Sequoia sempervirens. The sequence continues at coordinate 33,939,439 of VDFB02026320.1, read as the reverse complement.
AGCCATTATTGATCATTGATCAATTTGAAAAGTGTGAACATTTTTCTGTGTGGAAGGAAAACAAGAAAACAGTGTTACATAATTATTTACATTGTGAAAGAGCCAAAACCTTTTTCTTGTAGATCGTAGAAGAATCTCAGTGATTTTTTGGGTGTCCTTACCTTGGAACGGAACTATCTTGAGCCATGAATGATTGACTAGGAACTGTGAGAAAGAAATAAGATAAATCACATGCAACTTGTTGCAATTTCTTTCCTTGGGAAAAGGGTAAAGTTTGCTTTAGGAGAAATCTCCTTTTAGAGTTTGAACACACATTGATAATTTTCAAGATAGACTTAGCCAAATATGTCATCAATCTAGGTTTGAAGCTTCCGGGTAAAATGTTTCTTAAAATTTTGTTTAAATTCAAGATGCGGCTCTCCTCCCTTTTAGGGAAGAGAAGGCCTATCAAACCTTAACACTCTTATGCAACACTTCTAAGTTCTTGTTGATGCAATATTACATGGGTTTCAAAATAGGCATGTAGGTTATATAAATTCTCATTTCACGACTATCATTGCATCAAATTAAGAATTTTCAATCCTTTATGGTCTAGACAAGAGAAGTATGGAGTAGTGTTCCAATGCTAAAGTCTTATTGTGAATCTCTTTGCTATTAGTGGTTCAAAAATGAGGAATCTGTCTTTTGCACCAAATGAGAAATATTCACAATATGTGCTAGGAAGGAATAAGTCCATAAGATCGAGCATGCAAGAACTAAGAATTGCAAAATTTCCTTACATTTTACTTCCAAACACAAAAAATTTCACACTTTTCGATGTTCACACATAAGTCAAAAAATATATGTGTAAGTTGTAAAGTATACACTTGAATACATGTAACTCATATCTATTGAACCATGAATTTATAATTTGCAAATATGGACACCATCAATAAAAATATTTGTATTAAGCAAATAGTCGTGTACGCATACATCAATATATGATGATATAAGTATAAAATATAGTTACGAAATAGCCATATAGGCTTACGAGAATGCCATATAGGCATTCAATGTCAAATATATCCAATACAAAATATGTACAAAATTGCCATGTAGGCATACAACAAAGGGCTCTATGCATTCAAAATTCATTTCTCTCCATGCTCTGGTTGAAATACAATTTTCTTTCCCTTTGTTGGGTGATCTGATGGCGATAAGTTGTCACTCATTTCTGCTGTGCTCAAGGAGTGCTCATGTTGCTCCTCGTAGTGTTTAGCTTCTGGTGAAGTTTCAACTATTACAATAAGAAGTAAAGACATTAATATATAGAAATTACATTATAAAAATTAATAATTTTAACAAAATAATCACTCACAGCCATCTCACGATCACTCTCCTCGATGGAAACATTTGCACGTCAATGCTCAGGCATGCTCAAGCCCTATATAAACCATCCAAATAGGAATTAAACTACGAATCAATAATGGTTTGATTTTTCACTAGAAGTAGTTCATCTATAACAATGAATGTAAATTGAAATTTAGTAATTTGCCTCATACCTTCCATATCAAAGCCATTGAGGATTGTATAGTGGAGAAAACACCAATATACATTGCCCTCATAATGTTTGGCAGTGTTTCTATCACCAACAACTAAAAATAAAACAACAAATTATTCAATCACAAAAGAGTTACAATAGCGATCCATGTGATGACTTATGATGTATGAGATCTAATGAACAAAATTTTGAGTACAAGTATTAAATAGATATATTTCTGATTATTAGTTATATCAAATTTGAAGTAATGAAATGTAAGGTCAACAATATGAATATAAACTACACAAATCTATTAAACTTAGAATTCATTACTTAAGTTCTCTTTAAATTCTATATTACCTCTGTGAACGTTTGATCAAATCTACTGGCACTCGGAGGTGTTTCCTTGAAACCTCCAACAGTACCTTGTTCAACATCCAAAATCACATATTAAAATACCATTCATAAAAAAATGTTTTTAACACACGTAATAAATTTATAATTGTTTACATAACCCACTGATAGGTGTACTGCAAAAATAAGTAAGTGGATGACTGGTGTATCCAGTCTCTACACTGTGACCCTGCAATTTTATTAAAATAATAAAACTAAATTAGTTAATCTTGCATTTCACAATCAAAATTTAATAAATTAAATTCAATGAACATGCTGAATTTTACCTGAGTTTCAATGCCATATGCATCATGCAAAATGTTAGCCGTCCTCTCCATCCCCATAGATGCATATGGATCAGGCTGCGTAGTAGCATATGGATCCTGCATACCACCCTCTTGAGTGCTGGTAGGGTCATACGAACAAGTCACCCCACAAGATTGACACACATGGGTTTGAAGGCCACCACCTAAAGACTCCCCTGGATGGCATTGTACAATAGGGCTAGTGTCATGGATGACACTTTGGGTCAAAGTTGTGATTGCCTGCAATGTCTCTATGTCGGCACTCTCCTTTGTAATGGTAGGCATCACAATCTGCTCATGAGGCGGCCTAGCGAGAGGTCGTCTCCCTTGCCATGTAGGATTTGGCTATGCACCGGGCCTATCCTGAGATGACCCCCCCACCTCTCCCCTGGAACTCCCTCATATCAAAATAATTTGGTATTTGGTTCAATGCAAACTCACTGTATAGTTTCCTAAGAAAATATTGGGGGACTTCGCAATTATTGCACGGTGGGTAATCAAAGACCATATACCATCTTTCATAAAAATGGTTCTTAATCTCTTGGTGGTGGCACCAATGAATAGGAGACCTCTTTGCATTGAGGGTAATATTTTGATTTGTTTTAGGGTTAGTGAATAGAGAGCACAAATCACCTTTAGTAATTTTTAAATCTTTTACTTGTTTATATGATAATTTGTCTGCATAATATGCCCTAGCTATCTGCCTCCTATCTTTCCATCCAGATATTTTTTGGGTGATTGCATCTACATTTTTTAACATGTCTTTCAATGAATTTGCTAGAAGCATTCTTTCTGTGGTTGAAGCATTTGGATCACTCAACCTACTGATAAGATCCTCAAGTTGTTTTCTATTGTTCTCATTTCACTCCTCAAATTTTCTTGAGTGCCAGGAGGGAATTGAGAGAATGGTGGGGGAGGTTGATTTTGTTGTTGACGTTGATTTTGTTGAGGATTTTGCTATTGAGGATTTACCTCCTCTTCTTGTTGAGGATTTGCAGGAATTCCTACAAATTTTTAAAAAAATAATCAAATCTAACCTAAAACAAACAAAATCAATTTCAAACTAACAAATTCAAAACAAATAGTAAACAATACTTACCTCCTGCATCTCTTTGTCATTGTGGCACCATATTTGTAGACAAAATCCAACTATTCTTGATGAAATTTGTAGAAGTCCTTCCTCCTAGAATGCGAGTGTGAAACTGAGGGTTTTTGGCCGTGGGTAGAGCTGAGAAATAGTGAAAATAAAATGATACAAATTTCAATTTTTTTTCTTTTAAAAGCACATAACGCGCTCGCGTTATAACACGAGCGCGCTATGTGTTTCCCCATTTTTTCCCATTTGGCCACAAAAGTGCGACCAACTTCATGCACCCACCCAAGATTAGATTGTTCATGTTAGGTTCACCAATGTAAGCAATCAAAAATACAAAATAGCTAAGACCAAATAGCAATCACTCTACAAATTATCTAAGACAAATACCAAACCTAAACAAGAGAGTACAAATGATAAAAGAGAGCAAACAAGAATGAAATCAAAAAATATAATTCCCCTATCATAGTTGATTATCTCCCTTACTTCTCCATTCTTCTCAAGTTGCAAAGTTTTTCCCTCAAATTTTGAAGTGTTGAATACCTAAAAATGACAATGATATGACAACAAGAACTTTGGAGAATGTGGTTGTAAATCCAAAATGAAGGAGGCGAATCTCTTTTCACTAGTAGAATTTGACAAATAAATGACTATGTGACTAAAATTTTTAGTCATGTGACTAAAACTTTTAATCACATGACTAACACTAGTAGTATTTGGTAAATAAATGGTTAATTTGGTTAATTATAAGTGACTAATTTGGTCATTGGGTAAAATCACAACTAAATGATTAAAAAAATGACTAAATAAATGACTAATATCAAAAAATAAAAATGGTTAAATAAATGACTAATAGATCAGACAAATAAAAATGACTAAATAAATGACTATTACTCCTCTATTCTTTTTTCTTTCAAATTTGATCATAATCCATAGAGCTTAAGCCTCCCTCAAGGGACCCCTACCTAAGCAGGTCATTTGGCCGTCGAGGTTACTTGGTGCACCAAAAATACCTATTGCATGGAAGACATTGCCTCTCGGTGCACTCTTAAGGCCTTCACATATTTTATAAAAAAAATTAACATTTACATTCTTAACTTTTATTACTAATTATGTTAATGAATAATTAATTATTTTAACTATGATTTGAAGCCAATTTTATTTTCCTGTTGTGTTAGCATGTCAAATGTATCAAAGAGAAATTGTGGTCAATTTCACCAATAAAATATGATTTAAACAATCCAATTGCATTTTGAGGGCTATCTTGTAGACACTTTATTTTCAAAAGGTTAAGTAGTTATTTGTAGAAGCAATTAGATTCAATTTACATGGATTGAAGAAATGTAATGTCTGTAAAACTAATTATTTATAGAAGCAGTGCCTTAAAAATGTAAGGTCAAGTAATTATTTCTAGAAGCAATTAGATTCAATTTACATGGATTGTAGAAACATAATGGTTGAGTCTACTAAAAATGAAGATTTTTCCCCTAAAAAAAAACCATTTTGCCCTGAAAATGAAGATTGATTCACTTTTATCTTCGCTTGCTAAGATACTTGACCATTTTAATAATGTAAAATAGAAATAACAATGATCACTTTTGGAACTACTACATACAAGAAGGATTTAAAACATGAATTTAAGACAAAATATTAATTTTGTCTTAAATTATATTTTATGTTTAAATTCTATTTTTAATTTTCTAATTGAGACAATAAAAAAAGTACCTTTCTAAAATAATTTTTCTTTTTATTTCCCTCCCTTTCCACATGCATTTTCTTTTCCCTTACCCCTATGTATCCTTGTTAAATTTATTTCCCTCCCTTTCAACATGCATTTTCTTTTCCCTTACCCTTGTGTATAATTGTTAAATTTATTTCCCTCTCCTCAATTCATTTTCGCTCCCTTTCGACATGCATTTTATTTTCACTTCGTCATTGTAACTGGGTCATTTAAATTTAGAGTGTTGCATAGAATTCCCTCCTTGAATTGTGACATAGATTTAGATTGCTATATATAATCCCCTCCAATTGTTGTAGAGAGTTTAGACTGTTAGGAGGAGGAAATGTCAATAGTGAAGACAATTGCGAAAAAACTAGGTTTGAGGAGATTGATGACAACATTATCTTCATCTCAATCTTCACCCTATGGAACTTCAACTTCATCTGCATTGCAATATGTGGGGAAGCGATTGAATTTGTTTACAGCAATAAATCAAACCCTTCATATTGCTCTCGAGTGTAACACACGGTAAGGATTTTTTATCATTTTATTTAGTTTTTCTCAAGTCTGTTAGATTGTCTCAATCTTTCAGAGAAAATAAATTTCATTCTATTGTCCAAAGTATCCATCTCCATTATGGATTTCAATGTAACTTTGGGTATACCCTAAATCTTTTTTCTTCTTTAAACTTCAGGCATCATTGGAAATATCTCTATGAAGGAAGAAAATTGTTATATTTTAATCTGTATTTAATTTTATTGAACTATAAACATCTATCTTGAAACAATTGAGTTTTGGTGAAGAAAAGTTGATAGAACATAGTTTTGCTAGGTAGTAGTTTTGAAAATGAGAATCGTGGAAATAATTTTAAAAAAGTAATCTTTTCCTTTTCCATAATTTTAAAATTGTGTAGTAATTATAAATTCGCTGAAAATTAATCAGAATTGGAGGCAGGTTTTCTCTAATATATAAAAGTTGGATGTTCCCTTGTTCAAATGTTTTTTAATATGTATAATCAGGGGAACCGAGAAAGTGAAATTCAACAACACTAGAATCTACTGTCTAGCCTTTGACAATCTTTATTATAGAAATTGTTTTACAGAGAATGTTGTCATAAGAGAATTGTCTAAAATTGTAATATCTGAAATTTTTACTAGTTATTGTTCATATTTGTGTCTCTTATGAGAGTCTTTTAATTTATCTGCAGATACATGTTTATATTTATCTTGATAGTCATGCTAGAATGTGATTAGATTGTAATGGGTTTTTTTATGCTCTACAGATTTGGAGATCCAAAGCTTCTTAAGCCAGAGAACAACCCATTTGCTCAAATGTTTCAGAAGCATTTTGCAGGGAAAAATTTAGAGTTCCATCTGAACTTGTTTAATGTTATTCGTCAAGGTGGTTACTTTCTAGATAGGGTAACCAATCTTATTCTCCAGTATTTGAGCAACAAGTAGGTTTTGCTAAGTTTCTGCATAAACAATGCATGATCTATGAAGTTGTTATGTATTATACTTGTACATGATCTTTGCTACCTGTAAACATACAACTAGTTAATGAATTCATATTTTAATTTCTATATTTTTGCTTTATGCCATGGAATTCTAGATGTTATATTTCACAAGTTGAGTTTTCTAAAGATCATATATAATTATATGCTTATTAAAAACCTCTAAAAACTGGATGTGTGCTATTCTTGGTCTATAGTCACCAAATTCAAAAGTGTCTCGGGTGGTTTGAGCAAGTTTTTGAGAGTTATATTTGTAGAGTGAATTGCATATAATTTCATTTTTCCAATTAGAACATGTCAATAGAAATGTTGGGTCATTGGTGTCTTTCTATCATCCCTAATTTCTTTGTGTGGTGCTATTTACCATAGTAGAAAATGGAAGGCTTTCTTATGCCAAGAAAGACTTGAAACTATGGCATATAGCTCAAAAAAGTAAAGTTGGACTGTATTTTCATTTAGTGTTTCTCCACACTCTAGGTTTCTTTTTCTCCCTTTGGAGACAATTAGATTGATCATCATGTTCAATTGAAACTACTAGTTTTTAGGTATCATTGACCTATTCTGGTCTTTTGTGGTCATTAATACATATTTTTCTTTCTCTCTTTCTTATACTCTTATGGAAGTTAAGTTCTACAACATTGGAACAATTTGGTAGCTTGATATGAACACATAAAAGCCTTCCCATGTAGAGCTTGGCCATGTTTGTTCCATAAGGGAATAAGGGATGAGACCTGTGCAATTGTCATTGTGGATTTTATCTAGAAAATCAGCTTATCATCAGGAGTTATGGTATTTGTTAGTGAATTTGTTTCCCTCCTCCAACAAAATAGAGGAGTCCCCAATTGATTAGGAAACCCGATTGCTATGGAGGAGGGAGAGTATTAATATTTAATGAAATTGTATCATAGGTAAATTCTCATGATGTAAACAACTTGTGAGTTACTAATGTCACATCAATAAGTATAATAAAAAGAGGGACTTCAAGGCATGATGCTGAAATAATTGGGGATGTTACTACTAGAAAGAGGGTGGTGCTAACATGCCAACAATTGGATAGAGAAAAATTTCAAAACCTTTACACATAGGTGACTGATGGGGTTTTACCATTTGTGGGCTGGGGTGACACCTCCTACAATGAGGTGAAATCTAGAGTTGACAGGATCACCTGTGAAGGCAACTGGTGTCATCCCCAGTCAAGAAATTAAGCAACTTAGTTCAAACTCTAGCCGCTCATATGCACAGATGTATCTTTTTTCCCTAAACCTCAATTATCAAAAATTATTTTTTACCTGGAGACTTGTACCCCAAAGCAATAAAGAATTGTGATGAGCTATACTGAGGTAGTTTGTTGATTCTTTTTAAATAGTAAATATCTAAAGAGGAAAAAGTGCACTAAGCGATAGAAAACCAAGTTGTTTTGTCATAAAGAACAATAAAAGGTATCTAAGAAACTTTGTTTCCAATAGTGAAAAGAGTCGCCACATAACAACTTCTCTATGTTTCAAATTCTCAATTATCATAGAGACTATGTACACAATAATTTTTCCAAATGAAGGATCTCAATTCTTTACTAATTCTTCCAAAAATCTGACAATTTCATTGCATTAACATTTGGATTTTTCTCTACGATTGTACTTTTTCTACCAAGGGAGTAAAGTGCAATATTAATTTTACTATCACATAATTTAAATGTTTCCTATACAATATTTCCCAAACGTAAATGGTTAAGAGCCTTGAAATGCCATTCATCAACTACTGTTATATAATCATGCATCAAGAAGTATTATCTTTTTACTTCCTATGGATTTTACCCCCACTATCAATTGGATAATTCTTATAGATTAGTGTAGTAGATATATTACCTAATTATGAATGTTTTGATAAAGTTCTATGCGAACGTATTTTGGAGAATTTCTCTGCCAAACTTTTCTCACTGAAGTTGGAGTGCTTGTTTACATGATAGTTGATACATAAACTTTAAATTTTAGAAGAGATTTTGCACTCTAGATAACTTGTCCTATAAAGCTCAACCACTCCTAGAAAGAGAAAGATATATACATGAATCACTCGTTATGGCTATGGATTGTTTTATTCTTCTCTTGGAAGCGGATGTGGTAGTTGTTTTTTTGTTTTACAAATTCTTTAAAAGACATTTTTCATTCTGAATAATTTGTTGTGTAAACTCAACTACTCTTGGGAAGGGAAAATTCATACCTGCACCACTCAATGTGACAAAGAGATAATTTTATTCTATCTTGAGAAACTCATGTCTAGATGGAACTTGGAATAGCAATTCATGAGTAGTCTTTTGTTCGATTATTGAATTCCTGTCAGCAAATTGTAGCCTAGCTAATGTACTGTAAATTAATGAATGTAGAGGGGATTATATCTTGTAAATTGAAGCCTTTTCTATCTCATAAATGATGACTTCTGCATCTTACTTTGCTTTAAATTTTGGATTGAAATTAAGAACACTTTGATGAAATTTTGATCACCAATAAAACATCTTGGGATAGGAGAATTGAAAACTCCTCTCAGAGAGAACCTTGAATTTTCTTTTTGCCCATTTTCCAAACTACTTCATTACTTCTAAACTAAAAATTTGAATTTTTTTATTATTCAAAATTATATTGCATTCCTCAAGCTTCTATAAACATTAATCAAAAGTCATGAAGTTGCATTTCTTACAACGTAAATATTTCTTTAATTTGAATTAGCTGCCAGTGCAACCAGTGCAAGCAATCATATTTGAGTTGATATGTGTTGGATTAGGCCTAGATTACCACATAAAGCTAAGTATTTTCTTTCCATCTCTCTCTCTCTATCTCAAAATAGTTCACTTGTACCTTGTGAGATTTATGAAGCACAAGCTAATTTTCTCTTTACTGAACATTTTTGTTGAAGATTGAACACTACTTATGCATTTTCAGGGTACTCAAATTCCATTACTTCTCATTCCCGTCATTTAATACATAGAATCTTATTTTACACTGTCATCATGAATTGATAAACAAGTCTCTCTTTCCTCAATTGCTTCCACTTTCTAGGTGGTGGTTCTCTATATTTAGTGTTGCTCACAAACTTTACCTTCAATAATTTCAAGATAAAGATAATTTGTAGAATGGACATAAGTTGTCTTCCATATTTGAATGCACCATCTACTCTACAATCTATTTATTCATTAATCAGGGAGCTTAAATTATATCTATACTATAGTTGTACTGCTTGCACTCCATAATTTGGATTTCATGATATACTGGCCCAAAATTCTAATGAATTATCCTTTTATCTCTTGGTTGATCATTTCTAAAGTTTTCATTAATGTGATGTTCTAGATGGGAACAAAGCACATGTTTGATGACTTTGGATTAAGACAAACCTAAGGATAGTGCATACTTTGTTAGCTAACTTTTCATTATTCACTTTTTCAAAGGATCAATGAATATATTTGTTTGATACAATGATAACTTGGTTGCACTACAGCTTTGGATGAACACCTAAAGTAGGAGGGAGACATTGCATGTGGATCCATAGATGATGGATATGCTAGATGGAAATCGAATCTTTGCATTCTGATGGCATAAATATTTCTCTCAAAACTAAAAAGAAGAAAAAGTCAAAGCAGTTTGGTATGGGACCCTCTTCAACTGCCATGGATGTTGCAAGGACTTTAGGTTTACCTAGAAATGTATGGAACAATTCTTTGTTGCTTCCTTGAAATTAACTATGACTGCTACCTGGTTTTGATTCGATATACTTGTTAAATATCCATTCTTTTTGTTGTTGTGAATGTAGGGTCTGGGATATTAACCTAAGTGGCAACAAGATGTTACTTCTCAACTTGATCAGGTATCATTATCTTTCATTGTGGTACCCTGCTTATGAATATTGTGATAAATTACTTTTCTTTTTAGGTTTTAGACACTAATGAGAAATCACTGAACTTTGAGGTCAACATTAAACACATTAGAATCAAATCATTTCTTGTTATTTTGGGGAGAAATTTCTTCTGGCATTTTGAAAATGAATTTTAACAAAGAAACATTGTAATAGAAGAATAATGAATTGTGTTCCAATAATGAAATATTCCAAAAATTGAAAATAATAATATTGTGGCAATGATAGGTGATAGGGTTAACAAATTTTGTACATGCTTTATCTACCATATTTTTCCTCGGTTGTAGTTCAAATGCTTGCTATGCTCATAAGCTTCTAAGAAAAATAAATTGTTGACCAAGGAAGTTCATTTATAATTGTGTGAATCCTTAAGACAAAAAGGATGCTAATATTTTTAAGATATGTAAATGCAGGGAAATAAAATAACCTTGCATTAATTTAGAGTTCAATTAACTGATATAAAATAGTAAAGTTGGAGCCTTTTTTCCATTTCATCTATGGAAAATGAGACCTTTGGGGGAGTGAAATTTTAAAGTAGCATCCATTTTCTTTGTTTGTAGGAAAGTTGGGGTGAGGTATAGATTGTTGTGAGTGATGTTGTGGGTTTTTCTTGAGGCCTTACTTGTTTTTCTGTGGTGTTTTATTTGAGTTGGAATTGGTTTGGGCCAAAGAAGTAGGCAATAGGGTAGATAGAATGGCGTCTAAGGTAGCTTATTGTATAAGAAAATAAAAACTGGTTTGGGTGGGGATTTTTAAGCAAGTGGTGCTAAAGGAGATGGTTAGATAGGGAAAAGTTGCTCATATCTTGTTAGAACCATGAGAAAAATATAATTATTTTTACATATTTACTTATATTCTAATTTAAATTAAGATATCAGCACACCCACGGAACTTAGATTATCTTGATTTATGAGAGCATGAGTTACCTTTCAAACTAGCTTTTCATTAGACCTGAAAAACCTTCTTTCATCAGACAGTGTAGAAATGACCAGATCTCTTGGTTGAAGGACTATTTGCACCACTAGGAATTGATATTAGTGTTGCAGCAGAAGAGGGAATATAGCAATTTTTGTTAAATCCTTTCCCATAGAGAGCTTTCCATCATAGTCGATTCAAGGTTGTCACTCTAGCTCAACAAGACTCTACTTTTGTTTTATTGGAATATGGAAGAGATAGGAAATGTAGTAATTGGGGAAAATGCTATAGTAGCTTTGCTAGCAAAGGGCTTCACTATCTATGATGGTCACTTGACCCAACCTGGGGTGGTTGGGTCCTCCTTTTTCATAATGGGGGAAGAGTCTAGAGTCAAGAGGGGAACATAAAACAATTGGAACCTTAAAAGTCTTTGATATATGGAGTTTTTCTATTTTCTAGTAAATGGTTTGAATCCCACCTATTTGAAACACCTCCCCATTGTAGAGAGGGGAAAGAGGGCCCTATAGATCTCTTTCAGTAGGAATTGATAAGGTTCTACAATAGGGAAGCATACCATGCCGAGTCAAATGGATGCTCCTTCCACATGGAAGTTTCTTGCATTGAAAGAATGACCCCAGGATCGAAGTTTCCCTACAGTTCATGAAAGCAGTACTATATCACTACATTTTCTCACTAACTTTTCTATAAGATCAGTACCCTTGATCTTTCTCCCATGCATGTAAGGTTGTTGATGAATTCTACCTTTTTCATGCTTTAATGTGTCATTTCTGAGTGCTCATTCTGCGTTTGTATCTCACCTAATTGTGTGGAGATTCCATCCACCTTAATTTCAAAAATGAGAATCTTACCTACATTAGTATCTCTTTTGTGGTGCTTTATCCAAATCTAGAGTGATCTCCTGACTAGCTAGAATTCTTGATGACTGACTTGTTTCTTTTGGTCACATATTACCAGTTGCTTGTCTCTTTAGAGCATTTGTAAGAAAAATTAACATAAACTAATCCTATAACACTTTGTTGCTTTGTCAGGTTTTTTAATACAAATGTGTACTGAGTGCAACTATTCTTTGATGAGCAATGAGAGTTGAAATCACACTTCTTAAATTTATATTGTACAACCATGAAAACTATTGATAAATAAAATTGAACGGTGATCAATTGCAAATGTAAGCTATATTGCTAGGAGAAAATTGAGTTTGAACAACTATTTGTTTGTTACCTTGCATATAGTGATGTAGATAAAATTTTAGATTAACTGTATAAGTTACAACAAATTTAACAAAATATTAAGTTCAGTAGGAAAAATTAATAAGATATATGGAATTTGTTCTCTTTGGGTCGAATTTGATCCAGGTGATTTCAGAGGAATTATAGATGCACCAATTGATAGTAGTAGAAACCCTTTTTAGTGCTTTCTGACTAGTTAGGAAACTTATATTAATAGGATTACAATTTAATGTAGCTCCACCTAATAGTTGTTAGAATTAGATCCAACAAGGTAGCATCTGTTTGGTATTATGGGTGATTTAATCAATCCACTCTTATTGATAGTGACAATATTTAGTACCAGATAAGAAGATGTGTGTTACACTCTCAATCATCTTGAGGTGTGGGATAATCCTTTAGCTGTCGTGTCTTTTTGGGGGCATACTCACACCTAAAACCACACTGAATTTTCTTCAAAAGACATGAGAAAACTATTTAAGTAGTTTTTTTTAAACTTCAGTTATTGGCTTCAAACTTCTATGACAACTTTGGAGATTACTGAATATTGATCATATATAAGAGATACTCAAAAAATATTGAAACTGATTATTTTGATTGTTTCCTGCAACTTGCAAATGCAACAAAAGAAAAGTTCTCTGCAAATGGTGATCATATGGCCCTCATCCATGCATATGAGGGCTCGAAAGATGCACACACAAATGGATCGGTTTATGATTATTGTTGGATAATTTTTTTTGTCAACACAAACTTTGCAATCCATACAATCTCTGCGCAAATCATTTCATTTTATTCTAAACGAGGCCAATTTTTTGGATGGTGATATCTTAAATGAGCTGAGGGATGATCAATCTTTGGTAGAAAAAGTTATATGTGCTGGTCTTTTTCTTGGCGTAGTTTTAGTTGTGGTGAGATATTTAGCATCTAGTATCTATACTCCATGGGGATTTGACTTTTCGTTGATACATTAGTTATAGAAAGCTTCATAAATTTATGTATTACCACCTAAATTTTTTAAAGGAAATTGTTTAATTAAATTTGAGAGCTTCTAACCTCTCATGAATATCATGAGTTAAAACTTCACAGAAAAGCATTATATCATTGGTTAGAATAGTCTTGATAGTTTAGATTTTTATGTATGACCGAGAAAAACTATGCTTTTTTTCTACTGTGGCAACAAAAACTAAATTGAAACTCAAAAAATTGAAGGGAAAATAAGTAGTGTTGAACTTACATTTTAAGCACTTAGTAATATAGATTTGACCATATCAATCAATGTCACAGGAATGCGGGATATCATTAGTTAGAATAGTCTTGAAGACTTGAAAGTGTAGAGTTTGATAAATGACCCACAAAATTGAAACTCAAAATTGAAGGGGAAAATAAGTAGGTTTGAACTTAACATTTTAAGCTCTTAATAATATATTTACTTCTTTTTTTCTCAAGTTCTATTCACAAGTGGAAAAATAATATTTCTTCTTGTGCAGAATAAGAAAAATGTATTTCTATGAAGATTGTGCTGGATGGTCAAGTTCTCCTTTTTGTTGTTAAGTTTTTCTAAGAAGACTATTTTAGTTTCTTTCTAGTTATTGCTAGAAAGATCATTCTGCATAATCCTTTGAAGATTAGATTGGATCATCTACATTTGTTGGAGTCATTTTTCTTTTGCTTCTATGATATCTTTTTTATAGTTTTTATATTTGGTTGTAGAATTTGGTTAATGCTCAAAAGGAAAATATTCCTTGGCCCTGGATGGTGTTCTTTGAGAAATTTAAAGTAAATTCAATATTTATTAATGATTCAACAGGAATCTTAGATTCTGTCTTACTCCTTTTTGGAGGTACGCTTACTCATGGAGAAGTAGTGAGTTTTATGTTTCTTTTGTAATACTTTCTATCTATCTATGGCTTGCTGATTAATTCTAGGAGAATGTTTTTCTTTTGATAGTTACTCATAGATTGGATTTTTTATATTCTCTCATGTTTTAGGATGGTCATTTGAAAATGTTAGATGGATACTTGGAGTTCTTTATGGAACTAGATTTAGCAGAGATTTATTTGAAGCTCAAAGATGAGCTTGATGACCTAATTCAAAAGAAGGTATGTTAAATGCATTTTCATAATTAGATGTAATGGTATCTAATATATTTGAGTTTGATATTTCATAAGTTTGGTTACTCTTATTAATAAGATGAGTTACTTTGTTGACAACTTCAAAACCCTAGCATGGATATTCACAAAGTTGGTGATAATATATTGCAAGCTGTTCGAGAGCTCTTGTCTATAGATAGATGTGAAGGAAGGTATTTAATTTGATAACTAATAGGGGGAGTTCTGGATCAAAACCTCTAGTGAGCCCAGGGCTATCCATGGAGTGCATCATTGAGGAGCTTCAGTCCTGAATAAAAAGGCTTGAATGATGGCATATGTTAAATATAGTAAGTATTTTCCAGATTGTCACTCGAACGTTTGTCCTTATGGGTTGCGCTCTTTATAAACATTGTAAATAAGTACATTATTTGCGAGTAGATGGAAAATAAAAGCTTTCAACTATTTTATTGCTTTAAATTCTCTTTTCTCCTACTTCCATGCATATGCTATTATTTTTTTCTTTTGAATATTTATTTTTTATTTTTGGAGAAATGCATGTTATTTTACATCAAAGAACAAGAGAACTGCAGTAGTTGAATATTTTTGTGTTTTCTCTTGAAATTTTCTAGGTGTAAATAAGAGAAGATTATAATTTTTGTCCTTTTATTGCGTGTTCACTTCTTTCCATACATGCAATCTAGTCTTTGAGAAATCTAGAAAAGTGTCTTGTATAAGCTTGCCTAGGATTTCCCTATTCCTTTTCCTCTCAAATGCATAGGGAGACCATTAATTTAATAATGATTTTTCCAACTGTTGTGAGTATTTGTTGATTCCCATTGGGTAAGTCAAGCTATTTTGCAATGACAAATCTGTTAACCAACAAATAGATTGATAATGATATTCCTAATAGGGGTTCTTTTCTTGTTGTATCCATAACTTCCATTTTACCTTATTAGCTTGGTTGGGACAAATATTATTTTAAGTGAATTATTTAGTTCTTTGTTCCAACTTCACATGAAATGTTGTTCTCAAGCTTTACGAGTATCACTCACTTCTAGCTATAAAACATTCCTTAATGCTTTAGGAGCTTTTATATAGTCATTAAATGGCACAAAAGTTGGAGTCGCTTCTCATCATACTCCATCAAAATAGTATTATATTTCTTAGCTGAATAATATTCTTGTTAAAAGAAAATTGCTTTGAAATTTCAATGTTCTTGAAATGTGGACCTGATGGTATACATACCACTACTATTCATCAGGAACATGGAGCATGGTTACCGCCTTGGCTTGCGATTCATTTTGCTAAATTTCAGGTAAGTGCATCTAAATAAATTTAAATTTAATTTAATTTTAGACCGTTATAGCTATGGAAAATTGAATTTTCATCTTGTGGTTGTTTTAAAATTTTAACATCTTCTCTCTTTGGAATAGGAATTTGTATCATCATATTGGAAAAGCCATGTGAAGCTTGTTATGGAGATTGTGTTGGATAAGGTAATTGATTCATCAATTTTGAATTTACTTTCTCTTGATTTTTTCATATGATGTATCATGGTAGTGCAACTTTTTTCATGCAGGCATTTAATTGACTATCTATTGAATATCAGGCATCAAAAAATGTTGTTGTTGCTCATGACTGGGTGAAGCCACTTCTTAAGATGCCACAGACTGTATGTAGACTTAGTTCTTTGTTTATTTCATTTGCCTATAATCATAGTGGTCAAGAATGTTGCATTGGTAAATAGAATATTTAACTTAAATAAATCAGTCTTGTGTATCTATATGTTTGTGGTCATCCAATTCGGCAGGATCATGATTGGTTGGCCTTGCACAGGATATTTTATTTGCTAAAATTGAACATCAAAACTATTTTCCAACTTTTAATTACATTTTTTATTTATTGCACTTAAAATATAAGTTGTTGGTTTCCTTTAACTAAGCTGCTAACTTCAAGGAAGAACACTTTAGAGTTTACTAATGTGTCAGCATTTCCATCAAAAATCTTTTCAAAATCTTCCCCTTGTAAGATGGTCATCCCAACTCGGCTTAAGCATTATTAGGCATTTGAATTATTTTTAGATGCTCCCAAATAATAATGTTCTTTGACTTTAATATCAATACAAAGTAAAGAAAAGGATCTAAATGTACACAATTTGCTTGTTTATCATTATATTTATGGTTGCAAATCATTTGTGCAGGTAGTGTACACATCTAAAAATGTCGAGTTTAATTCTTATAACATATTTTTTATATTGAAGGTAACATAGTACTATATTCACAAAAAACTGCTTAATATCTAAACCATTAAACAAATGGGGGTAATCATGACCAAGTGAAATTACCAGGTAGGATTTTACACATTTCTATTTAGAATTTTATTTCTTAGCATTGCCTTGCATATTTTTCTGCCCTTAGATAAATAAATTTTACACGTTTGTGTGAAGTATGTGCAGCCCTCATCCACTAAACTTGCATGATTGCATGCACTTAGAACCCAAGAAAAGCTTACATTGTTAGGATGTGTTTCAGAGTGCTTCATTAATTCAAATATTTTGAGAGGTTCCTTGCAAAATCCATTTTGTGCACATTCTGCAATCAATCATTTCATTCCATGAGATGACATCTCTTTGAGGCATTCTGTCAAACAATTCAAGTGTTTTTTATATGATTCCACATCTTGCATATATGTCTACCAGAGCATATCCAACTATAACATTTGACAAAACTTCCCCTACCATTATGATTTGGTGCATGTTCATAGCCCATCCCAAAGCTCCCATTTTGGCACAGACAAGGAGGACTCTAGCAAAAAAATTGGCTTTATACTTGCCAATTGCATTCGTTTGAAAGTTTCAAAAGTCTTTCAACAAACAATTTTCTACAAAACCTACAATCATTTCATTCCATGAGATGACATCTCTTTGAGGAATTCTGTCAAACAATTCTTGTGCCTTGCCTGTGCTTCCACATTTTGCATGCATATCTACCAGAGCATTTCCAACCATAATATCTGACAGAAATCCGCCTTTTGTTATGCTTTGATGGATGTACATGCCCTGTCTAAAGCTCCCATTTTATTATAGGCAAGGAGTATGCTAGCAAAGGTTATGAAATATGTCTTTACACCTACCAATTGCATTTGCTTGAAAGTTTCTAAAGCATTTTCAACAAATCCATTTTGTGCATATCCTACAATATTGCAATCCATAGACCACATTTCTTATAGGGATATTGCCATGTATTGTCTATGCATTGATGGATATTCATATCTTGTTTCAAAGCTCCCATTTTGGCACAGGCAGGGAGGATGTTGGCAAAGGTTGTGGAATTTGGCTTACACTTGCGAACTGTATTCGCTTGAAAGTTTTTAAAGCTTTTCCACCAAATTCATTTTGCGCATATCTATTGTAGATGTCCTTAAGCTATATGACAAAGGTTTATATACAATTTGAGATATATTGATAAGTTGAGACATGTAATGTTGATTTGATTTACATTTCACTTAAGATATAATTTCATTGCATTGTTGAATTTCATAGTTCAATAATTGGGATTCTCATTGATCTTGTATACCCAAAGTGTATGTGATAGAAAGAAATTAGGTAGTCATGTCGATTAGTTTAACAATTTGAATGATCTTGAGTTCATAAGTACATAGTGATAAGTTTTGAAAAATAATTTAATTTCTTGTTGCATTTATCACAAAAACAAAGGCCTCTTTTGATTGTAGCAGAAGATGTAGAGAGTGAAACATTGGCTACTTTGATCTTTGAAATTTATAACTTTTTTACTAAATTGATAATGTTCGAAGTTTCTTTTTCTTTCTTAGATTTTGAGTCTAATTAATAAGTTTAATGTTGTGTTACAACTTGCAAGTGAGTATGTTGATATGATAAAGGCTAGCATTGTCAATCATCTAAAAGTTATCAAAATTGCATTAGTTGATGTAGAAAGGTAAAACTATTTATCTTTATTATAATTAGTGGAACTTGCAACTACAATATCTAATAAAAATCTACTTCCACATATGCTTTTGATGGATGTTATATCTAATTCTGATACATTCACTATATCTAGCACCTAAGTTTAGGGTACCATAGTTGGAAAAGGAAAAGAAAATGTTTGAATTTTATCCTCTGTATTATTTGACTTTTTTGAGTTTTTGATGTGCAAATTTCAAAACCTTATTTTTAGGGTGTAGCTCCAAATTGGAGAAGTGAAAGGTGAATACCAGCGAGGAAGAGTTTGGAGGAGTCGAAACCAATAGCGACGGGAAAGTTGCAAATTTACAAGGGGATTAAATGGTTCGAGCCCCTATAGGAGGTTGTTGCCCTTCCAAAAATATAGCAGTTAAGGGGAAAACAGTATAAGTATATGAAAATATGAGTATTTTGTTTATATAGTGTCTGTAAGTTGTGCAGTGTCACTGAGACATTAAATGTAACCAAGGAGATTTTGATTTGCCAATGAGGCTTAATGAAGTAAATTTTTAGAGTGGTTTTTTCTCCACTCATAAATACTGTGTTGTGGCTCCTCTTGATTTGTAATCTGTTTGTGTTTGTATTTGATAATTATATTTGTTCAAGCATTTGTCTTTATTTCATGTGGTGCTTCTTCAACATTTGAATATCTATGATATTTGAAGTTTATATACATAAATTTGTGAGGACTAATTAAGTTAGAGTTGATTTGTAATGACTAAATATATGACTAGAGTAATGACTAAATTAATAGATAAATATATGATTAAATATATGACTAAATTAGTGACTAAATATGACTAAAGTAGTGACTAAATTAATGACTAAATATATGAATAAATTAATAACTAAATATATGACTAAATATATGACTAAATAAATGAATACCATGACTAAATAAATGACCGGTTAACAACAATCAATGACTAAATTAATGACTAAATATATGACTAAATTAATGACTAAATATAAGACTAAATAAATCACTACCATGATTAAATAAATGATTAAATATACAACTAAATCAATGACTAAAATAGTTTAGTCATAAATTTGGTCACGTTATAAATGACCAGCAATAAACTACTAATAGTCACATGACTAAAATTAGTCATTTATATGCAATTTTTAGTAGTTTATTTAGTCATATATTATTGTTTGTGTACTAGTGTTTATAAAAGAGCTATTTGAATGGACAATTGAGATTAAAGCTCTAGAAGATGCCCAGATCAACAATGGAGGATGAATGCACCACATAGTGGTAGGGTTAGGGATGACTAAGGATATAAGATCATGATTGAAAGAAGAATAGAGAGAATCAATAGTCAAGATTTGAAATGAGAAAGTGGAGGGAAAGTAGTGCAAGAAATTAAATAATATAATTATTTAATTTGGGAGAGCATGTGAGCAATCAAATAATAATTTTTAATTGAAGAAGGGAATCTTGATAATTAAATTATATTATTATTTAATTTGGGAGAGGAAGTGGAGGAATAAAATAATAAAAAATCATTATTCATTTATGGAAAAAGAGGGAAAATGGCATTTAAATGAAATTATTATTATTTGACCATTTAATTAAATATGGATGAAATGGAAATAAGAATATTAAATAGCTAAATTGAATTAATTATTTAATAATAAAGGAAGAGGTTAAATGAATAACTAAATAATTATAATAACTATTTAATTGTAGACGAATGCTAAAGACTGAATAACTAAATACATGATAATTTATTTAATGATAGAAAGAGATAGGATGTTAGCGACATAATCAAATAAACGTTTAATTTATTTAATTAATTGAAGAAAGAATAAAGACAAATAAAATGAATTAATTAAATAATTAAAATTATTTAATTATGAAGGGAAGGAGATAGATTGATGCAGAAAAATGACATTCATAGACTAAGAAATTTTTCAATGTCTACAACTTGAACATGCATGAAGATAGTAATCCATTTTTTAGTTGCAAGAAGGTTTGATACGGTGCAGACAGTTGAAGTGGAAATTTGTCTAATTGTCAAAACAATGCTTTCAATGTATAGGAAATTTGATATTTTGGTTTGCATTGGTCTTCCTTAAAA
Source organism: Sequoia sempervirens (assembly GCA_007258455.2). Classification (NCBI taxonomy): domain Eukaryota; kingdom Viridiplantae; phylum Streptophyta; class Pinopsida; order Cupressales; family Cupressaceae; genus Sequoia; species Sequoia sempervirens. The sequence continues at coordinate 33,918,681 of VDFB02026320.1, read as the reverse complement.
AAATTTGGATGTTAGAGGAGTCTAAATCCATATTTTTGTACTATTTTAGTTTCTGATGAAGAGGTTGTGGATGAAAAAAGTTTCAATTTTCCAATGACTATAGTTACTAGTACAGTATGTACATTTTGGTGAATCTGCACCTCGCCTCAGATTGGTATCTGTTCTTATATATTTTTGGAAGTGTTTACATGTTTCATTTGCATGTATATCCCAAGTGACATGAATTTTCCAGGTCTATGTGTTCATTTTTGGTTGAACAATTGGTGAATTTTGATGTTAGGTCACTATCGGTGTAAACCTAATAAGTTTTGGGTATTGCAGAGTTTGAATAAGTATTCATATGTCATATAAGGATGCTAATATAGGTCCACCTTGACCTATAGAATGCATTAATGGTTTGAATTAAGATGAAAGATGTATGTGTTGAGCTAGCAAGTTATATTTTGTACGATACATCTAATTAGGCTGACCTAATTGATGTTGTAGGTGTTTGTGGATGAATTGGATATATATGTAAGATATTTTATGATGTTTTGGATGGATGTATGGTATGATAAGTATAGTTCATGTGAATGTAGATCAGAGTAGAGGGTCAATGCATAGTAATATGAATTATGTAAAGTCTATGTATTGAGCTTCAATGGAACTGCAATTCATGCATAGTACAGAAGTAATTGTAATAGTTAAAATCTTGGTTGTGTGTCACCAATATCTTCTATATTTTCTTCTTTCTATGGGAAATGAGTCCACTAATACATTGAGTCCATCTGGGATGAGAAATTTTGTAATATCTTATAACCACTTATAATATATTGTGAGATAATCCTCACCGTGGTTTTCAAGTATTGGGTTTTCCATGTAAAAAATTGGTGTGCATGTTTTATGATGTTAATGGTTGATTTCTTGCTTTCCTTTCCTACTACAAATTAACTATGCTATGTGGAATGAATGTTTAAATGTTTAAGTGGTTTTAGAGAATATTGATTCATCCCCCTCAGTATTATGGGTGTTCAACATATTGAATAGCTTGAAGCATAGTTGAGAAGCTACTAATGAGGATCAAATCATCTAAATAAAGTAACACTATCAAAACATCATCCCATATATCTAAATATAAATTGTGTGATCAAATTGGTGACAAATGAAACTAAATGCAAGAAGGAAACCATTAATCTTCTCATATGAAGCTATAGGGGCTTGTTGAAACCATACTATAAAAAAAAAAATTGTAAATAAGTTAATATTCATATTCTCAAATATTGGACGTTTCTTCATCTATATCTCCTCATGAAGATCATCATACAATAAAACATTATTCACATCCATCTAAAAAAATGGCCATATTTGAGATGCAATAATAAAAAGGACATGGAAAATATAATCCTTCTTGACACAAGGGAAAATATATTATATTAGTCAATACCATCAACTGGTGAAAAACCATTAATTATAGGACATTCTTGTACCTTTTAATTGAATCATCAACTTCATACTTCGTGTGGTACACCCACTTGCATTGAACCATGTTTCTTCCCTTTGAACATGAAACCAAATCCATGTGTTATTCTTCATCAAAGAAGAATGCTCTTATACTATAGAACAATCCAACTTTTAAATACTAGACATCTTAAAAACTCTATAGATTAGTGATATAGAATGACTCACTTTACTATTACTAGAATTCTATGAGCAAGTACAATAAGAATTCATAAATCACCAAATAAAAATCCAACCTCCTTAATAGTATTATGGCTCCATCCAGGAAATAATGAAGTAGGAGAAGGTAGAGGTGGTGGTGAAAGAACAAGGCCATAATCTAAATTATTCTCAAGTGCAAAGGTATCCTCATATGATGAAGAAGGTAGAGTAGGTCTGAGGAAGAAGAATTGGATGGAATATTCATTTGTGTGAAGGACTTGTCAAGTTGAATATCTCACTAGAATTAGATATCTCTAGTAGTTGGCTTAAATAAATGATAAGCCTTCACATCCTCATAATAAACAAATAAAATAAAATGCTGACTCTTCTTCTCAATTTCCTTATGCCAACCATCTAGTATGAATTCCCAAACCTTGATACCAAATAATTTGAATGAAGAAAACATCAAGCATCATATTGGACCAAGCCTCCTCTAGAGTGATATTTTGAATTGCCTTATGGGTAGTGTAGTTCAGAGTATAGATGGCATAATTCAACACTTCAACCTAAAATGGATGTGGTCATTGATCATGACTAAAGCATACAATTTTATATATGCCTTGGTGATATTTCTTTCTTCTAGTGACATCATTGTATTAAGCATAGAGAACCAAATACTAATGATGTATGTCATACTCAATGTAGCAATCCTTAAAGGCTTGGTTCACATATTCCCCTAATTGTTTTTATGTATCAATGATGGAGATTGGATATTTAAAAATGTGTCTTGGGAGGCAAACTTTGGTTTTAAAAAAAGATAAGATTTGACTTTTTAGAAAGGAAATATTTGTCTTGTTGCACATTCCTAAGGGAAGTGGAGGAATTTTAAAAAAGATCCTTATCATATGTACACATGATTATAGATTAATTAGTCTAAATCAATCAATTAATCATATATTAATTAATTAAAAAAATTGGAAAGATAAAAATAAATTTAACTAAAAATCAAAAATAAAAATGAAAAGTTAAACTTAATTAAATTAATATAAATCTGTTTATTTAACATAAAAGTAACTTTCTCACTAGACTGGGTCATAGGGACACCCTGTAGTATTAAAAAAACCATAAAAATAACTTAATTAATTAAATAAATAATAATTACCAATAAAAATAAAATAAATTATCATTTATTTCACTAAGTTTTAAGCTAAAACACCATTTAAGAGAGAAATTTATTTCTTTTTGAGCCAAATAATTTTGACAAATTTGGCCATAATGACGTACCCATAGTTTTTATAAAGCAATCGGTCACAAAGAGAATATGATCACAAAGAAACCTTAGGCTATGACAATCAGTCTTTCTTTGACAACCTCCCAATCCAAGATTGAAGGGATGAAACAAAGGCATCATTTTTAGGCTATGAAAATTAGTCTTTCTTTGACAACCTGCCAATCCAAGATTGAAGGGATGAAACAAAGGCATCATATTCACTGGTGAAAAAAGTTACAAGGTTTATTATATGCAATTAAAATAATAGGCTGAAGTCCTCTAAAAATAATAAATGAATCAAAATTATTTAAACATAAACATCAATTATTTCAAATTATTTTAAATTATTTCAAAATAAAATAAAATGATTTTGAACTAAAATCATTTCATATAATATCTCTAAACTTTTTTAAATAGATATATTTAAGATAATTAACTAGTAAATAATTTAATATTTTGAAATAAATTATATAAAAATAATTTTATATATTTTTGACAATTACATATATATATATATATATATATCAAAAATAACAAATAAGACTTAAATTTAATTATTTTATAACTATTTTTAAATTCATTATTTTGGTAAAAAATATATTAATAAGGAAATGCATTTAAAAAAAAAAAAATTGTAATATGATAATTAAAAATATAATTAATTTATAATATATATTGAGTAAAATATATTTTAACATTCCATGAACTTTGAATTATAATTTCAAAAAATATTTGATACCAATGTTCATCATCAAATTTTGAAAAAAAAAAACATTATATTTAAAAACTAAAAACGTATAATTAAAAATAAATTTTTAATTATTTTTTAATGGCCCACCATCACCCTGCTTGCATTAAGAGAAAATGAAGATGGATTAAGGGAGAGGGGCCCATAATGGAGCAGGGTCCAATAGTGGGGATAGAAATAGTCCTTAGTGGGCCCAATAGTGGAGCACTTTAATATCCAATTGCAAAACACTTTTTATCCATAAAGTATGCAAAGTGACAAATCATGTGATGTCACATCAACACACCAATAAAACATGACAAAGTGCACCACTATCCATCTCACTTTTTTTTTGGGCCTTTTTGGAAACCTCAACAAAAAGCATGTTGATGTGGCATCATATTTGATGATGTGGCCCGAAAACGAAATATAGAAACACGTGAGTTTCCAAATAAATTATTGTACAAAATTGGAAGTGATTTGAAATTTCCACATAGAATTTTGAGAAACGTGAAGTTAGGGTGCTCCATTATAGGCCCCTCTCCCCTATTCACCAATTAAAAGAACAACCCCCTTTGAATAAATCTATCCATGCTTTCATGGAGGGGTTGTACTAATTCCTAACACACATTGACCCAATTTTTCAGGGGTTGTGAAAAGGGAGCCTTGATCCAAAAAATTTATAAAAAAATATAATTTAATGAATTACAATATTCATTGAATTTTATTAATCTCTAGTTTTGTGTCAAAGTGATAAATTAAGGGTTTAATGAGAATAATAAATTCTTGTGGACTAAAGTATTTATATCTTGAAATGATTTAATGACTTGTCATTTATTGTGAATGTTGTTTGCAAGAATAATGCAAAGGGAGTCCGTGGAACATTAAGGATAGGTGGTATTCTAGAGACGCATGCATATGAAACCATGCCAAAGGGAGGACCAAAGGAGAATAACCAAATCTTGTATATGGAAGTGTTCCCTATAAAGGAGAATACCCAAATATTGTATATGGAAGTGCGCCCTATAAGGATTCAGTTAAAAGAAAAAACCCAAATCTTGTATATGGAAGTGTGCCCTAGAAGGATTCAATTATGATCAAGATTATTGAAGATTTTAAAATTGAATTAAGATTCACCCTAAATGTTCAAGATTTTAAAGTTGAATTAAGATTCGCCCTAAATATTTAATGAAGACTTGGCTAAGAATCCGTGCCAATCAATTGGAAGTATCTCAAAGAGAACAACCAAGGGGATTATTTTATTTCTTCAATTAAGAGTTATTCATCGAAACAAAGAGAAGATTTATGTTTTTTATTGACCCAAATTTGTAATTAAATCACTTGATTGGATGTAAAAGAGGCATGATTTACCAAAACCTTATGTGCTTTCAAACATTAAATGTAAATGTAATCTGGCCCTTGAAATGGATTAAATCCCACTATTTTTAGTGTGTAGGTAAGAATATAGATTAGAGAGGAAAGAAAGATCCCATTTTCTTAGACTTTATATATATATATAATATGAGAAATATAAAAAAAAATTAACAATATCAATATTTAATTTTCTAACTAAAAACATGTTTATTATATTTCAAAACCACATTTTTAACATTTTTAAAAATAATTTAATAAATTTTTAAAAATAAAATATCTATATATATTCAAAATATCTTCATCCATAAAAACTATAAGAAAAAATTGAAATAAAATTGTGGATATGAATCTGTAAATGGCTAAAATTTCAACATACATCATTAGCAACAAAGAAAATAATCACATCCATATGAAATAAATCAACATGCTTCATGATGCAATCAAAACAACAAAAGATTAGATAAACTAGTTGAAAGCATACAACAAAACATTAAGTAAATAATATCTCATATTGGATTGGTGCTTCTATGCAAAGAAGCCCTTTCTGAATCCTTGATTAAGCTCCATGATGAAAATGCTATGAAGAATGATATGGAATTGCTAAGATATGGATTCAAATGACAATGATAAGGAGAAAGATCTCAAGATTGTGGAGGATTTGAACAATAGAGGAGACCTCTATTTATGGCCAAAAATGATAAAAGAATGCCAAACATGGAGGATGTGGGACTAAAGATAAGCCAATGAAAAGAGGTCACTTGTCAACTTGTGATAGGATGAGGAATGAGCACATTTTGGTCAATGTGCCAAAGAGATGGAGATTTCAAATTTGAATATGAGAGTTAATGCTGAGTTTGACCTTTGCAAGGGACATGTAAGAGCTCATAAATGCTTTGTTGGATGTACATGTCCACTTGTTTTTGAATTCAAACTTGAGGGAATATTCTTCAAAGATGCCATGTTGATGGAAAATGGTGATTTTATAAATGAATTAAAATGCTTTATTGGTGCAAGTGGGAAAAGCTAGAGGACGTGATGGGTGGTTAGATTAGGTTAACCAGGGTTAGATTAACTTAATGATGATTAAGATGCTTTGACCCTTTTGACTTGAATACTTTGATTTATTTAAATCAAAAGGGATGGAAGGTGATTTTAGACTTAATTAAATAAAGGTTTGGTTTATTTAATCAAGGAGGGTGATGTTAGGATCAAGTTGATAATTTTAATTTAATTTAAGTTGGTGACTTTAGGAGATTGATAAATGAACTTGATTTATTTAAATGACGAGCAAATATGATTATGCATGATGTTAATTTTGTGTGTCTACATTTTTCCCCTCTTTGAAGCAATGTACTTGCTACGTTGGTTCAAAGAATAAACTTGTCGTGATCAACATTCAAAAAAATTCTTATTTTTTCAGATGCCCCAACGGAAAGAAGTACACTAGTACATTGCCCCCTCGAAAGACTAAGCGAAAATATTTTATTTGAGAGTCGATCTCGCGATAAAGAGGTTCAAAATGGATGGTTATGGATGATGATGCAAATGATATGGTTTTAAGATGCTTAGAATAACAAATCTATATTATCTTAAAAAACTTAAATGATGGTATGATGTGATGATGGATGAGATGGATGATGTGATATGATATGATTATGCAATGGATGTTTTATGCAGATGCTTAGACTAACAGATTTATATTATGATGATGATGCAAATGCAATGTATGTGAAATGATCGATGTTTCTTATTATGTATGATATGAATGATATGTGGCATGCTGACAGTTTTTTGATGCAGGATGGTGATGATGATTAACTATTCATGACATGATGTTAGTGCAGAAAAGAAGAAATCAGGTGATGACAAGAGGAACCAACAATTCCATGATCTGATGAGACTTTATTAGAGATGATAATGATGATAGATGATGATGATTTTCTTATCAAGGATTGGGATTTTAAAAGGGCTACTTACCTTATGTTTGATTACACATGTAGATACAATGCATCAAGGTATAAAGAACTAGGATGGCATTGTACCTAGTGCAATGGACTTTGACTCAAAAAATAGATAGGAGTATTTTTGTTTACACTTGACATATGGAAACCTTGCTAGGACATACCTAATGAAGCAAGCATTCACTAAGTTATTTTACAAGAACGTCCAACAAGCACACCAGACAAAAGATAATAATTGTTGCCCCATTCATATCTCTCTAAATACTTTGTTCAAATATCATCGAGAGGTCCTTGGAATGAGCACAATAATATAAATCAAAAGAAAAGATCAAGTACACAAACAAACCAATGTTCTTCATACCTTCAGCCAGAGGGATGTGTTTTGATAGGATAAGAATCCAAAGTGATATCCAAAATGATGTCCATTGTTGGAACGATATATCCTAGGACATGCATTGTATAGGATGATGATGGGTTGATAAGTTGATTGATAGGCTGTTGATATAAGGTTGATTGACATGTTTTGCAATTGATCAAGAGTTTGATTTTGCATTTAACAGTTTGTTGCTTTGATTTAGATTTGACAATTGAAGTTTGCTTTTATTGATTGTTGTGATTATTTATGTTTGTTTTGCCAAAGGATGAAGGTGACGATCAGTTTATTATGTATGATTAATTATTGCGGGTGCAAGTGAGCTAAGACAGATGGATTTTTTCAAATATTTGGATGTTTTGAAATGTTTTGAAATGTTTTGAGGTTGTTTTTGGTGTTTTTGAGATTTTTACAAATGTTTTTGGATTTTTGAATTTTGCAATGTTTTGGGGTTTTCTAAGATTTTATGGATGTTTTTGTATTTTTTTAATGTTTTGGATTTTTGTGTTTTTTTTAATGTTTTTGGATTTTGATGTTTTTCGAATGCTTTTGAATTTTAATGTGTTTTGAATGTTTTTGTATTTTTTGATTTTCTAATGTTTTTGGATTTTTCGCATGATTTTGATTATTTGGATATGGATATGTGTGATGATATCAGTGCTTTGTTTTGGATTTTCTTGAAAATAAAGCTAAGGTTGATTGACATAATTGGTGGATTGATGATGATAACATTGTTGAGGATGCACAACAATGCAAGGATAGTGTTAAGCAACACAAGGATTGAGATGTCGATCGAATTGATGATGATAACATTGTTGAGGATACACAACAATGCAAGGATAGTGTTAAGCAACACAAGGATATCTCGAGATGATGATTTTTGGATTGGATTTGAACCATCATGATTGATGAAGCTTGATTTGGAACAAAAGTTGTTCGAATGATTTGATGTGATGTTCGAGGTGCAACTTAGATGCAACTGATAATGATTGTTTGGATTGATGTTAGATAAAAGATGAAGACTGATAAGGAACATCCTCTTGTCAAAATATGCCATGGGATAGTGATTTGGATTATTTCTCACAAGTGGTGGACCAATTTGATATCACATTTTCCAATGTTCAGATCATCACATAAGTTGGAGGATATAGATCAAGATTTATTCTCGAAGCAAGATGTACATATCTTTCCCCAATGTCTAGCAATGTATGGAATGTGATGGGTGGATCATTGGATAGGTGTATGGATGGATGGATATGGTAAGCACACAAAGGATTCCAAGGATTTTCTTGTGATAAGATAAGGTGTTCAAATAAAGAATGCTCATTTGGATAATGCTTCATGGCTCAGATAACACTGAGTAGGATAGGATCAATGAAAATGACCCATGCCAAGATGTTTATCATAAGCAAGCATAAAGTGTGCCCCAAAATTTCATCAAGATCAAGATAATTTGGACTATAGATGTAGATGGATGAAAATGGATTGGATAAATGGTTCATGGATGAATGGATTTATTATGGATAAGATGGATGAAATGTTGGATTTATTATGGATGGGATGAGATGCTTCCACCTGAAGTGGAACACATAGATGTTTGATTCTACACATGATGCATGTTTTCCAAGTTTTCATCATGGTACCTTTCCAATGCACCACCCTTGCGGTTTTCACTAGAGGATAATTTTTCTCTTCACTATTTTCAATCCTTTTTCTAATTTTGTTTTTGGATTTTCATTATTATTTTTTTTTTGATTTTTCTAAAAGATTCATACTGAACCACTTGGTGGCATTCATGTAGATGCTTTTTTCATAATGTGCCATTGGTATCCTTCCTGAAGAAGCTACTTTGCTAAGATAAGTGCACTTGAATGCAACTTTTGGGATTCTTGATCTACTTTATTGATATCGGGGTTAACTCTGTCTCTGTGTGCACATCGTGATAGATTGCCTTCTAAATCCTTATGATGAAGGGTTGTTGCCAATACATGGTCAATGTAAGAACTGGATATCATGCGTGGAGGTTTGGATGGAGTGTGTTTAGGGATAAAAGATGGATTGGTTGATAGCTTGGAATCTTTGACTCTCCAAACATGGGAAGATGAGCAATGATGTGTGGATACGGAAGTGTGCATGGAATTAGCACCAACTGCTTGATACACTTTGTACGTCACTTGAAAAGCTTGCTTTTTCTTTTGTGGACATCTTTGATGGATACTTTTCCCTTTTTTATTTTTTCCCATAGTTTCTTTGACTGATGGAATTGGATAGGGATAATCTTTCTTTGTATTGTTTTGTATCCATGTGTATTTGATTTGTCTGATATGCTTCTTAGCTTCTTTTTATTTGATGACATTTTTTGTGCTTTGATTCAAATCTTAATTTTGACTTTGGTCCCAATTCATGGATGGGGTGACGCGTGGATGAATATTTGTGATGTGACTAGTTGTAGTATTGACATTAGTTTCATTATAAGGACTCTTTGTGCTCCCTATGTTGATGTTTGCTTGAGACATAGTTGCCCCTAGTATAGTGCTAGTGGAAACTTCATGCTTTGATTCTAATTGTTCTAAGAGCTCTTGTTTAGAATGCATTCTCTAATAAATGGCCATCATAGATGATGTTATTTTGATCGGGTGCTCTATTGACTTCGGAACATCCTGTTCTATCTTATTAGTTTCCTTGAGTAGATAATGTTGGATATCTTCATACATGATGTCTTCATTCTGGACTTTGGATATATTTGATCTTGATGTTGACAACTCAGTTTGACTGTAGGAATCAATACTCTACTCTTTTTGTGTAACAATGTCAGGAATAAAGGGATCCTATTCTAAATGATGATCATCTATGTTTCCATCCAAAGAAAGCATCTCATGGGTAGATGTAGGAGTATGTTCTATGTGGATATGATCATCTCGCATAGATAGGAGAGTTTTTATTAGATTATTGTAGTATCTTAAAGATACAAATTCTTGATCTTGAATGATTTCGGAGTTGCTTTTGACATGCTTTGGATCAAGTTCTTGACATGGGTTAATTTCAAAGGATGTATTACTTACAAAGGGTTCTTTTTTAGTCATTGTAAGTGGTTCAATATCCCCTTGATTTTTTAGTGTACTTGGATCAAGTGTCGAGTTCATATTTCCTTCAGTATCTGTAACCATGAGGTCAAAGGGAGTCAACTGTTGGTATGTGGTAACTGATCATGCTATATTGTATAGCCCATGGTATACTGTACACCCCGGCCCCTGAGAAAAAAAATTTTGCCATTTTTTTTGTGTCGTTAGCGAAAAAGGAAAAATCTCCGAAAAGAAAGAAAACTGACTTTGTAAAACCCTAATTCTGGAAGCTTCTAAAAGCTTGTTAAAAGGGGTTGGGATGGGGGTTACAGTATGAAGAAAAATGTGATTATTCGTGAGATTGTAATAGGTTTTGCACTGGATAATAAAAGTATTGGATGGCTGTGGTTTGGTGGATGTAGCCCAGATTGGGTGAACCACGTTAAATTCTCTGTGTTATGATTTATTTTGTGTATGTTTTAGTTTCTCTATTTATTATTTAAATCTATATTTAATTGTTAGATATCTGCCATCTCTAACCCTATCAAGTGGTATCAGAGCGAGTTTTGTGTTTCGATTATCATCTGTAGGAAGATCTCATGGTTGAGTGGGAGTCTCACGGTTGAGTGGGAGCAATGGCAGACAAGGGTAAGAAGGTTAAGAAGTTTAATGGGCAGAACTATCAGTTATGGAAGATGCAGATGGAGGACTATCTCTATCAGAAAGATTTATGGTGGCCATTGGGAGGGAAAGCCAAGAAACCTGCAACAATGTTAGATGAGGACTGGGAGTTCTTGGATAGAAAGGCTCTTGGCAGTATTCGTCTATGCCTGGCACAATCGGTGGCATTTAATATTACAGCAGCAAAGACAACTCAAGAGTTGATGGAAACCCTGGCGAAGTTATATGAAAAGCCTTCTGCTTCGAATAAGGTATTTCTTATGAATCATTTATTTAATATGAAAATGGTAGAAGGTGGGTCAGTTACTGATCATTTGAATGAGTTTAATACGGTCACCAGTCAATTAACGTCTTTAAAAGTAAACTTTGATGAAGAAGTTAGGGCTCTTTTGATTTTGTGTTCTTTGCCTAAAAGCTGGAATAGCTTGGTAATGGCTGTTAGTAATTATGTTTCTGGTTCGAATACATTGAAGTTTGATGATGTTGTTGGTGTTATTTTGAGCGAGGAAATTCATAGGAAAAGCTCAGGTGGAACATCCACATCAGGCAGTGTTTTGAATGCAGAAAGCAGGGGCAGAACAAAAAAGAGAGGAAACAATTCTAGAAATCATGGGAAGTCATGAGGAAAATCAAAGGACAAAAGGTCCCAATCCAGAGATAAGAGGGATTGCTGGTACTGTGGTAAGCCGGGTCATTTGAAGAAAGATTGTTGGTCTTGAAAAAATAAAGATGGAGATAACAAGGAAGCAAAGAGGCAAATGTGGTAAGTAATAAATCTGATGAGGATGCTTTGATTATTTCCCTTGATAATGCTGATGATTCTTGGGTATTAGATTCAGGGGCTTCATTTCATGCTACCCCCCATAAAAGTTATTTTCTTGATTATGTCCAAGGGGATTTTGGGCTAGTTTATTTAGTAGATAACGAACCCTGTCAGATTGTCGGAAAGGGAAGAATCAAGATTAAGTTGCAGAATGGGAATCATTGGCTACTACGTGAGGTAAGGCATGTTCCAAAGTTAAGCAGAAATTTAATTTTAGCAGGGCAACTAGATGATGAAGGTTGTGTTGTTACATTTAGTGATAAAATTGGAAGGTCACAAAGGGTGCCTTAGTAGTAGCAAAAGGTGTGAAAGTAGGCACCTTATATCTTTGTACAGGACATTGTTTCTTCTACTTTAATTGTTACACAAAAAGGTCAATGTTAGGAACAGTTGTTATTAAGCGGTAGAAGATCATACAGTTGTTGTGGACTCTGAATCAGCACTGTGGCATAATAGACTTGGGCATATGAGTGCAAAAGGTATGAAAGTCCTTCATTCAAATAATGTTTTACTAGGTCTAAAATGTGTTAATATGGATTTTTGTGAAAGTTGTGTGTATGGAAAACAAAAAGAGTTAGTTTTCTCAAGGATGGGAAGCAAAAGAAAGATGAGAAATTGGAGCTTGTGCATACGGATGTATGGGGACCAGCTCAGGTATCTTTCTCGGTGGCTTTCTATATTATGTTACATTCATTGATGATGCAACTAGAAAGGTATGGATTTATTTCCTTAGGCAGAAATCTGATGTATTTGAAACTTTCAAAAAATGGAAAAGCTTGGTTGAGAATGAGACGGGTAAAAGGATAAAATGTCTCAGATCTGATAATGGTGGTGAGTATTGCAGTAAAGAGTTTGAAGGTTATTGTTCCTCTAATGGTATTCGTAGGCAGAAAATGGTTCCAAGGACTCCACAAGAAAATGGAGTGGCTAAGCGCATGAATAGAACAATAATGGAGCATGCACGAACTATGAGATTGCATGCTGGGTTGTCTTTAAAAATGTGGGCAGAGGTTGTAAACACTGTTGTTTATTTAATTAATAGAGGTCCCTCAAATCCTTTGGGTTGTGGTATTCCAGAGGAAGCATGGAAGGGTAAGAAGGTGAGTTATTCTTTTCTCAAAACCTTCGGTTGTGAAGCATTTGCACATATAGATTCTGAAAATAGAACCAAGTTTGATGCAAAATCAAAGAAATGTGTATTTGTTGGATATGGCATTGATGAATTTGGTTATAAGCTTTGAGATTTTGAAAATCAAAAAATTGTGAGAAGCAAGGATGTCATATTCAATGAAAAATTTTTGTACAAAGATCTGTTGCTACAGCATGAGAAGAAAGAAAATGATTATGTAGTGTTGGATGATATTCCCAACAATAATGTTTCAGTGGCTCCTCATGCTGGGCAACAACAGCAGCAACAAATACCACAAACTCCTGTTAGACGATCTTCAAAGATAAGTAGACCTCCAGAAAGATTCTCTCCCTCTTTGTATACTATTCTGTTAACTAATGCTGGTGAACCAGAATATTATGATGAAGCTATGCAGGTGGATACCAAGGTTCAGTGGGAGCATGGAATGAAAGAAGAAATGGACTCCTTGCTGGAAAATCAGACTTGGGAATTATGCAAGTTGCCCAGGGAAAAAGGCTTTATCAAACAAATGGATTTATATAGGCTGAAAGAGGAGGATGGAGGTAAGAAAAGATTTAAAGCCAGATTAGTTGTAAAGGGATTTTACAGAAAAAGGGTATTGATTTTGATAAGATTTTTTCTCTATTGTTAAAATGACTTCTATTCATATTGTTTTAAGTATTGTGGCTGCTGAAGATTTGCATTTAGAACAGCTTGATGTTAAAAAGCCTTTCTCCATGGTGATTTGGAAGAGGAAATATATATGGAACAGCCACAAGGATTTGAGGTCAAAGGTAAAGAGAAACTAGTGTGCAGATTGAAGAAAAGTTTATATGGCTTGAAGCAAGCACCTTGACAATGGTATTTGAAATTTGACAATTTTATGGCTAAGCAAGGCTACAGTAGGTGTAATTCTGACCATTGTGTTTATTTTAAGAGGTTGGATAATGACAACTACATTATTTTATGCTTATATGTTGATGACATGCTTATAGCTGGGTCTAACATGGATCACATAAGTGAGCTAAAACAACAGTTAGCAAAATATTTTGCTATGAAGGATTTGGGTGTAGCAAAGCAAATCCTTGGTATGAAAATTTGTAGAGATAGAAAAAATAGAAAATTGTTTTTATCTCAGGCTAATTATGTTGAAAAGGTGTTGCAGAGATTTCATATGGAGAATGCAAAAGTTGTTAGCACACCTTTGCCTAGTCATGTTAAATTGACTAAGGATATGTGTCCAAATACACAAGAGGAGGAAGAAAAAATGTCCAAGGTACCATATGCTTCAGCTGTAGGTTTAATGTATGCCATGGTATGCGAGACCAGATATTGCGGTAGGAGTTGTTAGTAGGTATTTGAGTCATCTTGGAGTTGAGCATTAGAATGCAGTAAAATGGATTCTCAAGTATTTGAGAGGTACATCCAATAAGTGTTTATGTTTTGGGGGCTCTAATACTGATTTACAAGGCTATGTTGACTCAGATTTGGCAGGGGATATAGATACCAGGTGAAGTACCACAGGTTGTGTATTTACCGTTGGTGGGACAGCAGTGAGTTAGATTTCTTGGTTGCAAAAGGTGGTTGCTTTATCCACCACAGAGGCAGAGTATGTTGCTGCAACAGAGGCAGCAAAGGAGATGATATGGCTGCAACTTTTCATGGATGAGTTGGGAAAACAACAGGATGGAAATTACTTATTTACAGATAGTCAGAGTGTTATACATCTTGCAAAGAATTTTTCCTTACATTCTGAAACAAAACACATACAATTGAGATATCATTTCATTCGGTCGGTGTTGGAAGATGGGCAGGTCAAGCTGGACAAGATACATACAGATGTCAATCCAGCGGATATGTTTACAAAAGCAGTGCCAAGGGAGAAGCTGAGCTCCTCTTCAGCTTTGATTGGCCTTCAAGGTTGAATTCAAGTATAACAACGCAGCAGGGTCCAAGGTCCTTATTTCCAGTGGGAGCTGTAAGTGCAGCAGTGTTGTCCAGGACCAATCTCCAAGTGGGAGGTTGTGATGGTGTGGAGCCTGATCAGTCTCCAAGTGGGAGATTGTTGGTATGTGGTGACTGATCATGCTATATTGTATAGCCCATGGTATACTGTACACCCCGGCCCCCGAGAAAAAAAAATTTGCCATTTTTTTCGCGTCATCAGCGAAAAAGGAAAAGTCTCTGAAAAGGAAAGAAAATTGACTATGTAAAACCCTAATTCTGGAAGCTTCTAAAAGCTTGTTAAAAGGGGTTGGGATGGGGGTTACAGTATGAAGAAAAATATGATTATTCATGAGATTGTAATAGGTTTTGCACTAGATAATAAAAGTATTGGATGGCTACGGTTTGGTGGATGTAGCCCAGATTGGGTGAACCACATTAAATTCTCTATGTTATGATTTATTTTGTGTATGTTTTAGTTTCTCTGTTTATTATTTAAATATGCATTTAATTGTTAGATATCTACCATCTCTAACCCTAACATCAACATGTCTTGGAAAGGACCATTGCTAGACCTTAGTGGAATATTTTGATCTTGCTTTGGAATAAATTCTTGAGATATGTCCTCTAACTCATCGGGTGATGTAGAGACATTTTTCATCATGATCATTGGTCAATGGGTCATGCATTATGTTAATAGGATCAAATAATCCTAACACTCCTTGAAATAGATCACTAAAAAGTGGCACTTTATGTATGGTGAGTTGGTCATCGGATGGGGTGAAAACATCTCCAAGGTGCTCATCGATGGAGAGATCTTGATCATTGTTTCCAACAATTGTGGTTGAGAGATTGTGAATGTCTTTAGCCATAGAGTCAAGTGATGTTGACATTTCTTGAATTAGATCATTGTCGAGTATTGTTGGTCGATTTTGATCATGATTGAGAAGTGACTCTTGATATATGTTGATTTGATCTTCAGATGAGGTAGAAACATCTTTATCGATGGATAGATTTTGATCATTGTTTTCAATAATTATGGTGGGGAGATTATCAATGCTATCACCAGTGGTTGAATGTTCATCGTTATCCCAATAGTTATCATTTTTCATGTTTGTGCTTGTGTTTGTTGGGCAGCTTGAGAGGATTGGGCAGCTTGAGAGGCTTGTTGCACTTGTTGAGCTCATGTTGTTATGCAGCTAGATATTGTTGGATGGCCTTTTGGTAGGCCTAATGAGCTTTTAGAGCAATGTTATATTGTCTTGCTATGTTTGGTTTTGGTGGTAGTGGTGGTGGATTTGGAATTGTGTTGGATGTAGTGATCAGTGGTTGAGATACGTTTGAAGAAATTATGGTAGGGAGGGGTTGAGATGTGATGGGCATGATAGGGGTGGATGGAGTGATCGAGGTGATAGGAATGGTCGAAATGACCAAGGTGATAGGTCCTTGGGAGACCATGTTTTGATTTTTCAAGATTGATGTTTTTATTTGATTAGATACCATCTATTGGTGTGATGTCAATGGTATTTTCAAAGGATTCAGTGTGATGGCTTGATTTGTGTAAGGTGGATTGATTTGGATGAAGTGATTGGTGCTAGGCAAAAGGGGGAAGCCCTAAACCAAGGAATGATTTTGATATGGGTAATGGTGGTGGAGATGTCTCTTGGTGCAATGACTCAACTATTTTGGTAAGTGTAGCAATTTGATCTCACCAAATTTGTTCTTGATTTCAATCTTGACTCCCTCGATATAATTGATTTGGCTTTTGTTTAAGTAGATTTGGAGTGTGTACTTGTGTTTGATTTTGGATAATGTTCTGATTTGGGACATTTTTCGTCATGATCATTGGTCAATGGGTCGTGCATTATGTTAATAGGATCAAATAATCCTAACACTCCTTGAAATAGATCACTAAAAAATGGCTCTTGATGTATGGTGAGTTGTTCATTGGATGGGGTGAAAACATCTCTAAGGTGCTCATCGATGGAGAGATCTTGATCATTGTTTCCAACAATTATGGTGGAGAGATTGTGAATGTCTTCAACCATAGAGTCAAGTGATGTTGACATTTCTTGAATTAGATCATTTTAGAGTATTGTTGGTGGATTTTGATCATGATTGAGAAGTGACTTTTGATATACGTTGATTTGATCTTTAGATGAGGTAGAAACATATTTATCGATACATAGATTTTGATCATTGTTTTCAACAATTATGGTGGGGAGATTGTCAGTGCTATCACTAGTGGTTCAATGTTCATCATTATCTCCAATAGTTATCATTTTTTGTGTTTGTGTTTGTGTTTGTTGGGTAGCTTGAGAGGCTTGTTGCACTTGTTGAGCTCGTGTTGCTTGTTGTATGGCTAGATATTGTTGGATGGCCTTTTGGTAGGCCTAGTGAGCTTTTACTGCAATGTTATATTGTCTTTCTACATTTGGTTTTGGTGGTAGTGGTGGTGGATTTGGAATTGTGTTGGATGTAGTGATGAGTGGTTGAGATACATTTGAAGTGATTATGGTAGTGAGGGGTTGAGATGTGATGGGCATGATAGGGGTGGATGGAGTGATCGAGGTGATAGGAATGGTTGGAATGACCAAGGTGATAGGTCCTTGGGAGACCATGTTTTGATTTTTCAAGATTGATGTTGTCATTTGATTAGATACCATCTATTGGTGCGATGTCGATGGTATTTTCAAAGGATTCGGTGTGATGGCTTGATTTGTGTTAAGTGGATTGATTTGGATGAAGTGATTGGTGCTAGGTAAAGGGGGAAGCCCTAAACCAAGGAATGATTTTGATATGGGTAATGCTGGTGGAGATGTCTCTTTGTGCAATGACTCAACTATTTTGGTAAGTGTAGCAATTTGATCTCACCAAATTTGTTCTTGATTTCGATCTTGAATCCCTTGATATAGTTGATTTGGCTTTTGTTTAAGTAGATTTGGAGTGTGTACTTGTGATTGATTTTTGACAATGTTCTGATTTAGGATGACACTCAGATTTGGCATGATAGGTTGAAATTGAACATTGTTATGATTGGGAATCATATTGTGTTGATTTAGGTAACTTTGATTTTGCATGGTGTCACCTTGTCTTGGGGTCGTTAACATCTTGTTTGGACTCTGAACAACATTTGTGTGATTTGTAAAAATTTTGTTAGATTCATGTTTGGAAAAATTGTACTTGGTACCTTCTCATTTGGCATGTAGGGATTTGGTGGGATGGCGTTCATTTGAAGGCTTATGCATTGATTGTTCGGTTGACAGACTTGTGGGTTTGGAATTAGATCTACCATCGGGAAATGTGTTCCAATATTTGATTTGGGCATACTCACACTTGTTATTCCATTGACATTTGTAGAAGGTAATGATCCCATGTATGGATTGTATAAGTGAGTGTTGATAATCAATCGGCGTTGTAAGGCTTTGATAGCTTAGTTGAATTACTCATGATGTATGGATCAATTTTATATTCCATGTTCCTCCTGTGTTTTGACCTTGTTGAAAAAGTGACCTCTAAGGTTCTTAGGACCAATGATGAGATGAAGGATGAAAAGGGGAAATGATACATGAGTGTTGAACGTTTAGGGACTTTGGATCAATGCTAGACTTAGGGTTTGATTTTGATTGGTTTGATTTGGACAATGAACTTGTAAACCCTAAGATGTTGGATGTGATCTTAGGATGAATTTTCTCAAAGGATTGCTAATTCAATTAAATGTATGAGAAAGAATGCATTCCCCTACACCTAACTAAACATGGTGATTTTGATTTTGATGATCTACCCAAGTCTAGAATGATGTTTCCAAAGCTCTAAAGTTGTTTGGTGGGATGGGTTTTGATAGATGTTTGGAATTTGGATTAAGTGTTTGATTTAATCCTAAAATAATCTAGAAGGACTTGTTTCTAAGAACAAGATAGTGAAAAACATGCTTTTCTCTAAGAGTAATTCAAAATCAAAAGACCAATGTTTGCATGAAAACCATATGGCCAAAAGATGCCAAGCACATATGTGGGGTCCAATTGATTTAATATTTTCTTAATGGATTATTTTTACCACAAAAACACTCTTGATTAGATTTTGAATCTAGATGCCTAATGTCTCAACTTTCCCCTTTTCCTGCAAAGTGTATTATGCAGAAACCAAGGAAATTTGAGGCAAGATTTACCTATTGTTGACCTTAGTAGGAGAAAATTGAGATGAAATCCAAATGCTTAGAAGCCTCTAAGGATACGAATCCCAAGGGAAAGCAATAACATGTGAATTTTTTCAAGGATATTTGCTTCTCCTAAAGGGGTTGCAATTTGGATGATTCATTGAATGTTGGTTTTCCAATGTTTCTGATTAAAGCACTGTGTTTTCAAACTGACTCACAAGCAATATAACATCCTAGCTCAATTGGTACGTTTTTCTTAGTGGGCTTGCCTCATGCCCTTTATAGAAGAGATGATTTTACATGCAACCAAGAAAAGAGTATAAAGATATGTTAAGAATGAAGTCTTAACCTCTATACTTTAACCAAGATCAGACATGGCAAGTAACTTCTTGGAATCTAAGTTCCAATGGACCACTTTGATAAACTCGCTCAATGGATCAATTGGTCACTACAAACAAATTTTTTAGTTCAGACTTTCCATTCATGGAGATTGACCCATATGGTGAGAGTCCCCTTTCGGATCCATCTCATCAGAATCAACCACATGATATTTGTGTTTACTCCAATACCCACATTTATATCCCAGTTGGAAATACTCTTGGCTTTAGAGTGTTACCGATTGAGTCGTTCCCTTGGGTGAGTACTTTTTCCCCAAGGAAGGCCCTCTAGGATAAACAAAAGTGAGTAAAGACAAAATCTGTAACTCGGTCAATCTTTGATGGCAATAAAGAGAGAGAATATACGCTATAATTCCCCCACTCACACTCGCACAATATCTTGTTCAATTTTTAAACCCAAAATGAAGTGTGGAGGCAATATTTTATGCAACTTAATGTCATCAAAAAGATTTTTTATTCTCAAGATCGTTGTGAAGCGCGAGAGAAGTGCATACGCCTTTTTAGATTAAATTATTTTGAATAAGAGATTACAAAACATGAAAACACATGTTCATTTTAAGCTTCAAAGCAATGATGAATTCGTTTTAAGCAGTCAATTTTAATCCAAAATCAAGGTCTAGTAATTTTGTAATGTTCAGCTTTAGCCCATCTTTGAAAGAAAATAAATGATCTAGTTGACTTGAAAAAGAAAAAAAAGTAGCTCTAGGCTCTAATGAGCATTAAAAAATGCTTTTCTTTCAAGTTTTAGTTCAATTTTCCAACTCCAATCTACTTGTTTTTTGCTTGATCCCAATGCTCAATTCTAATGTCAACCTATAAAAACACAAAGTTAGATTTTCTTTAAAAATCATAATGATGTTTAAGATCAAGAATATGCCACTATTTTACAACAATAAATCACATTTGTCATGAATTTTTTTGTAAAATAATGTTAACAATGTTAAAAAAGAAAGTTATATTCTAAGCAATTTGAAGTTGAAAGTTTCAATCAATAGTCAAATATTCAAAAACTTGCAAATAGCTAGGCATACATTAATTGATTTTTCAAAAAAAGTGATAGGAATTAATTGATTCTGCACACAATGATGGAGTTATTGCGATCCACTAGCTAAAGCATTAAAGAAAAATGGGGTAATAAGTTTTAAGTGTTTCAAGAAAGACTTATTATCAACAAAGACTTTATTCATTTAAGACAAACTATATTAAATCTTCAAGCTTGCAGTTGTCCACCTTTATCAAATCCGTCTATGAATACACCATCATAAGCGAAGAATATAAATGCATGTCAAATCAAACATAGTGAATAAATGAAATCCAAAAACATATGCAAAGACTTTACTTTGAAGTTATTTTGATTCCCATTCACTTAACCTGTAGGAAATAAATGAACTACGCCAATCAAGAAGATGCCTGCAAAAAGTCATAAATGGGTGATTTCAACATATAAATGCCTTTTTTTTAATGCCATATCTATGACTTTGACTCCATCGATGTCATATTATCTTCCCCATAAGCCAATACAAATCTTGTCTGAAAATGAGTTCTATCATATTTAATCTTTGGTCACGAGGGATGGGCATTATTTGGGTAGCACACAGGAGGAGCGCTGGCTTCGAGGACTACGGGTTATCTCTCATTAAATTGATTTGTCAGGTCCATAAAGTTCTTTTAAGATAGCATTGGTAATATTGATAGCTCCCTATGTGGCCTAGCCACCTACGCCAAAACTTTATCATATTTGATGTCATATCGAGATCTTTCCCTGACAAGGCATGATTTGCTACTTTACTATGCTAAAGCTTTGATCAAAGCATTATTACAAAGAAAGATAATAAAAATAAAAGCATCATCATCTAGCTGAAATATGACCCATTCGAGGCACCACAATGAAAATAAAAAAATTAGAATAGTGAGTAGGTGATGCAACAGATTTGATTAACAAACTAAGACAAAAAATAAATCAAGGTGGGCAATGGACAAGCCATGAGTCATGATCCACCATGTCCTAAAACTACAAATGCCCACTTGCATTTTATTTTCTTTCTTTTATAGTTTAAAAGCATTTGGAATCCCAATACATGCATGGTCTGAAGGCCAAAGAAGCGATAAGTTTCCAAGGACAGATTTGATTTACAATTGACAAACTGAAAAGTTAAACTAGGGTGGGAAAATCAAGATTGGGAAATGGACAAGTCATGATTCATAATGATCAGTCCTAAAATTACAAATTTCCTAAAATATTGTGGATGCTCATTTAATACTATTAGGTACTGACATATCCTTTAATGTTAGCAGCAAACATAACAAATTTTATGATGGCATGATAGATATGGAAATTGGAAGATACTCAAAATGCTGACAATGCAATTCACAAGATAGACAAAAACTTTAAAAAACAAAAGTAAAAGAAAATGAAATGGTAGCTAAAAATCACTCACCATCTAAGCAACACTAAACTCAAGCGATATATTTTTGAAGCTAAACATTGTAGACCAGGGTGTCATGAATTTTCTATTGTATGAGTATGTTCATGGTGCAAATCTTAGGTTTTCCAAGGGCCGTTTTAAATATCATAGACTTGTTTTGTCACTTTGTATCGTTCCCTTACAAAATATGTGCTATTTCGTCAGTGCCTGAATGTGGAGGTAAAGGAATTACTTACAATAGATAGTGCATGTATCCCGGGCTCTAGAGTTTACTCTACATGAGTCTATTTGAAAGATATGCTACCATACTTGTGGCATGGCTCATAGAAATGTCCACATTAATGGAGGAAATTAGTCACATCTCATTGCACACTTTTGAGATATTTTTCTTTTTTTTATGGACCTTTCACTTCTCCAATCTGGCGAGCAGCAACACGAAAGAAGGTTGTTGTAATTAGTGCATACTTGTGCTTGTTTAGATAGATTGTCCAAATGAGCTCAATCCTTTGAAGTTGCTTCAACCATCGCTTTCAACAGTCTGGCACCGCAAGTTTTCATTTTCATATCACCAAGTGCCTAAGCATAAAGAATATGTTATTACTGGATTTTTGATAAAGAAAAGATCTTCACAAAATATATCCTTGAGATAAGCGTAATCTCTAAAGCATTCAGAATAAATACATAGAAGATAGTACTTTCCCCTCTACATATCCAGTGTGTCAGAGCTTTTATCAAATTATTGAGCTAATAAAATCTTGTTGGTAGCGATCGGATATATTACCCCTAGCATTCAATGTTTGTTAGATACAAAATGCATATGATATTAGCGTAGTTCTCAAAGTATACTGTTGCTAGCCATGTATTGAAGACAGATTGCTTTGTTGTTGGTTGTGCATTGAAGACAAAATGAAAAATAAGATCAAGGACAAATGCGTTGTAGCTAGGCGCAACCCCTCTAACTAGTGAATAAGCATTTTTGGTGGTGAAAAATAGCTACAACCATGTTAAGCATAGTTGTGAAAAGAAAGATGAAACCACTTGAGAGAAAGCAAAAAATAAAAAAAAAATCCAAAGCGAATGACTATAACCTGTTTACTGTATTTGTTATGGAATTCTAATTAAATGGTCTTTCGGATGGTTGATTATGGATCACTGGAAACAAGAAAGATACTTGTCTTAGCATTGGTTAAAATCCTAACACAAATTTTGCATCAGTACGTCAAGCCCTCCTTCTAGTGCCATTATGTGGATATGAATCTGCAAATGGCTAAAATTTCAACATACATCATTAGCAACAAAGCAAATAATCAATCCATATGAAATAAATCAGCATGCTTCATGATGCAATCAAAACAACAAAAGATTAGATAAAATAGTTGAAAGCATACAACAAAATATGAAGTAAATAATATCTCATATTGGATTGGTGCTTCTATGGAAAGAAGCCCTTTCTCAATCCTTGCTTAAGCTCCATGATGAAAATGCTATGAAGAATGATATGGAATTGCTAAGATATGGATTCAAATGACAATGACTTGAAGAAAGATCTCAAGATTGTGGAGGATTTGAACAATAAATGAGACCTCCATTTATGGCCAAAAATGATAACAAAATGCCAAACATGGAGGATGTGCGACTAAAGATAAGCCAATGAAAAGAGGTCACTTGTCAACTTGTGATAGGATGAGGAATTAGCACATTTTGGTCAATGTGCCAAAGAGAGGGAAATTTCAAATTTGAAAATGAGAGTTAATGTTGAGTTTGATCTTTGCAAGGGACATGTAAGAGCTCATAAATGCTTTGTTGGATGTACATGTCCACTTATTTTTGAATTCAAACTTGAGGGAATATTCCTAAAAGATGCCATGTTGATAGAAAATGGTGATTTTATAAATGAATTAAAATA
Organism: Sequoia sempervirens; assembly: GCA_007258455.2. Classification (NCBI taxonomy): domain Eukaryota; kingdom Viridiplantae; phylum Streptophyta; class Pinopsida; order Cupressales; family Cupressaceae; genus Sequoia; species Sequoia sempervirens. The sequence goes on along the minus strand of VDFB02026320.1, from coordinate 33,894,813 downwards.
CTTTATTGATGCAAGTGGGAAAAGCTAGAGGACGTGATGGGTGAAATTCTGAATACACCTTTAAAACAAAAGGACAGTGGTTGGAAAAAGTGTTGAGGAATTATAATTTACTCCTCGCTTACTAAATTCAAATTCATTTTCAGTCATCTAGTACACAAAACGCACATAATTTCTCACCTTCAATGTGTAATAATAATATTCATCCTTCCAACTAAAAAATCAACCAAAATATATTTGCAAATACAAACGCTAAATACGAAGAATAAAATTTATAAAACTGCTGTAACACTATATTGAAAAGAATTGAACAGCATTGAAGAGCAGACGCAGAAAAACGATAGGTGCGATATCATTCAACTGTATGATCTCTTCTATAAAGAGTTACAGCAGCCAAAGAAAATAAAATCTCATGCAGAAAGAAAGCAAGCTAAACAAAGCTGGGAAAAACAAAGCTAAAGCTAAGAAACTTTCGCAGCGAACTAATTGATCATGCAATCTTCAAAATAAACCTCTGTTACGCCGAGAGAAATTATGTTCCTCTTTCACCGCAATTCTTTCAAGATCACAGTTCAGGCATCTTGCTTCCTTCAATTTATTCCCTGATATGAGAATTTTTATTTCTATTCCTGTAGATGGTTCCTTCAATTTATTCCCTGATATGAGAATTTTTATTTCTATTTCTGTAGATGGTTTCTGAAAATTAATCAATTGGTTGGCAAATCTGCGAGCGTTAATCCCATCGAATCCTTTTTTCCGAGAAGCTAATAATATTTTCAAAACAGGAGCGAGTCCAAAAAGGTAGTTAAGTAGAGGTGAGATTTCATCATCATAATCAAATGAGGTTATGTTAGATGAACCCACTTTAGAGTTTGAGTCCAAAAAGGTAGTTAAGTAGAGGTGAGATTTCATCATCATAATCAAATGAGGTTATGTTCAGATGAACCCACTTTAGATTCTCTAACTTTACATTCTCCAGTCTTGCCACCTCATAAAACTGATGCAAGGATCTCTGCATTACACCATCGAAAGACCAAAACAAGAATATCAATACTTTAAATTAAAAAAATAAAAATAAAATAGCAGACATGTGATTCCAATGTTCTTATCAAATCGAGTATTTGGAGCCCTACAAATATTAGAAGCAAAATACAGTAAATGGACAATAGTACTCTACTATTAAGGGCTTGTCTAAATACAGTAAATGGACAATAGTGCTCTACTGTAAGTAGTGCTCTACTATTAATTGCAGCCCTACAAATATTAGAAGCAAAATACAGTAAATGGACAATAGTACTCTACTATTAAGGGCTTGGCTAAATACAGTAAATGGACAATAGTGCTCTATGTAAATAGTGCTCTACTATTAAGGCCTTGGCTAAATACAGTAAATGGACAATAGTGCTCTACTATAAAGGGCTTGGCTAAAAATTTTAAATACTCCCACTTTAATTTGAAAGATCAGAATTACAATATTTGCAATAAAATAATCCGTTAAACACTTACCAGTGTCGCCCACTCAGCCTTGTCTATGCATATTTGTTAGAATCTTTGCATCGCGCGCAAAGAAAAACCCGTGCAAGAAGGTAATTTTTCTCGGTGATTTGAGAGTTGTAAATGCTTCAAGTTTTATTTTTGTGTATAGACTTGAACATGCTGGCAAGTAGAAATCCATCTCCACTCTATAAAATATTTCTTCTATTATAAGGCTCACTAATAGTGGACAATTTGCTATCATTGTTTTGAAAGTTTTAATTTTGTATATAGACTTGAACATGCTGGCAAGTAGAAATCCATCTCCACTCTATAAAATATTTCTTCTATTATTAGGCTCACTAATAGTGGACAATTTGCTATCATTGCTTTGATTTTAGAGGAGAGATTGAGAGAAATAAGACTGTGAGAACATATATTTAGTCTCTCAAGTCCATTGAAATTACCAAGGATTAAAATTTCCAAAACTGGACATAATTGAAACATTACCTCAATGATCTTGTCATTCAGCTTCACATTATAAAAATCCAGACTTGCCAGGTTGATGAAGCCACCGAAACAGGGCGTGTTAGTGAGAAGGAAATGCTTGAGAGCCAAAGATCTGAGGTTCTGGCATAAGAAAATGGATGTGGGAACCTCAAAATTAGAGAGTTGTGAGTTCTCATTCTCAATTCTAATCTCTCTCACATCTTTTAGAGCAGCACGCCGAATCCATTCATAAATCATGTCACTTGTACAGAACGAACGAGTGTTTTGAGCTCTAAAAGCTCAAGGGGACCAGAATGAAGCTTAAAGATACCATCGATTATATTTTGGAATCCATCAGAACTACATGATGAAGAGAAGAAATCTTCTGAAAATTTTAGATTTTGTACGAACTTCCAAAGCAACTTCCATCTTTTAGAGACAATAGAACAACGCACTGCTTCCTTGAAAGGAATTTTACTCAAAATGATGCTCAGTAAGCTATCTGGTAAATCGTCTATCCTTAATCCTTTTCTTTTACGAGCCATAACTTCCTTTGTAAGCTATGAGAGAGGTTGCCGCACTGAGAAATTAATGGGCTTTATAAATATTTATATTGGCATGTAGTAATTAAAAACACTCATTTTAATTTGCGATTTAATGCCGTGACCTTGCATATCATATAACCGTTATTTTACAGTTTGCCAACTGGTGCCAGCTAGTGCGCCGTGCAATACATGTCTTTGGGCACTGCACACCAGCTTTTAAAATTCTATGTCCACCATATTTGGATGGTCATCGTCTCTTAGTTAGCTGTACTTGAGTTTTACTCTTGTTTAGAATGATGGGGCGGAACTACTTAAGTTACCTATGGTCGTTTAAGGTTGTTGGGCTCTTAAGATTTATCTTTTAATAAAAAAATATTATAATAATATATATATATTTTTTATATTTTATATTAAGTTCTTTCTGTCAAAGTTATATATTATAATATTTAGATAGTTCAAAATATTATTGAGAGATATTAACATGTAATATTATTTTATATTTAATTTTGTGTTTAGTTTGATGTGATATTTTTATACATAAATATATTGACAAATAGCATAATCTTGTGTAAAGTTAGGTCTTATATCCTATATTATCCACCTATTTCATCATACATGCTTCTATATATCTACTACTTATCCCCTTTCCTATACTCACACACCTTATACATTTCGTCTGTCTATTTATTTATTTCTCCTAGATAATGTGATCTAACTTATTTCATACCCCAAGATTAGTTCATAATGACAGGGTCATCCTTCTGATTTAGGACTGGCTCTAGGCACATTTTGTCACATCCCCACGTCAGCTACCTCCATGATCGATAGTTGTGCGGGAGAACGAATAAAATAAATGCAACTAAGTCTCACAAGAGACCATGCGCATGTGGAGCCAACGTTCACCAAGGTGTGAACGAGGTGTCATGTCATTAGTAAGGCATGGCGTCCTCACCATTCATCCAACTTTTACTTGAAATAGGAGGCATATTAATTGCAAGTTTTGGCACGCAAACAAAAAGGAGGATGGGTATCAATCTTTCATTGACCTCATAAAAGAGGCGTTTTGAGGAGAATGGAGGAGGGGGGGCACCAAAAATTGCATAGGAGAGAGAGAGAGCATAGGTCGATAAGAGAAGTGGAAATCGTGGGAGAGGAGGAAGGTTGAAGGAATGTGTGGAAGACATTTGGGGATTGTGTTTACAGAGAAAATGCGAAGGGAGAAAGTGTGAAGGTGTGCTATTTTACCGGGAAATAATTTCAAGAGAGACCCATTGGATAGAAGGTAGGACGCAGAATAAAAATGTTTCAAGAAAGGCAGGGAAGGATGCGAGAAGCAAGAATAGAGAATAAGCGTGAGAGGAGGAGAGCTCATGAACTGGTTATGGCATCCATTAGACATAAAGGATGGAGGAATTTTAGACTCAAAGGTGCCATAAAATGGGAGACAGTGGAAGAGGCAACGTGGGCAAGGCATCGGAAGGAGTAGTGTCAAACCGGATAACAGGGTAGATTTGAAAGTCTACTTCAGCATGTCATCAGTTTTATCCCTTAGTTTTATCCCTTAGAGCTGAGTACACTTCTTCCCGTTTACTACCTTGAAATAGGATTTATCTTTGCAATATCAACTCCCATAGGTGAAATAAATTTGATATAGTTGATTTGAGCTTATATGAGAAATGGGGGTGTTATTCCCCTAATTTGTGCATGTTTCACATTTATTAAGGTATTTTCAAACCATTTAGGTTTCAAGACATGCTTTATCTTGTGTAAGAAATTTTGTTAGACAATACTATTGCTTTGTGCTTATCTTTTACTTTACATTATGTATTTTGGGTAGCTTTTATTGTTGGAGGGGATTGGATCATGTTTATGCTATTTTGCATGATGGTATAATAAGGGTATTAAGAATCCATCTCACGTATGGATGGGTATGAGCTTAAAATGTAGGGAGTTGCCTTGGTATTTCTTAACGATCAAATAAGCCTACTTAATTGAAATATATCTAATGTCAGCTTAAGAGACACTATGATATGAGTGGTAAGCCACAATGTGAAAAACATGACTATATTAATGGGACCTAAATGGGAGTTGATCAAAGAAATTTGAAAGTAAATATGCACCTAACTCTTAAGGTAAAGTAGAGTTATGATAGGAGCTTTAATTTTTGATTGCATGTCACTAGAACCACACTATATTGAACACATTATTAATGTTGCAAATCGACACTCTTGTCAACCCACTTTAGATTTAGGGGCAAGGGTATGAGTACCTATCAAAGACAAGTGTCATATAATTTGATGAAGTTGTTAAGAATGAGTTAAGAGATAAACTATTTGTAATCATACTATATAACATCTTTTGGTATCTTATTGCTTATCAAGAAGGTTATATTTAGTTATATGTTGTAAGAGTGAATATTATATTTTGTGAGTTAGACTATTTTGGAAGTATGGGGTTTCACCAAAAAGAAAAGAAATTGAAAATATATTATTATTAGAAGTATATCTTCAAATGATGATTTGATGGATATAGTGTTGTCAACTATCAAGAATTGACTTGTGTATTGACTCTGCTTAGAGCTAGTTTATAATTATTGTGTTATTTCCTTCGAAGTTTCAATAATGTGTATGGCTTAGGGAGGCATATGTGCTCTAATTGAGATTTATTTCATTGTGAACCTTGGCCATATTGTAGAATAATATAATGTGAATAGATTTTGAGAATTAATAACTTCATTATTAGAAAACTTACCTTAAATTGATATTAAATCTTCCAGGTTATCCTCATACATGTCTATTCAAGGATTTCTCATAAGTATAATATAGTGACCCTCGAGATGTTAAGAACCAATACCCATGTGATATCTAAGATCACCAGATCTTATCCTAGTCCTATATAAAACCCTAGATTATAAAGTATCATTTAGGTACCAAAGGTTGTACAATATCCTTGATACCTATAATCGTAAGATGGCAAAGAATCCTTGATGAAATCATTAGCTACAAGATAATATTATAATAGGAAACACAAATCATATATGATCAATAAGAGTCTTGACAGTTTGTTTCTTACATGATAATGTTTTATATGACTATAGGATGTCTATCAATCTCTTTGAAACTAGAACCTTAATATTGGAATTATTATTATACTTATATAATGAATCACAATATAATTGTATACCAAATGGAAGGCAACTATTGTTAATTTAGAATGTCGTTGAGATCGAGTTATGAGATAAATCCTATGTAGCATCTCTTGATTCCTTACTAATGACCATTGAGGTTAGGTTTAGACCAAATGACAAGTATGAATAAATTATCTAGTTATTTAACTAGACTACTATAAGAATATGGGGTGCAACATACGGTAAAGGAACTTAGAAGATCAAGAGTATTATTGGTAATATTTTTAATTGGATTACATTTACATATATTGGTCTATTGGACATAATGTTTTCAACCTTCTTAAGTAGTATTTGGGAAATTATAACTTAAAATAAGCTTATAATACTCTTGGTTTTCCTTCAAAGATATTTGTTAACCCCTTCGGTACTAGTACAAGAACCTCAATATAGAATGATCTAATATGTAAAATAAAATGGAAGTTCTTTCCTATGGATATATGTGAACCAAGGTAATTTCATGTTAAATAATAAACATATCCCCTATGTTGATAAGATGGAACCAAAAACGTTCAAGTTGGTCTATGAATAATAACGGTTGAGTTTAATTCAAGTTTTTGATATCCTTAAAGGGAAGTGTTATAGTATGGGTTGTTAAATTATATACTTATTCATGTTTTCCTAACTATTGATAACTATTATTGGTTGGAGGGAGCCAAAACCTTGGTCATGGGAAATTGTGTTTGTAGATCCTTTGAGAGACCTTTTTACGAGAACTGTGTGTGACTTTGACCCATTTGGAAGTGGGAACGTAGGTCATCCTTGGGCGAAGGATGCCTCTATGACATCAAGTCCTTAGAGGGAAGGTCTAGGGGGATAAATCCTAGATTTTGGGGTTTTTCCCAATTGGTTTGACCTTCTCTCTTCAATGGGCTTTAGATGAGGCCAAATGGGTATTAGATGGTTATGAAAGAAAACTTGATAACTTGTATTCTATAGATAGTGTGTGTCTAAATGATAAGCTAAAGGAAAGGAATGAATTGGACTAATTGTTAGTGGTTACCAGTTGAGTTACGTGACTCTGTGTTGGTACTATGATTTCTATTATACATATTGTGAAGATTAAACTCAGACTTAACGACTATGTATGGGCTTCTAATCCAGTCGATTGTGATCTACTTATTTTACATTAAGAACCTATCTTCCAATCATAGTGCTAAGCATGGTTCAAGGAGTAGTACTATTATGCTTGAGATTGACAGGTGTCTAGGGGCAATACTATGCTCGATATGGACAGTAGTCAAGGAGTAGTACTATTATGCTCAAGATTGACAGGTGTCTAGCGGAAGTACTATGCTCAAGATGGACAATAGTCAAGGGTTATACTATTATGCTCGAGATTGACAAGTGTCTAGGGGCAGTGCTATGCTCGAGATGGATAGTAGTCAAGGAGCAATACTATTATGCTCGAGATCGATAGGTGTCTAGGGGTAGTACTATGCTCAAGATGGAAAGTAGTCAAGGAGCACTCTACGCCAGTGATGGCCACCCTTGGTTGCTTAGCTATCAGATGGATTGCAGGGAAGAGAGTTTCTAATGAAGAATAGGTGGGTAATAGTTAGACCAACCTCATAGCATAGTTTTGGGAATATCTTGATGTGAAATGGCATACTTGACCAGAGAAAAGGATGGGACCCACGGTATAGTGCGCAATGCACCAACATTCATTTTCTACGTAGGATGCACTAACGACAAGTGTGTGTTAGCCAAGATGAATGTGATATGTATGAGTTAGTCTCTATTGTACTTAGGATGTACATATGAGCCCGTCACTAATATACTTGTGATGTAAGATGGACCTAGCCATCGTGTATAGGTGATCTATGCTTGAGCTCAATATGGATGTACTTGTGATGTACACATGAGATCGTCACCATTGTATTTATGACAAGAATATGAGTCAATCACTATAGTACTTGATATGTACTTGTGAGTTAGTCATGGATGTACTTGTGATGTACACATGGCCTCTTCATCCTTGTATTTTTTATGTATGTTGGAGCTTAGTCACTTGTATATGTGATGTATGCAAGAACCAAACACTTTGTACTAGAGATGTGTATGAGCTAGTCACCTTGTGTATATGTGATGTATGCTCGAGTCACTCCCTATGGGAATTGGGGAGATATGAAAAGATATGATCCTTGTGTAGTTGTGTATGATTGCACACTACTAATTGGTAATGTTTGGTGGAATTATTACTTAGTAGTGATTTGATATCATTACATTATAATTGGCTACATTGATAGTTTACCTATACTTAATAAATAGTCATGGGTTAGAAGTGAGATCAGAAATCTCACACAAAAGGAGAGATTGATCTCCCTATGACCTTGGTGGGAGAACTACACAACCTCTGATTTCCTATGAAGGAATACATAGGCAGGGTCATCAGGAAAGAACCCTTGAGGCTTAGGTCTAGGTCTAGGAAGGACCTTAACCTTGGTACCTTACCTTCCTATCTGTAAGCATATAAGTGGCCATGTCGAGATGATTCCCCATGGTGAATGGATTAGTTTTGAATTTAACACTTATAAGATATGTGAAAGATGCTTAGATGATAAGTTGGTATTTTTTTTGAATTGATATATGAAAGATTTTAAAAAAATAAAAAAATTAGTAGCAACCGAGGGGCTATTGTTACACATTTTAAAATTTAAATTCAAATTTTATTATCTTATTATTTCCCTTCATGTCTAAGGTAAACTAAGCACAATTCTACATGATATGTTGTTTTGTTTATATATTTAAAGACTTTCAATACACTCATTCTAATTAATCAAGGAACTCAAAAATCAAGCTAATAAATGAAGTATCTTTTGCATCTACACCTTCCAATCGATGATCTAAAACTAATCTAGGATTTTGCAAATTTTTAAGGAACATTTATATGATTAATGAATGTTGTCTATAATTAGAGAATGTTGTCCATGATTTGTATACTCTAAAAAAATTGATCAAAACGAAGACCCCTCACAACTTAATTATATAAAAACCTAAAAAACATATTATCACTAGCATTAACTCTTGCATATATCTAGGATGGAGAATAAACCCAATACTATTGTTATATTTTTACTCTTTTCCTGCATTGGTGTCAAAAAACCTAGCATACGTAGCTCCCTCCTATGATGGTGAGGACCAGGGTGATGTCTCTTCAAATGAAGATGAAGGTGATGCATTGACATGTTTTAGAGTCTTATCTCAAAGTGTAGAGGTATGAGGATGATAGGAGGAGAAAGGAAGTTGATCAGTGGTGCAACCTGGAGGAGGATGAAGTGAAGGAGCCCCTCTTGGCATTCTGGGTGAAGTCACAGTGAAAGGCTATCCTCATATATGTTTGTTCAAGGGTTTCTCATAAGTATAATATAGTGACCCTCAAGATGTTAAGAACCAATACCCATGTGATATCTAAGATCACCAGATCTTGTCCTAGTCCTATATAAAACCCTAGATTATAAAATATCATTTGGGCACCAAAGGTTGTACAATATCCTTGATACCTATAATTGTAAGATAGCAAGGAATCCTAGATGAAATCATTAGCTAGGTAAGTGCACCAAGATGGTTCCCAAAAAGAGGGCTTAAGTGGCCACTTTTTTTTTGAAATCAGGAAATGCTAACCTTGGATGTGAAATTGAGGATAGTTACACTCAAAATTTTGAGATGGAACAAAAACAAGGATCAAAGTGCTCCGAGTCTACTTTCTAAACTACTAATTTATTTTGAAAATGGTTGAGATTAAGGGGTTCAAAAGAGGAATGTATAGAAATTGGTGTTGTTTTTGTCGAAAAACATAACATAGCAACTCTTGTACGACCTGAGCACGGTGAACTTTTTTGTAGTATTTTTAAAATCACTATGGTCAGAAGTTAGCTAATAGCATCTAGTTGGTGCACAATTTTTCTGATAATTTTTTAATGAATATTTGATTTTTAACTAATTTTCTAAGTGGGCACTTCCTAAAAAGTGAATTTTGGCCCCCTACAAATTTTTGAAAATAATGATTTTTTTTTTTTTTAAATTTGTAGAATGGAGTCTAGTTTCTAAAAATGTAATTTATTTGAAATTTCGATGAACGGTTAGTTTATAACAAAAAAAACACTAAACACTACTTTTTGGAAAAAACAGACATACAAACAAAAGAAATTATGGATGAAAGGCTTAACATTGTTGAAAAGTAAAAAAATTACATCGTTGGATAGCTAAGAGAGAATCTAACATTACCCATGTTTTATTTTGTCAATATTGAACTAGATGCAATCTTGATGGTGAGCACGAACCGATTATGTGAAAAATTGTAGAATTTGCAAAACATGTCTCTAGCCTTGTTGGGAATGCCCTCCAAGCCTTTGGGTTGGTATTCCAAGGCAAATAATTTCACTTTTTTCTTTTTTTTAACGTGAAATAATGCGTGTGCATTATAACGTGCTCGCGTTATAACGCAAGCATGTTTTTTTTTAAAATTCATAAGTGGCCAAAAAATTGGTACCCAACTTCATGCACCCGGCCAGCTACAAGATAATATTATAATAGGAAACACAAATCATATATGATCAATAAGAGTCTTGACGATTAGTTGCTTCCATGATAATTTTTTATATGACTACAAGATGTATATCAATATCTTTCATACAGGAACCTTGATATTGGAATTATTATTATACTTATATAATGAATCACAATATAATTGTATACTGAATGGAAGGCAACTATTGTTAGTTTGACAATGTGGTTGAGATTGAGTTATGAGATAAATCCTATGTAGCATCTCTTGATACCTTACTAATGACCATTGAGGTTAGGTTTAGACCAAATGACAAGTATGAATAAATTATCTAGTCATTTAACTAGACTACTATAAGAATATGGGGTGCAACATAAGGTAAAGGAACTTAGAAGATCAAGAGTATTATTGGTAATATTATTAATGGGATTACATTTACATATATTGGTCTATTGGACATAGTGTTGTCAACCTTCTTAAGTAGTATTTTGGGAAATTATAACTTAAAATAAGCTTATAATACTCTTGGTTGTCCTTCAAAGATATTTGTTAACCCCTTCGGTACTAGTACAAGAACCTCAATATGGAATCTAATATGTAAATTGAAATGGAAGTGATTTCCTATGGATATATGTGAACCAAGGTAGTTTCATGTTAAATAATAAACATATCCCCTATGTTGATAAGATGAAACAAAGAACGTTCAAGTTGGTCTATGAATAATAATGGTTGAGTTTAATTCAAGTTTTTGAAATCCTTAAAGGGAAGTGTTATAGTATGGGTTGTTAAATTATATACTTATTTATGTTTTCCTAACTATTGATAACTATTATTGATTAGAGGGAGCCAAAACCTTGGTCATGGGAACTTGTGTGTGTAGATCCTTTGAGAAACCTTGTTAGGAGAACTGTGTGTGACTTTTACCCGTTTGGAAGCGAGAATGTAGGTCGTCCTAGGGAAAAGGATGCCTTTGTGACCTCAAGTCCTTAGGGGGAAGGTCTAGGGGGATAAATCCTATATTTTGGGGTTGTTCCCAATTGGTTTGACCTTCTCTCTTTAGTGGGCTTTAGATGAGGCCAAATGGGTATTAGATGGTTATGAAAGAAAACCTGATAACTTGTATTATATAGATAATGTGTGTCTAAATGATAAGCTAAAGGAAAGGAATGAATTAGACTACTTGGTAGTGGTTACCAGTTGATTTGAGTCACTCTGTGTTGGTACTATGATTTCTATTATGTATTGTGAAAATTAAACTCAGACTTAATGACTATGTATGGGCTTCTAATCCAATAATCCAATTGATTTTGATCTACTTATTCTACGTTAAGAACCTATCTTCCAGTCATAGTGCTAAGCATGGTTAAAGGAGTAGGACCATTATACTCGAGATTGACAAGTGTCTAGGGGAAGTACTATGCTCGAGATGGACAGTCGTCAAGGAGCAGTAATATTATGCTCGAGATAGATAGTATTCAAGAAGTACTATTATGCTAAAGATTGGAAGGTATCTAGGGGCAATACTATGCTCGAAATGGACAGTAGTCAAGGATTTGTACTATTAAGCTCGAGATTGATAGGTGTCTAGGGGCAGTACTATGCTCGAGATGCATAGTAGTCAAGGATCAATACTATTATGCTCGAGATTGACAGGTGTCTAGGGGAACTATTTTTCTCAAGATGGATAATATTCAAGGAGCACTCTGTGTCGATTTTGGCCACCCTTGGATGCTCAGTCATCTAATGGATTGTAGGGAAGAGACTTCCTAATCAAGAATAGGTGGGTTAAAGTTAGACCAACCTCATAGCATAGTTTTGGGAATATCTTGATGTGAAATGCAATACTTGACCAGAGAAAAGGATGGGACCTACAGTATAGTGTGCAATGCACCGACATTCATTTTCTACCTAGGGTGCACTAAGGACAAGTGTGTGTTAGCCAAGGTGAATGTGATATGTATGAGTTAGTCTCTATTGTACTTAGGATGTACGTATGAGCCCGTCACTAATGTACTTGTGATGTAAGATGGACCTAGCCATCGTGTATAGGTGATGTATGCTTAAGCTCAATATGGATGTACTTGTGATGTACACATGAGCTCGTCACCATTGTATTTATGACATGCATATGAGTCACTCACTATAGTACTTGATATGTACTTGTGAGTTAGTCATGGATGTACTTGTCATGTACACATGGCCTCTTCATCCTTGTATTTGTGATGTATGTTGGAGCTTAGTCACTTGTATAAGTGACGTATGCAAGAACCAAACAATTTGTATTAGCAATGTGTATGAGCTAGTCACCTTGTGTATATGTGATGTATGCTCAAGTCACTCCCTATGGGAATTGGGGAGATATGAAAAGATATGACCCTTGTGTAGTTGTGTATGATTGCACACTAATAATTGGTAATGTTTGGTGGAATTATTAATTGGTGGTGATTTGATATCATTACATTATAATTGGCTATGTTGATAGTTTACCTATACTTAATAAATAGTCATGGGTTAGAAGTGAGATCAGAAATCTCACACAAGAGGAGAGATTGATCTGCCTTTGACCTTGGTGGGAGAACTACATAGCCTCTGATTTCCTATGAAGGAATATGTAGGTAGGGTCATCAGGAAAGAACCCTCGAGGCTTAGGTCTAGGTCTTGGAAGGACGTTAACCTTGGTAGCTTACCTTCCTATGTGTAAGCATATAAGTGGCAATGTCAAGATGATTCCCCATGGTGAATGGATGAGTTTTGAATTTAACACTTCTAAGATACGTGAAAGATGCTTAGATGATAAGTTAGTATTTGTTTTGAATTGACTTATGAAGGATTTCAATAAAAAATAGTAGCAACCGAGGGGCAGTTGTTACACATTTTAAAATTTAAATTCAAATTTTATTATCTTATTATTTCCCTTCATGTATAAGGTAAACTAAGCACGATCCTATACATAATATGTTATTATGTTTATATATTTAAATACTTTCAATACACTCATTCTAATTAATCAAGGAACTCAAAAATCAAGCTAATAAATGAAATATCTTTTGCATCTACACCTTCCAATCGATGCTCTAAAACTAATCTAGTATTTTACAAATTTTTAAGGAACATTTATATGATTAATGAATGTTGTCTATAATTAGAGAATGGTGTCCTTGATTTGTATACTCTAAAAAATTTGATCAAAAGGAAGACCCCTCACAACTTAATTATATAAAAACCTTAAAAATATATTACCACTAGCATTAACTCTTGCATATATCTAGGATGGAGAATAAATCCAATACTATTGTTATATTTTTTACTCTTTTCCTACATTGGTGTCAAAAAACCTAGCAGACATAGCTCCCTCCTATGATGGTGAGGGCTAGGGTGATGTCGTTTCAAATGAAGATGAAGGCGATGCATTGAAATTTTTTAGAGTCTTGTCTCAAAGCGTAGAGATGTGAGGATGATAGGAGGAGAGAGGAAGTTGATCAGAGGTGCAACCTGGAGGAGGATGAAGTGAAGGAGACCCTCTTGGCATTGTGGTTGAATTCATAGTGAAAGGTCTAACGTGTAATCATTCAAATCTAGTTTTGGAGAAAAGGAAATCATGAGTGCTTATTTCTTCTACTAAGACAAGTTTTTTTGGTTTTGGGTCTAGGTTGAGTGACCTAAGGCATACTCGTAGGAGGGGTTTTCTTTTGCTATCTCCTATGTACCCTATAGTGCACTATGAAATTGATTCCCTTTTTGAGGATGTAGGTGAAACTTATTTGCAATCCATTTCTTCCTATGGCACGACTATTAAGAATGATGGTATGGTGGAACGCCCTAGGATTTTCCATCCTAGGGATGGGTGTGTGCATCCTACTTTAGTGATAAATTTTTCCCATTCTTCCACTTTGAGTGAGGATATTCTTGTTGTAGGAGTATTTGAGACTTTTCTTCTTTTCAATGCTAAGGTTGAGGGAAAGATTCTTGCTATCCCTAAATCACTAACTAGAAAATCAACTGCTTGGTTTAGGAACTGTTGAGGATGTTTTCTACACAACAACTCAGATAGAATATAATATCATATCTCCCTTGAAAGTTAAATCTCTATCAACAAGCCTCAAGAGATAACCCCAAGGTATCTAATGTTAGGTCTTGACAATGCAAAAAACAACTTAGTGATAAATGTGAAAATGTTGGTAATCACAAGGGCCCTTACAAAAAAAATGTTGGAAGTTCTTTGTGTTTATCAAATTCAACAATAATGGTGATGCTTTGTGAATCTTTCTCTAATAATTATTTAAAACAAACCAAAATATATATAGGGTTCAAGATAACTATATAATTTCAAAACCTAAGATCAATTAAGCAAACAATAGAGTGTTCAAGATGGACCAAGACCTCTCAAAACTAATCTCTACTTAACCAAGATAAAATCCATAGTATCACAAATACAATGCAATCTCCAAAGGAATTGAATGATTTTCATATTGTAAATATTCAAACATGCATTCAAACATTCACAACTGAACTTGATTGCAAAATAGAGTAGGCCCAAGCTAACTTTACACAACAATCTACAATTAGCAGATCACTAAAAGTATGGACTAAAGATTCCACAACACCTTAAACATTTTATCATGAACATAAATGAACTACAATGAGCTCTAAGAATAATCATAAACTAACTTACTTAATGCTTCAAAATAAAAAGGAGGCACAAGAACCATGCACAAATGAATAACCCAAATAAGGACACCAAAGAACAATTCCTTCAATTGTATTAGCTTCACCAAAATTTTCAACAATTCAAGTATCTCAAAATGTATCAACTCAACAACTAGTAACTATGCACTATTAGCCCTTAGCAACTATTCACTATCCACTATTCACTATCAATCTTTCAAATAAGGAGAGAACCTCAATTTAGAACAATCTCCAAGTTAGGTCATCCCAAATTAGGTTTTTACAATTAGTTCAACCATATAGGTCAGACATGGCACTTTTAAATTTCCCTAATTCAAATTTACAATAAAGTATTATGAGGTTGGCCCCAAAAGTAAACTTTTATGAATAAATAAAACCTTGGCACAAAATTCAAGGAGTGGTTGATTTGCATCTTTATCTTGCTCAAAGAAGATGACACAATTTTCTAGGTGGTCCAGCCTAGTCATCCTCTTTATCCTTATCCTCTTCCCTCCTTCTGGAAATTTCTTGAACTTTTGAAATTATAGCATCTAGGTTGTCCTGAGTTGGGATTAAAACTAAATTAATCCTTGCTTTAATTGAATTTAATTTTCCTCCATATTTAGCCAAGGTTTTCTCCCAATCACAATAAAGACCCAAGTATCTATCCAACCTAGATATGTTAATTGCAACATCTTCCCTAAGCTATTCTTTCACTATTGGCCCATTGTCTCTTGGATAATAGATCTCATGCTGCCACTTTTTTAGCTATCCAACATTCAATTTCTTCTTCCCAAGCTTCTTTCTTCCAATTTAACAATCTCTAGGAAGGAAATGCAGCTATCAAAAATTTCCTTCACTTTGTTCTAATCTTTTGATATCTTCTTTGGTGTTTTCATTCAAAGCTCATTTCTAAAATTGAAGGCCTCTATCCAATCCATAGCGTTACCAGTGTTCTCTACTGTAAGAAAACCCTCATTGATCAGTTCATCTATGGGGACTTCAAACACCTTCTCAAGCTCTCTAATAATAGTATCATCTTGATCTTGGCATTCAGTGAGAAATTGAGCCATGTCTTTAGAAAGGGATGGTGCTTTCTCATGCATTTGTAGTACCTTCTCAAGCATGATATCACATATTCCACTTACACTTTGCAACAACTCTTGTGTAACCCTCGTAGAAGACTTCAACCTTTCAATTTATGATACTGCCTCCTTTGATAACAACCCTTCTAAGAATGAGGATTCTTGACTACTTTTTGCTTGCAATGGTTTCAATAGATGTTGAACATACCTATGTACTTCTTTTAATTTCCTCTGCAATTTCTCCTTCTCCTCAGTTTCCCTGTCCAATCTTCTTAGTATTGTCTGGGATGACTCTTGAAACTCTTCCTTCTCTTGCTCTTTTTTAGTGGGACCTAAATTAATGGTTTGCACTTTGTAATTTGACGGTCTTATCTCATCTTTATATTTATTATCTACAAGGGTGGCAACATGAGCAAACCTATTATTGAATTCATCGCTAGAGAAATTTTCAATTTCTCTAGCCCTTTTCCTCTCCTTGGCCTATCCCCAACTCTCCAAAAACATGTCCCAATATGGAGTTTCATCCTCCACAATGATAGCCTTTTGCTTCAACCTCTTCTCTAGCCACTTTAGGACAACTGCTTGTTCTGTTTATGCATCCTTCTAAGGAATATCTTGTTCTAGCTGATCATGGGAAGGAATTTCTTCAATATTTTCTTCTTCCACATTATCCTTCCCTTGATTTTGTTGTCCCTCCTTCTCATCAATATTTTCCTCACTCTCATTCTTTGTGTGTGATATATCAATGTGTTCTTTCACTGGAGGTTGAGAAGGCATTTCCACCACAACTTCTGAAGTTTCCTCCTTAATCTGCTCTACTTTTTCCTCTAATTGTTTCTCAAAATCACTTAATTTTCCTCCCTTAGGTGTAGGAACCTATTCATTTTCTATCTCTTCTTTTGGGTTATTAGGAATGCCATCTTCCTCATTCTATTGTCCAAGTTCAATGGATACATTACCCTCCTCATTGATTTGCACATTGTGAACTAGAGATATTAATAGTAGGAGAATTATCTCCTATAGCTACCTTTTCCATGTTTCTTAGAAGATCATCAGTAGGTGCCTCTTCAATTTCCACCCTTTGTTCTTCATTCACATCTTCCACAAGAGTTGCCTTCTTTTCAAGAGAAATTCTTCTTACATACACTTGTTGTTTTGCTCCTGAACTTTCAATATCAACCACCTTAGTTTGGGTGGTTTCCTCCTCAATGACCTTTTCCCTTTTAGATTTGGCCAATTTCTGACCTTCAGTGATTATCTTTCTCTTTTTAGCAGGTTGGGTCTCTTCAGTACCTTCTTCAGGAGTCTCCTTTGAAAGCTTCCTTTCTTTTTCCATTGTCTACCTCTTCTCCTTGCCCTTGGCTTGGATTTTGGTTCTCCTTTTTATAATGAATTGTGATTTATCTTCATCCTCTTCTAAAGGGAGCTCAATTGAATCATCTTTAAATGTTTCTTCTTCTTCTTCTGAATGAGACTCAAGGTCTGCCATTAAATCATATGTAAACTTTGTTCCATCTGCCTCTAGCTCTAAAATCTGAAGTTTCACCCATAATTTGGAGTACTTCAAGATAGGGGCACTAATCACATTGAGATCAACAACCTCCTCCTGAGACCAATTAACAATAGTGAGTGGTTTATCCTTGTATTGCTTGTAATCATGGTGTTGTAGGAGATCTTCATCATCATCCACCTAATCAGGAACATTAGTAATTATATGTCGTACAATCATTCTCAAGGACAATCTGGAACATTTTCTAATGATTACCTCAAATTCATCCCTATAGTTAGCCCAATAATCCTCTATATGAATTTTATGCATGTATTCCTTATTTGATTGTTTCTAAGCAACACCATAGGGATCAAATTTATCCCTATTTGTATGTGAATATAGATTAAAATGTACCATATCCTTCTCAGAATAATGATAACTTTGGATAGAGGGGTAGGCTTCCAGGACTTCAATCCTCAAAGGGAATTTAGCTTCAACTCCAAGTTTATGCATATCTTTTATTATTGCATCGAATGCCACTAGTTCCCTAGTCACCTCCAGCAAGATAAGCTCATTTGTTGGGTATCTTGCTAATCTTAATGGCACTGTTGGTGATCCTTGTACTCTAATATAAAAGAACTTTTGGAATTGAATAAATCATTGGACATATTTTCTTATCAATTCCATGGCTTCTACTGAAATTCTAACATGTAATTAATCTTGCAACAATCTTGTAACATACATGAAAAATGGATCATTCTCCCTCCTATAATTGGAAGTATTAAAGTGGAGTTGAGGGAAAACATCACATATTCTATCTTGGCAAAGGGATCCTCTACAACTCAAACCCTTGTATTTATTCTTCTTGGCTAACATGTACACAAGGTAATAAGTCATGGTTAATTGCTTTTTGTCTTGTACATTATCACTTATGATACCCATCCAATGATAATGGGTTCCTTCCACAATCTAAGAGATAATGTAAAAAATACAACTCCTAAATATGAAGGCATCCTCTAATCCCATTATCCTGCCTAGGAGGGTAATCATATCATTGTATTCTAGTTTGAAATCACTCCTATGTAATTGCTTGGGCAACTTTGAATAATGTGATTTTAGCTTAGCAATCTAGTTGTTGTTCATCATTAACAAAGCCCTATCAAGATCCTTTGTATAAAAGTCCTCATCATCTTTGATGTTGATCCTTACAAGCTTCTAATGTGACCCTATTTTGAATGTCTCTACTATGGATTCTTCTGTCAAGTTGGCCATGATTCTACCTTAAGGCCCAACAATCACTCTCTTATCTAAGTCATATTGATTGGAAAACTCCAATACTAGCTCTCGATATTGCAATGGGGGTGGAGATCTTGTCACTTGGGCCAATCCTGTATGAGTGATGCTATGTTTCAGCTGAGAAGGTTCACTCCCAAACATTCTCTACTTGAAGTCATTATAATCAACATGTCCCATGTTAGTGTCACCAATTTTTCTCCATGTTGAGAGGATCTTGGACTCACATATCCCCTTGAAATCATACTTCATCCTTTCAACAATACTTAGAGGCTCTTCTAAACTAGCTTTAGATGTCTTAGCTTTGGATTTCTTTTTTGTACTCGACTCAACCTTCATCTGTTAGAAAAAGTGTAATAATTACCATGGTATTAAGCATAATTAAGCATTACATCCAATCACATTATCAAGAGACCATGAAAACCCATGAACATTACATAATTAACCTTTAAAACATCATGGAAACCATAAAATCCCATCACAAAAACCTTAAAATGAAACATTACAAGGCTTTGGAATTTTCACCTCTTTGGGGATTTTAGTCATGAACGGACTTCGGGGAATTCGCCCATAGGCAGATTCTTTGAAATTCCAAACTCTTAGGGAATCCAAACGGGAATGGATTTTCCAAAAATACAAATCTAGCTCAACTCTTGAGACAATGTCCCTTCACAAGCATCATTAAATCATTTTTGAGTTCCTATGAAAAAAGAAAATCCAAGCATTCATCCCATCAAATAGAAGTTCGGGATTTTGGGGTCTCAAAGGATTTTAGAGAATCTGAAGGCAAGAGGATTTTCCGAATACCTAGATGCTCGGAGAATCTAGAGCATTACAGATTTCCCAAAAATGTCAATTCAATCTAGACCTAAGTCGCCACTCACTTTTCAACTTCATGCAATCACCTTTACTAGAAGGGTTAATTCATAATCTTGCATTCATTTTTTCCATTCATAAAGTTCAAAAATTTTGAGCCCTAGAGAATTTTAGAGAATTTTCAGGTGGGTGGATTTTTTTAACACCCAGACACTTGGAGAATTCGCTGACCAATGGAATTTCTAAAGGATGGGAGACTGGATAGGATCTAACTTAAAATTCTTAGTCAATTCCATGGGACCTTCTCTAGCCCAATTTTTAAATCACCTTGATGTATTACCCCCCCAACTTAGCACTCTCTCTTGAAATTTTGATTGCTCAACGAATTCAGAGAATCCGTGAGGGGATGGATTTTTTGAAATAATTAACCTTCAGAGAATCTGCATGTAGGCAGATTTTCTGAAGATCATCGTTCATCTTTGTTTCTTTGATTTTTCAGAAAAATCCAAGTCTTGAATCATGTCTCTCAATTCATCCTACAAATTGGTACATTTATGAGCCAATATTTAAGCACAAGTTCAGAATGCAAAGTGATTTCATCTTTAAAGCTCATGTCTACTCGATCATTAAATCATGAAAACCAAAATTAGGGAAAAATAATAAACTATGGTTTTCAACGTGACCATCAAATCGATCACATGGAATTAATTAAAATGTTAACACAATTATTTTTAGAGACTCTGAACTTGAACCCTAGTTTCATAAGAATTAACGTGCCCTAGCAACATCCGACTTGAAAACCCTAACCTTGATACCCTAACTTACTCAAGCTTGCAAAAGGATGAAAGACGTGACAATCCTCTTGAAAATAACCTCCAAACATCTACATTCACTAACAATCCCCAACCAAGTGGAAGAGCGGCTCAAAATAATCATGAATCCAAGATTGAAAGCAAACGTGACTAATAAGGAAATACACCATTAACTCATTGAAGACATCCTTGAAATTTATCAAAATAAGCAAAGGTTGCAAGATCCTACCTTTCAATTAGAGAGACCAATATCAATGAGCTAAACACACGTGATAGATCGATGAGAAACCCTAAAATTCCAACACTCAAATCATTGATGTCAAATGTAAAAGAGCTCACAAATTTCTCCAACTTGCAAATGAATAATTTAAGAATGCAATACCAAAAGAGCTTAAGTAACATCCCCAAAATAGCAATAAATGTACCAAAACTCAATGACCATCGAGAAATAAATGACATGACAAGACACTTCAAAAGTTGGAAACATGACTAGGGAAAGGATTCAAAAAATCTGGAAGGGGTTGGATTCTCCAAATGGACAAACCTTCGAGGAATCCACCTAGTGGTGGATTCTCTGAGAGAACATCCCTTCAGGAAAGCCGGTAGGAGACAGATTCTTTGAGACTTCTCCTGACTTGCATAATTTAAGGCTTCCATTAGTTTACATAAAGAGTTGAATTCCAAGGAATCACTTGAGATTAAAATATTGCAAACGAAGGCACCTAAAGTGCAAATAAATCATTAATTCATTCAAGTGAAGCAAATCCAAAACTAGAGGAACCTATCCCATAAGGGGAAAAGGTTAGACCCACAAAAAAACCCAAAACAAAACAAGCAAAAGAGAGTATTTTCCTTTAGTGGGGCATGTGTGCAAAAAGTGCACAAAAAATGGTGACTCTAATAGGGAAATACTCTAGACCATTTCGGTGATAAACTAGAATCAAGAACCCATAATCTTTGGTTTTGATCCTTACATCAGGTCAACCAATAAACTAAAGGCTCAAAATCAATCAACAAGCTAGCCCTTCCTATGTTGGAAATCCAAGTATGTGCAAATGTATTAATTTCCCTCCCTTAGTTGTTGCAAAGAAACCAAGTTCAATCAAGTTAAGCTGCATAAGGATCCTAACTCCAAAAGCAACCTAGATAGAGCCTTGCTGCCAATCAGTCATCCATAGCCCTGACAAGGTTATCGTTGTGATTCTCCCAAATATAGCTCTACTACCAACCAGGCATCCATAGCCTCTGAAGAGATATTTGGATCCTCATAAAAAGTTGAATTCACTTTCTTTTGATATTCAATATTTTATTTTCCTTTTCTTTCTTTCTTTTTAGTTTTCTTTTCACTCCTTTCCTTTCAACTTGTAAGCAATGAAGCTTACACTCAGGGTTGAGGATCGTAGTAGTGTTTAAGTAGAAATATAATATTTTTCACTTAACAAGACCTCACAAGGAACTACAACAACCTTGGGATTCTTAAGATATGTGTAAATGTAAGAGAGGGGGACCACCACGTGCAAGGCCCCAGGTCACAGAGAGCCAAGATGCGGAAGGATGCCCTAACTTACCTTAGCTTAGTAGGATGTTATGATTTGTGGGATGAGAATAGTGAGGACTATGAGGTCCTTCAATCACTATGCAGACCCAGAGTACAAAGTGGGGCAAGGTGATCTGGTTTTCAGTTTCAATGTTGTGCCTCAAGAAGCTCTCTACCTAAGGATGGAAGCATGGTCCTGCCACGATGATAGCACAATGCACTAGCATCTCTCAAGTGTGTTGGCATCCATACGACCAAACAACTATAGAGACAAGGTCAAACCTAAGAATTTACACGCTAACAGCCCAGCTAATTACTACCAAAGGGCCAAAATAATGTGATTAAGTAAATGAAATATTCTCTAATGTGATAAAGAAAAAATACGAGAGTCAAGGTGGCAAGAAGGATCTCACAAGGAAACTCGTTCGCTAGATAGCTCCTCAAAAACACGTCCACCTATACATGAGAGAGAGAGAGAGAGAGAAATTTTGGGTGGTTCTATAGGGGCTTGCCTTCGTCAAACCCCCATTTAAGTGTTTCCACCTCCACGAATAGCCAAGAAAGTGACATAAAGAAAACAATGTAGTAAAGAGCACTAAAGCACTAAAAACTAGTAAATGTGCTTACTCAACCAAGTGATAGAGAAGAGGATAGGGAAGCTTATCATCTCCACCAAGAGCACTCAAGGCTGATTGGGCGAGAAAATGAGAGTACTCGAGCCTTTGCCGCAATGGTCTTGTCCCCAACTTGCTCTACCGAAGTGATGGAGTGGAGATATTGCTATAATGGAGTGCTTGAAATGCTTGGAGTGAGTAAAAGTGAGCTTGTGAATGAAGTCAATAATTTTTCTTGAATGCTTAAAGGATGTGAAGAATATGAAATGCTTGTTCAAGGAATGAATTTGAAGAGGAGAGTGAAGAAAACTGCAATATTTGGGTCGGTCAGTTGAAGAGGGCATTACAACTTGACTCCCAATGATAAGTGTAATGCCTCTACAAGTTCACCCACATGAATCTTCCAGGGATGTAAGTGTGTCGCGCAGATGTCTTCGTACCATGTGGGCGTCCTCGATAGAATCACCTCCATTGACGCTCAAAACAGGCATCAAGTGGTACAAAAGCAATGGGCTTATGTGTAATTAAGCCTCTAAACTTGGATTTCTAAAGTGGAGAAGGGAAATTTAGGGGAATTTACATAAGGGGTACAAATTCACTCCTATGCAATAAAATTTAAGATTTAAGCACATTCAGAGACTAGCTTAATCCAATGACTTATCCACCTTAAATGTCTAGCGAGACACTGAATGGAGGAATTTCACCATCTCTTCTAGAGAAATGATTAGAGTTTGTAAAGGAAATGCCTGAAATAATCCCAAATAAATGATCATTGTGTAGATCAAACACTTCCCAAACCAAAGGACAGAGGAACCTCAATACCAAAGAGAAAAATTTAAAACCACCTAACCTAACCAAAAAAAAAAATCAAACTAAACCAAACTAACTAAAAGAAAGCAAACACCTACTCTAACTATTTACAAGGATGAACTAGAAACAACTCAGGCAAGGAAATAATGTTTCAAATACTACCCATTGACTGGAAATGGGACATCCTTTCCAATGAGTGTCTTGAGGTGAAAACCATTATCCCCTAAGATTTCAAAAATTTGGTAGGGGCCAAGCCATAACTTTTCAAACTTATTGTGCTCCCCTTTTCTCTCATGTGCTTTATCCCAATACAAAACTAGGTCTGAGATTTTGAAGGCTTTAACTTTAGCCTTACAATCAAACCACCTTTCTACAACACATTGGTGCTTGGAAAAATTCTCCAATACTTCATCTATCTTCTCTTCCAATTGCACCAACTCAGCAAAGTGGGCATCTAAACATTCCCCTTCCTCATAATATTCATTGATAAACTGAAGGGTAGGGATTTTTAGTTGGAAAGGAAAGACATGCTCAAGTCCGTAAGCCAAGTGGTAAGGAGAGGTCCCTAATGAATCTTTCTACCGAGTACAGTTTTCCCACAAAAAAAATATTAATTGTGTGTGCCACTCCCATGGGTTCTTATCAATCAACTTCTTAATGATAGCAAGCAGGTTTTTATTAGTGGACTTTGCTAAACCATTCCCATGAGTGTAGTAATAAGATGCAAATTTAATTATGATGACATGATCAAATTCCCACCTAGAGAATTTTAAAGATGCAAATGTAGGTCCATTGTCACACACAATAGCAAAAGGGAAACCAAAACGATTGATAATCCATGCTTCAAGAAAGTTTATAGCTACCTTTGTTGTGCACTGTTTACAAGGAATTGCCTCAATCCACCTAGTGAAGTAATCAGTTACAGTTAGGACATACTTGTGTCCAGCTAAAGATGGTAGATTGATAGGACCGATAAAGTCCAATCCCCACTAAGCAAAAGGTCTTACCTCAATCATCGACTATAATGGTAAAGTATCATTCCTCTCCCTAGTGGCAGAGGCCTAAAAAACATGAAGGTATAAAAGGTGATCATCATGGAAAAAATAGGCCCTTAAGTGGCAAAAATTTAGAAAAATCAGAGTTAGGCAACTTGACGTCAAAATTTGAATAAGTTATCTATATTATTTCAAAAATATATAAGAATATAATCTATAGAAAATTGAATATAGTTTCTAAACTATTAGGTTTGTTTTAAAAAATCTATTTGGTGAAAATTTAAAATTTCAAATGCAGTAGCAATTTAAATTTCAGAGAAAAATAAGAAGTAGGTGTCAGCCCCGACTCACCCTAAATCCACAATAAAATGATAATATTTTTTTAATAAGATTTAGATATAAGTAGAGGACTCCTAGTCTCATTGTGATGCATATTTTTTAAAAAAAAAAAAAATCCAAGTAAATAATTAATTATGGAATTTTTATTACAACTTTTAAAAACATAAAACACGATGTCCTGATGACCTTAACTTGGTCAAAACTTCATGAAATTCATCTTTTTAATCCTATAGTATGTGAAGCATGAATGTGACACATGTTTTGGATTCAAAAAAAATGTGATACCATTTGAAAGCTATAGATGTTTTTCAATCACCCTATCAATTAGACTTTAGTCGTAATTCTAATAGAAATGAATAATAATTACTTATTAAATCTCAAGTAAAGAACAATTTATATTGGTTGAAAGCTGAGAATCTCCTCTAAAACCCTCATTTCATCATTTTGATAAAAAAAAAGTCACCACATACCCATCATATTGCCACTTTTTTGCCCATCATGATCCTCAAGCATAAACATGACAAGCCCTTACATGATTGTATGTGTCCTTGAATATGTTGGGCCAATAGTATATGGAACACATAATTCGGGTAGTAGTAGCCATACCTTATCTGTGGCTAGTCCCATACTTGTCATGTAATTACTCCATAACCCTAGTAGCTTCTTCACTTCCAAGACATCTGAGATATATCCCTTCATGATTTTTCTTATAGAGGACTCCCCCTTTTAGCATATAATTGGTGCTAGATTCAAACATATCACCCTTCTCTAAACTATGTTTAGGTGATCTGGGCATTTTTGATTTAGCAAATAGTAGACCAGGTCATCATACAATTCATCAGGTGAGGCATCTTGAAGATGATATTGTTGTGCTATAACCTTTAGGCTAGTTTCAGCCATCATTCATGCTAAAGCTTTCCTCTCACCAACTTCATTGGTTGAATCTCTATGTCATATTCTTGTAACATTGTAACCCACTTGGCTCTCTTTCTCCCATCTCACTTTGCATTAATAAGAGCTTTACTATTGGGTCGGGTACAATGGAAAAGACTTTATTCCTCAAAATGTAATGTCTAAATTTTTTGACTCCTCTAACTAGAGCATAAGCTTGTTTCTCCACATTTGGGTACCTCAGTTATGCATCTCTGAGAGGAACAATCATGAAATCTATTGGGTGCTCATTCCCTTCATCATAATTTTATGTTAACATGCTTTCACAGGAGTGGTCTGATGCAAAAGAGTAGACATAAAAAGGCTTGGTATAATTAGGACTTACTAGTACTTGAGTAGCAGTTATAGCCCTCTTGATTTTGTCAAATGCCTGCTTGGCTTTAGCAGTCCACTCCACTTTTGCATCTTGTTTGAGCATAGCATTCAGTGGTTTAACTATTTCCACAAAGCTCATGATAAACTTTTGAACAAAATTGATTTTCTCGAAGAAATATTTCATTTATTTCTTACTAGAAGGAGGTTGTATCTTTCAGGATAGCCTGGATTCTTTCAGGATCAATTGAAATGCCATGTTTAGAAATCACATGCCCTAAAAGCTTCCCTTCAGTCACCCCAAATATGCATTTCTTGGGATTAAGGAAGATACCAAACTCCCTACATCTCTGGAATACTTTACATAGGTCTAAGATATGATCTCCCTTGTTCTTGGAAAAGACAGTCAAGATCATCCATATAAATGATAATGCATTTACCGATAATATCCTTGAATGTGATATCCATTTCCCTCTAAAAAGTGGCACCTGCATTAAAATCAACCCAAAAGGCATTCTTTGTAAGCAAATGTGCCCCATTTAGTTGTAAAGGTAATCTTATTCCTATCTTCATATTGTACCATGACCTAATTATAGCCAGAATAACCATCCAGAAAGGACATCATTTGAGATCCATTCAAAATCTGTAAAACCTCATCCAATGAAGGGACTGGATAGTTATCCTTTTTTGAAGAACGATTGATATTTCTAAAGTCCACACACAATCTTGTCACACCATTCTTCTTAGGTGTTGTCATAATAGTGGTTTACAATTCCCAGAGGAACTAATTTTAGCTGAAATCACATATTTTTAGAAAATATAATTATTTAAGCCTTAAAAAGTTCCATTTTAAGGATTCCAATTGAAGAGGGTTTGATCAAATCACCTTAGATCAAACCCCCTTGGATAGAACCTCGCTAGTTTTAAACCATACCTATAAATGCGTCTCCTTTACACCTATCAAAATGCTGATAAAAAATCACTTTTGATTTAGATTTTGGGGGATCAAATGAATTCATTTAAAATTTATTTCAAATGATTATGGTATTCCTCAGAACAAGCTATCCAATGAATATAGTTTTAATATGTTTTGGTTTTGTTATGTATTTGTTTTTTAAGTTTTATTAAACATAGGTTTTTCATCGAAAATGAATTTCTTTGTTATTCACATGTGGAAAAATAGAAGATTATCAAAAAAAATGAAAAATATGAGTGCATCGATATTGAAGTTCTTGATCCAAAAAAAATTAAATTAAATTTTGACATATACAAAAAAGTTACTGCTATAATGGTCACGCCATGTCCTGAATTGTAATTCATTTGACTTTGAAACTTGATTAAGGAAAAAATATTCAATAAAACTATCTAACCAAGTGGAAGCACTAGATATCATAGTTACAAATCTAAATTTGAAATAATTAGAATTTTATCCTTCATGGAAAAAAGTTGTGTTATACTCAGCCACTTTTAAAAATGTTGTTTTCTAAAAAATCAATTTTCATGGGAGATGGAAAAAGAAGTGAAATTTGCTTCCAAAAATTTTGAAAAAAATATTTTTAGAATCACAGACAAAATTTGATGAGACTCTAGTTTGCACTATCTTCAAATTCCTCACAATTTAGCCGCTATAGGTGCTCGAATGTGAAGATTTAGTTAGAAATAATAATTTCAATGTCCGGGCCACCAAAAATTGTAAACCACTATTATGGGATCACCGCCTACTTAACCGAACCAAGTTGTTTGCCCATGTTGAATGTCTAACTAGGAAAATAATTTAGGAAAATAACAATTTATGCACCTCCTTTTGAATCATGGGCTCTAATAGTGCATTGATAGGCCTTTATCTTTGTCGGAATGGATTTGCACCAAGCTTCAAATGAATTGTTTATGTGATTATTGATGTATCATAGGTCTTCAAATTATAATAGCTCCTTGCAATAACATCTTGATATACATGCAATGTGTCTATTAGACCTTTTCTTTCCTCCAGAGTACATACTTTACCTATAAACACATTCTTCACATTTTTTGAGGTACCCATGTTATAGGCCTCACACTGGCTGGCTATTGAATCTATCTTGGTTTGTTGGTCCTAATCCCTTATTCTATCAAAATCAAAGATTTATTCTAGTTTCACCATGCCTTTGGGGATTGTATTGGTTTTCAGGTTAATGACCCCTTCCATATCTAGTTATGCCTCTTGAGAATCAGTTTCATCAATTATTTGAGAGGTGAACACATTAGAACTAGTAATAAGTCTAAAATATTCTTATCATCCTCAAACACCTAAAAACTTGTCACATTGTCTAGCATAGAAGGAATCGGGGTGATCTCAACTATGAATCTTTTCAATCCAAACAAGGATAATGGCTCTAGTGTACTATTTGTCTATGCAAGAGCATCTACAGTGTGATTCTTGCTCTGGGGGATCAATTGAACGTTAAATGCATCAAATCCTTCAATCAAATCCCACACTCTGTGTTTGTAATTAGTCATCCTCCTATCATGGAAAGAGTATTGTCTCCTTACTTGCTTGACTACTAGTTCAGAATCTCCAAACACAAGTGTAGTATTTTGGCCTTCTTCCTCAAATCCATGAGTAATCCATGTATTAATGCTTCATATTCAACAACATTAGAAATGTACTAGAATTGTAATCTATGTGTTGTGAAGAAGGTTTTACCTGTTGGGATGATGAGTTCAAATCCAACACTTGCTACTTTCTTACACTTAGAACCATCAAAGTGTAAAGTTCAAAATTTAGTAGAAGGCATACCTCTAAAATATCTTTTACTCTTACTTGAGGAAGGATCATGTTGAGCAATCAGTTGTTTTCCTTTATCATCTCTTTGAATATCTTGTACCTCAAGTCTAACTGCTGGAGGTGGATTAATATATCTCTTGACCTACTCTACAGTAGTCAGGAAAAGACAACATTCAAGCTCAAGATGGGAAGCATTGTGGACTCTACACTAGTTGGGCAGAAACAACTCCTCAAAGTTCATTTTCCATCTTAGACTAATTTGGTCTTCAACGCACCTCTAAATGAACTCCTCAAAATTATCTAGTAAACCAATACTACCATCATTTTGTTTTGAATCTTCATCCATTTCTACAAGGGCCTCAGTGCTACTTGAAGACTAAGTCAAATCCTTGGGAACATCATGCATCATCAGCACTTACTCTACCTTTGTTTCATCTACAACTACTGCTAGGATATAATTTCCTAGAATTGCCTCAGAAAATAATACTTCATTTGAAGTATTTTGATACTCAGTAATAAGATACCTTAATCCTAACTCTCTCTTAATCTTGAACTAATTCAAGACACCCTTCTAGGGCAACCAAATATGAGAGTGATCTATAGAAGTGTACCCATTAAGCACTCTCATGAAATCTCTTCCAAGAATCATCCCATAGGCATCTCAAATCTCTACCACCTAGATATTGATGATTTGTTGCACATGTGGATCTGATGCTACCTGCATTGGAATCATATTCAATTCCCCTACTATACTCACCTCAGTCTTCTCTATCTAAGTCACTATATGCTAGGAAGGAGCGGGAGTAATGCCTAGAGCTTTTTAGACAGAGAACGACATTACATTTGTTGATACTCCAAAGTTTAATAAATAGTTATGCAGATTCTTACCAAATATACGAATGGAAATCAAAAAAGGAGGAGTATCATGCTTGGCTTGGAACAAACTCACTGGAGAATCAGCATGAGCCACTTGATTTTTATCCTTATCCTTGCTTCTATACCTTGTTTGCACTTGTGGTTGGTCTTTAATAGGTTGATTTCTCTGATTCTTAATTGGTTGAGAGTTATGTGTCTTTCCAACTATTTCCTTGGTTGTTGGTTCAACAAAACTAACCCTCTTGGCCATAAAATCTTGTGAAAATTTTGTAGATTCATTGTTGTTCAAGGAACCCAAAACATCACTCCTAATAGCTAGAACTCTTAGAAACTCAAAAGCTAAAAGACTCACCTTTACTTTATTAAGTTCCTCAACTACATATTCACCCATTTGAAACATAGTCACGTCAGATTGATTGCTCCTAAACTTTACTCCCTGTTGGTCTTTGGAAACTTCACCTTTTGAAGGATCAGAAGATCCTCCTCTAGAGAAGTACTGCTTCAGCACATGAGGATATGAAGGGTTGTTACTTGGATTGGGATTAGGAGGTGTACTGAAATTGTTTGGAGTTGTTGATGTCATAAATGGCCCACCAGCTTGCCTATCCTTTAAATCATATGTTTTGGTTCTCTAGTGAAACATTTTTACTTCATATATTTCTTATTCTTCTTCATCAAGAGAACCATTATCAATATTGTCATATTTTTTTAACAATTCCACAATAAGCTCTCCATTCCATTCTTGTTCTAGGTTTACACATTTTTCTGTGGATTCCTCTTTTGGTACATTTTCTTTACCTTTTGGAAAAGGAGCGTGATTCAATACCAACACTAGTGAATCATAGGGATCTGAGGGCACAATTTCTTGCCCAACTGCACCAGCCCCAACCAACTATTGAACTTCCATATGGAAAATGGTTGCTACTGTTTGGAATTCAAGACAATCAAATTCAGAATGTTGAGTTTTCTTGTGGAGTCTACAATATCCTTTTACAGTAGCTTCTACTAAGAGAACTGTACTTGTTGACTGAACTCTTGATTATCAAGTTGATCCAATGGTGTGAGGAGTCGTCCATTATTGGTTCTAGTTTTCCAAGCCCTATTCTATCTTGGTGGTGGCCTTTTATCAAAAAATTTTCTAGATGACTAACCCCAATCATAACCTTGTCCCTAATCACAAAAAAAATCTTTGTTATCCCTACTATAGTTGGACTGTATCCCTCTTTGTGCAGCCTATAGTTGACTATTCTTATTCCTCAAGTAGGTAACTTAAGTGGATAACTTCTTTAGTTGCTCCATAAATTCATCCAGCCTCTCCTTATTAGTATTGCCTTGTGGTGGAACAAAATTATCCAATTAGTTCAACACCTCATACTGTTGCAAATATGTTGGG
Organism: Sequoia sempervirens; assembly: GCA_007258455.2. NCBI lineage: Eukaryota > Viridiplantae > Streptophyta > Pinopsida > Cupressales > Cupressaceae > Sequoia > Sequoia sempervirens. The sequence continues at coordinate 33,863,867 of VDFB02026320.1, read as the reverse complement.
ATATTGGATTGTTGCTTGGGCAATGTGATCATCCATAAATTATACAAATAAGAAGAGAGTGGTTGGGCTTGATTTAGTGGAGGACCTGGGTGAGGAACCAAAGACATCTAAGGAACTAGGTTCATCAGAGGAGTTTGATTTTACAGAGCTTGGTTTAGACATTGGACCTATCTCGGTTGTGCAATAGGTCCTAATGAAGGAAAGGGTCCAAACAAATGTTGCCTTAAATCAATGATAGCTTTAACTGCCTCAGCATATGCACTAGCTAATGTAGCAAGGGGATGATGCTTCCACTTAATGAATGTAGATTTGAGGCTATCCAGTGCTTTATTATAGACTTCTTTAGAAAATGCATCATTTACACCATATGGTGGCTAAAGTCAGGAGTAAGCCCTATAAAACCTATTGTTAAGTGAACCTATTGACTTTTCCAATAGCTTTTTATTTTTACTAAAGGAATTTTCTTGATCTTTCTTTATGTGCATTTTTTATTTTGATTTTGTATCTCTATTTGTAAAAGGCACTTTCACCTTTGATTCTTGAGTTAATTCTTTGTTATATTCTTGAGGTGACGCTTCTTGATCCATGTATATGAGGTGGATGGATGCGGGTGAGATGGATGAGTCAAATGAATTGAAAGAGATGGATTGGATAGATGAAATAGTAGGAATGTGTGATTCATGAAAAAGCTTGGTGATGCACTCAATAGATTCTTTGGGACTATCCTTTTCAATACTGTTAACATCAAAGGAAGCTTGCACATCCTTAATGAGCTAAAAGAAGACTCAGTAGAGGAAATAGTAAGGGATGCATACCCTAACTCAAGATGGTCAAAATGGATAGATGATGAGTCAGAAGATGGAGTGGAAGGAAAATAATCATTAGATGGAGAGGGATGATCATGAACATTCTCAATAGGATCATGAGAAGATATGGAAAATATGGAGGTATGATCAGGATCCCAAAAGGTTTTAATCTAGGCATGACCATCTGAAGTTGACTCAACATCATTCTCAAGATTCTGGATATCCTTAGCAGCATTAACATTTTCACCTTTGGATGGCATCTCAGCACAAAGTGAACTATCCATATAGTACTCTCCACATCCCATGTCATGAATCTAGACCTTGGTTTTGGAAGGTGTAATGAATGAAGTGGATGATTCAAATGACCAAGGAAGATGGATCAATATAGTGTGACAAGGTGGAATATGAAGCTTATTGATTGACAGGCACTTTAAATTCAGTAGTGCCTCTCTGATTATTGTAGTATTGGAAAGGATTAGGATCACCTAGTATAGTAATTTCCATGCCATTGTAGGGAAAATTGATGCATTGGTGATAGGTGGAAGGTATGGATCTCATGGCATGAATGCCTGGGCAACCAAGGAGAAGATTATAAGGTAGGTCTAGATCCAAGACATGGAACATTGTACTTTGAATAGCAGGGCCAACTCTTATAGGTAGAGTAATTAATCCTTCAGACAAGCATTCTACATCGTTATAAGCCTCTATAACAATTATCTATGCGAGCTTCATAGTATCCCAATGCTTTCACCAATTTTAGGGTGTATATGTTTATACCTATGCCACCGTCTACCAAGACTTGTCTAATCTTATGTTTATTAATGAAAACCTTAAGGTGTAGTGGATCATTGTGATTTAGTTTTTCTATGGAAAGGTCTTGTTCAAAGAAGGTGACATGATATGGTGTAGCTATAGATCCTATCATGGGTTGAAATTGGTTAACATTTAAGTATGAAGGGGTTGATGTATCTTGGAAGGCTTTGTCTAGAATGGCTCTATGCTCTGGGGAAGTGTGAAGTAGCTCAAGAATAGATATCTACGCAGACATCTTTCCTAGATGATCAAGGAGATTGTATTGACATTTGGGTTAGGGATTAGAGGTAGCTCCTTGAAGGGTTACCATAGCTCTATGAGTTGTGATGACACATTCTAAAATTTTGTTATTAATGGTGATGGTAGCAACATTTTCATCAAGGTCACAAATGTGATGGACAATATAATCATGTGCCATGTTGGTATAGTTAGCGCTATTATTACCCAAACTAGAGGCCTTCCCTTTTCCATGGTCTTGCAATTTATCCTTGTTAATTGAGGTCCTGAATGATATTTTTAAGTGTCCAACATGATGATGTCTTATGTCCTTTTCCATGGTGATATTCACAATATTCATTTTCATTCCACTAATTAGGTTTGACCAATGTGGGTTCATAGTTCTTGATGTCTGAAAGTTGAATGACATTGGATTGCAAAATTTCCTTTAGAACTTATTCAATAGGCTCACCCAAGGGACTATACGTTCTCTTAGTGCATGGAGGTCCTCTACATTGTTGATTTTTTTGGATGGCACTTAATGTTTGATCTTGACTTTGAGTTTGGGTATTGGATGTGTTTGGTGTGTTTGATGTGGAAGGACCTTTAAAGGAAAATGGTAGGGTGACCTTTTTTAATGACTTTTCCATCAACAACTCCACCATTGGTGACATTTTTGTTTCGAGACCAACATTTTCCTTTGTCATTATTAACTTTTGGGGTTTCTTTGGAGACTTTGACTAGTCCTTTTTCCATGAGAGATTTCTCAATAATGAAATCATTTTCAATGATATCCTCAAAAGTTGTGCAACATTGTATTTGGAGACCAATAATCAATTCTCCATTAAGGTTTTCCATGAAAATGGGAACTAACTATTTCTAAGGTATGTGACAAGGACATTTTCTAGCCATACTTCACCATCGTTGGTTCTAAAATCAAGTGATGCTCCCTCCTCTTGTTTAGTTGTACATAGTTTTGTGAGGGTCATGTCACTTTCTATATTAAAGGAAAAGTGATTGATGAATCTGTCAACCAAGTCACCCCATGTTCAAATCCCTAGAGGAAGGTCTACAAACCAATCTAGAGCTTGTCCTACAAGACTTCATGAAAATAGTCTCATCAAATAAGTAGGATCATATGCAATGTCCATAAATGTTGCGTTAAACTCTCATATGTGTTCCATCGAATTCCCTTTTTCTTTATACTTGGTAAAACTTAGTGGAGTGAAATGAGGGGGAAAAGGTGGCATGTATAGGTTTTTTTCAAATAGATAAGGACACAATTCATCCATAGAATGTGTCTTCTTGGTTTTCCCTAGTTGCATTTTCATCATATGTTGTTATATTGCTTGCATTTGTTAAATCACTTGGTGTCTACAAGAGATGGTGTTGCATTTGGTCAATTTTGCATGATGGCATTGGTATTGGTATTGAAAAGGTCAAATGTTAGATTAGAGTGACATTTTGTTGCATAGGACCTTGTTGATATTGGTGAATGTTTCATTGGTGTTGGTTTGATTTGGAATGAGATTGGTATTTTTATTTTTTCCAAAGGTCATGTTTTTGTTTGGTATAGTATTTTCAAATTGTGGTGTTGGACCTTGATTGACATTTTGTGATTGAAATGTTGGACCTTGGCTTCTGTTTTTAAATGATGGTGTAGGACCTTGATTTGCATTTTGGGATGATGGGCTAGGACCTTGACTTGGTTTTGTGATTAATGTTGTAGGACATTCATTCACATTTTGGAATAATGGTGTAGGACCTTGATTTGCATTTTGGAATAATGGTGTAGGACCTTAATTTTCATTTTGGAATAATGGTGTAGGACCTTGATTTTCATTTTGGAATAATGGTGTAGGATATTCATTTGCATTTTGGAATAATGGTGTAGGACCTTGGTTTATATTTTGGAACAATGGTGTAGGACCTTAATTTGTATTTTGAAATAATGGTGTCTTTCATGGGACAATATGAATCCTTTTTGATTAATTGGGTTGATTTTGAGGTGTGAAACCTTGACTTGTGCTTTGGAAAAGATAATTTGTAAATGTCACAGTCATGGGACTTGATGATGAGGCACAAAATGTAAAAAAATTTCCTTGTGTTGAAGAAAAATTTCTCTTGTTTCTAAATGGTTTGTTAGGAATGTGAACATTTGTTGCCATGTGTGTTGTTGTCCCAAGGGTTAGACTTGTGAATACTTGATGTGAAGAGGATGGAATTCCTAATGTGAATGTGTTGTGGGTAGATCCTTGGTTTAGGGCTTGTGTAACTCCCTCTACAAGTGTAGAAACATCATAGCATTGAGGAATTTTGGTACCTTTCTGTGCTAGTGTGCATAAAATATTTTATTTGGTTTAGCACTAATTAGTTCTTTAACAATGTGTACTATTCTTGGGTCTTGTAATCCTTGTTCAATTTCTTTGGGGGTTAAACCTTTGTTGACCTCTTTTGAGGTTCCTCTTGATGTTGGGGTTTGGTTTGAATTTTACCTAAGGTTCATATCATTTGTTGGATTATAAAGAGGATCACTTGAAGATTCCATGTTCTTTCTTTTTTATCATGATCTTGTTTCAACCATGTAAGACTTACAAAGGTGAATAGGATTATAATGATAATGTAAGATGTTATATGAGACTAAACTATGTTTTTGGATTTTTTTGGATTATAAGGATGCACAAGCTAAAGGATATGATATGCAAGGATGAGGACAAACAAAGGATGTGTATTTTTAGGAGTAATCTAGGGATGCAAAGTGGTAGTGCAAGTATGGTAATGACCAAAGGATATGGTATGCAATAAAACTAGATTCCAAATGATGCAAGATGGTATGGGACTAAGCTATGTTTTTGTATTTTTTTGGACTATAAGGGTATGAGGATGAAAATGATAATGCACCTAAAACTAAAGGTTGGGAAGCAATGATGGTAATGACCAAAGGATATGGTATGATAATGAAGCTAAAGTGAGACTAAAGGATGCCAAATTATGCTAATATAGATCTTAAGTTTAAGAGAAATTATACTAACCAAGTTTACGGTAATCCAAGATTTCAAACCAAATTGTTATTGACCTTTATGACCTGAACAATATTGAAATATTGATGATGAGTCTAAACTAGGACATAAGTTTGAGACCCAAGTTTGGAAAAGAAAAATATGATGACGGTAATTGACAAGTTGAAAGATAAAGGTCAATGAAAATTCGAATAAGCAAGTTCCATGAATTTTCCAAAGGCTTGATAAGCTTCCTAGATATCTAAAATATCAAAGGTAGATGTAAGCTAAGCCAAACCTAAGATTAACTATGCAAGAAAGGGATGAAGAATGCAACCTAAATATAAAGTGATCCTAAATCAAAGTGATGAAATGGAAAGATTAGGTTATGCATGTCTAATACTTAGATGATAAGATCACTATCAAGATGTTTCAGATGAATATTGGAAAATTATTATGTAAAATTTATAACCACAATTGGTTTTTATTTTGAAAACTTTTTGAAATGTGACCAAGGATATTATGAAGACACTGAAAAAAATTTGAAAATGGATTGTCCTAACTATTGACTTGTGAAAATTTCAAGATACACATATATATGTCTTGATGTTAGTCACCTTGAATTTCTACAAGTATAGCACATATCAAATACAATATCACATACATAAAGCGCTTTTCTATCCCTAAGGTCAATGGCCAATGGCAAAGGTCTTAGACCCAAACTAGGAATCTTCATTGGTGCAAGGGAGGGACACCCATATGGGACACCATTTTGGGCTATGTATCACCTCCTTCCTATCAACGTGGATGGGTAGGGGGCCCCTGCTATGGAAGGATACCACAAATCACCCTTTCCATGGAAATTCATAAGCTCAAAGCATGTAACTTATGCAAGCTAGGTATTTTCATCTCATGAAAGGGAGCCAAATGTTGGGTGTAAAATTATTAAGGGTGCGATGCTACACCCTAGCACTAAGAACATCGCCAAAACTCAAGTAAAAGGGTGGCTTCTAACTAGTTTGAATATTAGTCACAACTTGGAGACATGACACCTAGCGAGTTTCTAGCAAGCCACTTAGGCCTTTAATCACTCCTACTAGGGGCTCTTATACTTTTTACGGTAGTACCCCATTCTGAATGACACTATACGGCTAAGGCCTACATACCATGTAGACCTTACATTTCATCTTATCCTTTTATATATCAGCCTAAGGGAAAAACTAGTTGGATTCACCTTTGAGTTCTTTGTACGGATGTGTCTCTTAGGGAATCCCCTCTAAATATTAAAAAAAAAGTAATAAAACACACTATTTTTGATCTCCAAGATCACTCAAGGCACAAGGAGAGAGCATACATAATGTGTTTGGCTTACACTCGCATGATGTTCATTAACCTTAATACATCAACACGTGTGGGTGATAGTGAACATTTCAAAAGATGTTTTTGATTCTCAAGATCACCAAATGGTGCAAGAGAAGAGCATACACACCTTAAGAAAAAATGAAAAACCATAAGACAATAAAACATTGATTTATTTTAAGCACCTAAATCCAAATGTGATAAATACACTTGATGAAAATTTGTGGGTTAATTTTAAATCCAATGAATGTGAGGTAAATTTTAAGCCCAAATGAGTGACAAAATAATTTGTTGTAAATTTTAGCCCAAAATGAGTGATGCAAGTTGTTGTAAATTATAATCCCAAATGAGTGAAATGCATTTTTTTGTAAATTTTAATCCCAAATGAGTGGAATGCAATTTGTTGTAAATTTTAATCACAAATGAGTGAAATGCAAAATTTTGTAAATTTTAATCTCAAATGAGTGTGATGCAATTAAATAGCTCTTCAAGAAGTGTGTTGAAAAATAGACAAAATGATTCTTATAAAAAACAACCTTAATATGAGTGTGATACAATTTGAGCTCTTCAAGAAGTGTGTTCAAAAGCACACAAAATGTTTCTTATCAAAAGCAAGCCAAAAATCCTACAAAACCACAAGTTAGATCTCCTTGACGAAAGCCACATGCTGAAAACAAAGCATCAGAACCAAAAACCCTTTAATGATAACAACAAACTAAAACAATGATAACTTTTGCAAATCTAAATAAAATTTAAAACCATAAAAAGCTTTGGAAAGCTAAAACTAAAACCTACAAAACCCAAAAGCCTTTCTATAAAATCCTAGATGAAGAATTGTTATAGATGCAAGAAAACAAAAATTTTAAGAGGTTAACAACCGAAAATTAAAAGAAAAAAGAAGTGAATACTAAAAAAGCCATAACTTTCTCAAATCTAAACAAAATTTAAAATTGTAAGAAGTTATAAAAACATGAAAGTGTGATGTACAAAACCCATAAAATATGTTATGTGCCCATTTTTTTGTGATCAAAAGAATATGATGGGTTTTGAATGCAAATTCATGGCTGTAACCTGCAAAACTCATTCAAAACAATCGGAAGATTAGATTGTTCACGTCAAGTTCACCAATGTAAGGATTCAAAAATACAAAATAGCTAAGACCAAGTAGCAACCACTCTACAAATGACCTAAGACAAATACCAAATCCAAACAAGAGAACTTACAAATGAGAAAATAGAGCAAACAAGAATGAAATCAGAAAATAAAATTCCCTTATCATAGTTGATTATCTCCCTTACTTCTCCATTCTTTCTCAAGTTGTAAAGGCTTTCCCTCAAATTTTGAAGTGTTGAATACCTACAAATGACAATGATATGACAACAAGAACTTTGGAGAATGTGGTTGTAAATCCAAAATGAAGGAGGCAGCTCTCTTTTCTAAAAGATCTATTTGAATGGACGATTGAGATTAAAGCTCTAGAAGATGCCCAGATCAATAGTGGAGGATGAATGCACCACATACTAGTAGGGTTAGGGACAACTAAGGATAGAAGATCAAGATTGAAAGAAGACTAGAGAGAATCAATTGTTAAGATTTGAAATGAGAAAGTGGAGGGAAAGTAGTGGAGCAAATTAAATAATATAATTATTTAATTTGGGAGAGAATGTGACCCATCAAATAATAATTTTTAATTGAAGAAGGGAATCTTGATAGTTAAATCATATTATTATTTAATTTGGGAGAGGAAGTGGAGGAATAAAATAATAAAAAATCATTATTCATTTATGGAAAAAGAGGGAAAATGGCATTTAAATGAAATGATTATTATTTGACCATTTAATTAAATATGGATGAAATGGAAATGAGAATATTAAATAATTAAATTGGATTAATTATTTAATAATAAAGAAAGAGATTAAATGAATAACTAAATAATTAAAATAACTATTTAATTGTAGATGAATGGCAAAGACTGAATAACTAAATACATGAGAATTTATTTAATGATAGAAAGAGATAGGATGTTAGTGATGTAATCAAATAAATATTTAATTTATTTAATTAATCAAAGAAAGAATAAAGACAAAGAAAATGAACTAATTAAATAATTAAAATTATTTGATTATGAAGGGAAGGAGATAGATTGATGTAGAAAAATGGCATTCATAGACTAAGAAATTTTTCAATGTCTATAACTTGAGCATGCATGAAGATAGTAATCCATTGTTTAGTTGCAAGAAGGTTTGATACGGTGCAGACAGTTGAAGTGGAAATTTGTCTAATTGTCAAAACAGTGTTTTTAGTATATAGGATATTCGACATTTTGGTCTGCATTGGTCTGCCTTAAATTTTTTTGGATGTTAGAGGATTCTAAATCCATATTTTTGCACTATTTTAGTTTATGGTGAAGAGGTTGTGGATGAAAAAGGTTTTGATTTTCCAATGACTATATTTACTAGTACAGTATGTACATTTTGGTGAATCTGCACCTCGCCGCAAATTGGTATCTAGTCTTACAGATTTTTTGGAGTGTTTACATGTTTCATTTGCATGTATATCCCAAGTGACATGAATTTTTGAGGTTTTTGTGTTAATTTTTGGTTGAACAATTGGTGAATTTTGATGTTAGGTCACTATCGATGTGAACCTAATAAGTTTTGGGTATTGCATAGCTTGAATAAGTATTGATATGTTATATAAGGATGCTAATATAGGTCCAACTTGACCTATCAAATGCATTAATAGTTTGAATTAAGGTGCAAGATGTATGTTTTGAGCTGGCAAGTTATATTTTGTATGACACATCTAATTAGGCCAACCTAATTGATGTTGTAGGTGTTTGTGGATGAATTGGATATATATGTAAGATATTTTATGATGTTTTGGATGGATGTATGGTATGATAAGTATAGTTGATGTGAACTATATGAATGTGATGTGAATGTAGATTAGAGTAGAGGGTCAGTGCATAGTAGTATGAATTGTGTAAATTCTATGTATTGAGCTTCAATGGAACTATAATTCATGCATAGTATAGAAGTAATTGTAGCAGTTGAAATCTTGGTTGTTTGTCACCAATATCTTTTATCTTTTCTTCTATCTATGGGTAATGAGTCCACTAATACATTGAGTCCATCTGCAATGAGCAATTTTGTAATATCTTAATATAACCAATTATAATATATTATGAGTTAATCCTCACCGTGGTTTTCAAATTTTGGGTTTTCCATGTAAAAAATTGGTGTTCATGTTTTATGATGTTGATGGTTGATTTTTTGCTTTCCTTTCCTACTACAAATTAACTATGCTATGTGGAATGAATGTTTAAATGTTTAAGTGGTTTTAGAGAATATATATTCATCCCCCTCTTAGTATTATGGGTGTTCAACATATTGAATATCTTGAAGCATAGTTGAGAATCTACTAGTGAGAATCAAATCATCTAAATAAAGTAATACTATCAAAAGATCATCCCATAAATCTAAATATAAATTGTGTGATCAAATTGGTGACAAATGAAACTAAATGCAAGAAGGAAACCATTAATCTTCTCATATGAAGCTAGAGGGGCTTGTTGAAACCATACAAAAAAAAAATGTAAATAACTTAATATTCATGTTCTCAAATATTGGAGGTTTCTTCATCTATATCTCCTCAGATCACCATACAATAAAACATTATTCATATCCATCTACAAAAATGGCCATATTTGAGATGCAATAATAAAAAGGACATGGAAAATATAATCCTTCTTGACACAAGGGAAAATAAATTATATTAGTCAATACCATCAACTAGTGAAAAACCATTAATTATAGGACATTCCTTGTACCTTTTAATTGAATCATCAACTTCATACTTCGTGTGGTACACCCACTTGCATTGAACCGTGTTTCTTCCCTTTGAACATGAAACCAAATCCATGTGTTATTCTTCATCAAAGAAGAATGCTCTTATACTATAGAACAATCCAACTTTTAAATACTAGACATCTTAAAAACTCTATAGTTTAGTGATATAGAATGACTCACTTTACTATTACTAGAATTCTATGAGAAAGTACAATAAGAAGTCATAAATCACCAAATAAAGGTCCAACCTCCTTAATAGTGTTGTGGCCCCATTCAGGAAATGATGAAGTAGGAGGAGGTAGAGGTGGTGGTGAAAGAACAAGACCATAATCTAAAGTATTCTTGGGTGCAAAGGTATCCTCATATGATGAAGAAGGTAGAGTAGGTTTGAGGAAGAAGAATTGGATGGAAGATTCATTTGCGTGAAGGGCTTGTCAAGTTGAATATCTCACTAGATTTAGACATCTCTAGCAGTTAGCTCAAATAAATGATAAGCCTTCACATCCTCATAATAGACAAAAAATATAAAATGTTGACTCTTCTTCTCAATTTCCTTATGCCAACCATCTAGTATGAATTCCCAAACCTTGATACCAAATAATTTGAATGAAGAAAATATCAAGCATCATATTGGACCAAGCCTCCTCTAGAGTGATATTTTGATTTTCCTTATGGGTAGTGTAGTTTGGAGTATAGATGGCATAATTCACCACTTCAACCTAAAAGGGATGTGGTTATAGATCCTGACTAAAGCATACAATTTTATATCTGCCTTGGTGATATGTTCTTTCTTCTAGTGACATCATTCTATTGAGCATAGAGAACCAAATACTTATGATGTATGCCATACTCAATGTAGCAATCCTTAAAGGCTTGGTTCACATATTCCCCTAATTGTTTTTATGTATCAATGATGAAGATTATATATTTAAAAACGTGTTTTGGGAGGCAAACTTTGGTTTTAAAAAAAGACAAGATTTGACTTTTTAGAAAGGAAATATTTGTCTTGTTGCACATTCCTAAGGGAAGTGGAGGAATTTAAAATTATTATTTATTTTAAAAAAGATCATTATCATATGTGCAGATGATTATAGATTAATTAGTCTAAATCAATCAATTAATTATATATTAATTAATTTAAAAAAATAGAAAGATAAAAATAAATTTAACTAAAAATCAAATATAAAAATGAAAAGTTAAACTTAATTAAATTAATATAAATTTGTTTATTTAACATAAACGCTGGTCCCAAGGACACCCTGTAGTATAAAAAAAAAAACTTAATTAATTAAATAAATAATAATTACCTATAAAAATAAAATAAATAAATAAATTATCATTTATTTCACTAAGTTTTAAGCTAAAACGCCATTTAAGTGAGAAATTTATTTCTTTTTGAGCCAAATAATTTTGACAAATTTGACCACAATGTCTTACCCATAGATTTTATAAAGCAATCGGTCACCGAAAGAATGTAATCACAAAGAAACCTTAGGTTTTGACAACCTCCCAATCCAAGATTGAAGGGATGAAACAAAGACATCATATTCACTGGTGAAAAAAGTTACAAGGTTTACTATATGCAATTAAAATAACAGGCTGAAATCATCTAAAAATAAGAAACGAATCGAAATTATTTAAACATAAAAATTAATTATTTCAAAATAAAATAAAATGATTTTGAACTAAAATTATTTCATATAATATCTCTAAATTTCTTTTAGATAGATATATTTAAGATATTTAATTAGTAAATAATTTAATATTTTGAAATAAATTATATAAAATTATATATTTTTGACAATTATATATATATATATATATCAAAAATAACAAATAAGACTTAAATTTAATTATTTTATAACTACTTTTAAATTCATTATTTTTGTCAAAAATATATTAATAAGGAAATGCATTTAAAAAAAATTAAAAAGTGTAATATGATAATTAAAAATATAATTAATTTATAATATATTTTGAGTAAAATATATTTTAACATTCCATGAACTTTGAATTATAATTTCAAAAAATATTTTATACCAATGTTCATCATCAAATTTTGAAAACAAAACATTATATTAAAAAACTTAAAAACTATAATAAATTAAAAATAAATTTTTAATTATTTTTGAATGGCGTCACCATCACCCAGCTTGCATTAAGAGAAAATGAAGATAGATTAGGGAGCTAATGGAGCATTAAGATAGAAGTAAGTGCCCCATAGTGGAGCACCTTAATATCCAATTGACTTCATGTGGCCACATCAAGAACATGACTTAGTACACTACTATACGTCTCACTTTTTTTTGGGCCTTTTTGGATACCTCAACAAAAAGCATGTTGATGTGGCATCATATTTGATGATGTGGCCCGAAAACGAAATATAGAAGCACATGAGTTGCCAAATAAATTATTGTACAGAATTGGGAGTGATTTGAAATTTCCACGTAGAATTTTGAGAAACATGAAGTTAGGGTGCTCCATTATAGGCCCCTCTCCCCTATTCACTAGTTAAAAGAACAACCCCTTTGAATGAATCTGTCCATGCTTTTATGGAGGGGTTGTACTAATGCCTAACATACATTGACCGAATTTTTCAGGGGTTGTGAAAAGAGAACCTTGATGCAACGATTTTATAAAAATATAATTTAATGAATTACAATATTCATTGAATTTTATTAATCTCTGGTTTTGTGTCAAAGTGATAAATTGAGGGTTTAATAAGAATAATAAATTCCCGTGGACTAAAGTATTTATATCTTGAAATGATTTAATGACTTGTCATTTATTGTGAATGTTGTTTGCAAGAATAATGTAAAGGGAGTCCCTGGAGCGTTAAGGATAGGTGGTATTCCAGAGATGCATGCATATGAAACCATGCCAAAGGGAGGACCAAAGGAGAATACCCAAATCTTGTATATGGAAGTGTGCCCTATAAAGGAGAATACCCAAATATTGTATATGGAAGTGCGCCCAATAAGGATTCAGTTAAAAGAAAAAACCCAAATCTTGTATATGGAAGCGTGCCCTAGAAGGATTTAGTTATGATCAAGATTATTGAAGATTTTAAAGTTGAATTAAGATTCACCCTAAATGTTCAAGATTTTAAAGTTGAATTAAGATTCACCCTAAATATTTAATAAAGACTTGCCTAAGAATCCGTGCCAATCAGTTGTAAGTATCTCAAAGAGAGCAACTAAGGGGATTATTTTATTTCTTCAATTAAGAGCTATTCATCGAAACCAAGGAGAAGATTTATGTTTTTCATTGACCCAAATTTGTAATTAAATCACTTGATTGGATGTAAAAGAGGCATGATTTACTAAAATCTTATGTGCTTTCAAACATTAAATGTAAATGTAATTTGGGCCCTTGAAATGGATTAAATTCTACTATTTTTAGTGTGTGGGTAAGGAGATAGATTAGAGAGGAAAGAAAGATCCCATTTTGTCAGACTATATATATATATAATATGAAAAATATTATTTGTTTTTAACAATATCAATTTTTAATTTTATAACTAAAAACATGTTTATTATATTTCAAAATCAAATTTTTTAAATTTTAAAAAATTATATATATATATATATATATATATATATATATATATATATATATATATATATATATATATATATATATATATATATATATATATCTTCATCCATAAAAACTATAAGAATAAATTGAAATAAAGTTATTTTTAAAATTTTCAAAATAAAATTTATTTAAAGTATTTTTTAAATTTTCCAACTCACAAAGCAAAAGATTAACTGCAAAACAAAAGTATAATGGTAAAAAAAACTAAATACAAAGATGGGTGAAATTTTGAATACACCTTTAAAACAAAGGGAGAGTGGTTGGATAAAGTGTTGAGTGTTAAGGATTAAGATTGTCTAGAAAATGGTAGAATGTTTCTATAGTCTTCTATAAGCTAGAACATTCGTGGAGCTGTTCTAGAAAAGTACATTCTAAGAGCTATTGTAAAAGAGAACATTCTAGATTTAAGAGTTTCTAGAAAGCTTCCAACAAAGATTTTGTAGCTATAAATATGTGATTGTAGAGAGTAGTTGAATAGTGCATTCAGATTGCTGCCAGGCACAACATCTGGATTGCTAGGAATAGCATTTTGTGATGTAATGTATTGAATGCTAGATAAATACAATTTCCTGAGTTATCAACTCTGTTTTTCCCTGTCTTTTCTATGTTCATTATTGTTGTTATATTGTTATAGTTTGGGCCTATTTCTAACATGGTATCAGAGCCAAGTTCAGCTAGAGATTCAACCATATTCAGCTATAGATTCATCTAAAGATTTAGCTCGAGGTTCAGCTAGAGATTTAACCATGTTCAGGTAGAGGTGGCTCAGCTAGAGGTTTAGCCAAGAGATTCAGCTAGAAGTTCAGCTAGAAATATATTGTTGAAGTGATATTTGGTTGCAGCGCTGATATATTGTTGGAGTGATTTGTTTGCACGACAAATATATTGTTGGAAGTGTTTGTATTGCTAGATTGATATTTGTTGGAACGCTGATTTTCTTGCTATAATAAAAGAATGCTTGGTATGCTAGAGGTGAACATTAAGGGGGGATATTAGTATAATGTTCCTCTCTTCTTTGAATTTTCTTTTTATTATTCTAGCCAATCTTAAGGGGGGATGTTAAAGATTAAGATTGTCTAGAAAATGGTAGAATGTTTCTAGAGTCTTCTATAAGCTAGAACATTCTTGGAGCTGTTCTAGAAAAGTACATTCTAAGAGCTATTGTAAAAGAGAACATTTGAGAGCTATTGTAAAAGAGAACATTCCAAATTTAAGAGTTTTCTAGAAAGCTTCCAACAAAGATTTTGTAGCTATAAATATGTGATTGTAGAGAGTGGTTGAATAGTGCATTCAGATTGCTGCCAGGAATAGCATTTTGTGATATAATGTATTGAATGCTAGATAAATACAATTTCCTGAGTTATCAACTCTGTTTTGCCCTGTCTTTTCTATGTTCATTATTGCTATTATATTGTTATAGTTTGGGCCTGATTCTAACATGGTATCAAAACTATGTTTTAATTCTAACATTGAGGAATTATAATTTACTCCTCACTTATTAAATTCAAATTCATTTTCAGTCATCCATCCAGTACACAAAACGCACATAATTTCTCACCTTCAATGTGTAATAATAATATTCATCCTTCCAACTACAAAATAAACCAAAATAAATTTGCAAATACAAACGCTAAATACGAAGAACAAAATTTATAAAACTGCTATAACACTATATTGAAAAGAATTGAACAGCATTGAAGAGCTGAAGAGTGAAACTGCTCTAACTCTATATTGAAAAGAAGAACAGCTTTGACAAACTGAAAAATGATAGGTGCAATATCATTCAACTGTATGATCTCTTATATAAAG